>JALGOQ010000011.1:1200000-1800000 GCA_023078705.1 Venturiaceae sp. KMAF11 | reverse complement strand
TAGACTCGGTTCGCCATCCGGTACTCATCAGCCAGATTCCAGGGCATCGCATTGGTTGCACCATGTTTGTTCGATGCGAACTATCTCCGAGGAGTAATATATGAGCCATCTCTTGCGTCCCACATGATTCCCTATCGGCGATGGGTCATTTGAATAGTGTGCAGGTGCAAGAGCAATCAGACGAGCTTCATTTGATACACTTTTCGCCTTCAGCCTCGTCAAGGCTTTTTTATCAACGCAGATCTTTTGCGCCCTTGCCGGTCTACCAATCAATCTCTTCAGAAAACAAGCAGGGCGTATTTCATCCGTCTATTTCGTCCTGTGCCACGTCAAACCAGACAGTGGTGACCAGGCTGAACCTTAAGCATTTTTCTCTTTCTTTATACAAGCCTTGATCAGCCTTAGTATCTGTTTGTTTTTGCATATTTGTGTCGTCTTTCAAATTGCACCATGACTCCAACGGGATCAGAAATTCGACCTGGAATGGTATGGGAATAGTTTGCGGTAAATTGACTAACTGCACCATGGTAGACGCTATCGGTTTCTCGGTGGTGATGAGAAACCCTGGAGAAATAAGCTCCAACAAAACTCGCACGTCCGACGCGCTTTCATAATGGCTTTCTTGCAATTCACCACCGAAGCCATTTCCTTTGAAACATTGATCCTAGGCATGTCCATGAGAAATCGAGACCTCGCCATCTTCGCGAGCTGCCTGATCCAACCCGCGATTTATTGGTGGATGATTATCAATTCCTGGTACAAACTCAATGAGTATAGGTCCAACTAGAAGGCAACTACTAGACCGGCTCAAGAAATCAGGTCGGAGAATTGGTTTTGAAAGCAAGTCAAGAGCCTTACGTCGTGTTTTAGGGTGTGCTTTTGAATCATTATTTTCTTCGGGCGGTTGTTGATGTGTGGATTGGATGGTGCTGGGAGTTTGTTCGTACAGTACACCAAGGATATCCGCATGGTGAGGTAAGAGGATACTGGGAGTTATAAGGTTCCCAGTCGTGAAGTGGAGGTTGAAAACTAAGATAGGAATCTACGAAGGTCGAATCAAATTCTCAGTATCCTTCACCGAAAAGTATCATAATTCATAACACAATGACGCTTTGCTACTACGCTATTGAAGCTGCCAAAAATCCATTCCCCTCTCTATTGTATACCATATCCTTTATTCAGTCTCCCTCCCACCTTGCCCCGGGCCCCGTCCTCCCTCTTCAGAACCCATCCACCACCCCCAACTCTCCATGACTAATTGCTACTTCGCCCTCTTCATCGTTTCCCACTCCCCCCTCAACATGCCGTACACCTCCAAATCCCTAACCTCCCCCCACTTGAGTAACATCCCCCTCATCCTCCCCTCCTCCCTGAACCCACACTTCTTCAACACACTCCCCGCAACAGCCGGATACTGTGCCGTCCCTCCATACACACCCGCTCCCACTCTTTGCAGTCTAGGTCCCGCCCCTTCAACCGCAATTCCAAGCCCAAAAGCCCAGTCGGTAAGAGCCCTACAGACGGCCGTCCCAAGCCCCCGATTCCAATACTCGCGTCCAATCCAAAATCCGATCTCAGCATTCGCAGAGAAAACATCTGGTCCTGGTTCAAAAGTGCAGCCGCCTATGCATTCGCTCGTCGGCGTGAGGGAAATACACCATATCTTTACGTGATTTCTCGCCGGGGCGAGAGCGCGGGCGATGAATGCCGAGGCGGAGGTGGAGGTGAAGGGGTGGGGGAAGGTATTTGGCATGTTGCGTGCTATTAAAGGGTCGTTTGCGTGGCGGGCTAGGGGGGTTACGTCGTTGGTGTGGTAGGGGCGGATCGTGAGGTTGGGGAGGATTATGAGGGGTTCGGGCCAAGGGAGGCCGGCGGGGAGACCGGAGGGTGAGTTATTGCGGGAGGTGGGTAGTGGTAATGTGTTAGGGGATGACGAGGAGGACATGGTGGCTGGTGTCCACTGAGGAGGGATTGGGAGAGCGTTGACTATGGAGGAGTGATTGAGTGAGGATTGACTAGTGAAGGAATGATCGATTGAGGAGAGGTCGATGAAGGAGTAGTGTAGGTGTAAGTGTTTGAAATAGCAGCCTGGAGGGAATGATGTGCAGATATATATGCTCCTTGTCTATGACTTCTCCATGATGGGTTGTCAAGTGAACTTCTATGGTCATAAATTCGGGGCCATGGGAGGAACTTGGGTCGGAAATCATGTTGCTTACCGTCTTCCATTCAACGTAGCTAGAAGAGTGGAACAATCGTAAGGTTCGGAAATGGGCGTACATCTTCGTGCTTTGCCGCATAAATCCTAGCCATGGAAGATAAAGAAACTCTCGGTGTGGGGACGGAATAGTATGAGTTCCCACCTTGGCATGTTCCTGTCGCTACTGCTTGGAATAGCTCTGACTAGCATAGATGAGGAAGCCGAGATTCATCCTGTGATGTCAAACACTCCTTCACGCGGAGCATGGGGATTGCAAATCCTGGTTTGTTTTGTGACCCCCTTGAACGATGCCTAAAGGAATTACTACCCATGTTTTCTAGCCGATTTTTGACGCGCGTATACAACTGAGGATAAATCATGGCTTCCTAGGTCACAAAGTTGAATACTAGCACTTAGCCGCGAGGTTGCTGAAGTCTTGGGGTTCGAAATCCTTCTCGTGTCACCTTCTACCATGGCTGGAACAAAGAAAGATGGGATCCTAATTTCTTACGCGGGGAGAGCGTGAGCCACACGATGACATGGAATTTGAATAGAAGGATGGAAGGAGGTGATCAAGCGCCGAGACGTGGAGTATCTCCTTCTCTGATGTAACCATAAGAAAGATGAGGTGACGGATTGAAACGATGAAAGTGTTCTCGCCGCCATTCGTATTACCCGATCCCATGAAGTAAGGCATTGCCACATGGCATCAATGCGCAACATCCTTCGGCTTAAGCCGCACAGAAATCCAGGTTCTGGGGTAGCAGATCCTCTGATGTTTGGAATTGGGGCCAAAGGACATGGTAACGTACGTGATGGATCGTCATATGAGATCGCGCGTATAGACGTGGTAGGATTTGGCCTCCAGTTCAGAAAAGGATGATGGAACAATCCATTGTTGCTATAATGAGAAATTGATGGATTGATGTCTTGTGAGAAACGAGTACCATAGTAAGCTGGTGTATCATCAGGAAGAGCTAGTACTAGAATAGAGCTAGTGGTACCGTACGTAGTTGACCGAACCGAGGTCAATTCACCTCTCTGAACTCTCTCCGCAACTCTACCGCAATGGAGGAGAGATGCGAGTCTGTGGCACAGGCCTGTCCTGTTCTACTCTGTACTTTTCTCAAACCTTAATCCTACATTCCTAAAGCTTCTCATCCTCAAAAAGTATCACCACCATGACTTCAGCACCAAAACGCCCCCAAGCGGGTCTTAGTAAAGTCCTGGTAGAAGGATTCCCAGATGCAGGTGAATTCGAAGGAGTACCCCGAGTGAGGAAAATAGCTCCAGAGTCCACTGAGCCGTACGTATTCCCTGATCCTTATAGTATGCTCAATCAGGTGAGCTAACAAGGGAATAGCCGAATGAAAGACAAGGTCATCATTGTTACTGGTACGTATACACTCTTCCTCCACCACTTCTATAGATCGGTCCAGGAAACAACAGACTAACAAAAACACAGGAGCAAACTCAGCCCTCGGAATCGGCCGCGCAACATGTCACCAATTCGCCCAAAACGGCGCAAAAGCAATCTTCATGTGCGACTACTCCAACGACCTCCTCGCCCACCACAAAAAAGAGATAAACACCCTCTACCCAAAAACCGAGATCCACACCAGGCAATTCGATGCCAGCGACGAGGCAGCCGTAAAGGCCGTTGTTGAAGAGGCAGTGAAACTGTACGGTAGACTCGATGTCTTCTTCGCTAATGCGGGGATTTCTGGAACGCCTTCTATATTTATGGATACTGAGGTTGAGGATTTTATGAAGATGATGAAAACAAATACGCTTAGGTAAGTTGGGGTGGAGACGGAGGAGAGAACTTGGGGCTAATTGGTTTATAGTGTCTTCCTTGCAGCTAAGTATGCGGCAAAAGCTATGCTTCAGAACAAGCCTTACCCAGGTGGCTCTATAATCGGTACCGCCTCCGTTGCCGGCCTCCGATCAAACGCCGGTGGAACAGATTACTCTGCATCAAAGGCCGCTGTCGTCTCCCTCATGCAAACATGTGCATACCAACTCGCCGGAACGGGTATTCGATGCAATGCCGTTTGCCCTGGTATCATTGAGACAGGCATGACACAGCTCATGTACGTTATGGCAAGACAAAGGGGTACGGAGAGGAAGATTGGACAATTGAACCCATTGAGGAGAGGTGGTGTAGCTGATGAAGTTGCGAGAGGTGTCATGTTCTTGGCTAGCGAGGAGAGCAGTTATGTCAATGGTCAGGCGCTGACGATTTGCGGTGGATTGAGTGCTGGACATCCTTTCGTGCCTGGAAAATTGGCATAGATCTGCACATTGGCAAGATGGAAAATGGGTATATGATGCCTGTTATGAACAATCGATGAACAATTCATGCACTGGGTCTTTCCGTCCCATTAGGAACTTCTTGAAATCCCTCAAAGTACTGCACCCTGTCAGCTTCACACATTCCAAAAAATCCAAGAAAGGAACAAAATAACATACCTTCCTCCTAAACTGATTCAACTCATCCGCCTTTCTCCCCACAACCTCCTTCCTCACCCTCGGCCTCAATTCACCCACCTCCTCATCACTCAACCTCACATACGTAAGCAACCGTCTCGACCACTTGTTGAAATTCTGTATACAACAAGCGACCAGTTTTAGAGCCTGGTGTTGCGGGATAGCGTGTTCGATGTCTTCGTCATTGGCCGTGGGCATCCACATTGAGAGCCTTCCTCCGTCTACGAGGGTAAGGACGGCGAAATCGAGGATATCGTCTAGCATTAGATCGAACGAGTAGGCCTTTTTGGGGGCGATGAAGCCGTCGCGTCTGTGACTGTTAGTTCAGGGTGTGTGAGGGAGAGGTTGAGCTTACAGATGGGCAGGTACACCATCGATCATAACTGCTTCTGTACCGTCTCCGTGTTTTCGACCGAGAACTTTGAGGCCTTCTCGTACGCCGTAGGGTGGGTCGCATACGATTCCGTCTAGGCAGCGGGAGAGGCGGAGGGGGGTGTTTGTTAGATCGGAGACGAAGCTGTCCATCCACCAATTCATAAGTTTGTATTGTTCGAAATTGGTGACAATGTTTCTTCCCTCTGTTCCTCGGACAGACCGTCCATCAATGTCACTTCCCAATGTCGTGGCACCAAAATGAGAACATGCTATTGGGAAGGACCCTGTACCGACGAAGGGGTCGTAGAATATTTTTCCCGGGGACGCCTTGGTGATGTTGGCGGTTATGAGGGCGAGTTCCGAGTCCATTGAGGTTGTGGAGATATATTTTCGTTTTTTGAGATCGTAGGTTACCATTGCGGTTCGGCCGCCTTCTGATATCAATCTTCCAAAATAAAGTTGGTGTGGCTTCTCAGCGTAGCGTTCGTAATCCTCGAGGACGCAGAATTCTTCGTCGGCACCTTTCATTTTTATGGGACCTTTGAAGTCCATGAAGGCAAAGGATTCGATTAGAGCTCGTTGGGATTTGAGATCGACGGAGCCTTGGTAGCCGCGGATTTTGAATTTGAAGGATTTGTGTTCGTAAGCGGACCACCATGATTCTGTGAGGGTGCGGATGTTGGCGTGGAGAGATGGGTAGTCTGTTCCTGAGCCCCAGAGTTCGTAGATTGCGTCTGCGAGAATAGATCGGGAGATTAGTTTGCGAGCTGCGGATTCCGATTCGAGACGAACTATGCAGTATGGTGACTTTTGATACGTTAGTTCCAAATCCAGATCCCCATGGGGGAAAACCTTGAAGCAAAAGAGATTCGAAAGTAAAATGACATGAACAGAAATGGAACTCATTAAATCAATTGAAGACGAGAAGTCGTTTCAAAGGAGATATTTTATCGTGGACGCAGAAAATAATGATCTTACATCTGCGGAATAGTAAACTATTTCCAGTTTGATATTGGCAATTTCAGCCAGTGCTTCCAATTCTGGCTTTCGGAAAGTCTCATGGATCTGGATAAGACGTATGAGATATTCCATGATGGTGACTCGGGAAAAGTCTGCTCAATGTGATGTGCTTGATTTTTGGAAGCTTTGAGTGCTTTTGTGGCGTGGACGAAATTGAAATTTTCGAATCTTTAACTTTGGAGAGATAGAAATCAACTATCGATTCGTTGTGATGCCAATTTTCCCGAGCTCTTTGACTGCCGTTCTCCAAGCTTGTCTTGTCCTCGAATGGCTTGTTTAGGATTTCGCGATGCTCATGTTTTGTGGTCGTAGTTGTCTCTCAGGCGGCCTCACTGGATCGAAAGGCAGGGCCGCCAAAAGCAACGGTGGACTAGGACGCTAAAAATGGCAGGTTGCCACCGATGAGACGATTATACATGCATTGATCACCATCGAACTCCACCAAGAGTCTCTCAACCTTACACGATACATTGCGCCATCCTCCTGAAATCCATGCTCAGCTTTAATCTCGCCAACTGATATGGAGTCGCACAGATGCAGTCATCGTTTGCCTTGGTGAGCCATGTACTGGCCGATTGGCGCTCCGCGAATATATGCTGCCACAAGGCATCAAAGAAACGATGACCAGCAGACCACGTCTGACGATGGATCAACGACTCCTACATTGCGGAACAAGAGCTTGGACGAGGGGCAGAACGGTGACTCTGCCCTCGACGAAGACGAGCAGGAGCACGACGATGCACAAGTCAATGGCAGCAAACAGCAGGGGCCTGCGCGGAGGAAGTCTGAGGTAGCAATGGCAAATGAAGCTTCAAAGAGCAATGGGATATTCTCGGTTGAGGCAGAAGCAGAAAAGGATCCTGGAGGCCCAATTGTGGGCATAGCAGTTGCGCGGAATCTTCATATGTTCATTACCATTACCAGCTCGACTCTGACAGTCTGGCAAACTAAGGTGCGTTTTTGGAACACAAATAGAATAGACAGCAACTAATACCTAGATGCAGCCAACAGTTGCCGTCGCCTCTGTCCTCCGATCTCCCAAATCTTTGAAAACCTACGGCCCAAACAATTACGTCCTTCTTCGTCCAGATTCAGAAATTGTTGTTGTCCAAACTGCTCTCGGATACCTGATAACGTACTCTCTTGCGACCGACAACAATGCGACAATATACAAAACTACATATCCGGATAGCAGCAGCGGACATGCGCGTCATAAGAGTTTGAGCGGTCGTCCTGTCCAAACGGGAGATGATCCACATTGGGGGCCTGGAGAGGGACAGAGAGTCCGCGAAGTGAGCATTCAATTTCGCATGGTCATCAAGCTGGATGCTGGAATATCGCGAGTGCTTGCTCTGGATGAGGAGTTGATAGTGGCAACCATCAATCCGCCTGCCATACAATGTATCCGCTGGATCCCAGACGAGGACGGGTCGCAAACCAGTACGGAGCTTTTGAAAGGCATGCCATGGATCGCAAAGCATCGCTTCGTCTCCGACATGGTTCACGACCGACGGATGAATATTTCCACATGGATCACGAGTGACGGCAAGGCATATGCTGTGCAACGCGCGCGTTCGCCAAAACCCTCCGGGAGCGCCTCCAAGTCTTTGTTCCAAGGTTATGGGTTCCATACACCAGATTCGGAGGATCTGAGTGCTACCAAGGCTGCCATCAATGCGCGCTTCTCCCTCATTGCCGTTGGCTGTGCAAACGGAGAAATTCATGTTTACACCGCCCGTGATTATGCCGGTCACATTCCACTTTCCCACAAACTCACACCACCTGTGTCAAGCTCAAAGCCGGGCAAGTTGACTTTCCTCAGTTATTCGCCTGACGGGTATTGCCTCTTTGCTGGATACGAGCATGGATGGACCATGTGGAGCGTCTACGGAAAACCTGGTGCCTGTAGTTTCACGGCGGACCGACCGATCGCAGACACAAACGAAGAGCAATGGCTTCTTGGTGTTCATGATGGTTTCTGGATTGGCGGAGGCTCTCAATTGCTACTATTGGGTGAGAACGACAATCGCTTATGGGTTCTGGATATGGCTCGCAGTGCCGTCACTGGATGTTTCTCAGCGGCCAATGTTGCGCGATCATTATTACAGACAAATTCTGGGTTCATGATATATCGAGGTTATGACTTTCCAGATCTCACCGAGATCGCCTCTGAGAATGAATTCTGGAATCATGTCCAAGTGCCGTCGACGTATCTTACACACCAATGGCCCATCAGGAGTGCTGTCATATCGAATGATGGCAGATACGTTGCGATCGCTGGTCGCAGAGGCCTGGCGCACTATAGTGTGACCAGTGGCCGATGGAAGACCTTTGAGGACCCGATTGCGGAGAATGAGTTCACTGTTCGAGGTGGCATGTGTTGGCATCAGCACGTCCTGGTTGCTGCGGTCGAATCCAACAATGCTTTTGAAATTCGAATATACTCAAGAGAATCGGCTCTTCACCCGTCCAATGTGATGCATGTCGAGACATTGCCGGCTCCCATTGTTTTGCTTGCGCCTAGTGGAGCAGACTCACTACTTGTTTACACTTCCGAAAACACGCTTCATCATTACATCATCAACGTCTCGAATGCCTCTGTCCGCCTGGTTCAAGTAGGTCAGATTGGTCTCCATGGCACTATTAGATCACCTCCTCGGGTTCGCGCGCTTAGTTGGATTTTACCAGAGGAGCAACTCGATAATGGCGACCCGTCTCAAGACGTTTTCTTGGCCACTGTGGTCTTCCTGGTAGACGGCAAGCTTGTGCTGTTGCATCCATCGAATAAGGAGACAGGAGAGCTCAAGTTCGACATGCGCGTCATTGCACACAACGTTGAATACTATTCTTTAACGCGCGATACTCCAGCGTTGAAGCGACGAGAAGAACACAGCACGCCCCCAGAAAGTCCGGCTGGATTAGCCGATGTACCTTTATATTACCAGAACGACCTCCGAGACTCGCTATGGTACTTTGATGGTGTGGACATGAGGGTCTGGACTGATGTTCAAGACGTGCTCGCTTCAGCTTCACCAGAACTAGCTCGAGAGTTGCCAGTATCAGTGTCTGTGCCGGTTGATTTTTATCCGCTGTCAGTCCAACTAGAAAAAGGCACATTATTTGGTGTCGAGTCAGAACTTGTCCAAAGGCGAGACACCAGCTTCGCCTTCTTCCGCCACGCAACAAGGGTACGTTCATTCTCTGTGCTCATGTCTCTGACATCCAGCTAACCATCACAGACCCACCTCTTCCTCCCACCAGTTCTCCGCTACCACATCGGCCAATACAACACCCCATCCGCCCTTTACCTCTCTCACCGCTATCAACACCTCGACTACTTCGCTCATGCTCTCGAAGTACTACTCCACGATGTCTTGGACGACGAAGTTGATGAGCCGCCACCACCCGATCAAGCTCTTCTCCCAAGCGTCCTTTCCTTTCTCTCCTCTTTCCCGCAATTCCTCGATATCGTCGTACAATGCACCCGAAAAACAGAAGTGCGTTCATGGCAAACACTTTTCACGCATTTACCCTCACCCCAAGAATTATTCAAACAGTCGCTTGAAAGAGGGAGCTTAAAAACGGCGGGTGGGTATCTCCTAGTACTACATACGCTTGATGAGCTAGGGAGTTCGAGTGGCCAACTCGTCGCGCTCCTTCGACGTGCCAGAGCCGAGGGAGACTGGGATCTTTGCAAAGAATTGGCTAGATTTTTGATGGCACTCGATACTTCTGGAGAGACGTTGAAGAAGGCGCTGGAGGAAGTTGGATTACAGTCACCCAATGAAGGTGGCTCGCTGGCTTCAAGACTTTCGAAGCTATCAACGAATAGTAGTCATGGAAGCGGACGTAATGGTATTGGATTGGGGATTGATGATGTTTCTAGATCGCCGGCGAGAGAAGATGCGAGTTCTGCGGATTACTTCTCGCAATGATGAGTATTGGGCTGCGAAAACGATTGGCGTGTTTGTTGAATGGGTGGATTTTTGGACACGATGCATATACACATGGATTTTTTAGTTTTGGGGTTGGGAGATTCGGAGGAAGGATAGTAGATTCTTGGGTATCGTATCAAAAACTCTTGTTTATGTATCATTGACCCATGCTTCCATTCGTCGCGTTGATCCGTCATTATTATTCCCATAGCTTTGCTCGTTTATCCGTGTGTGACCTTCTCAACAGTTCCATCATCACCAACATGGATGTTCAATCTACCTCCATCAGCTAACCGAGCGTGAAGGCAAGGAGGAAGGCAAAACTCACCGATTGGTATCATGATCCATAGTCATCATATCTCCATTCTTGACTACACGATGTTTCTCTGGTAAATCCTTTTTGGCGAAAGTCTATCACTCGTCAGCCTTCCCCATATTTCCAATGATAGTCGAGGAGAAGGAAAAGGAGGGGGAGGGGGAGGGGAGGGATATGGAAACTAACCATCTCATCACTCGCGTCTCCAATCTTCTTTCCCATGAGCTTGTTCATCCAATCATTTGTTTTGCCGGCATCTTTGCCCATAAGACCAGGGACGACGAGAGGCATTGTCGTTGAGGCGTGTGGTGTCGTGCAAGTTATTGTTGGTATTTGGAATGTCGCTGCCATGTTTGTTAACAAGTGAAAGATTATTGTTGCTATAGTCGACGTTTGAATAGCAAAGAAGAGTTGTGTGGTTTTACTGCTAGGATTGTGAAATGGGGGAGACTTGGGTACTTACAGGTTTTCAGGTGGAGCTCTGTTGCTGATCGTTGAGTTTATTTGTTATCGTGGAGATTGCGGATTGTACAGACGGGTGTTTATAAGTGAGGTTGTTGTTGCAAGGAAGGGGGCTTGGGAGCGATGACGTACCTGCAGCAGGGATGTGTGGAGGTGCTCACGAGACTTTAGGCTGCAAGTTTCCGGTACGATCTTGGAGACAAGTATCGCGTGGAGCGAGGATGATGCTGGGGTTGTGGTGGGGAACGGGTAGATGCGGGATTATGTATCTCCTTGCTTCACAGCTGGTGTTACCCGTGATTAACTTTCGCGAGGCTGGGAGTTGGGAATTTAGTAGGAGCAAAAAACCATTCTTCTGAATTGCGGGAGCTCAGATAACTGAAGCTGTGACTCTAGATACAAGAAATTAAGAATACAATATAACAACATCCGTACGAATAAGTGACCAGAGCGCCGTCTTATAAACCTCGTAGCGTGGCAATACAATTTTCCAACCTTCTGATATCATGTAACAAAAAAGGAAATGGAAAAATGTTGATACAGGGTATGGAACAGAAGAGGTATAAAAATAAAATCGTGTAAACCGTAAACCCATAAGCATACATCATGATTGTCGTGAAACTTCGTGACCATTAATAGTATGCTTGTACACCTCCCATACGCTGATCAGAACCATCAGAACCAGAACGGGAGTGAGCAGGTTTGCGGCCAGAAGAAGTGAAGTAACCACTGATTTTCTTTCCCAGAGAATTCTTGCTGGTAGACTTTGAGCGTGCGTGTTGTTGATCAACGTTGGCCAAAGCGTTCGGTGGGAGACCGTAGGTAGCCACAGGATCATCGGGAAGGCCAGGAAACCAGAATTCCGGTGATCGTTGAGGACCAAGTTGATTTTCGAGACCAGTGCGGGAAAGATTGGTGGAAGAAGTTTGAGGAGTGATTGGTTGTGTCTGATTCCATGATGAATTACAGTTAACGAGCCCCAAGTTCATGCTGTGGTCAAGGCTAGCATTGGTTGTCTCGTGAAAGGATGTCTGTTGGGTTTTGTAATGGAAAGATGATTGGGAAGGGTCGTAGGTGGCAGAGAACGCTGCAGTCTGAAGACGGTCCCCAGTAAGATCTGAGAATGAAAGCGATTGGACAGCATTAGACTCAGGAACATTATAGGTGTCGTCCATACTGCTCAAAGGAGGGAGTGATGACCAAATATTCGCCAGTGGGAAAGTTTGTGTCTGGAAGTCCGTTTGAGAGTGAACGATCATAGTTGCGAGAAATATCTCATCGATCAGTTGCTCTCGACCATGTAGAAGGGGGCTGAACTCCAGATGTCTCTTTAACTCAGTTGTCGTGCTTGGTTCCCAGTTGAAAATATGTCGATGCCCTTCGCTGACTCGAAGCTGAAGTTTGACGTACGAATCCCAGAAGGAGCTGATCTCTTCACGTCGAAGGAGATTACGGAACTCGGTAGTGTAGCTCCAGGAAGAGGGAGGACTTCCGCCGAGAAGGTGATCGCGCACATGGTCTCGCCAGTTGTCCCAAGTAGTGAGCAAACTAGAACAGTTGTGGAAGCCACATGCAAAGGCCAATTTGGAAGGCACCGAAACTTCGGATTCGTCGGCGTGCGTACACCCACGTCGACAGTGATGGTCCGAGGCATGATGCTGTCGAAAAAGTGCCACAGTTTCAAATCGTCGCTCGCATCTATCAAGGTGGCAATCCCAAGCAATTGGACCAGGTTTGTGGTAACTGTCCATGTGGTCTTTCCAGTCGCCCTTTCGTTTGAAAGTAGATTTTTCATGCCCAGGGCATGGGCAGCAGAGTATCGGCGAGCCGTTATCTCCTAATATAGAAGATCCTCTCGGAGAAGGACTCAAGGTCTCTAATTTTGGCTCCAAATGCGCTTTAGCAGTATGCGACGCCTTGAAGAAGCTTGAGCTTTGAGGCTGATCGCAAGGGGTGATTGGCCCGTGATCCTGAGTGAAATTTGACGAGCTTGCAGAGGTCATTGATGTGATCGAAGACCGAAATGACGCATTTGATGATGAATGACAGCCGAAGCTGGAGGAGGACCGTTGAGTTGACGGAGTCGATGATCTCGTACTAAATGATGACGAAGACATGCGATCTGGGAACAATTAGAGATGAGAATCGGAAGGAATGGAAGGACCAACTGGATGTCAATAGCTCATATATTTGTGTACGGGTGAATTTTCCATGCAATGCAAAGAAATGCGGTTTCATTGCATCGATATGTGCTTGGTCTTCCACGGATACTTTGGAAAATATACAGTCCTGGTAGGACTGCGTCGTCGCTGGCGTAAATGCCATAATGAGAGTGGACGAGTAATGCTGTGGTTTCAGATTCTGTCAGTGCTCACAGTCTGTATCAGCCTCGGAGAATGGCCATATGACCTCAAACACCAATGAAAGAAAGAAATGCTAGGATAAGGAATGTCTATAAAGAACGACTTGTGTGTTTCGGACAAAGGATTGGCCTTTCAAGGCAGAGAATTTGAAGAGACTATAGGACTATAAGTATACTGAGTGGATCATCGCCATCATCGGGAGATCGGTAGGCGTCAAAGAAGCGAGCGCCCTTCAAGGCTTTGGCTCAGCCCGTTGGATGGACCGTGTGTCCCTCCATCTAAACCGTAGCGGTGTAAGTGTAGTTGTTGGAAAGCGTACTTGATGAAGGTTCTCGATGCCTGATTTGCTAAGATACAGAAATTCGTAGAATACTAGCTGCGCAGCGCAGGGGTTGCGATCATTCAATCGTCTGCATAACGCGCAAGCGGCGGTACGGTCAAATTGAGGCCTATGAGAATCATAGAATGCATCTTGAAACACGTCTGGGAGGATGCTCATTGAGCAGAAAAGTCTGAAACATCTCACTGCCTCCCTTGGCATGCAAGGGCAGGGCGGGGAAGCAAAACTCTGCTCGTCGTCATATGCGCCGACTGTACCTGAACAGATAATAACCTTCATCTACCCAGCATCGTGCCACCTTGGTTGGTGGAAGTCTCGAGGTTTGCGATCTTGAACGCGAAGAATTACCACAGAGAACAGATCAAATGTTGTGTGAAGCAATTCAAGACGATGCCAAAGGCGGGATCAGTCAGTCGGGGGCAAAGCAAAGAGTTCGCAGGCAACCGCTGTGCCTGCGTCTTCTATCGTCAGTTCGCCCGGCTGACCACTCACACCTTTGATGAAATCCCACCCCTATCTCTTCTACTAACAGCCCCGCCATATCTGGATCGCACTGCGACGTCCAGTGAGTCTTGCGCTTTGCTTTTTCGCCTTTCGTTCTGCAGGAACGTCCAGAAGCGGAGAGACTTCGTTCAGCTGACCAAAACGTAACTTGACAACCATCATTCGAGATGCATTGTGTTCGAAAAAAGCTCGTCCACATAAAGTTTTATGTAGTGAAACGATTGATCGTAATGACACTCTTTGCAATGGCTTTTCTCGACGAGCGGAGTGACCTAAGGATGTCATGCGATGCTTGTGGCCATGCGAATGGAGATGGAGGGCATGCATCCTGCTGCAAGTAAGCGACCGAGGCAGGACTCAGCCCGAAGCTAGTGCAGGCACACGAAACATACAACTGGAATCCATTTTGGCCTGCATGATGAGGTGGTCGGAAAAGATAGCAGTCTCTGATTAGCCTTCGGTGCCTGACGGATGAGAAGGGCAAGCAAACAGTGGCGTGTTCTCGACGCGTCTATTGTCCGTGATCACGAGGCCCAATGGTTTCCATGAGCAGAGTGTAAACGTCGCAATTGCTAGGGAGTCTCCATTAGGTCTTTGGTAGATGTGTATCCTGATGGAGGCATTGTACGTTGAGTTGACAAGTGAACGAAGTCCTTGTCTAAACTCAGTTGGAGGAACTCGACCCACTGTATATAGTGGGGGCGCCTGAAACTTCAGGGGCCCGAAACCTCAAAGTTTCATCCAGACGTGCGGCCTCAAAATATTCGACAACTTACTTTCCACATAGCAACAGCGAAAGGAAAACGAACTAACAGGAAATAATTGAATTAAAAGAAAACCACCGCCTCATGTGCATTTTCTCCATAACTACAACTTTAGCAATTCACTGTTGTATCTGCCAGCGTAAGTCTCAATACCAAATCACGTGTCTAAATTATCTCGCCCGTGACCAATTAAACTTCAAGTATACCTCTCTGACTCAACATCCCCACCATCGATTTCGGAGTCCAGAGTCCATTGTGAAGATAGACCAAGTGTACCATCTCACCATACAGTCCCTCACTTTTCGCCTCGGGCACCAGCTGTGCTGTACCCGTACAGTTGTTCCCTTCACACGATTTCGAGTCATGTCTTCACAGGCGGATCCAGCAGCGAGCTCGAACTCCAACTCGAAGCCTTTGACCGAGAAGCAACGATTGAAGCAGGAAAAATTCGCCAATAAGCAAACCCAATTGAAACAGCAACAGCTGCAATCAAGTGGTACTAGCAAAGAAAAGAAATCCAAGAAGCAGGATGTACCTACCGTCGAGTCGAGGGATTGGGTCGACCAGACGCCAGCTGGACAGAGAAAGTTGTTGAAGCCATTGGACGACGACTTTCACAAGGCATACTTGCCCAAGGTGGTTGAATCTGCTTGGTATAGCTACTGGGAGCACCAGGGTCTGTTCAAGCCACAGGTTGAGAAGGATGGTAGTCTCAAGCCGAAAGGCAAATATGTTATTGCCATTCCACCGCCGAACGTAATACACTTCTGCATCTTGTGAACCCCTGGTCATCTGCTAACATTTGTCGCAGGTGACGGGAAAGCTGCACATTGGACACGCTTTGGCGCTTTCGTTAGAAGACACACTTATTCGCTGGCATCGGATGCGGCAATTCTCGACCCTCTACATCCCCGGATGTGATCACGCAGGCATTGCAACTCAAGCTGTTGTTGAGAAACAGCTCGCCAAACATCCAATAGACGGAAAGTCGAGGAGGCAAGATTTCAGCCGACCTGAATTCGTGCAGCTGTGCCAGAACTGGAAGGAGGAGTATCATCAAGAAATCAATAAGACTATAAGGAGGCTCGGTGTCTCTGTAGACTGGTCACGGGAAGCTTTCACAATGAGCCCGCAGCTGTCCAAAGCCGTGACTCAGACTTTCGTCCAGCTTCATTCTGAAGGCCTCATCTACCGAGCGAACAGACTTGTCCATTGGTCGTGTCGCCTTTCCACGGCTCTATCTACACTTGAAGTCGACCAGAAAGAGTTGGAAGGAACGACGAAACTGGACATCCCAGGCTACGACAGGAAGATTGAGTTTGGAAGCATTTGGTATTTCAAATATCAGATTGAGGGCTCTGATCAGACATTAGAAGTGGCAACGACAAGACCAGAGACGATGCTAGGCGATTCTGGCATTGCAGTGCACCCTTTGGACGACCGATACAAAGATTTTGTCGGCAAAACTGCGCAACATCCAATCATTCCTGGTAGGAAATTGAAGATTGTCGCAGACGAGTATGTCGACAGAGAGTTCGGTACTGGCGCTGTCAAGCTGACACCTGCTCATGATCATAACGATTTCAAGTTGGGCAAGAAACACGGTTTACCATTCATCAACATCTTAAACGAGGACGGTACCCTCAACAGCAATGCTGGCCCCTATGCCGGCGAGAAGAGGTTTAATGCGAGATATGGTGTTATTGAGGAATTGAAGAGACTCGGCCTCTTCACGAAGCAGGAGTCAAACAAGATGTCTGTCCCGATTTGCAGCCGATCAGGTGATGTGATTGAGCCACTTCTGAAGCCGCAGTGGTGGATGAGAATGGAACCATTGACGAAACCTGCCATCGCAGTGGTCGAAAGTGGCGAGCTCGTCATTCGGCCAGAACTGCAGAAGCGACAGTACTTGCAATGGATGCGAAATCTCGAGGACTGGTGCCTGTCGAGACAGCTGTGGTGGGGCCATCAAATACCGGCCTATCATATCACTATCGAAGGGGAGGAAAACGGTTCGACAGATGCCGATGACAACTACTGGGTGTGTGGCACAACTGAACATGAAGTCCAGGAAAAGGCAGAACAGAAATTTCCAGGAAAGAAGGTGGCGCTCAAGCGAGACGAGGACGTGCTATGCACCTGGTTCAGCTCTGGACTTTGGCCGTTCAGTACCCTCGGATGGCCAGACAAAACGGCAGATCTGGAAAACTACTTTCCGACCACGACTTTGGAGACAGGTTGGGACATATTGACATTTTGGGTCAGCCGAATGATCATGTTCTCCCTGAAATTGACCGGAAAGGTGCCTTTTACCGACGTCTACTGCCACGGCTTGATACGCGACAGCGAGGGCCGAAAAATGTCAAAATCGCTAGGCAATGTGATTGACCCGAGGGACATACTCGACGGTATCAAACTTGAAGACTTGCATGAAAAGTTGCAACACGGCAACCTGGCCCAAAACGAGGTCAAAGCTGCCGAAAAGTACCAGAAGAAAGCCTTCCCACAAGGCATTCCTGAAGTCGGGGCCGATGCTTTGAGGTACTCGCTCATCAACTACGCACAGTCATCTGGCAGCGACATCAACTTCGATGTGAAGACTATGCACGGCTATCGTAAGTTCTGTAACAAGATTTATCAGGCCTCAAAGTATGTCCTAGGAAAGGTTGGCGACGATTTCGTCCCTCGTAAGAGCAGTGCTTTGACGGGTAAAGAGAGTCTGTCAGAGAGATGGATCTTGACGAAAATGAACACCGCCGCAAAACAGATCAACCGGGCATTGGAAGAGCGGGAATTCGCACGGTCCACTCAAGTCATTCACCGGTACTTGTATGATGAGCTGTTTGACATCTACATCGAGAACTCAAAGTCGATTATCTCAGATGGCACTGCCGACGAAGCCAGATCAGCTATGGACACCCTCTACACCACGCTGGAGTCTGGCCTCCGACTCTTGTCTCCCTTTATGCCATTCCTGACCGAAGAGCTTTGGCAGCGGCTGCCACGTAGGCTAGACGACAAAACGGCTTCTATCACAATCGCTGAGTATCCAGAGTATGAGTCATCATTCGACGATACACGATCTGAGACAGCCTATGAACTTGTCCTGGGTTGCTCAAAGGGTGTCCGTTCACTGATCGCAGACTATGCCGTAAAGGATCGAGGCGTGGCTCACATCGCAACTCTGAATCCAGTCGCATATGAAACTGCATCTGCCCAGCTTTCCGCGATCAAATCGCTCAGTGGAAAGACGCCCGTAGATATCAACATTTTGAAGGCTGGAGAGCCCCTGCCTTCTGGCTGCGCAGTCTTCCCTGTCTCTGCTGACGCGAACGTGTATCTCGAAGTCGGCGATCGCATACGTGATCCTGGAACGGAAGCCAAGAAGGTCAAGGTGAAGTTGGTCGAAGCAAGAAGGGACCAAGAAGAGATCGACTCGCTTCAGGCGGAGCTGGCTAAGGTGCAGGCTAAGGATGTCAGTGAGGCTTTACAATCAGTCGAGAGGCGGAAAAGGGATGTTCAAGCTAGGTTGCTAGCCTTCGAAGAGACTGTCAAGATGTTTGAGACAATGGCTGTGTGATCGGGAATGGAAGGAGACCACTTCGTCGTTGATGCCGAGATCTGTGGTGCCGCTGGGCCCTTCAAAGTCGTTCCAAGTCAAGGACTTAATTATGATCTACTTGAACACGTTAAAAGAGGCAAGCCGAGATTACAGATTCCAAAATTTCTTCGTTTTTGTAGTAGTCGACCCCGCGGATTAATCGATAAGGAATGCCTTATTGCAATGACTAGTGATGAGCATAGAATTGAGATTCAGAAAGCTGCGATTTCTGATAGTGGTAGGCAGTTGTGTTTCTTTATCCCAGTACATGGTACAAATATTGGCTTAGTGGGTCAGGCCAAAATTTTAGGAGGCTCGAATCTCTTATCTTCAAACGTAGCTCAAAAAATTATGATATACCCTCCATCATAGTCATCTTGAAATGCTACTTTAAGCAAAAGTATCTATCCTATAGTTCTCAACCTCAAGAAATGGAGATGCAATCGTCTGTTCATGTCACGTTACTCATCTCACCGACACGAAGACGCTTCGACCACCTGAATCTCATTTCCTCTCCAATCTAACCACCACCTCCGTACCCAGTTCATCTGATTAACAGCTTCACATCTATACTGCCAACCGTTGCGGTAGTCACTGACAGCTCATTTCGCACCCTCTGTCTGTTACAGGTACGGATCGCCATCCGCACACGCAATCTTCTGGAAGCCTTCAATCGTTTCTCGTGCCCGACGCGATGTCAAAACTACGCCCGGTATGATTTGATCGTTGCACACCGTATCGTTTGTCAACGCATCAATCTCGTAATCATTTAAGCATATGCTCGCGTCAAGGCGGCCCAATTTCTGCGACTGGATGCCTCAGCTTGCCTCTACCGCAATGAAGATTGGCTGACAGGATTTCAATATTGAATGATCTGATTTTCTCAAGGGTCCCTGGCTCGTCAAATCAAAGTGACAACCTACCGGTTATTCGAGGCCAATCTGATGGGACATATCAACCACCACAATCTCAATCCGGCCATATTTCTCCTTATCGCTATTGTTAAGGCTTATGGATGGAAGTCAAGGACGATTTTGCTCCCTTACCTCTGCGTTAGAGCGGTCCAAGAGTAATAATCAATTGCATCCGGGTTATCACCTTGTAAAAGAGAGGTTAGTGAGGCTCTATTGACCATGGTAGTGAAAAGACAAAAGCACCCAGGCCTTCAAGCGATAAGGTCTTTGATCTTCCTCGGATGGCTCGGTCGGATGAGATGATATGGGGTGTCGATGCTTTTGATCCTTGATGCTTTTCGCAGCCAAATTCCAGTGTACGACACACAGCCAGCACCAATTGCAATGAAGTTATGCTCCGGCTCCAACACACGCCACTTTTGCGACTGCACATCTCCTGTGAGCTTCATCCAAAAGCAGGCAACCTGTTTTTGACGAAATTCGATCTTATCAACATACTGAAGTCTAGCTCACCAAGTCTGTGCAGTGGCTGGCTTGGTCCGATATTGTTCCAACCAACGCACAAGAGAACACTTCATGAGTACCTCTCGGGGAACCTCAAGATGGCTAAAACCCTTGATCCACAAGTGCATACTAAGCTCGATTGCTATCGCAACCACATTCCGGCCCACTGGGTTCAGGTCTCGCCAACAGATGAGGCCCGTACTTTCAATATAGTTATTTACTAATTTATTCATATTACGAATTCAAGTCGACGCGTTATCCCCAGACTTAAAGTCTGCCTCATTCACAGATCAAACTTCCCGATAACTGCTCAATCATGAGGTTCTTCACACTTTTGGCTGTAACAGGCCTCGCGACTGTAGCATCAGCAAAACCCACCACCAAGAAAGAACCACCTCGAGCCCAAGTGGAAGTGAACATCACTCCCAAATCTGGTAGTGTCGTGAGGATCTCAGTCAAGAATATCGGCAAGAACAAGTTCGATTTCTTCCAGAGGGGGACGTTACTGGACGAGAACCCTGTGCACAAGTTACGGATTCAGTCTTCTTCAGGTCAGTTATTTCGTCACAACATGATCTTGATAGAAGCCCTTACTGACGGTCCATTAGGCGGAGAGTCATCGTTCATCGGCGTTCACCCAAGAGTTCGGCAAGATGGTACGCTCAAGAAAGAGTCATTCAGGTCTCTAAAAGGAGGCAAATCTTATGAGTACACCCTGGATGCTGCCACTTTGTATGATCTCAGCGCAGGGGGGGTCTTTGAACTCACTGCAGAGGGCATTTTGCCATATTCTCAGCCGGGGAAGAAGAAGCTTTCGGGAGAGGTATCCTATAAGAGTAACACCGTCATACTCAACGTCAATAGCGCTGAAGCGAATCACGCGAAACGTGACCTGGACCGCCGCAATCGTATGCAGCCGGACTGCACAGCTGGTAGACGCGAGCAGGCGTCAAATGCACTTGCTGTATGCTCGAACCTTGCATTCGTAGCTGGAGAGATGGCAATTCGAGGCGATGTCAACCAGTATGTCCATGTCAAGCCAAGTCTGTAGTTTTGAAAGAAGCTAATGGTTGGGCAAAGGTTTGCAAGATACTTCCGGACCGGTGATCCAAACATACGTCGTATTGTTTCAGAACGATTCCATGCTGTGGCTGACGAGTATGGATACTCTGTATGTATATATCATGAAACAGAAGCTAATTGACCAAAATAGATGTGCGGCTCGATCAAACAAGGGCAGCACTTTCTGTACTGATCAACGGAGACTGTGTCGTTCCGACTACATCAGCTATACTCTTGGCACCGAAATCACGAATTGCGATCTCTATTGGCAGTTCCCACTCATCAACAAGAACTGTCACGGTGTTGGGCAGGCCACGACTACTATTCATGAAATGACCCACGTGGAAGGACTGTACAACCCATCCACGGACGATTTCCCAGGCCACTATGGCTGGCCAGCACTTATGGACCTGGCCCCAGAACAAGCTATAATGAACGGTGATAACTACGGGTTCTACGCTAATGGTATGATCTTTCTTGCTTGTCACAATGTCTCAGCTAACCCTGCGTTCAGCCATCTACACCAACGATTTAGGGTGCTAGAAGTCGAAGGTCCAGTAATGTTTCAAATCTACATCATCACTTTTAACTATTATTCTTATTTTTGGGTGGGGTATTTCCTGGTTTTGGGGTGTGACGTCTGCTTTGATCAGGCGTCCACATGGAGTCTACGGCACGAGAGCCGGAGCTCTCTTATACCCTGTGGGCAACGGAGCTTAATGGCGGCTACTCACTGAGCCACGGCGAAGAAGAATGATTTCCTGTTATTTCTTGTCTCGTCAGGAACGAGCTGTCGTTACCCGCAAATCTTACAGTAGTTGCGAATAGATTAATTTTGACATTTTAGTGGTCCTTTTGGGAACGCTCGGACCCTATAAACAGGAACGGTAGAAGTTTGAAACATCTTTGCTGGACAGGGTAGTGACAAATTTTGGTTCAGATCTTCCATCTTCGGCTCACGTGTAATGGTTGCCACCAGCATCCATGGCAAATGAGTCGATATTTGGATCTTGAATTACTTTCAGCCACCCCTTTCATCTCTCTCAATCCCTCACAGCCACATTTGTCACTTTTCTCAGCTGCAATAGCTACCCTGAACGGTCGACTGGGAATGTCGGCTGTGTTACACCTATGCTTCAGTCATTAACACAGCCTTCGTATCATTTGCCTCCCGCTCAGAAAATGGTCATTTGCCGGAGATGATCTCTGAGTGTTATAATAGAACTCATAGATAAGTCATAATGTCTCCTTGTCTCGTTCATACATCTTTGTTCCGCGCATTTACATTGAACACTCCAATCGCTGGTTGATTCCTATTCTTCGAAACGTTTCTTTTCTGACATCATTGTCCATTCCATTCCTTATTTGTTATAACCCGCCATTGCATAGCTTTATAGAGGTCTCCAAGTGTCCAGGCAACACAGCTTCCGACAATTATATTCAAAGACCATTGTTCGAGTATCTAACAATACGCAAACCTCATCCATCACATTCATTCAGAAGATCAACACTCGTGCCTACGATATAAGTCGCTCCTTGACTCACCAAATTTCAACATCATTACTCATTCATCATTATCACTCGACAGCAATCCACAAAACAACAACTACATTAATCACTCCTTCAATCGCGCTTTTCCAAAAAATAAATCTATCAAAAATGAAGTCCACAACTTTCGTTGGCGCGACAGCTCTACTCTTCAGCTCAGCTCAAGCACACATTGCCATGCAATCACCGGCGCCATTCGGCCCCAAACCTGACACCTCACCCCTGAGCTCTAGCGGTGACAACTTCCCCTGCAAGAAGTCCAGCTCTGGTTTCTCAGTGAACACCATCACCAACGCTACAGTCGGCCAACCAATCGAACTCGCCTTCTCAGGCTCTGCAGATCACAACGGCGGCTCTTGTCAGATCTCACTCTCAAAGGACGGTGTCTCTGCTCTATCGCCTGGCTCACAATTCAAGGTCATTTACTCGATCATGGGTGGCTGCCCTGGACTCAATGGGGCTGAAAATAAATACACTGTGCCTATTCCCAAAGAAGTTCCTAGTGGCAGCTATACCATGGCTTGGACGTGGTTCAATAAGATCGGTAATAGGGAGATGTACATGAATTGTGCTCCTATGACCATCAGTGGCGGTTCGGCTTCAGATAAGGATTTCTCTTCTTTGCCCGATATGGCTGTCTACAACATCGCTTCCAAGAACGACTGCAAGACTGTGGAGACAGCCGATGTCCAATTTCCAAATCCAGGCAAATACGTCTTGACTGGTGCTGGTTTCAAGCCTTCTCCACCGACCGGTAGTTGTGCGACTGGGGGTTCGGGAACTCCTCTCGCACCTGGCACTTCCACGGGCGGTGGCTCTGTCGGCCCTGGTGGACAGGGCTCCTCCGGTGCTTCTGGCAATGCAGGCAACTCCGGAGTTGGAAATGCGGGCGGCTTCGATGATGGTCAATACCACCCCAACGGCATTAAGCCTTCCGCCTCCATCAAAGCCGCTCCAGACGCCGCACCAACAACACTGGCTACAGCCGTTGCACCCAAGCCGGCCGTTTCCACAGGCACGCCCGCACCAGCTTCCTCGCCACCAAAACCCGCAAATGGTTCTGATCCATCAGGCGGTTTCATCGGCAAGAACCCATCATCACCTCCTCCTGTTGCTGCTCCTTCTGGAAGTTCACCATCATCCGCTCCTGCACCAGCAGCCGGCCGATCTTGTCCTACCGATGGTGCTCTCGTTTGTAGTTCTGATGGCAATCAGTTCGGTCTCTGCAACTTTGGCAAGGTCCAATTCATGGCTGTTGCAGAGGGAACAAAGTGTGTCAATGGTGCTATTGCGAGTAGGAGGGTTAGAAAGGTTAGATCGATCTTGTAGATCATTTCTACACAGTTTGAGAGCAGCATGCTTTTTTCTTTTCGCGATTGGATCTGAGGATCTTTAATCGTTTTCCCACATTTTGTGCTTCTCGGGGGAAAGTTTAGAAATCATGTTTGGTGATGAAGGTGTCTGTTGGGTATACCAGGTTTGCACTCGCTTTCTGAGTGCATGGCGTTATGACTGGAGTTAGATTATGAATACATGATTACGATTACTACTCACTTTTCTTCCTTGTTGCTCACTGCTAAGACTTCATCAAAGGCGATCGTCCATCAACGACACAACTAAGAAGTCTGAACGGAAATCTTACTGTTGATCACATAGGGCAGCTAAACACGTCAAAACATGATAGCAAATCCGAGAAACAAGTTTCTCATTTATCATTGGCCAAACAAATGTCGAAATGAAACATTCTGGTCAGACCATCGGTTCTGGGTTCCAGATTTTTGCTGACAGGTAAAACAGGGTCTGTTTAATGCGGGATGGGCCTAGACAAGCCTGTTCAGGGTTTTTTGTTGAAACGTGGGTTTGTCTGACGTCTTTGGAATCGTGGTTCCAGAACTTGGAGGTATATAGAAGGCGGAATATTGGCGGTATGACAAAGGCATGTTTTTTGAACGAGAAAGAACTTTTGAGCGAGGAGAAGGAAAGGCAGGTGCTGCATAATGGGATACACAACCACGCGTCATTCTTGCTGTGGAGAGAAATTAACTTGAAGCGATCACGCTTGAATTCATTACATTATGGTAGCATCAAATCTTCTAAGTAATAGTCGTGGAAAAGTTCGTTCGCTGGTGTGAGTTCTCTGTTACGAGGCTGCGGCTTGTCTTTGTTTGGACTAGCGAGGGGTGAGGATTCGCTAGGAGAAACTCTCAACCTCAATTCAACTCATCATCCTCGGAGCAAACTCTATACATCTCGCAAATGCAACCCGTATCCACCGCCTTGGTTAAAAACCCCCTCTTCTTATTGGCATCCGTGATTTTCAACTTGGGACATTCATAATGGTAGAGTCACGGTCCAAGAACGAGAATCTTCCATCATTTGAGGCAGATTCTAAAGATCAAATTCAACCTCACCCATCATCAGATGAGAGGGCTGGCTATCTCACCGAAGAACCGGCTATTTCGAATCCTGGTCTATATCTTCCCCTCTCCAGAGACACCCATGACATTCGTCTATTGTTGTTGCTCCCAGGCGCTTTCAACGACGAAATTGAATGCCTTATTCGCCATGCCAGCCTAGACGAGGAAGACTTGCACTACGAGACGATATCATATGTTTGGGGAGATCAATCCTCCCGAACTCCTATCAAAGTAGATGGTCAAAAGGTTGAGGTTACGACAAACCTTGGAGATGCGCTGAGGCATCTACGAATACCAGAGGAGCCGCTCACACTCTGGGCGGACGCGATCTGTATTAATCAGGAAGACCTTACAGAAAAGATGCATCAGGTGGGAATGATGCGAAGTATCTATAGCCGGTGTTCTCAGAACTACATCTGGCTCGGTTGTGATCAGCCCGAGACAGATACTGCTGCTACTGATGGTCATCCTCAAGGTGAGCTGCTGTCTTTCAACTGACTCTGTACTTTATTTTCACCGTGCGATGTCACTTGAATTTTAATTTTCTCACGCGAAGTATATTATTACTTTTTATGAGGAGAAATTCTCAGCTTCATTTTCCCTAATGTTCTCTCCAAATAATGCGTACTAGCCGCCCAGGTCCAAATACAAACTCGTTTCTTTTGCTGCGATCTGAAGCGATGTGTTCCGCCATCTCATATCACCCGTAACTGAATCGCGGCATTTGTTAACACTATTAGGCGAAACTGGAGACGACGACCCATTCACCTTCTTCCATCATTTCGCAGCAGATAAGCACTGGCACGACCTGCAGGTCTACGCCTATGATGCCGAAAAGCAGTCATGGCAGTACTCAGAGCCCGATGACAAAGAGTCACATTTTCGTCATGCTATGTGGCATGGTATGAAGACGATCGAGCAAAGCCCCTGGTGGTCTCGAATTTGGACCGTCCAGGAGGCCGTCCTTCCCTCTTCGTCCCAGGTGCTATATGGGCGCTGGCGGATTGCCTGGAGAACTCTAGAACGCGCAAGTGCACATTCGGTGCGTCATGCTTGGGATTGCTGCTCTCAACCCTACAACGCGCTACCGAGGTGGTTACCCCTAATGCTTGATGATCTGATATACCATATCGACACAATCGACTTCATCTCACGAATAAAAGACAGCAGCGATCATTTCGCCCAATTGAGCTTCCATCGTGTTGTCCAATTCTGCCACTGCAAACGTGCTACGAATCCGCTTGACAATATCTTCGGATTGCTCGGTCTGACTGATCCACGATGGTACAGTGAATTTTCGCCAGATTATAGTCAGGAAACGACCACAGTATATGAGCGTATATTCCGACTAATGTTACACGAGTCGGATGGAAGTTTATCGTGCTTTCTCGGCTCTTGGTTCAATTCGGGGGGAACCGACTCTGGTGTTCATGACGAGCAAACACACAGCATACTCGATCCACCTTCATGGGTTCCTGATTTTTCGACTCATGTTCATCGAACGACAATCGACGCCGAAGATTTTCGTTGCCGCTCTTATTCCATGTACCAAGCATGGCCAGATGAAAGAAAAGCCTTCCATATCAGCGAATCCTCCGTACTTCAAATGGACGGGTGTCTTGCTGGCAGAGTGAAATCAATCTTCAAAGTCCCTTGGAATCTCGAAAAGACTGTGAAGGAAAGCTGCTCCGATATACAACACCATGTGATGACAGCACTTGATCTCCAGAGCACGAGCCAATCAACGACTTTCTGGCGCACAATCATGTCTGACCTGCTTCTTGGTGTTAACGGGCCCACACAGAGAGTTTCAACACAGACCTCTTTCTCGTTTGAGGCGTGGCTGGCGGAGAAAAAGAAAGACTCGGTCATGGATTTGAGGGTCTCCAATTCAATCGACTTTTCGGTATTAGGGCGTGATTTCTTCGTCACGGAAGATGGCTCATTTGGTCTCTGTCCGTCGGGCACACGGCCAAAAGACGAGGTCTGGGTGTTTGTTGGTGGGAATGTCCCATTTATTCTGCGTCCTCGATTGGGCGTGGGAGAGAAATATCACGCCTTCATTGGTGATTGCTATATGGACGGCATCATGGATGGGGAGGTGAAGAACAACCCACTCCACATAAGACGTACAGCATTGATCAAGTGAGCCAACGAAAAGGATCTGTTTGAATGATGTCTGGAATGTTGAACGTAGTACGGAAATTCTATCCTTGTCGGTTCAGTGTTGAGATAGATTGGAGGGAAGACGGTTAAGCAATTTTGATCTAGATCGTTTTGTGCCGGACGTATAGAGGTTAAGAATATTTTTTCATTTCATTTTTCAAGTTTGTCAGGCAGGGATGTCCACCTTAGCAATTATTATACTATGCTCGACCGCGGAATTAAGATATTATTCAGTGATGCCTCAAGGATTTTGGTGGAATTTCAAAGTCACTACCGCTCTTCGTGGGTCGAGAACCTTCAAACGTAATTATAGTGTTGAATCGTAGGCTTCCGTTAGACCACAACTCACCATTGTGCCTGTTGCTTCGATCTTGCATACAAGAAAGTAAGTCATGTAATTCGTTCTCAAGTCTGAGCAGGTCCATGTTCTGTGGTATGACGAAGGGAAATTTGTGAATAGAACGGAGGGTGAAGTAAAGAGGAAGGGGATTATAAGATCAAAGCAGTCAAAGATGTTTGTGCCTCCAAGCGTCACTCTTCATTATGCTCGCAGTGTGAGCACGAGCCCCATTTTTCCCGGCCTCATCCCAAGAACGCTAATGGAAAGAAAAAATTCAAAACAAACAAAATATCTTCTCCACCAAGGAATGCACCACAACAACAAAAAGACAAAAACATACAGCAGCGGGGATTCGCTAGTGGTCACCCACCTAACTACTAATCCGCCGGTTTGCAGCTTATCTGTGAGTGAGCGGACGGGGACTCGAGTTCTCTGCAACCTATGGCCGTATGTAGCAGGAAACTCTGGCATTTGGGAATATATATGAGATTGGTAATGAGCTCTAACTTACAAACTTCGACCCGCCTCGGATTTCATCCTCCGCTTACCACCACGAACTTTGAAGAACCTAGCATCCTCCTAGCATCTCACGGCATGTCTTCCTGGCCACCACAGTCATTTGACCGGCCTCATCAACAGATCAGGGTGTTGTGGCTTACTCAGAGAGGACTCAAGTCCCAAATTGCCATTCGGACAGCAGTTGTAGAGCTTGATTCTGACATCAATTTTCGCGCTTTGTCATACACCTGGGGATCACAGGGCGTATTGCATAACATCTCAGTGGATAATCAAGACTTGCCCGTTGGTCAAAATCTGTACGAAGCTTTGCAGCAACTCTGTACGGAGCCCGTCAATGTCCCCATCTGGATAGATGCGATATGCATCAACCAGAACGATGCGTCAGAGAAGAGTTTCCAAGTTCCTTTGATGGGACGCATCTATTCGAAAGCGTCCAAAGTGGTCGTCTGGCTAGGTGCCGTGCCCAAAGAATCAGCCTTTTTGCCATCACCAACGTCGTCCTCATCGCTAAAATGGATACCACAGAAATTCTAGCTATCACTCAAGCGCCTTGTCTTTGGTGATTTCGTACACTGGCGATGTGTAATCGAGCTCCTCCGCAGACCCTACTGGCGGCGAGTTTGGATCATTCAAGAGCTACTTCTGTCGAAGAACGTCGAGCTGCGCTATGGTTCTTCAATGATACGATGGCAAAATTTGGATGAGTCTTATAAAAATTTGGAAATCTGGAGAAAAGATGTTGGCATTCCTCCAGAGAAGCAAGAATTTCAAGCCTTCGCAGCCCTGTCTAGGGCGATGAAGGGTCCCAATCACCACTCAAGAGACTTGTTAAGTCTACTGCGCGAACACATTAATTCCCGGTGCACTGAGCCTCGAGATCGGGTATTTGGCATGTTTGGGCTTGCGAAAGAATGTTGTATTCAATGTACCGAAGGAGTGGATTATGATATCGATTTTCTGGAGTTGCTGCGCAGAATTTGGTTACACTCATTCGTTCATGATAATGAGCAGTTCTATACCAGCGGATTTGGTGCAAAATATGAACGAGGTCGACTTATACACGCACTTGACGACGGTTCATGCGAATACCAGGCGTTCAAGGAGAGTCTCACAAGCTTAGAGGATAACAATATAGAGTAGAGTCGTGTAAATTGATCTTTTCTTCATACTACCATGATGCTCCTCGACCGCGCCCTCTTTGGGGTGGGACGTGTGGGCACGCGTACGGAGTGCAGCTGGTCGCTTTGACCATTATGATCAGAGGTGGCCTATCAGCAGCAGAAAAGGTGGCCGAGCATGTAGACGCAGAATATCTCGATCCTATCAGGGATTTGTATATGCTCCAATTTAGCTCTCCGCAATTGCTATTTTTGAGATTTGTGTGATGGATGGAAAACTTCAAACCAGGATTCATAGGATCCTCAAAAGCAATGAGACGTAGATTCACAAGAGAACTAGTGATTATGCCACATTTACTGGGCTTAACGGGACTGAATATGACGTATTTATTCTACCTGACTGCTGACTCTAGCTACCTTCCATATGGACCTGTGATCTTTTCCGCCCCTCCAATCTCCCCCTTTGCCTTTTTCAGTGTCTCAGCGAAGTATGCCGGGAGAGCCACCATATCCGCAGCAATGCTAACCATATTGAAGCCTTTATCCGCAAAATGCTTAGACTGTTCTCCACTCGTGCAGTAGATTCCTGTTTTCTTTCCAGCCTTTTGTGCCGCTTGCAAAATGGTGTCGATTGCCTTTTCTAGATTCGGGTGCATTTTGCCGTCCAAGATTGGGTGTCCAATGTTGTTGCCAAGATCGAAGGGACCAACTAAGAGGACGTCTACGCCCTCTGTTATAGCAATGGCGTCCACGTTTGCCAGAGCTTCTTTTGTCTCAATCTGAACAATGGTTGTTAAGGAAGTGTTGGCTTGGAGGAGGTAATCTTGCGTGGTAAGGGAAGGGTGGAATTTCTCCATTGGAAAGGGAGAACCAAACCCACGGGTGCCCTGTGGTGGAAATTTGGCGGAGGAGACAAGTCGAGCAGCGTCAGCTTGGGTGTATAACAGAGGGACGAGAATGCCGTGGGCGCCGGAATCGAGTGCTCCTAGGTATTGTTAGGAAATATATTGGCAACTTCAGGATGTATACATACTTTTGACCATCCAGGCTTCATTGGCAGGAATTCGCACGACAGGTGAGACTCCAGATGCCGCTAGAGCGGCAACAGCTTCATGCATTTGGCCATCTTTTGAGGTGTTAGGTCGATGGTACCCTTCAACTCTGCTTGAAGATCTTCTTACCATCGATGTTTCCATGTTCGCAGTCAACGACCACCCAATCCACTCCCGTTCGTGCAAGCACCCTCGAGATATTTGAGCCTGGGAGCATCTTTGACATGGTGAGCATATATCTTCGGTATCAAATGATACAACCCACCTGCCACGCTCCAAAAGTTGGTCCTCCTTTCTTCAATGCTTTTTGTAGCCTACTGGCTTCTTGCATAGTGGACAAGCTCATGGTGATTGGTGATATTGATTTGTTTCTTAGAATACGAGGACGCGACCGAAGTAGTAGTGAAAGCATTCGGGACTGGGTAGTAAGATATCCGGAGTTCCACCGATAACATTGTCGATGCGTCATGTTTGTCAACAGTACCCCACCATTCGATACCCCGCTAAGGGATGAAGGGCGATGAATTCCGAGATGAAGTCGAGAGATCTATGAGGTCTTTTCAACCTCATCCATCAATTGGATAACCTGCTCCTCCTTGAATCGGTGCATCAATTTGCGAGCTGCTGTGGTAGTTTCTAGCTTCTCAGATCCAGTACTTGCTTTGTCCACGTGTATCTAATTCGTTAGAATGTACTTCGTTTGGAGCTCTTTGAAGCTTGAGAAGTCATACCACTGGAGTATCGAACTGGTATATCTGCCACTTCTCATGAGCCTTTTCCATCACCGGAACTTCAACATAATCGAATGGTCGTTGATCCCAAACTTTGGACAGAACCAATTTCGCGTTGTCGCACAGAGAGCAATTGGAACGCGTAAAGAAAGTTATGCGACAGGCATGGAGAAGCTTTGTAGAAGACCTCATTTGATACTACCGAGCAAGAAAAGGCAGCGATTGATGATAGGAGATGAATCTTCTAGAAGCTTGAGCGCGGGATATGAGAAGTGGAAGGACAACCAATGAGATGTTTTCTTTTTTGTGATTAGCTGATGAAACCATACCTGAGCAGTACTCATATGTTACGAGTATTTAGGCGTTCACGGTCTCCAGGTACTTTTACGAGGGAACAATATTTTTCTCAGTGTATGCCCTCCTGAATATTTCTAGCTTTCAAGATCCCATATATCGAAAATCCTGGAGAACCAATTACGTCGTTCAGCAAGGATTATATAAAAACGAATAGACTGGAGGTTGCACAAGATTCCAGGGGATTCCAATTCCATCTGAACAAACCACAGCCTGTTGTGCCGCACCTGTTTCTTCTTCACACGCTATCAAGCCCCCGAATAGCAGTTGACATGGCCCAAAAATGCGTCCACAAGGGCTGCGGCAAGGTGTTTACGGATCCAGAAGAGGAATGCGTCTACCATTCAGGCGCACCAATATTTCATGAAGGACAGAAGGGCAAGTCGAGTTTCCCACGAGTCTCCAATAGCATATATTCTAACTGAATACAGGCTGGCGATGCTGCAAAACTCGCGTGCTCACATTCGACGAGTTCCTCTCCATCCCACCATGCACAACCGGAAAACACAGCACAGTCGACGACACACCAGCTCCTGAAGCAAAGCCCGACGTCGATATCGAGGCGACAATAGCAAACTCTGCACCTTCAGAAGCTGAACTCGCAAACTCCGTAGCTGTTCCACGAACACCACAAGCTCAAACCCGACAGGCTACACCTGCCCCTCAGCCAGAGTCAGAAGACGACGATCCAGATGCTCCAATCCAGCAAGGACAGACATGTCGAAGAAAGGGCTGCGATGCTACGTACAATGGTACCAGAGAAGGGGAGGAATGCCTTCACCACCCTGGTGCTCCACTCTTTCACGAAGGGTCGAAAGGATACACTTGTTGCAAGAGGAGGGTGCTCGAATTCGACCAGTTCTTGAAGTTGGAGGGATGCAAGACCAAAGATCGTCACTTGTTCGTGGGCGCAAAGAAGACCGGAGAAGAGAAGCTGGATACAGTCCGGTATGGCACTTGTCACGCCGATAGTCTTCATCACCGTGCTAATCATGGCTAAACAGGAACGACTTCTACCAAACATCCACTTCAGTAATAGCCTCCCTCTACCTCAAAAAGATTGACAAGGAAAAGTCAACCATCAACTTCTCCTCTCCCACCACAGTCACCCTTGACCTCAAGACCTCAGACAACAAGCGCTACGCCACTGAAATGGCACTATATGCACCCATAGACACCGAGAAGAGCGTCTTCAAGATCATGGGAACGAAGTTGGAACTCAATCTCGTGAAAGCGGATGGCAGAGGATGGCCAGTCTTGAAGGCTGATGATCCTCACACTGGAGAGATCATTCAGGCTGGACGTGCTGGGACGGCTTGAATAGATGGAATATCAACGACCAAAGATAATTACGAAATAATGGCGAGCTTGGAGATGAAGACACGACAACCACCTAGGCAAGGGAGCCTTTACATGAGCCAAATAATGAAAATTTCATCGGCAGTCTCACCGACGCCCAAGTAATTCAAGCTTCAAACCTTGGGCAATGTTCCAAATAGACGCACTTACAGCTTGGTACGAAATCTATACAGACGTTCATTTAAAATTCGGCTCGCTTTCCGAGTGCTCAGTCGAGACTGACAAGAATCGAACGTTCAAGATTTCAACTTGAACGATATTGAATTGTCTCATTGTTGACTGCCTTCGTGTGAACGGCACCAATCGACACCACTCAACATGCAGAGAGAGGCCGCCTTTCAAATCGAAGAACAATTTTCGTTCGGACGATGTGCAAGGCACAACGAGAACTGAACAGGGACAATTCTTAAAGTATCCATAACGGAACAAGCACCAAAGGTTAACCAATAAGACTTGGCTAATTTCCATTCTTCTCCTCTCCTTTGCTCCATTGCGGCTCCCCGCCGCAGCCAGCCCCCAGATATTGTGCATCGAATGGAGCTAAGAGGCGGATTGAGGCGCGGAATTAATTCCATATGCGGGGAATGGAACTAAATTTTGCAACCGTGCTGCAAACAACAATGGATTGGAAGCACAATAATGCGCGCCAAACGAGAGCCAGTCCGAATGCTGTCAAGGCGGGAGCCGTTGTTCTGAGAATTAGTTCCGTGGTGCAACCTTTGAGCTTGCTTAAGTACAGTCAGATGCGCTGTTCATTTCCTCAAGCTAATAAACTACTGTCTATACTCCCTCTGGTTACCCTCTCACTCATCATTTTTCTATACTCAATTGCTTTTCATACATAAGAGTCCGCTGCTGACGATAAGCGGAGTTACCTCCCTTCATCAAATTCAATATGCCTTCTCCGGTTATTGGCGTTGCGATCCTCTCCATTCTTTATGTAATATACCAATACGTCTACAAGACAGACACGCCTAAGATCAAGGGATTGCCAGAAATCCCTGGATGGCCACTGTTCGGCAGTCTTTTCGAACTGGGTGACTACCACGCGAAAGTTGCGCAGAAATGGGCAGAGAAATATGGTCCAGTATTCCAAGTCAGATTGGGCAATAGGGTGAGCAACTCCAGACTTCAGATATTTTTCAGCGAAGAAGCAGAAATAACAGTATACGTAACAGAGAATCGTTTTTGCAAACTCCTTCCAATCAGTCCGCCATTTCTGGATCACCCACCAATCCGCCCTCATTTCCCGGCCAACTCTCCACACCTTCCACACGTTGGTTTCCGACTCGGCAAACTTCACAATCGGCACATCACCTTGGGATGACTCCTGCAAACGCCGCCGCAAGGCCGCCGCCACTGCTTTGAATGTCCCAGCCGTCAAATCATACATGCCAATCATCGACCTTGAATCCAACGTCTCCATCAAAGAAATGCTCGAAGACTCAAAATACGGCACTGTAGATATCAATCCCGTGGCTTATTTCCAACGATATGCGCTCAACACTAGTTTGACGCTCAATTACGGTTACAGAATTTCGGGTGATAAGAATGATGCCATGCTCAAGGAGATTACGGCTGTGGAGAGGGGTGTTTCGAATTTCAGATCGACAAGTAACAATTGGGAAGATTATGTTCCGCTATTGCGTTATCTTCCTGGGAAGAAGGCGGGGCCCTTGGAATTCAAGGCGAGGCGAACGGCGTATATGCATACGCTTCTTTCGGGGTTGAAAGAGAGAATCGAGAAGGGAACGGATAAACCATGCATCACCGGCAACATTCTGAAAGACCCAGAGGCCAAGTTGGACGATGGTAAGTTTCATTTCCCCCCAAAGTCATCGCAAGAAATTCTAACACAACCCAGCCGAAATAGACAGCATCTGTTTAACCATGGTCTCCGCCGGCCTCGACACAGTCCCGGGCAACCTAATAATGGGCCTCGCCGTCCTCGCCACCCCCAGCGGCTCCTCCATCCAAAAACGCGCCTACGCCGAAATTCAAAAGGCTTATCCAAACGGCGACGCTTGGTCGCGATGTCTCGAAGAAGAAAAAATTCCGTACATCACTGCTTTCTACAAGGAAGTGTTGAGGTATTGGACCGTCATTCCTATTTGTCTTCCCAGAGTGAGTATTAGGGATATCCCGTACGAGGGCACGACGATACCAGCGGGCACAACATTTTACATGAATGCTTATGCGGCGGATTATGATCAGGAACATTTTGAGAAGCCCGAGGAGTTCAATCCTGAACGCTACTTGAAGGATGAGTCGCACAATGAGGACAATGAGAAAGCGACTGGTATTGCGCATTATGGATATGGTGCTGGATCGAGGATGTGTGCTGGTTCTCATTTGGCAAATCGCGAGCTGTTTATTGCGTTTGTGCGTATCATATCTGCGTTTGAGATTGTGGCGCCGAAGGAGGAGAAGGACGAGCCGGTTATGGACTGTTTATTGGCGAATGATATTCCGACGAGTTTGACCATGGAACCGAAGGCGTTCAAAGCTGGGTTTAAAGTTAGGGATAAGAAGGCATTAGAAAGGTGGATGAGGGAGAGCGAGGAGAAGACGAAGCATTTGTGAGAGGGTTGGTTGTTGAGGAGATGGAAATGGAGGGGTGAAGATTGAGAAATCGTGATTGGGTAGGGTAGTTTTTGATAATTTTCCAACGCTTTAGCAAAGCCTTTTGTGTGTCTATATTGCTGTCGGATTGTGAGAGAGTGGAGTATATGATGTTCTGTGTATCATGTTGAATCTGGTCGATGCTGGAATTGGTGCTTTGATAGATAGGTTTGTAAGTGCCGACAAATGTGTCAGACGAGTAGGATGTTGCTGTTCGACGTGAAATATTTCATCTGATCAACAGATATTTGCTGAGTCCATATTTCCAGTAAAGGGAAGAAGATGAGTAGGTAGATTAATTGACATGTACATAAGTCACGATCGTAGCAAGACAAGACAATAAAAATCTGATCTGGTAAATATGGGCTGGTTTGGCACGGAAATATGGACGAGAAGAATGAGGGTTGCTTCCATAGACAGAGGATTGGGTTAGCCTGACCCAGATTCAAGGGCTCACCATAGGTGAATGGTTGTCACAGAACAAATACTGACGACCCATCTTTGTATTGTGTATGTAGTCATTGTCGTAATATCTTAGCATGTGCCGTAAACTCTTTTCGCCTGTTCTGTTTCATGAGTTCGTAGCTTCGGCAATGTCGTAGATAGTTGTATTAGAAACATCGTACCTGCATTAGGCTCCTATAAACACGAATCTATATAGATGATGTGGCTGGTGAGAACTCGTTATATGGATATAAGGCCGACTTAGCGCGGTAGGAGCATCACGAGTTGTATATTACTTCCTCGTCTCAGGCTGTCGTAAATATTGAGTTGGCCAATCATATTCGCCAAACGTGCGGGACAGGGTCTCTTGTCACAGAAGGTCTGGCCACGAGATGACAAAGTCGGGGGATCTGTAGTGAAGCTGTGCCGATTGTTCTGTTGTAGGGTTGTATCCAGATCGTGTATCCGTCGTTAGCAATGTTAGAGAAGCGTAATTGTGATGCTTTGAATGTTCAAAACGCACTTCGTACGATTGAGAGATTATTTTGAAACACTTCAGTGGATCGATTGGATCTTGCTCGAGGGAATTTGGAGTTGATGTTTGTTCGGCCGCAATTGTTTCTAGGCGCAAAAGAGCTCCAATACGTACCTCATTCGCACGAAGTCGGCAAAGTGCATATTCGGGCCACGGAAAAAACGACAGCCGGCTACAAGTGACCAAGAGTTAATGGATGGGAAATTGCGTAGTAGATAGTCCTGGATGCAATCATGAAATTATCGAGATGTCGTATCGAATCAATAATTTTGTTCTGCGAAACATCTGCATTGTTGAAACATCGGGGTTTGGTGGGGGAAATGTTTGAACCTTAGCTATATCCATAAGTACAAGATAAAGGTCAAAATGTTCTCGAAATCTACAGCACAGCTCATTGCCGCTGTAGACAAATAGTATTAGGATTCCGAATAGCAAGTTGCCTGATTAGGGTCTGCGGCAACTCGACCCTAGGGCTACGGCACTCGCCCGAGAAGCCAAATTGAGGTGCGCAACCTAATTGGACCACTATCAACACCAAAGGTCAAATTGTAACGCATGGCCTAGTGATTTCCCTGGTCAGGCGTGAGGATAGACGTCTACCACAAGTGAATAAGCTCATAGGCGTCAGTTTGGACCTGTCGTAAAATCGCACTTGTGGCGGTTCCTGTGCTCCACAAGGTGGCTGACATCGACCGGTATATAGCTGCTAGCCGACTCACTTTTTTAGTAGTAACTAGTTGATTTTATCTTAATACTCTGACCGCATTCGTTTTTTGGATTATCACCAACATGAGGATCTCAACGATACAAACTCTCCTTCTGGCTTCGGCGGCCCTGATCAACGGAGTCCCGATCTTGGAGGAAAGACAAGTCTCTGGCATTAACATGATGCTGGGCAGTCTAGCTTCCTTTATGCCTGGTTTAGGTGCCCAAGTGACGACGAAGAGTGCCACGATCAACAAACCAGATGTAATGCGCCATATCGTTCGCTATGGACCATTCGTTTTGCCAGCATATAAAGTAAGATTATAATGACTCATTGCTGCTCTAAAACCGATTGGCTAACAGGAATACGTAGGAGAAAAAAGAAGACCCCAAAGGAGGCATGGATGGCATGAATATGAGTGAGAAAGGGGAGAAAGAAGGTGGTGGGATGAGTGAGGGTGGTTCCATCAGTCTAAGTGGTCTGGTAGGGTGAGTCTTCCTATGCAACGTCAGAAGCTCCCAGTTCCTAAAAATAACTTTAGGATGTTGAATGGACAAAAGCCAATGGATCCTAACGGCTTTGGATTTGTGAAGAAACTCACATCTGGAGTGTGCAAAGACTGCACTGTTCTCAAAGGTCGTACCTCTGTCAACTTCGAGGACGGAAAAGAAGCAGGTGTCGAAGATGGTGTCTATATCCACCACGCTGTTGTTGTTGACATCTCCAAATCACCTTCTCCTGCGATAACTGGCTGTGGAGGAATCGGTCAATCGTTCTCTACTTTCCTCGGTGCTGGCGTGGACAACTTCACGCAGTGGTACACTACGCCCGACGCGGCCTTTCCAGCAGGATACTACATAAAGGATGATAGTTTCATCATGCAGGCTGAGTTTGTCAATTACAAGCCCACGAACCAGACAGTCTATGTTCAGTTGGATTATGAATACGTCCAAGGAAAGATAGGTGGCAACGCGGCGCAATTCGTAATCTCTGCCACAAGTCAGTCACGTTTGCACTCTGCTTCGACCCGTAGAATACTGACTGAATTCACTAGAATGTTCTGACCAGAACATGAGCTTTAGACCAAAGATAGGCACAGCTGGGGAATTGACAAGTCAAGAATTCCCAGTTGCCGAAGATGGCACAATCTTGAGTGGTCGAGGCCACATGCATGGTACCTTGGTTCTTAGTCAATTATAATTTCCCTTGCTAACATACTCTCCAGACGGTGGCACTTCTGTCCAAATGCGGATCAATGACAAACTGGTCTGCTCCTCTAACGCGACGTATGGCGGCGAAGGACACAAGACAGTCATCGACGGGAAAGAATGGGAGACGATAACTAAGATGTCGGAATGTCTTGATCCAGTCGAGGTGAAAAGAGGAGACAAGGTCAAAATAGCAGCCACATACGACACAGTAGCGCATCCGACCCGAGTATCCAACGGGCAGGGCCAAGAAGTCATGGGGATTATGACCTATGTATTCGTGCCAAGAAGAGACAGCAGGTGGGGTGCATATATCGCAAGCTGGATCAAATAATAGACACGCGCGATTAAACCAGGTAGTAACAACTTTCGATACCCGATCTATGCAGTTTAGCTCTAGTCCACGCTCTCATAGCTGATTCAACAATTCATGTCCACCCACGAGAGGCTAAATGAATATAATACGCTTGACTCGGCATCGATGTTAATAACTTCAACAATGAATGTTGCCAGGGATTTGCTGATATCGCTCCCAAGTTAAGTACTTATACCCTGAAAGCTAGCATCGTTTTACCCTTGAGGTGGACGCAGTAATGATTCGATGAGCCTATTGTGCTCTTGACAACACATGCTCTTCAGAACTTGACTGCCGGTACAATAGTCCCTGCACAGGTCCCAAAACCTACGAGCATATTGAGATCATCTCCGCATACACCTCTGAAGGTGATTGTGTCCCCGTCCAGCAGAAATGTGCGCTCCTCGCCACCATCAAATTTGATTGGGATTTGTCCATTCTCCGTTTGCTCCAATAACGCACCGTACGAGGCTCGGTCTTCTTTCCCAGATATGGTACCAGATCCCATGAGGTCTCCAACGTTGAATGGACATCCGCCGACGGTGTGATGCGCAAGCATTTGTGGGAAGGAGAAGAGGAGATATCGCGCGGAGGTTTTGCAGATGGTTTTTGTTTCGCCGGATTTTGCTGCGAACATAGGTCAGAAAATATACAAGAAAATCGGGGAAGGGGTCATTACTTGTCAGATCTACGGACAATTGAATGTCGTAGACATATTCTCTCCGTTTCTCGGCCAAGTAAGGCAAAATTTGTTGATCGTTCTCAATGCCCTTTGTCAAGAATGGTGCAAGGGCTTCCATGGTCACCACCCAAGGGCTTATGGATGTGCCAAAGTTCTTAGCATTGAATGGACCTAGTGGGACCATTTCCCACGATTGAATATCCCTCGCACTCCAGTCATTCATGAGGACGACGCCGAAGAGATTGTGTTCTGCTTCATCGATAGGGACTGGGTCACCCATATCATTCGGTTTGCATACGAAGCAACCCAATTCGAGCTCAAAGTCAAGCTTCCGGCATGCTGAGAATATAGGCAGAGCATCGCCTGGCTTTTCAGGATTGAGGATCTGGCCCGACGGTCTTTTGATTGGCGTGCCCGAGACTACCACCGAAGAGGCTCTGCCGTGGTATCCCACAGGCAATTGTTTGTAATTTGGTTGCAGCCCACCTATTCCACGTAGTATTCTCGAGCAATTGACCGCATGGTTCAACCCGACGTAGAAGTCGGTGTAGTCTCCAATCTTGAAGGGAAGGTGATTCTTGACATCCTTCAGTGGTACGAGTGCTGTCTCTTGCAAATGCCTGTTTTTCTCCAATACGTCCGGATAAGGCGAGTCGTTTGCAAAGATACTCTGGATGTATTTACGAACGACGCTATGTATCGGTCGTCCGAGAGCCGCAAAATCGTTCAAGGTAGTTTGGGAGAAGACGGCTTGGTGGGGCTGGATTGTTGACAAGCTTGCAAAGCCATTGCCTGCCGCGAAGGCTTGGAGGTCGAGAGCATGGTCGCCAATTGCGATTGCAGGACGAGGTGTGGGACTGGCCTCGGTGCTAATGACACCGAAGGGCAGATTCGCGAGGGAGAATGGAGATCCTGAGGGAATTTCAAGCCATGAGCTTCGTGGTATCGCCATAATGTTGAAGTTGTTGTCTTAATCAGGAATTCCTATCGGTGCTGGCGGTATTGAGGAGAGCCGAATATTGTGATTGCTGCGAGGTTGGAAGAGCGGGTGCTTCCGCTTTGGCTCGTTGAATGTTCCATCATTTACTGTCATACAACTCAGCTGGTCGTCCAAAGTTGTATGAAAATTGCTCCCGTCCATTAGCTACGATGAAGAAGCTCAGGATAGTGGCGTATCTACCGTCACGTGGAGGGCATTTCGTCCCTTAATCTTATCCACTTTAGGCCCAAGTCCTAGTCCCAGTCTTCCTCTATTGAGAGCTATTTCTCCGTGGGACGACAGTCGAACGAGCCTACAGCTTGGATACTCGGGATACAAGGATTGGAGCTGTTAAAACCCGACAAAACGTGTCCATCGGACCAAAGCATATATGTCCATACGTCCTGCGATATACTCTAAAACACCACGCGCTCAGGTATCCACTACTCAGTCTTGTTCCCTTCAAGCGAAGCATATCTTCAAATTTATCGAACACAGCTTATCGCTTTCTCTTCAATGTACTTAACCACAGTAAACGCCATATCTGTTCATACAAGATGTATTTCCATGGCTGCATTAGAGTCCCTCCTTGGAGTAAGCTGGCGGTTGGACTATCCAGATTCATCGCCTGAGGATCCAAGCAAGGGCCGCTCCGCCAATATGGAGGGCCACCGGGATTCAGAATGTGGGGTAGTTGAGCACGGCAGAAAGGTATAGCTATCCGGTTGTCCACGGTGCGGAGAACAGGACTGATGTTTGGTTCGCCGTCGCGAATCAAGATCCTCCCTACACATATTCGGACGAAGGTAGCTCATTTCAGGGCCTGACACCAGCGTCGCCTCGAGAACAATGGACATGTTTTGTAATCAAAATGTACAAGGCACAAACCCTGCGATTCTGTTGTTGTGAGCACTTCGCTGCTCGCTCGAAAGGAGCCCGACCTCAGGGTGGGATGCTCTCTCTACCACAATATTCTCAATCTTCAGCGACGCGGTGTTCAGAGAATGTGAAGGCTTAGTAGAAGAGTAAACACAGTCAACTCAGCAGAGTCAGCTGCAGGCAGGCACAAGGTCCGAATGGGGTCGGAGAGGCAAAGTCTAGAGTGCATGACAACCCTGGTGGAAGCTCCAGCGATGATGCTCTTCCAACCATACCCCGCTTCCGCAACCTTCATTCCAGCCATTGAGAGCCTGTAGTCTGACAGCTCCAGACGGCCGAGGACCAGTGGGATTCGTGCAATTGCGGGTACTTTCCGCTTACGGGCTCAAGATCGACTGTATCGTGCATGATACACAAGCTCTAGAGAAATGAAAAAGTTGCCTTCCGAAGTCCTTTGGAATGAGTACTTAACCTTGCCCCTCACCTCCGTCGTCACCTTTTTTTCTTCCTTCAAACCACTCTCTCTCACAATTATACCCCACTACAACATATACCCAATTTGCAATGTCTTCAATTAAGCTCAAGACCCCTCATTCGGGCGAGTACGAGCAGCCAACTGGCCTGTAAGTTACACTACGTGTGCAATTGAACCGTCAAAGCTGCACAGCGTGTTTCTTGAGGCTATTCTGACATTTCTATCCCTCTAGCTTCATCAACAACGAGTTCGTGAAGGCCGTTGACGGCAAGACCTTCGAGGTCATCAACCCCACAGACGAATCCGTCATCTGCTCCGTTCAGGAAGCCACAGAAAAAGATGTCGACATAGCTGTCGCCGCCGCACGAAAGGCATTCGAAGGTGACTGGAGACACAAGACCACCCCAGAGCAGCGTGGCAAATACCTCGTAAAGCTCGCCGACTTATTCGAGCAAAACCTCGACCTTTTGGCCGCAGTTGAGTCTCTCGACAATGGAAAGGCCATCACCATGGCAAAGGGTGACGTCGCTGCTTGCGCTGGTACCCTCAGATATTATGGTGGATGGGCAGACAAGATCGAGGGCAAGGTCATCGATACCTCCTCAGACACATTCAACTACACCAAGAAAGAGCCAGTAAGTCGACAGCACAATTTATGCCAAATAAGCAGTAAGCTGACTTGCGACCCAAGATCGGTGTGTGCGGTCAGATTATCCCATGGAACTTCCCCTTGCTCATGTGGGCATGGAAGATTGGTCCAGCCGTGGCCTGCGGTAACACCGTTGTCATGAAGACTGCTGAGCAGACTCCGTTATCAGCTCTCGTCGCCTGCAAACTTATCGTCGAGGCTGGCTTCCCACCAGGTGTCATCAACGTCATCTCCGGATTCGGAAAGGTCGCTGGTGCTGCCATCTCTGCTCACATGGATGTGGACAAGGTTGCATTCACTGGCTCCACCGTTGTCGGTCGCCAGGTCATGAAGGCTGCCGCAGGATCCAACTTGAAGAAGGTCACTCTCGAACTTGGTGGCAAGTCACCAAACATCATCTTCGACGATGCTGACATCGACAACGCCATCTCATGGGTCAATTTCGGTATTTTCTTCAACCACGGCCAGTGCTGCTGTGCCGGTTCCCGTGTATACGTTCAGGAGGGTATTTACGATAAGTTCATCCAGCGCTTCAAGGAGAGAGCGACCAAGAACGTCGTTGGTGACCCATTCAACGCCGACACCTTTCAGGGCCCACAGGTGTCTCAAGTCCAATTTGATCGCATTATGAGCTACATCGATGCAGGAAAGGCTGCTGGTGCCACGGTTGAGACTGGCGGCAAGCGCAAGGGCGACAAAGGTTTCTTCATTGAGCCAACCATCTTCTCGAACGTCACTGAGGACATGAAGATCGTCCAGGAGGAGATCTTCGGCCCGGTCTGCTCCATCTCCAAGTTCAAGACAAAGGAGGAGGCTATCCGCGTCGGAAACAGCACAACATACGGTCTCGCCGCTGCCGTACACACATCGAACCTCAACACCGCCATCGAGGTCTCGAACGCACTCAAAGCCGGTACCGTCTGGGTCAACACATACAACACCCTACATCACCAACTTCCATTCGGAGGCTTCAAGGAGTCTGGCATCGGACGTGAACTCGGTGAGGCTGCTCTTGACAATTACACTCAAGTCAAGACTGTTTCCATCCGGCTGGGTGATGCTCTTTTCGGTTAAGCGATAAATAGTCAGGCTTGAACGGAGCGAGGGAAAAGAATTCAATTGTATATAATTAGCAAAATGAGAATGATCTTGAATAAATTAATGTCTTCGAATGGTGATGTTGTTGTTTGTGATACATGTTGACGCGAGATTATTATTTACGCGTTCATACGCTTACCTCATTCGGATGTGGCTTTTGGGTGTATCTCACGACACTCTTCTTATCACTTCACAATCTTGAATTTATTACTCTACTTAGTAGTCTGAAATCGAGCCTTCAGCTTCAAGTCAAAGTAAGCGTGCCACCCTTCTGTGCCGGCATAGGAATTCCCTTGAAAGCCGCCTCAATAAATTTAACACCTCTCTCAACCCACGGCTTCTGCACATAGTCAAGATGAGGCGAGAAACACCTCCCAGCCCGATCACAAGTATTATCACCTTTGGAGCAATTTTCTTGAAGCCGACTCTCCAAATCAGCAGGCAGTTTTGCAATGCCCCCCGAGCTCACCATCATGGGGTCTCCATAAAGCACGACGGCAAGGACTTTTGGAATAAGTGGCTGTGGCATCTTGGCTCCGGCGGCGTGGATTACTGCAGCTCCGAGGGAGTAGCCGATTAGTGCGAATTTTTGGTTTGGGCAGGCGGTGGATTGTTTTGTGAGGCGGTTTATGATGTCGATTCGGCCTGTTGTTGTGTCGGCGGCGGCATTTGATGATGCGGGATACTACTGTCACGATTAGCCCAAGAAGATGCACGTTGTAGATGGGAGAGAAGTGCCTGAACGGGGTAGCCTCGCGTGTTTGGCATGATTGCGGTTAAGTTTCCCATTATGGGGTCACCAACTATGGATCCAAACTTGCCATTGTTAATGGAATTTGGCTCGCTGGTTCCTCGTGCTGTATATAATTTAGTAGTCTATCGCCAAGATTTTGATTCAACTTACCAATTATAACTTCGAAATCTGAACAGCCCTCTGGTATGTCCCTTGGATTGATGGGAACTGCTGGGCCCATTGTCCATCCTGAGCCACCGACTCCCTTTGGCATTGGCTTGCATCCTTGCGAGCTGACTGTTGTGCTCAATGCAATGGTCAGAAGGGCAACTCCAGATTTCCACATCTTATTCGATTTCCAACGCAGTTGCGAATATTCGAATGCTAGATGATGTCAAAGAGTGGACGCGTTCGCCTTGGTAGATGACATTCTTTTCCATAAATGTGACAATTAGAAAGCATATTGCAGAAATTCCGCGGACCAGAAATTGATCGACTGCGTGGAAATTTCTGGTACTCAATCGTTGCAATTCAGCCAGGATCTTTTCTATGAATATGGAGTGTCCAAATCTAATGAGCGTGACAAGCAATCGTTATTGGATATCGATGGTGTTTCCATTGTTTCGAAACACTACCCAGCCTCGGCCTAGTCGAACGGTGTTTGTCCCTGGCATTTCGCCGGCAACCCCCTAAACCAGCATCGCGAACGAAGTGCGTGATCAATATATCCCGACCAAACAATCACGCTCGAGCCTCGAACGAACAGGCACTAGCAAGCGAGACAGATCTATATTGGATAAAAGTGTCAGCAAGTCATAGCTCTCACGGTAGAATATTCACCGATGTGCGGGAGTAGATCTCCAGCTTTTGTTTAGTAGGAGCCATGGCCATCACAAACCTTCGACCCGGCCGTACTGCGCGTTCGTATCTGCATGATGGTGCAATACTGTCTTTTCCTGTCCTTTCTGTCACTCTTTTCATCGAGCTCGATAGCAGCAACAACAGCAACTCGAGATTCTCCACTCGTCGCAGGACAATGTAAACCTATACCAGGCGACGCAAAGTGGCCATCGGAATCAGAATGGATAGCATTAAACTCTACGGTTCAAGGTCGTCTCCTCAAACCAGCTCCTCCAGCTGCGGCGTGTCATGTCGACAGACCAGAATACAACAATACAGCATGCGAAGCTGTCAAAAAGGGCTTCGCAGATTCTGATTGGCATGCGCAAAATCCAGTGAGCAACATGTGGAATAATTGGAATAATTATTCTTGCACACCAGTGGCAGGGTCTGGATGCAGTGGAGCAGGATATCCAATTTTTGTGGTGGCAGCGAAAAAATCTGAAGATGTTGCGCAAGCAGTGAAGTTTGCCAGACGGACTGGAGTTCGCCTGAATATTAAATCAACAGGACATGATTTTTTGTTAGTCCGAGAAGTCACCTCATGAATTGTTGCTGACGATCATGCAGAGGCCGTTCCGTCCAACCGAATTCACTGTCCATCTGGACGCGAGGATTGAAGCACATCAGATGGTTCGACACATCTTTCACGCCGACTGGATGTAAGGTCGTGATCGACGGCCCAGCAGTTTCCATCGGAGCGGGAAGCCAATGGGGCGAAATCTATGCTTCGGCAAAAGCCAAAGACCCTTCGTTGGGTGTCGTTGGAGGTGCTTTTTACAGTGTCAGCGCAGGCGGATACCTCTCGAACGGCGGTCATGGAGCATTAAGCGCAAAATATGGGTTGGGTGCCGATATGGTACTACAGATCGAAGCAGTGACTGCTGAGGGCGATATCATTACCGCGAATGAGTGCCAGAATCAAGACTACTTTTGGGCCATGCGAGGAGTACGTACTAATTCAGTCCTTGCCTATCAGTAGGAGAAAGAAGTGGCTGAGATAGTCCTAACATGGTGCAAATGAACGAGAGGGTGAAAAAGTTTCGGAAAAAAAGTTCGAACATTTTCGAGAATTTTGTCGCCCTCTTGTTTGAAGATGAATGTAGTAGACATTTCCGGCTACTTTTTTCTCCTACAGACAGTCTGGCACATTTTTCGGGGACTAACATGTCACAATAGGGTGGAGGCTCCACGTATGGCGTCGCTTTATCGTTTGTCATTCAAGCGGTGAGAATCCAAGGTACGGGGTCTTACTCTGGAGTGGTGAAAGGGTGGGACGAGATCGCATTTCTTCATTCGAGATGGCCGGCAATTGCTGAGGCTGGGGGCGGTGGATACATTTCGGGCTACCCAGGAGCAGGTGGCAATGTCTCCTTCTCGGTGAGCCTGCCCAACGCCACATCAGCTCAGCTGAAGACAATCGTTGAGCCGATCATGGAACGCATACGACTGCAAAGGGAGAAGCGTCGAGTTTTGGCCGGACGACAGAATTTCCAGACCGGCGATCAAACACAACCCCCTTCTGTAGTGGGACGATACCAGGACCATTCCTCATGGACGGACGCCCAGCGCGATACACATGAGTTTCTAGGCGGTGAAAGCTTAGCAGTTCAGGCTGGTGGATTCCCGGGCATGGGACAAAACAAAATTCTGGCTTCATGGCTCTGGAGTGCTGAAGATGTAAGCAAGATCAACCTGAAAGAAGCTCTCGAGGGAGCATTCGATAAAGACACATATCTTCTCAACGATGCCACAATGGGAGTGGGGACACGAACACCGCCGTTTATTCGTGGGGGAGGAAATGCTGTGAACCCGGCGTTTCGGACTGCTGTGATGAGGCCTGCTGCAGAAATACAGTGGGAAGGACAGGACCAACAGGAATTGGAAAGGCGAGGGAAGTCAGCTTTGAGGTTCGGCTTGGCTCTCAAGTCGTTGAATCCGTCTGGGGGCACATATGCTAATGAAGCCGACCCATACTCCCCAGATTGGCAACACGCTTTCTGGGGAAGTAATTATGAGCGTCTTTTCAGCATAAAGCAGCAGGTGGACCCATTTGGAGTCTTCTATTGTCGTTCTTGCGTTGGGAGCGAGCTGTTTGAAGATAGAGATGGCAAATTATGTCGGAAATAATGTATACCCAAGTTGTGCTCTTGCTCTGACCAACTATTCCCGCTGTCCAGAGAAGCTGAAATGACACTCTCAAAGTGAATTGAAGCGAGTCTTAATGATGATTCGAAAAGACAACGTGAAGATCTTGATCAACATATAAATAGAAATACTGATTGAAAAGAAATCGACGACGAAGAGAAGAAATTGACGACGAAGAGAAGTGTTTTGACAAGACGCGCCACTATGGATATCCCCATCCCCATCACATTGCTCTCCCTGCTGTTCACTGACTCGGACCACACTTCACCTTCAACGGACCTTGCTTTGCATTTCTTGCCACATTCGCAAACTAATTCCATTGAGACATTCTTTGCACCATGGATATTGAATGTCAAAGAGACGATAGAACTTCTTCCTTCTTCAAACACGAGGAAATCATGAACGTGCTTCAATATGTAACCTCGGCACCCGAATCGAAGCTAAGGTTCACGACTTATCCGTCGTCTACTACGATGGAGCATCCATTCCCATTCCTCATTTGTTTCGGTCCTGCCCAGTCTAATTCTCGTGCCTATGCAGGCGGGTTCTGATTCAGAACGAGGTGCTCATAATTCTGCCGTGTTCATAAGTATTCGTCTCAGTTGAAATCTGGATACTGGAAACGCCTGTGCAAACTCTGTACAATGGCGAACGACACAGAGCCCTTGCCTCCATGGATTTTTGCTATATCGGGGTCGGCGGCCTCTGTGGTAGCTAACAGTCTGATCTATCCTCTAGATAGGCAAGTTATTTCCAAAATTAGAACAATCTCTTCTCTAACAGTCAATCAGAGTAAAGACCAAACTTCAGGTTCAATCGACAAAAGATGCATTGATATCAGGAGATGCATACTACACAGGTGTTTTTGATGCTGCCAACAAGATCATCCGCGCTGAAGGGATAGAAGGGCTTTACGCCGGTTTACCTGGAAGTTTGATCGGCTCTGCAGCTCAAGGCTACGCATTCAATTATTGGCATTCTTTTCTTCGAAATCTTTACATCTCCTCCACTTTAGTATCACAGCCCCCAGGTACTGTTGCCGAATTATCTCTCGCCTATTGTTCCGGCGCGCTAGCCCAGCTTTGCACTACACCTATTTCTGTTGTCACTGCCAGGCAACAAACCACGCCTCTGAGGGAGAGGAAAGGCTTATTTGGAACTGCAAATGAGGTCGTGCAGGGCGAGAATGGTGTGACAGGGTTATGGAAGGGTTTCCGCGCCTCGTTAATTCTGTGTATCAACCCTGCCATTACATACGGCGCCACAGAACGTCTGCGGATGATTCTCTTCAGAGGAAAGCCGACTTTGACGGCTTGGGAAAGTTTCTGTGAGTTGAATACCAAAATTAGGAAATGCTTATAACTAATCATGCCTCAGTCCTGGGAGTCCTGTCCAAGGCCATGGCTACTCTGATAACCCAGCCTATGATCGTCGCTAAAATCGGTCTTCAATCCAGACCACCACCTTCCCGGAAAGGCAAACCATTCACGAATATTGCTGAAGTCATCTCTTATATCCTTATGAACGAGGGTTGGAGACGACTGTATAAAGGGTTGGGTCCGCAATTGTCCAAGGCCTTGTTATTTCAGGGCATTCTGATGCTCGTAAAAGAGCGGTACGTGTAGCTCGACGTTTCTAAATTATGACTCTACTAACGAGAATGGCTAGAATACGTAATCGGTTCGCCACTATTTACTACCTCGTGAATCAAACACGGTCATCACAGCTGCGAGGAGCTGCAGGACATATCAAAATGGGCAATTCGTTGATGATTAAATAGAGACCGAGAATCGATATCCAAGAGAGGAGACGATGTAAGAATATATCAAAAGAGGCGTGAGATTCTTGGAACAATCTGGATCCATAGTTGTATATCAGTTCCCAGCACAAGATCAATGGTTTCTGCTAGATGCTTTCTCTCTCTCCCTTACTGGAAATATCACAAGTCCACCCTGCGATGGAGTAGGATTTGATTGGAGGCCTTACACGGGACTTTCACATGTGCTGCAAATTTGCACTTATTGAATTTAAAAGATAAAATTATCCAGTATTCGAACATTCCAAAGCCGAACAAACAACAAAGCCGCGCATTTCCAAAAAGTGTGCGAACATCATGACCATCACAAGTCTCACAACATGTCTCCCGAGCCGCGGAAACCCAACTTCATGCACTCCGAAAATCCAGGACTATCCCTTCAAGAAATAGAACACTCCAGGCACCCTCTCTCACGTTTTACCTTGATCTGACGGACACTTAAAACATGGCGTGACATTTTTAAGAAATCGAAAGATCTCCCTAGAAACGTCCCTGATTGGTCAATTTCTCAGTAGACCGAGCATGTGATATGAATGACACCACCTCGAAAACGCCTCGCCGAGATCCAAGATCGAACTTGTATTTGATCGTGACCCGGATGCTCCGTTGTGTCTGGGCTGATGTGGGTTGATGTTCTTGTAGGTGAATGAACATATATGACTTCTCTTCCATATTCATCGTCAAATTCAAAAACACCTGTTTACGACGTTACTCTTTTATCTATTTATGCAAATCAGAGATAAACCATTCATAATGTCTCTCCCAACACCGATAGATACAGCACCAACGGGTATGTCAACGCCCATTGATTCACCCACAAGAGTCGCTGTTGCGGCTGCGTTACCGAGTATTTTTGGTATTCTACTGTTTGTGCTGTTGGTACTGTGAGTTTTCTCCAATATATGATGCGGGACAGAGTTCTGATGGACTGATGGTTTAATATGCAGTTCGATAGTATTACCACGTGCCCAACGACACCTCTCAGAAGAAGAGATTAAGAAGAAGAAGAAGGATCGATTTGTGATTTTGGACAAGACAGCGAAACCGCTGAGTTATGGAAAGTGGTGTAAGAAGATGAAATTGGAGCATCCGGAGAATGTAGGGTTTGAGGAGCCAGTTTGGTAAGTTCTGATATCTCCCTTATCGATTCTAGTTTAAACATGTTTCTGACATTTTCAAGTGTCATTTGTCTCGAGATTATTGACAAAAAGGCACTCGTTCGTGGTCTGCAATGTCATCATGTTTTCCACCAAACTTGTCTGGATGGATGGTTTGGGAGACTGCATGACTTTTGTCCGTTGTGTCATCGGTTGATCGTTGCGAGGGAGGGAGGGCCAGAAGACGAGAATGAGGCTGAGAATGGGTCAATCCATGACGAGGATTTCCTCCTGCCACCAACACTATATCCAGCACCAATCGCGCCAATTGTTGAGCCCGCGCCTGTACGCACATGATTTTGGCCAACGAAGATCACTGATTTTAACCGCCAAATGGTTGCTGAGTGACGACGCAAATAATCTGCGTGTTGTGAGCCATTCCATACCCAGAAATTTTTGACGGCTACACCTTATCGCAATACCCACAGCAAGCCAATGGCCATCGTGTTTGGACACAGGTCACACAAATGGTATCACAACCAACGAGACCAGCAAATCTCCACATGCTCCCCGTTACACAGGAAGTGCACTTCGCCGCTTCAATATTGAAGAGCCTCCACAAAGGAATGGTGAGAAGTTGGACTGTGTACTGTCCTTCGTGGGAGTATCCAAGAGCTCGTCCGCATCTCAAGCACAAGATGACATGTCCATCTCGATCATGGTTGATGAGCGAGGAATTCTTGAGGTAGTCCTTGATGAAGGTTGTTTGTTCCTCAAAAATCTCGGTTCTCTTTTCAAGTGTGGTATCTGGAGGTATGAGCTGGTTAAGGAGGGATTGCGGTGGCTCCAATAGTGGATTGCCTTGTTCATTATTTAGAACTTGAAGGGATGCCATGAAACCAATGAAGCGAGGCAGAACCTGGATTTTGTTGCCACCGATGGCAAAGACCTGAATGAAAGTTAATTATATGTCTGAACTGGTTCCAAATTCATGAGCTTACCCTTAAGTTCTTCAATGATGCGATTTTGTCAGGAATTTCAACAATTCCATTGCGAGAAACATCTAGAATCTCCAGAGTTTCTACGTCAAAGACCTGTTTGATTAAGCGTTAGCAAGACCTATTTTCAACACAAAGTCTTGAACACTAACGCAATCTGGTATATTCCGAATACTGTTGTAACGAATGCTCAAGTAGGACAATCGACTACAAAGCCCTATAGCCTCTGGAAGACTTCCTAGTTCGTTATGACTGATTGCAAGTCTGAACAGAATTTACAATTAGCACGCATCATACCATACACGTAGTAATTTACAAATACCTCTCCAGTCGTGTGCGAACTAGATCAATCCAATCATAAGAAATCGTCTTCAACTTGCGATGAGTGAGCGCAATGGATAAACCGTCTGGAGATTGTAAAGCCAAACGACGGGTCTCAGAGTTCAATTCATTATCAGACACACCTATAATGGTATGTCCTTTCTCCTGTTTCAAGGCCTCGGTGACTTGGGTCACAAAATCTGTGTCGGCAACAGACAGATAATGAATGTCTCCAATGGACGAAGAGAGCGTTGCATCTGCTAGTGCCAGGCCCATCAGTGACCACGAGCTTCCCGGTCGAGAGGGATCTGTCATGCTTTGGCGATATTCAAGTAGCGACCACGAGCTACCTGAGTGATGGGATGAGACTAGACTGATAGCATCGTCTGTTAATTGCTCAGCAACAACGCTGCTTCGCTTGTCAGCCAGTTGAGACTGGATTTCTAGTGTCGTTTTACTAGGAAGGATGGTCAACGCCGCACTATGCATTCGCCCAGTACTTAACGTACAAGCTTAGTGCTTGGAGGAGAAGATTGAGACCACCAACAATTCCTGATACATTGCGTGAGATGGACTGGATGTCTTTGTCGTTCCAGACGAGTTTGGCTTTGTGCCTTTTCGACGTCATACCGAAAGACCGCTCAGTTTCTGTGGTCGATTCGTTGTACTTCGCGGCCTGTTCGTGGAGTACACGAAAAGTAACTTGACATGCTGCCAGGACGGAATTGAAGGTCTTCCCAGAAGCATCATCTTCTGCAGTAAGACAAGCTGCTATGCTCGGATGCTTGAGGAGAGCATCGTGGATTTGATGTAGTGCAACAGAAACACAGTTGCACTCAGCAATGAGTGATAGCAGAGTCAGTGTCGCATTGTTCCGCCTGCTCTGGTAATCGTTGTATGTCTGTGCAGCTTTGATGGCATTGACAACAATCTCTGTGGCAGTAATAGTAGCAGATCGAGGATCCATGATAATTGTTAGTTGCAGGGGGTGTCAAAATATGAGATACAGAAATGGATTTGACGAGGCAGCACCCTCATTGCACAGCCATGTTTCGAGTTCGACATGCATGCATTACATATACCCAATCAAAATTGTGTTTTGCTACAAAATTATCGTCGCTCGAGATCAGGTCGATGATTCGTTCATTTTGGGTTATTCTAGGTCCTTTCCACAGTTGACTGTCGAATTGATCTTGCTATTGTTCCAATATTTCAGACACCAGAACATAGATAACGGGCTGTAGAAGGAATAAAACGCTCTAAAAAGCAAAGGCAAATTTGGATGTGAAGAGTCAATATACAGAGGTGAGAGAATTGAGCGGCGACAAGTTCCGAATTCAACCAAACCGAAAGGGACACGTGAGTGGCGAACTACACCGGCAGTCATCGCCACCGCTCGACTTCCCCAGACTCTCTCGTCCATCTTTCAAGATACAAAAACGATCGAACAAACAATTCGACTTTGAGACCGCTCTTCTGGTCTCTGGTCGCACACTTCATCATGGCGCCCTCTGCGGGCTCTATCCACTTGTTAGTGGCCAAAAATTTGAAGATTGTTAGGCTCGCCTGGCAACAAACCTCCAAATACATTCAGGCTCAGGTCCCGACCTCTCTCACTCGACCCGCACAAGCTGAACTCAACCCCATCTTCGCCCGCGTCACCCCAAGGCAACCAGTGCATCCCGCTGCATTCCTCAAGCAGAGCAAGCGCTGGTCATCCACAGGCCATGGATTCTCTTCAGCCGTTCGACGATTCACGACCGGACCTAGCCAAGGAAGTTCAGCCTTCCGATCCCGGGCTTCGTTCCCAAAGTCGCGAGTAGCATCTGCGATCAACCTTTCTACAGGCCGCGCACCTTTCGCCTCGACTCTTCGACCACACTTGACTGGCGGAGCACTCGGTCGCACAGCTGGAGGATACAGCATGGGAGGTGGACGTATTGGTGGAGCTAGGTTCTTCTCGCATGGCCCAGCTGCGCCGGCTCAGATCATACAGAATGTTAACCAAGCTATCCGTGCGTTTGCTGTTGGCGGGAAGAAGGCTCAATTTGATGGCACGAACCCAAAAACTGGCGAGAAGCGATACAAGACGGTCACTGTTCTACAAGATCAAGCAACAAGAAAGATTTCTGCTGTTCCCAAGGCTACCCCAGGATCCTTCATCGACTTCAGCGTCAACCCTTCCATTACTGCCCTCACACCTTTCAGCGCTATTACAGGTTTCCAGGCATCCCAGCGCAAGCTGGAGACTCTCAACACTGAGGGTCTTCTCGATGTTCTGTCGATTGATTTCTCACGTGCACTGAAGGAATTAGCGGTCATTTTGAATGATCTGAAGAGACTATCCGCGCTTGGTGATCTCCCAATCACTTATCAAGATTCTTCCATTCGGATACATTTCCCTGGATGCGATGCGGATACGGTGGAATGTCTCGCCGAAGAGCTCGGGATTCAGCGAGGTGTCATCCACCAGGATGAAGACTTTGACGTCTACAATGGGACGGATATTGCTCTTCTTTTCCCGTATGCTGCAAGTCGGAGTCCTTCGGAATGCTCGTTCTATGAGAAGTCCGTTACGAACCGCAAAATCCAGCCCCAGGCGATGTGGTGGGGTGACGACGCACTTTTTGGGGAGGCTCCAGCCTCGCCAATGGCGGCGGATCATCTGATTTCGCCTGATTTTTCCACGCTGTCTGACACCGGACTGGAGATGGATGAATCCGAAGAAGAGGAGAACCCATGGCTATCATCGCCAAGTGGGTACGAGAGTTTACACAGCAGCGAGCTCGATGATTCAGGCCGGTGTTATGAGAAGGCTAGCCACGCCTCACCCTTAGAATATTCGGGAATTGATGGTATCTACCGCTTCATAAGCGAGATTGATACGGCGGCTGGGAGAACGGCATGAAGGAATAGCTATTTGCATTGGCTATGAATTTGAACGAATGTTTTATTATATGATCGGATTGGGGTCAGCGTTGAATTTTGGGAAACTGTTACTCTCACTCGTTAGGATCTGTTTTACTGTGTAGCTCGCAATCAAGAACTACTTATCTACTATTTTTGAGCTTTGTCATACTGAATTGTGATTGTCGTGGTGTTGATCCCTTAATACGCCACAATTTGGTGAATTTGTTCCGAAGCTCAAACTCCACTTCCACGCACCTCTTCTCCATGATGCAACGCAAAATAAAGGTATACCACCAACCAATATCTACATAATCCAGAATTGCGTGCCCATGGTCGCGAAGCTGTTCTGAACACTCTGACCATCTCTGTTCTTTCAGTTTTGTCCGCTCTGCCACGAGCCAGACAGTATGCCGCAACCACTTGGGAGCAAGGATGCGGCCTCCTTCAGACAGCTTGTCAAGCTATACGAGGCCAAGCAGCATAAGAAAGCCATCAAGAGTGCCGATGGAATCCTCAAGAAGAACCCTAACCATGGAGATACGCTGGCCATGAAGGTGAGCTGGTTGCGACTGGTCCCATTTCAAAAGCTAACAGTTGCAAGGCTCTTACCCTTAATGCCCAGGGCCATACGACCGAAGGTGAGTCTCATAACTTTTATAACAACGAAAAGTCCGGGACACTGACTGGCGGCAGCCTTCGATTTGGCCAAAATCGCTCTCAAGGCCGACATGAAATCGCACATGTGCTGGCACGTCTACGGCCTCCTATATCGCTCTACCAAACAGCTTGACGAAGCAATCAAAGCCTACAAATTCGCTCTCAAGCTCGAACCGGAATCGGTCCAAATTCAGCGAGATCTTGCTTTCCTCCAGATACAGATGAGAGATTATGACGGATACATTGCGAGTCGGAAAGCTATGCTACAGGCAAAGCCGCAAGTCAGACAAAACTGGACAGCGTTGGCAGTGGCATATCATCTGGCTGGCAATCTCGAGGCCGCCGAGCATCACCTCAAGACCTACGAGGACACACTGAAGACACCACCACCACGAACGGATATTGAACATTCGGATGCCGCTTTGTACAGAAACGACTTGTTGGCTGAAATGGGACAGACGGAGAAGGCTTTGGAGCATTTGGAATCAATCTACAAGACCAGCTTGGATCGTACTGCTGTTTTGGAGGCGAGGGCGAAGTACCAGCTACAATTAGGCAAGAATGAGGAGGCAGAAAAGTCATACCGAGCATTGATCGTCAGAAACAACGAGTTCCGCGTGTACTACGAAGCCCTTGAGAAGACACTTGGACTGGACAGATCGAAACCTGAAGACGTCGAGAAGCTGATCAAGCTGTATGAAGAATTTGCAGAAGCCAATGACAGGCTGGATGCGGCGCGACGAATTCCTTTGGACTTTTTAGATGGTATGTAACACTTCTTGAATTTCTTTCGGGGACTGTAAGAGCTAATAACCCACAGGCGAGCAATTCAAGACGCATGTTGATCGCTACTTGAAGTATATGCTATCGAAGGGCATTCCATCCGCATTCGCCAACATCAAGGCTCTTTACGCGGACCCCGCCAAACTAAAGACCATCGAAGAACTCGTGGAGAGCTATACCGCGGAATCTGAGATCAAGAAAGAGAAGGACGATGAAATGCAAGCAAATGGAAAGTCAAAGAGCAAAATTGAGGAAGCTCGTGTGTATTTCCTTGCACAGCACTACGATTACTTCCGAAGCCGCAACCTTGAAAAGGCTTTGGAAAATGTTGAGGCTGCTCTCAAGCTCAATCCCAAGTCAGTAGAGACCCACATGACAAAGGCGCGGATATGGAAGCATTATGGAGATACTGCGAAAGCCATGGAAATCATGGGATTAGGGCGGGACCTCGAGCCCTCGGATCGATACATCAACACAAAATACGCCAAATATCAGCTGAGGCACGACGACAATGAAGGTTCGTTGAAGACCATGAGCAAATTTACTCGCAACGAGACAGTTGGTGGTGCTCTCGGCGATCTCCATGACATGCAGTGCATGTGGTACATTACCGAGGACGGTGAGTCGAATTTGCGACAAGAAAAGCTCAGCGTGGCATTGAAGCGATTCAAGTCGATCTACGATATCTTCGAAGTCTGGGAAGAAGATCAGTTCGATTTCCATCAGTTTTCGCTTCGTAAGGGTCAGATCCGCGCATACGTTGAAATGATGCATTGGGAGGATCGGTTGAGGGAACATCCATTTTTCGCCAGGGCGGCGACATCCGCAATTGGCATCTACATTAGGCTTCACGACAACCCTGATTTGTCTCATGGAACCCTTGCGAATGGCGCTGGCGATCTTTCCAGCATGAATGCTGTGGACAAGAAGAAGGCGATCAAGAAAGCGAAAAAAGAGCAAGAGCGGATAGCGGAAGAGGAAGCCAAAAAGAGAGAGGCTGAGAAGAAGGCTACTCCTGGAAAGAAGGGTACTGGTGCGGATGGTGAGCCCAAGAAGGAGGATCCAGATCCACAGGGTATTACTTTGATAGAGACGAAGACGCCTCTCGAGGATGCTGTCAAGTTTCTACAGCCTCTTTTGGAATTTGCTCCCAAGGTTATTGAGCATCAAAATCTCGGGTTTGAAGTGCACTTGAGGAGAAGTAGGAACAAGTCGCCATTTCTGGAATCGCACATTGCTAACAGTTGGAACAGAAAAGTATCTGCTCGCTCTCAAATGCCTGATCGCTGCTCACTCCCTTGATCCCGAGCAGTCGAAGCTTCATGAGCAGCTGATTCGCTTCCGACAAGCACGTAAGCAATATCCTTTTTGCATTTCATGTACCAAATACTAACAAAAAATAGTTGACTCGGCTCCAAAATCCGACAATGCGAAACTCAATGAGGTCTTCAATCAGTGTACCAAGATTGTGCCTGCCACATCATCACTCACCTCCTTCAACGATGAGTACCTCAAGAAACACGCCACATGTGCCAGACGCACGCAATCTGGTCTTCAAGTTCGACAGCTCCTTGACCCATCATCGCAGGCCAAGAATGAGAAAGGGTTGATTGAGACACTCGACGTTGCTGACATGGCGGAAGCGCTGGAAGGAATTCAGATCTTGAAGGGGTGGAAGAGTGATGCCAACGTCAAGAAGGCTTATTTGGAGAAGGCGTCAAGCAAGTGGCCCGAGGCATTGGCATTTAAAAAGAATTAGGTTGTGTGATGACTCAGTGGAATGGTATTGACAATTAAGGAATTTTTTGTTCTGCTTTGGAGAGTGTACATCTAACTATCTCACGTAGAAGCATTGGGGCGGTTGGGCAAAAGTAAAGTCGGTCATGTATTTGATGGATGCGTGGATGGGTTGGGTGGGTGAGGAAGATAGATGATATTACATCTATTATGAATAGAGATCTACATTCGCATGCTTAGACGTTTCTCAAAGGCATCACAGCCACAGCCAGACATGTTCGAGTAGTCGCGGAAAGTTAGGAATGGGAGGGTGTTATGCTTTTTCGTGAGGTAAGGAGTAGAGGCAGAGGCTTTGCCCTGCACTTCATTTTACTATTCAGAATGGTACGAGGACGAGACTTGTCGTTGCTTGCAAGAGAGTGCATATTCTTGACGGATTCAAAGAGATGACAATGGCGCGAGAGGCGGTGGTAATCCTTATTCTGGGAAAGCAGACTGGGATGGTGTACAAGAATTTGCAAGTTATGGCTCGGAAGGTGAGGGTATAGTCATTCTGGACAATCAGCCAGATGTGCTTCACGTAACAAAATTTCCCGATTGTCGGCAGGCCAGCATCTGCACACGGTCTAAGCTTGGGAAATCGTCTACCTCCGCACACATGGCCACACCGAGCTTGGGGGAGACGCTCAGTCCTCTCCTCCTACTTCTTGCGGACGCTTGAAAGGGGTTAAGTCCCGACATGGTTCATTGTAAACGGGAGGTGGTGTGTATGACTTGTCTACTTGCAACAAACGTAGAAAAGGATAAAGGCCCCTTCTACAACTCTCCGGTCAGGGTCAAAGATTGGGAGCTGATGCACCATGGGCGGAATGAACTCGGTATCATTCCTAATGACGTGACTGTCTTCAAAGATGGGGCCATTGATGGAATCTCAAGTATCTAAAGGATGCTAAGAAAGGTCCTGCCTGCGGGCTCAAAATTTGTGAATGTTCTTCTTCTCAATGCCCAGCTCAGCAAGCACACCGCTTTTAGCAGTCAATGCGTTCTCCATCGCAGGTGGCCCGCACAAAAACACTTTCGTGCCCTTGGCGTCTCCCAAGGCCTCTGTCCTAGCAATAGCCTCTTGCAGTGCAGCCTTATTCACATATCCTTTCTTATACTTTGTCTTGTCACCTAAACTTGCAGCTTCTAGCTTGCCTTCTGGTCCAGACACACAGTATGTGACTTGCAACCTGCCGGGGTATTGCTTCTCAAGCTGTTCCAATTCGTCCTTCAGCACGATATCTCTTGTCCCGTTGACACCCCACAGCAGCTGTATCTTGTCGCTCGTTTCTGTCAAAATGCCTTTTGCGAGGCTGTAGATGGGCGTGATACCCGCTCCACCAGCTATAAAGAGCAGGTCACAACTGTTGTCTGAAGGAGCGTAGCTATAGCCTGGTATCGGACCTCGAATTTGAAGTGTATGACCTGGCGCGAGGGAGTGCATATGTGTAGAAGCCTTCCCTTTCGGGTACTGCTTCACGATAAGCTGGATTTCGCCACGGGTGCCGGGTTCAGAGATGGGTGTATAGGGTCGGAAGACTGGAAGCCAGGCTCCAGAAGGAGTGTGTTGGGTAAGGATGGCGGCTGGAGATAAGTCAGCATAGTATCGATCATGGGATTTATAGCAGAAAACTTCCATCCTGCGGGCACACCGCTGATCTCGCTGCTGCCACCAGGTAGCTTAAACGTAATGCGTTTCGTGTCATGGTTGATCTGCTCGGAGCTTGTGACTGTGAGGGTCTGGCTAAAAAGCATAGTCTTGGGAAAGACAAGAGTCTTGGTAGGAGGTTTGTTGATAGAGTCGAGTAGCATAGGTCTCCGCGTTGTAAAGTATGCCGTGCCTAATGTTCCAAAGACTGCTGCTCCTGTTAGGTATGGCAGCGCCCTGGACGATTTGGAGAACATCGTTGCCATTGCGTCGTATCGAGCTTCACTGTAGTGACGTGTCTACTGTATAGCGTTCAGCAGATCTGTAAGATGCGGGATGGGGGCATTGAATGGAGCAGTTAAAGCATATGTATGTGCAGGTTTGCGAGGAGAATACAGATCTCGTATGTATCCGATGCGGAGGGATGAGATTAAGGTACGTTCACTTTTTCGGTTATTGTACGGAGCTGGTAGGTAGTTCATTGTCAGCTTAATAGGTTCTAGTATACGTAAGCTAGATATTAAATGTATATAAATAAGAGCTTGAGAGCTCGTAAGATAGGCTCGAGGGTTTGAGGTAGATATTATTTAGGAGGGAGGGGGTAGAAAAGAGAACGGTACGTATATCTCAGCTGTTTTCCCCGCTTTAATAGAAATCAGAACGAGCCAAAATTAGAAGGTTGAAAGGCTACAAAAAGATATGTTCACGGAGTGTACTGAGACAAAACGAAAGGGTAGAAAGCGGCAAAAAGATTTCCAGCAAGGAGCGAAGGTGCTAGATTAGGTTAGTTGATGTCGATTGTTGAAGCAATCTTTGGACTTACGATCGAACACCTGGCCATAGGATAGTAGCTACAACGTATGACTGCAATCCCACACTCTGGTTGGGGTTAGATGATGATCATACTGAAGGGGTGGTTGATATGTTACTCACCTACCACTGAGTTACCGCTCCGTGTTGGATGCCGTTTTGCTTGTTTTGGTAAATATTGCTATCGGATGTATCCTGGAGCAGTATTAAGTTTATTGGCATGTTCCTCGAAGTTTTCTTGTTTTCTTGTAATTTTGGAAACCACGTTTCACGCCGCGTCGTCTCGTGTATGTGATGATCGTTGTAGGCCAAAGCCTTCTCTCTTGTCGCTAAATTCCATCCCCTCGCTCTGCAACATTCTGTATTATGCAAAATATCAACCCTTCACATTCAAATCTTCCGAAATAGATCCCAAGCAAGCGTCCACACATATTACAGATTGTTAGAAAATACACGGTGGAGGTTTAAACCGCGTGGAATTTTCCTTCAGTTATTACTCCTCTCCCTCGGATATCTTCCCATTCTTCATGAGTTTCATCAAATCAGTCGTCGCAATAATCTATCTAGCCCTTCCTCAATTCCTCAAGTCATTAAATGAGTAACCTCTGCAAGGAGAGTCGTCAAAATCCACTAATTACAACCGCGCAGGATTACAATTCGAAAGCTTCAAGCCCTTAGTCTCATATTTATCAGATTTTTCTCTTGCACATCTTAGAAATTTTGGGCAGCAATATAAAACTGAAGATATCTCGGCTATAGTAACTATAGAATAACGATCGTTTCCTCCTTCGATGGCTTCTAAGCAGCGACAGGTGCGACTTGACTGGCAGGTGTAGCTTCAGCAGCTGGTGCCGCCTCAGCATCTGTCCCATCAGCGTTCTTCCCATTAACAACGATAACAGTATTATCATCGTAATCTTCATAGTCATCATCGTAATCTCCATCTTCAAAGTCGTAGTCGTAGTACCAGTATCCGTCGTCGTCGAGGGGGATAGGAATTGGTTCTCCGATGTAATCGGGGAGAGGTGTCCAGCCTGGACCCCAACCTGAAATTTTGTCAGTAAGATGTCAGTTTGGATGGAGAAAAGATGAAGGACTTACCGGGTCCGAAGTCAGGACCGTATCCTGGCGCGTAGTAGTCGTAGCTCCAACCTGGAGGGCCGCGAGGTCCATAGCCATAAGCCCAACCAGGTCTGTGAATTTGATTAGCTTGATTTTGGCTTCACTGACGGAGATTGATACTGACCCATTCCACCCGCTTGGGCCACGAGGACCAAAGTCATATCCAAATCCTGGTGCGAAGCCCGCCCCGAACCAGCCAGGAGGACCTAGAGAGGATCAGTCTGAGAAAATAGGCATCTCACGAGCTCAATTGTCATACCTCTTGGACCTATAATTACGTTAGCTTCGCAATGTCATTCCACGTTCGAGTTACTTACCACCATACCCACGAGGACCACGAGCGCCCTCATATCCACGCCATCCTCTACCACCATTACCACCTCGCCATGGGCGGCCTCCTTCGCGGCGTCCGCCTGCACGACGATCACCACGATTGCCTCCACGGACGGGACGGTTGCCCCTATTCCCTCTATTACCACCACGGTTTCCACGATTGCCGTTGCCTCGGTTCCCACCTCGGTTGCCTCCGCGATTGCCTCCGCGATTACCCCCACGGTTTCCATTGTTGCGTTGGGGCATAGGATCACGCGCAACCAGTGCAGCGGATCCATTATCTGGCTGGGCATTTGGCAAAGCCAAGACCACAGCTGCTAAGCTGAGGAATAAGGAAAGCTTCATGTTTCTATTTGGGATGAACGAGTGACTGAATGAGTGTTGGGCCTGGTGCAGAGAGAATAAGGAAATGGAGGAACTTTATAGATGTTTTTGGAGGGCCACCATCTTGCAATTACCCAGGAAATGGCGTCTTAGGATGGTCTATTCCTGGTTTCTGGAGCGGTCGGACGAAGATGGCATTGTCGTGTTTGGGAATCTCATGTGAGAATGCCGTTGTGGTGGTTTAATCTCGCAGGTGCGTAACGTCCGATAGAAATGCTGGGTCTACGAGGACATTTTTTATGAACTTTCTAAGAATGTTCATCGCCAATGCTGTTAGAGTGATGGTATCATGTCTTTTGAAATGATTATGACGACTGTTCAACTTGTCGATAAATCCACTCATACATCTTTACGTGCGATTTCGCATTGCTCGGACCATGTGAGCAACTTCTGAGGAGTCGTGCTAACAGCTGTACGAAATTGGCGAGATTGGTTGCTGGAAGGGCCCAATCGAAGGTCTGAGCTTTCGAATGAGGGTTGTTTGACTTTCTAGAGATAATTCTTGGCCGGATGAGGTGTTACGATGCTGGATGTTCGAATTATTGACCTCTGACGGCAGCCTGGTCGTCTTCACATGCTATGGTAAGCCCAGATATGTTCTGATCTCTCATATGGTGGCCGTATTCACTTTCGGCCAGCAGTTTGACTTTGGAAAATTGGGAAGATCGGCTTTGATGGCGATGAGGACGGGAGATTTGGTGGCCAGGTTTGAGTGCGCTCTCAATTACATAAAAACGTGACTTGGTGCCTTCGATCTCCTGGCGATCAATCGAATCCGAATCCTCCACAATCTTCACTTCCGTCTTCTAAGAATTCGTGCTCGTAGCCAGGTTTAGCGAGTTGAATTATCAGGGAATATTCGAAAAGTCTAACACATGCCTTAGTCCAAATCAAACGACCCGAACCAGCAGGCTCTGCAAGAACAGCAGTACAAGTCTTTCACGAGATTTGAAGAGTGAGGGAGCTAGGCCCTAATGCCGAAGCTGGTACGTATATGTACACACGCACTTGAGATCTCCTGTCAAGATTATGTACTCATGGTGAAAAAAATGTGTAGGACGTGATTGATAAGTGGAGTCCATGCTGCAAGTCCGGCATCGCTCTCGCTATCAACGTGTGTCCAAACTAATGTACATTTTAAACTCAATCGTACTCCTAGCCAAATCGCTCAATTAGGTCCAACGCATGTTGACTCGCAAGTCATCAAACGAAGGCCGTGCATGCTTATTTTTTCCCCCCCAGTTTCTTCTTGATTCTCGTTGTCGTTTCCCTCAACACTTCACACGTCTTGATAAACATTTTACTCGTGCTCGTCTCCACCCGCGATGGTCATCACATTGGTCAACCGCGGCCATTCTCCTTTAACAGAGATCCACAGTGGCCTAGAGAGTTCACCCTTTGCCTTGTCCTTCGAGGGCTTCTTCTTCGGTTCCTGGTCATTCTTCAAACATCGTCGTCTATGGGTAAGTTTGACTCCTGGAGCAAGCTTGAGAATCCTCATGACCCTACGGAAGCGCACCTCTTCTTCCTGTGCCATTGAATTGGTCGCTGGATCGATGGCGGCGTCCGCATTGTCCAAAGGAGCACGACAGGGGAGGAAGATCCAAGCTTGCGTGCCGACGTGATCCCAATAAGTGTAACCATCCAACTCCACAGTCTCCTGTGGACGGGAAATATGCATCCCGAGTCCGAAGTCTGAATGGAGAACCTGGTTGATTCGCTCGAAGCCAGAGTTGGTGTCTGTCCACTCTTGCCAGTTCTCCCGCCGCTCGTCGCATAGCTCGTCCCACTCTGGCCACTCTGGGAAAAAAACATCACGATAGTCTTCGTGGTCCTCCATGAAAATATTGAGCTGGTTGTCGATGTCGTCCTCAGTGATGCCGTCATATGTCTCGCCGTACTTGGCCAAGTGCTCCTCGTCGGACATGCGGTGTTTGTCGAAGCGCTTCTCTCGACGTAGGCGGCGGAGCTTCTCGCGTAAGCCATTTACCTCGTCTGAAGCCTCCTCCTCTGAACTGCCCTCGTCCGAATTTTCCTCCAATGGGTCATCGTTGGCTGGACTGTCAAAGTCTGAATGAGCTTCCTTTGAGCTGTTTTACTTGGGGCTCTCCTCATATGAGGATTCTTCATCTGAGAGCTCATCCTCCTCGTACCCTTCCTCTTCGTCCTCCTCCTTTGTCTCCTCCTCTGTCTCCTCGTCAGAGCCAGAGTCTGAGATCCCCTCACCCGAGCTGTCAGAATGTTCAATGCTCGAACGGATATGCTCAATTACCATGTATCGATGGCTTAAATCATCTTCTGCACTCCAATGGTCTTTATCAACACAGCGAAGTTCAAAGCATACCTGACGTTGCTCCCATTCATACTCTTTGCTTTGACGCATGTGTTGGGGCATGTACATATGTTCGAGGATCATGTCGACCAGTTCTTGTGGGAGCTTGGTGATTGCGGCCGTTTTTCCATTTCCATCTTTTCCATAGGCATGACATAAACGAATTTGGTGAATAGCTGGCCGAGCAGAACAGTACGATTCCAAGGCAGCTGCGAGCTTTGTGATCTGGACTGGTGTGGCCCAGACGAGGTTGGAAGTAGTCTCCATCTTGTCGAACGTCTGGTACTAGTAGTCGTAGATAGCTGAGTAAATTGCTAGTGTATGAATTATCGCGCAAGTTAGTCGTTCGGACGTGGTGTATTTGTTGCAGTAGAATTTGGTAATATAACGAGAAATAAAGTTTTGAGTTCCATAAGGTGTAATATATAAGAATAGGTGCCAGTGTTATCATGGTGATACATTACAGATGACTTCATTGCGTGCTGCCAAGTAGTATTTGAGTGTTCACATATCCTATCATGAACATACTGTGATGAGCATGCATAAAAACAACACCCATTCTTGGAGTGCCCACTATTGCAGTTGTCATTCTCAGTAGAGAGACCAACTCTCTACTTATAGAATCTAAGCAAATAAGAACAACAGGCAAAAGTTAAAGCACAAAAAGGAAATCAGAACTTTTCCTTTGTGATGGTTCTCCATACTACCTGGATAGCAATGGCTCATTTCATAGATTCAAGCGTTTGCTAAGTTTGATAGCAATTCTCGATTTCTTCTGGTAGCTATCGTGTTGGAAGCCAGAAATAATGTCGAACCAGTGTCTTTCACTTCTTGCCACAATTTCATGCGAACAGTTGCAGCAGCACACCTAGGCCTAGGCATAACTCGGCAAAATTATCCAACTATCATGAACACAGGGCTGGTAATGACCTTCTCTCCATTCCACCCTCTTCCGACAAGATATACACTGCGATTCTTTTCTGCGCCCTCTGCAGTGAGAGTAAATTTGCCTTCAACTTCTGTCGGAAGATTGTTGACATTAGAAAGCTTTGCGTTGACGAACAGATCGGCACCACCTGCAATTTCAATAGTCTTTCCGCTGCTACTCAGCAATTCGTCAATTGTAGCCACGAGTTCAAAACTTGGCTGTGTTTTGTGCGGATTCCCTTTTAGGGCATCGCCCACTTTGACATATGCGTTCAGCGTTCCTCGAATTGATATGTTTGTCGGCAAGTTCTTGTCATCATCAAACGATATCAACGCTCCGTCGAAGTCGCCACTGGTCCGGGTATGGAATGCGACTTCTTGATCAGAACGGCGGACGACGAGCTCCTCCGGAATAGTTGTTACACCACCAAACGGTTCAACGCTCTTGATAGCAGAACCTCCAGCAATAGAAATGGTGCCTTCCCAAATGGCTTCCCGATAGCGGTCGTAGAGTCGAGCGCCACCCCAGGTGACAACAAGCTTTCTTCGTTGATCTGAAACCTGCTTTTCAGCGTGAAGATCACGTTGCCATATCATACCGCTTCCATCCCAGGCCTCGACAGAGGAGAATCCACTCGCCCCACACAACAAGTATCTGAGATCAAGGCTTTGGCCTGGCTCAAGACGAATATCATCGCCTTGCATGGCTCCATTGTCTGAGTAAAGAAGAGCTGCAAGTCGTTCTCCAGTAGTGGCAAAGGTTTGTCGCTTTCTTAGCGTATCTGCAACGGATTGCCTTTCCAGAGATGGCGCCAGGACGCCAGTCAGTCCTCCTTTGGTGCCAAACACAGCCGTACCAGGAACTCCGCCACCGCAGCGGCCACGATGTTCATCTGAATTTGCACAGACGCCCATCTTCCAGCCTCGAGACACTGCATCTTTGAGCAACCATTCGAATTGTCCCCAGGCACTTCCAATCTCGATCAATCGCTCCAACTCAGGATGATGCCAAGCGAGGTTGCACCTTCGACCGCCAACATGTGGAATCATCAAATTTGATGACGGCGAGTGCGCATAGGTCGCGTACACTTCGTCTAGTGGCCATGCCTGCCGGTAGATTAATATCCTGAGACAATAAACGGGCAGCACAGCTTACACCAGGAAGCAGTTCTGATGGGCCATCTTCATTCCACTCAAAACTACGCGCAACATTGCCATTCCGATCACTGGGAAATTCCATTGTCGATGTTTCCAAGTCACCCAGGAACACGACATTGTGGTCACCTCCAGCAGCAGAGTTCCCACACCACTCGGTGCCGGGAAAGATCACCAACTCTCCTGGCTTATTCATCTTTTTGATAATGTCGATCGTTTTCTCCCAACGTTCTTTGGTTATGTTGAAATCGTTTGCGGTGTAGCCTACAATATCCAATCCTGCGATTTTCTGGGCGTATGAAAAGTTGTAGGTCGTCGAATTTGTCCCAACTGTATCGTCAGAGTGCACGTGCAAGTCTGCGTACAGGACTGTTGGTACTGGAAGATCTGCCTTGACAGAGATCAACTCGTCCTGTGTCATCAAGATATTGTTCGGCCCATTCAGAATTGAGACGCTGATTGTATATGATCCTATATTACTCAAAGAAAGTTTAGTGGATGCGACTGTCCATCCCTCTGCGTTGATCGGTATCGTACGGTCAAGTGCTATCACACTCGACTTCTTGTGCACTATGCGAATGTGTGCTTGACAGTCTCTCTGGTTAGTGGTTGCATTGCCCCATACATCTTCTGTATGCACATGAATTGGGAAATCCACATCAGGTCGTACCAATCTTGGACTGATAACCTGCAATTTAGCAATCGTCCCACTCTGTATATCGAAAGAGAGATCTGGTCTAATCGGCGCAAATCTAGACGTGCCAACAGGATCGATGTACCACCGCATTCGAAAGTCTTCTTCCACAAAAGTCTGCACACGTGTGCCTTTCGCGCCTTGACGCCGGTCTCCAAGCCTCACAATGATCTTGTCTCCGGGATTGAGGTAACCGTCCACGACGTCGATGATGATAGCTTTCTGGAATGGTCTTTCGTGGCCTTTTTGGTCAAATCGCACGGCTAAACCTTGCACAGTTGCTGGTGTTTGACCTGGGAAGAGCGAATTGGCTTGGTACTCGGCCGAGACGTGATTATCTGCTGTGGAATTCGAAGTTTGGAACAAGGCCCAATCCTAAAAATCTCAGCCTTTTCATCTCTAATTCGATGTGAAGTCTGAGGGAAGTTGGGTGTTGTTGCTTTCGGTGGCAACGACCAGCCTTTCGGAAAATAGTTACACACCGAATAAAATTTGAAAGTCCCTTTGATCCATGCACCATCCGCCAAACCACTGCCTCCAACGGTGTATGTGATCACAATCTCTGTCCATTGGCCTGCAGTCAAGGTCTTCGTTTCACATTCCAAAGTACCCAAGAAGGGAAGTTCTTTGATGTATTCATAAAGACCTTCTGGTGCAAAGTAGTTTCCGGCCCGGTCGGAGCGTTCAGTTTTGGAAAGGTATTTCATGGCAGCTTGGGAAGTGGTTCGGCTTGTTTCGTGGAAACACAGCGATGATGCGTATCTTGGAAGGACTCGATTCAGGTGGCCAGCGAGGAACACGAGCTCGGTTCTTTTGTGGCAGAAGCAATTTCTACGCTAGTATTCACAACGATACTGGGTTGTTTGCGTGATCTTGGCTTGCCTCACACCATCGCCGCTTCTTAGCCGACATTATTTCTCTGCAATTTCAATGAGTAGATACCAGGGACTACGTCCGACAAGAGCCGCGTCAATATCCAGAAGGTAGGAATCTGTTCGAGGCATATTTGAAAACATTATTACCCTTATGCAGTGAGCCACTCAGCCTGCCAACACCTTTCTCGTTCTGCCTCCATATGTCCGTCCAAAATTTCAGCTGTCTTGCGTCAGAGTGGCTGTCTAGAAGACCGCATACTTTGCAGGATCCCAATTCCACCGCCATTTCTTCAATTCCATCCTCGACAAATGTTTCTTGAACTCTTCTTCTCTAAGCTGATGATCCGGATCGGTTCCATACTCGAGCAGTAAACGCTCAATCCTGCCACACCCTGGTGCCCCCGCATCCTTGAGCACCTTTGCAATCAGGACTCGGGTGATTCATAAGAGACATCAGGCGTCGGCAGAAATCCCACCTCAAGGTAATCGCGCACCACATCTTCATCACCGTTCTGGACTGGTTTAAGGAATTTATGGTTAAGATACCAGGAAAGCTTGTTGAGAATGAAGAAAATCCGTAAATCGCCTCATATTTACTCACGAGCCACTTTACCATGTGGGCATGTTTGTTCTGCTTGAATGCGGTTCAGAAATCTATGTTCGTGGATTTGGTGGATAAATCTCCAGAGGTTGCTGCGTACTTGTTCATGATAAGGTCTGCGATGTCGCAATGGCCATGGCGGATATCGTCCATGAGCGCTTCTTTGAAGTACAAGAGGTACTCAGGCTTGGCTTCGTTGCACTCTGATGAAAGTATAAAGCGCAACACTTCAATTTGTCCTCAGACTGATGCATAATTCAAAACTCTTCCGCGATATTCAGTTGAAGGCATGACTCCCAGTTCTGTCATAAGTTTTATGAAATCGAGCCGACTGTTGAGAGTTGCGGGGAGTAACGGGTCGTTGGTTTTGTAATGATCTCCAAATGTGGACAGGAGGCTTTGGGCGATAGAGCGGAGTAGCCCGGTATCGCCTTGTTTGGCTGCTGTCTGCAGTGCTTCTTTCAGAAGGCGTGTGATGACACCCTTGCGTTCCCACTCTCTCGGAGATTTGGCAAAATCGCTAGTGCCTTGCTTTGCCCGCTCAATGAGCATTTTATGAGTTCTATGTTGCCTTGTGTTGCTGCAACGCGTCCCAGCTCTTGAGCGTCCATTGAGGTTTAAGTGGTCCGAACCAGTGCAATGTCAAGTGATGCCATCTTGCGCCTTTGTCCAAAAGGAGAGACACAATTGACGTGCCGCCGTAGTGCAAAGCAGCATAGAGCGGAGATCCTCCCAAGGGCGCATTTTGTATCTTAACGTCGTTAGAACCCTCAAGCAACTTCTCCACACATTTGCAATGTCCAAGTGCAGCGAGTGCTGTCAAAGCGATGCTCAAAGGTCCAGGTGATTTGATTGTCTCATCTCTCGACTGATGAAGGGCGTTCAGAAGGTGGTTGCTATTATACTCGGCAGCGATGCGACACAACGAGGCCTGGTAGTTGTACCGGGAAAACTGGCTGCCTGGTTCGGAGACATAGCCAGCGTTGTCGAGGAGGTCCAGAGCAGCATCAAATACGGCCTGGGCTTGACAAGGCCGTCTGATTTTCACCTCAGCTACACGAGATAGGAAAGCTGGCGTGATATCGCGAAGGCGGAGAGACTTATGCGGATTCCAAGAGATCAGTTTAGGGTGACTTATGACGTGCTCGGCTGTGTTGTTGTAGAGCGAATTAAGAGACTTTCCAGTTCTGGGCTTAGGGGCCAGCACGTACAATCACGCATCCAATCCAATGCACTACTTTCACCATTTCAACAACACCAGTCATTCGATATACAAAGAATAAGTGATTAAATGCTACATATCCCGTCAACGGGTCCTCCTTTCGCCGCTCCCATGCTATACACACCACAAATAATTCGTAGATCTCAAGTAGATCCAGAAGCCAGATAAGGAAGAAAAACATTGAAAGATTAAAAACGATGGAATGGTAAGTGATGTCCAATTTACAACCAGCGAGCTAGCCTTACAGATAAAAACAGAGCATTTGGTATAGAACGGTGTAGTACAATTTCGAATCGGCCGGCCCCATCTAAGACAATCCAGGCCTCGCCAAATAATAAGTAAGAAAAGGTTGACATAGGAAAAGAATTTTGGTATCTGAATGAACAGAGCGAAATGTAACGTGGTAGATATCAAGAGATCAGCCAACATGGACCAGAGGGTGATAGATCAACATTCTAATCATCTCTCAATGAAAGCGGTTCGAACTTCCTCAGTCTCTCTGCTCTCGGTGTACCTTCAATGGTACTCTCGTCATCATCGTAATAGCCATTCGTGCTTTCCTCAGCATCTTCATCGTAGCTAGATCGTCCTAGCAAAGGAGGTGTGGAAGGTGAGTCGTCCTCGTCATGGCCGGTGGGCATCTTTTCTGGGTTGCGCAACGGTCGTCCACGTGTTTCGCGGCTTAGTGAGCTTAGAGGACGGCCGATTGCAAGACTAGAGCTCATGGACGCATCAGGTGATGGAGACTTGCGAACATTGGACGCAGGCGGCGTCATCAGACCGTTGAGGAAAGTCTGCGCAGCTGAAGATGGCTTAGAAGGTGTTTGAGTCCGACTGCTGGAATTGCTTGTCGTGGAGCCAGTCAGGTTCGAAAGAGACTGTGAGAGTCCACTTGGCGCCATAGTCCCTCCCTTTCTCCAATTGCCGATCGCAGCGGCAAGTTGGGCTGCTTTGGGGGAGGCAAAGTTGGAGATGCTTGCGAGGGTGGGGAGTGACTGTTCGGGAGCACCACTTAGTTGACGTTCCTTCTCTTGTTGTTCCATCTGGATGCTAGCACGGATACGAATGGCCGCGTTTCGGACCGCTCCACGATCGTAAGTTGGAAGTGCTAACGCGTTGACCAAGTCTGAAAGGTCATCAAGTCGCACGCCAAGGAGCTCTCGAAGCCACCCAACCTCAGTATCTCGTTCTTGAAGCTTGTTTGGAGCATCCTTGTCTACTTCGGACATTTCGTGTTCAAGAGCTTCAATCCTTGCTTCTCTTTCTTGAAGCTGTTCCTGTAAAACACCAATGGACTCGCGAAGGGCCTGGGTTGAGATCCTATCAGAAGCGCGAGAGGCAGGGGCAGAGGATGTAAGGACCGGTGATTTGGCAGATTGAGCTGCCATAGCGGCGGCATTGGCTGCTGCTTTGGCGACCTCCAGTTTCTCCTCCAAATGCAAAACTTTGTCTTGAAGATGATCGATTTTGGAATCTGCCAGAATAAGTCGCTCATTGAGCATGGACTCCGAATGCTCTTTTTGGACCATGGCTTGCTCCAAAGCCCTTGCATGATGTTGCTCGACTTCGGCGAGTCTCTGCTCGTGTGCTTCCCTCAGGAAAGATTCGGATTGGTCCTTGTTCTCGATAGTGTGATCCAGGTCTCGGCGATGTTGCTTGCGGAGCTCCTCGAGTCGCTCTTCAAATGCTTCCCGAAGTTCTTGCAGAGAACCGTGTCGAGACTCAGCGGCTTCGCGAATTGCATCTCGTCGAGCATCAGCCTCTTGCTCGAGTTCAAGTTCGTGCTTGGCTTTGGCAGTGTCGGCATCCATCTTCACGCTTTCTAGTTCAGCTCGAACGCGAGCGATCTCGCTTTCGAGGTCAGCACGGATGATGTTGACTTGGTTGTTTGCCGCTTCAATGTCAACCTCCATCAGGCCACGAGTTCGTTGAACCTCTAGTCGTCCTGCATCGCGAGCTTCTCTGAATTCACGCGCATACTTGTCGGCCAATTTTTGATGCTCAGAAGACTCTGATCTCAGATTATCAACCAACTCCTCGAGTCTGGAGTTCTCCTTCTGCATCTGCACGAGTTCGAATTTGAGAGATGGAATCTCACGACCTTGCATGTCCAACCTCTCGCACTCCGAGACCAGTCGCACAACCTCCTTCTGTGACTGTTCCAAAGTGATCCTCAACTTCATCGCTTCCATCTCTTGCGTTTCCAGCCTTTCAAGCTCTCGCTCGAGTCTCTCTCTTGTCCTGCCTTCAGCTTCAATTCGTGCGCTCAGAATTTCATAGCGAGTGCGATTTTCAGTATCAGCTCGGGCCCACTTAGAACGCTCGTGAGCAACTTGTCCAGCTGCTGCATTAACACCGTCCTGTAATTTCTCAATTCGCGACCGCATAGTCTCACGAATACGAAGAGCCTCTTCAGCTTGGATCTTGAGTGCGCCAAAGGAGACACGAATCTGCTCCTTCTCGGCACTTGCTTGCTCGAGGTTGCATCTCCACTTGTCGCTGGAGATTCTGTATTCTTCGAGCGTCTCCTTGAGTGCTTCATTCTCGCTGGTAACAGCCATCAACTTCTTGGAAAGACCTGCACGGGTATCCTCGACCTTGGCAGCATCCTGCTGGGCGTCTTGGGCTGCAGCCTCAAAAGCAGCCACTCTCCCGTTAGCGTCTATTAATGACTGCTTAACCAAAGAAAGCTCCTCTTCGGCCAAGGCCAATTGTCGCTGGGAATTCACCTCCCGTTGTTCCGCCATTCTACGGGCCTCGATCTCCTGGCTCAACTGGGCGGCCATCATTTCAGACTTCTCGGTGAAGTCTGAGAAACGACCAGCAGCCTCTCTTGCAATGGCTTCTTCGCGAGCTTGAATGAGCTTCTCATTTTGCTGTGAAACACTCTCATCCACAATTGTTCTGAAATGATCGAGGTTGGGCTGGGCGTTCATTGACTTCATGACAGAGTCTTTGATTTCCTCCAGAGCAGCCTGCAGAGCGGTGACACCCGAAGCCCCCATGGGAGATGGGCTGTGGCCCCGGTTTTGCGAAGCGAGAGCGTCCTGAAGCATGACTCTGAACTTCTCCATTTTCCTGTCTCGTTTGGGTGACCAGCCACGTGAATAAGTGTCGGTTTCGAGATCATCATCCTCATCGTCGGCATCACTATCCATTGTAGCTCGAGAACGAACGCGGCGTCCAGAAACTGGTGCCTGGAAGTGGGCAAGTTGTTCTTGCATCATGTCCTGGAGACGTTTTTCCAGAGGAGCAAGACGATTCTCAACGGCAGCACCAATGACTTCAGATACGCGGCTATCAAAGAATGTGCTTCGCTCACGTAGCCGGTCATCCTCGGCTGAAGACACAACATCGTCCCAATCGCTGATTGGCGCATCGTCGTTTTCGTTGAGACGGTGAATTGGAGAATCATAAGCTGGTACAGCCCGGCCATCGCTGAACGGATCTTGAGTGATGGAAGCAGAGTCAAAGTCAGGAATACGGAGTGGTCGCGCAAACAACGAGCGACGTGGAGACGGACTTGGTGCATCACTACGCAGCTTGGGAGGAGCGAAGTCGGGAACTTCGGGTGTCAGTGGGCGAGGCGAGACACTATCGCGATGGCTTGAGTTGGGCCATGAAGGATCCTCCCGCTCAATACCAGCATCAGAACCTTCTTCGTTGAAGTGCTGCATGATGGCATCGATTTCCTGGAAGGAAGGCTGGTCGAGGTCATCATAATAGCGAACAGATGATGGAAGTCGTTCTCTTGGCGGTGTTTCTCCAGAGTGAATCTCGCGGTCCTCGATACGGTCGTCAGATTGGTCGATTTCAGTTCTTGATGCATCCGATGTAGATCTTGGAGAAGCGAGGGCCAAGGGCCGGTCCTCCTTCTTGGGTGTGTTTGAGAGTCGGGTGACCACAAGATTCTTGAGTTCAGGGTCGATATCAAAAGTTGGCTTGAATTCAAAGGCTGGAGCAGCAGCGGAAAGTGTACTGGCATTAGAGAAGACACGGGAGTCGGTTTCCGTTCGCACTGCGTCCAGTCTGTGATTTACTTCGTGGACGCTGCTGACTGGCGATATTGGACTGGCGCCGGGCTCTATGCCTGGTGTTGCGACATCCAGAGTAGAGTCGATGACGTCGCGTGTGGGCAGTTCGCTTTCATCTGCAAGCTCAGATACTTCTTCGATCTCTTCAACAGGCTCAGAGGCAGCGACCGTCTCAGTCGCAGGTGAAACCTCAGACTCAACTAGAGCAGAATCTACATTTGTACTCGTAGGCTCAGCTTCTATGACCTCCTCAGCTTGGGGTTCAGTCTTCGATTCCTTCGTCTCGACATGTTCAACAACGGCTTCGGGCACGGTGGCTTCTACGACTGGTTTCAAAGTGGGGGGTGCGGGTGTTGGAGATGCGAAGCGAGGAATCTGGTCTCCAGCATCACCACCACGTCTGACCCTCTTCATACGATCATCAGCGCGTCCAAGACGTCCCTCATTATCGTATACTTCCTCCTTGGCATCGCGTGCTGAACTTGCGCTGAGAGGAAGTATTGGAAGTGCCTTGGATTTCTTGCCAGCCGGCATAACATCATTAAGATTAATATTCGAGAAAATTCTACCAGGACGATCAGAGGCAGAATTGCCGCTATTGTCAGAGAAGAAGCCTGGGCTTTGTGGTTGGAAGGCCGGAGCAGTGGGCCTGAAAGTCGGCCCACTAGTCATGAAGTTGAAGTCTGAGTTTGGTGGCGAGAAGGCATTGAACGATGGAGCAAAGCTTGGGGAGCCGAACACTGCCGGATTCGGGTTGAAGACAGGTGCGGCTGCACTTAGACCACTTGCCGAGGCCTTGGAGGAATGACGCGAAGCACGATCTACAGGAGCAAACGCGCCTGTTGAAGTTGGTACAAATGTCTTGGCTTTGGCGGGTTGGAATGAAAATGTCGATTGCCCAAAAATTGCAGGATTAAACGTAGCACTAGGGTTTCCACTAGGATTGAATGGCTTGGCGGCAACATTGAGTTTGGACATTGAAGACTTGGAGGAGTGATGCGACATGGCCGGCCGAGCCTTTTCGGGTGATGGTGATCGTGGCTTGAAAGTTGGATCATTTGCCCATGGGTTAGCAGCGGGTAACGTGGTGGATTCGGCTGTCTTTGAGACTGTCGCCAATCTCTCTGTTTCGCTTGGGTTTGTCTCCACGTCTGACACCACAGACAGGGCCTTTTTAGCAATTGGCGCCGGTTGAACAGTCTCTGGCGCTTGCACAGAGCCATTTGCCCCCTTGAGTGAGGTGGTGCGCTGAGGGAGCTCCAAAGCTGATTTGACTTTGGCCTCACTTTCGTCCTGACCATCCCACTCTGCAGAAGTATCCGGAGTGAACGTATCGTCTTCGTCTAGCTGTCTTGCCATAGACTCTTCCAAATGATAGTTGGAGTTCTGAATGTCTTCTTCCAACTTGAGGCTGATGTTATGTCTATGACTTGGTTTAGGGTTAACAATCTCTGGTGCAGCCTTCCTCGGTGACGTTCGTGGCAGTATTGGCAATTCCTCTTCATCTTCAGCTTCTGGCACCTCCTGTAATGTTGAAGGTGGCCTGGTAGAGAGCAGCTGTTGAAGTTGTTGCTGCTGCATCTGCACTTGTTGCTGCTTTTGACGTTGCATTTGCATCAAAAGATCTTCTCGTTGTTGTGGAAATGGGTAGCCTTGTTGACCATGTTGTGGTACGAATGGAGAGACAGGTGATCGTCGATTGTTCATATCTGGTAATACAGGTGAGCCACCTGTTGGTACTCCAGTCGGGCTCAAAAGCTGATGAGGTGACCACGCAGCAAACCCATTTGGAGACATTGCTTGCTGTGCAAAGTTGGGTGGCGAAGTAAACATTGATTGCCTGTGCATGTGACGAGGGTTGCCCATTGATGAAATTGGCGACGCGATAGACCTGGTAGAGGTATGATTCGATGATCCAGGGACAAATCCTGTGATGAAAACGCTCTGATGATGACCATGGCGATTGCTTCCAGCAGACGAGGTCGGCAATGGAGGCGAGAATGGTAGACTCGCAGAAAACGACGATTGGCGCGACATGGCAGACGCTCCATCCGACTCGGCTACGAGACCAACTCCCAAGGCTCGCAATTTCTCTTCGCGCAAGAAATCAACATATGCTTGCCACTGACGTCGATCGGGAACCGAAACGTTATATTTCCGCTCCTTTCTAGCTTCCACTGCATCACTCGGATCAGGCCAAACTCCTCGATTTTGAGCACCGTCTTCTTGCGCAACAAAAGGGTCAGCACCTTTCCAGTGCCCAAACCCACGAGTATCGTAACCGGCAGACTCAAATTGCTGCATCCGGGCTTTCACTTCTTCCGGACTCAAAGGTAATGGTCGATTACCAGGCGTCCCTCGACCGACATCCTGAGGTATGCAAATCTGTACATTTTTGCCCTTGTAGACGACCTTCTTCCGTATGCGACCAGGGACACTGGTTGTGGAATCTGTGCGTTGAACGCTCAAATGTGGAGACGATATTTCCATGGCTGAAGGCGTGGGAAGTCGAGGACTCGGCGATTTGGCAGCCACGTGTGCAGGCTCCGAGTCCTTTGGAGGTGGAGGTGGCGGAACAGCGTAACGGGAAGTGTACATTGTGGATGGGCTGTTTGTATCCTGGTATTTGAAAGTCGGCCAGAAGTCCTCCTGGGTCAGAGTCAAGTTGCTGTCTCTCGACTTGTGCCCCTTTTCTCGCAATCGATCGGTACGTGCTGCTGTATCTGCTGTTCCGTCGAGAAGGAAAGGCTCAATATTTCTCTCAATAGCCCCTGATTTACGCTGGGGCGGAGAGGCCTGGAGTTCCACCTCTCTTGCTTGGCCGTCCTGACTCGGATTCCTCCAATTGGTAGCACTAAGACTCCAACTTGGTGCCGGAGGTCGTTGAGACCCTTCTCCAGCACGTTGAGGCGAAAAGAGCTGCTTGATGGACCGTGCCGGGTTCGCGAAGTACGAGAATCTGGTCGGAGACGAAGGCGGGCTCTCAATCGATGGTGTGCCGGGTCTGGTTGGAGATGCCGGGAAAACAGTTGGCAGTCTGGACGGAAGCAAATGCGCCAAATTGAAGCGTGGATTGGGCGAGTCTTCGTCGGCTTCACTGCTTGCTGTAATCGATCGACGGTGAGTTGCAAGGCTCTCCGCTATTGATCCAGTAGGCGGATGTTGGTACGGCGATCCCCAGCTTGCTGTATAGTAGCTATTATCGCTCTCGCTCGTGGGTGGAAGGACAGTCGGGGCCTCTGAGAGACCGCTTAACGTGGGTAGAGCAGGTAGTGGAGGGAGCTCGGGACTGGAATGGCCGAGTGTCAGCGTCGGCGAGGTCGCAGCTGAGGAACCTGTCCAGTATTCCGAGTATACTTCAGGCTCCGGCTCAGTGGGACGCGGCGGAGACGAAGACAGCTCTGGCGACAGCCTTTCCACCTCTTTACTGCTGGTCATTCATCAATAGGCAGTCCTCTGCATCTTCTGGGTCGCGTGTGTGTTGATTGCGGGTACGAAAAGGATGCTCGAAGGACACTGGCACGAGATCCAACGCGTTGTATAGCTTCGAGGCGCGACCAAAAAATGTTGGCCGAGGGGGGATTCGAGGTTGGCCGAAGTAGAACGAGATGCTAGGATGCTGGAGAACACAAAAGAGAAGGTTGAAAAGAATGACGAGTGTGGGTCATATAGTGTGTATAGCCATAGGATGAGGATGTTGACTTCTTCAGCAGGAGTCTTTGCCAGACGCGAATATGTGGTCGAACAATTTCACAAAGGGATGAGTTGGCCGTTGGCCTCCCGTCGTTATTGGATCATCTCGCTAGCTCAACCAGAGTAGCGTATTACGTCGAGGGCAATGACCTTGCAATAATACTTAATTAATGCACTTATCACTCGAAGAAATCTTTCATTCTACAAGTCTACGATTTCCACTATCTACCCTCATCATAGAATTTTTCTCCCTTCGCAGAGTTCCTTGCATCCGAGTCTGTTTCGGCAATCAAGTCACGTGACGCAAAGCTCCTTCCGCTTTCGGACATTGTGCACGAAATGGTATCTTCTAGGACGAATGTCCTCAAGCTCCATGAAGGATGATAAGAAATAGTATCGACTCCTCTTTAGATTACAGATTATAGCGCTTGAAAGGGAGTGGGTATTAACTGATCGGATGGAGAATTGAGTTGCTATCGAATTGTGGAGCAGATCTTCTCTCGCTGAAAGTTAAACAGCACTACAGTTGAGAGCAGGAACAAAACATCATGTAAGATTTCACCATTGCTTTGCACTAATCTCCGATTTGTAGAATTCGAATAGGGACTAGTTCCTAATCGATTCATCGACAACCATATTTGGTATCAAAATTGAAATTATCATTCCTTCTGCCTCAATGTCAAACAGAACTGCAGCTGATAATTTGAGTGTACTCCCACCTGTAAACCAGAGACAACACTTACCCATGTAAATGAATAATTCAGGGAACGAGTATTGAGGAAAGCCGCCGAAAAGCTAAATTTGTATCAATTTCTAAGATGATATTTTTCCCCTAGCTGAACGTTCAATAGAACTGCAGTTGAAGTGACGGAGGATATTCGAAGAAGCTCTCTTTGTACATCACTCAGATCTCTACGTGGTCACTTGAACAAAAGAAATCCAACACTGACTAACAAAATGTATTTCAAACTCAGCAGACTATGGCCAAGAAATGAACAATAGGCGCACCAGACGAGCAGTCGCAAAGGTAGACGCCAAGCTTGCGAACGACATCCCTTTGATTACAACGGCATCATTCAGGCTTTACACCAACCACAGAGGTGCAGTAAACACAAAAGGCCATCAGAAGAAAATGATTGTTGATAAGATTCGAGCCCGCCAGTATTCACTCTAATCTTCGATTCTTAAGGATAGTGTAAGAGAGCATGCTCATCCTGATTCTACGAAACAAGCCAGCTAACAAAAAGTTACGAGTTTTGTCCTGGATTTATGTTCCGAGGGAAACTACAGACTGACAACTGAACTGACATTGCTTAAACTTCCAATGTTCCCTCACGAAGAAACTTAACCAACAATCATCCTCACGCAAGGACAATTGTAAGCATATAAATATTCATCAAGATCTTCTCTTCTCCCCGACCTATTCCGAGGCAGAAGCAAAGAACTCGTAGGTAAAAGCAGTAGGAATTTCCAGCTCTCTTAACGCCGATGGACCATACTAAAAGAATCCAAGGCTTTCTCGGTTCTCGACAACTTGAATATCTAAAAGCAAGTGACCAGAATTCCGCAATGGAGGCCAGGAAGTTAGCTCCTCCATCCATGGAAGGCTTTACCCTCGTCATACAGTAACAGTAATCCCTTGATGGCATGTTCTTCTTCCTCTCCTCTCCAATATACCGGCAGTCACAAACCAAAAGCTCGCACTCCAAACCTCAGGTCCAATGTCGCCACACCATGAAACACAGAAAAACTTTATCTCAACGAAGACCATTCACATCTATACCAACCCTACTTACCATGTAATTCGCCAGGGTTCCCCACACATCAAAAACATGTGAGATAACTAGACCTCGCAACATGCCAACGCAAACAGCGTCCTCTCGCCTCCTTCTTCCTTTCTGGTAAATTCTAGTTGTAAGTGGCGTGAGCAATGTGACTTGGCGCTCTTAATACGTGGTGTGATGGAATGAGTGGCGTGTCTTTATAAGGAAATGGTTGTACCGGTACATATGCTACCTATGCTTGGAAGGAAATCTAATCTGCTGTCGCCTGATGGAGGTTAGGAAATTCGGTGAAGGTGCAGTAAGGAGCCGCCCGGTTCCAGTGAGAGGTCAGGGTACGAAACGGAGGAGGGAGATGTTTCTTGGGCGTCGGAGCTGATTGATGAGGTTTTTTGAAGCGTGTGATCCTATTCGGGGGGTTCTTAGAGTTCAGTAGTTGTTGTACTGCGCGTGAGAGTAAGAATGAAGGTTTGAGCAGTTGTTCCTGGCTTTCAAAGTTCCATCGACATCCAGACTGAATTCTTCTCGCTTACGACGTGTCCATTGGTTGGTTTTGTGTTCCATGTTGGAGAGGGGCCCGAATTGGATGCAGGAGGCTTTGGAACTATGAAAACCCTTGTCGAACTTCGAGGTCTTCATTCAAGTACATTCCTGGCCGAAGGCGGCAACTTGCGAGCCGTTCGCAAATGTTCGTCAATCCCAGCTCATTATCGGAATTGGAGTTGAGAGCGACTGTACTACCAAGCAAGAACCAAACTCTGGTTGCTGGCGTTTGAATAAGTCTGATCAGTGTATGAGTATTTCTTCACTGCATCAAGACCAATGCCCATGACACGAGCGGCGGCAATTTCTTCGCATGGGGGTGACTATGAGTATTGAAGATTGCGTGTTCCCAAAGGCACGAATTTCGGCTGCCGTTGACATGCGCGTATGAGCACCTCGATTCTCATCGTCGATTGATATTCCATCAACGCCCAACCTGTTTGGTGTTGTAAGAAAGCTGGTGATCCTAACCCAACCTTTAAAAATTCTATCGCCACGTTGATGGTCCCAACCTCAGACGGAGCGACAGAGTGCTCCGAAAGAGGGGCGAAGCAGGCCAGCGTTGTTTTAAAAGGCGATACAGGTGGTGATCTTTACTTCAGTCCAAGCTCAATCTCGGACTCTACTCCGTAGCGTCCAAACGATGCTGGCGTCAGGGAACCTCTCCCCCCCCTAACTCGTCTTCTCTGTTGTGTGTGGTCATTCCGTTCTCCAACCCTGTCCAATGTTATGGGCTTATGTAGGAGTAGAACCAATCGTGAGTTACGGAAATGGCTCCGTAGAGTTGGAAGATGGGCTTTTCCCAAGAAGCCCCATGTTTCTCGACCTTAAAGATTCCCATCGTGATTCCTATCGGCTTCGGCAACAAGGGAAAGAGAATACCGTTGGTCCACACATCAAGAAGCCTGAGAAGGCAATGAACTGGATTTCCCAAGACCCATTCTTCCCACATCAGCCGCGAGAAGGGGCGAACCGCCAGAGCTCTCAAGTATCTTCGCGTTCAAGTTAAGTCGCGTATGTACTCCTTCTGCCTGGAGAAAACAGCCCACCAGACTCGGAGTACTTTCTTCGACCCAAGCAGTAGACACTCGCAGTTTCGCTTGGTAAGATTGCCATCCACACGTCTAACCAGGTTGTACGTGTCCCGATTTCGCTCTAGCGTTCACTTTCGCTGCTGCAGAAGCTTTTTTGATCACCTTCGGCCCTAGCACGGCGTAGAACGGACAGTGAGTAGCCTTGCGCAGTTGCAGCTTGGCTCAGAGACTTTCCATCCTGCCGATTTGCTTTACGCAGTTTCCCGCCCATGTACTGACAACTCAGGCTATTTCTCAAAGACCCCAGAAACAGCTGCCCAATTATTTCCGGAGCAAAGCCCTGGTTATTCCATCGGATACGACTTACCCAATACCACACCAACCAGAAAAACACCAATATAATCATAATGGCACATCGAAACCAACTACCCCCGTTGACTGGTGGGCCTCGCCCGCTGCTCCCAGCTCCAAGCCCACAGAACACTGCCGATGGCATCGCCCGAGGAAGCGGCGTCGATGGCGTGGATGGCTCTGATGGCGTGCAGTCTAAAGGATCCGGGAAGGTGATGAAGCGGGCAAAAGTCACTGCCGTTGCGTGCCAACCATGCCAGAGGCGCAAGAGCAAGGTAGGCAAAATCTTTTACCTTTTTTCAGGCATAATCTAACGTCCGAAGTGCGACGGACAACGACCAACCTGCTCTGCCTGCGCCACGAAGAGGACCAATAGCGAATGCATCTACGACTCCGCTGGCGATCAGCGACGAACCGCATCTCTCAAAGAGCAGATTGCAATTGGTGAACGTGAGATACACGATCTCAGGACAATCATAGAAGCCATGTGTGCAGACCCCAGCACCGTCGATCTGGTCAGAGAACGATTAGTAGCAGACCGATTTCGCCGTACTCAAGAACTCGCACATGCTTTCCGTACTCGGATGCCAACTACTGGAACAGGGCCGCCACCAGCAACGGGCTACTCGACAAACACCACAGCCATTGGCTTTAGCGGATATCCTGCATACACCGGGCCATCCTACGCACAGCCAGGCTTCCTTACCGATGGGGCAGCGCCATCTCCAACCGCCACCGCACAGTCCGGTTGGTCGTCGGAGGTTGTATCTGGTGAGGAGCAGGAAGAGGACTTTGTCTTCGACCAGGGTTTCCACCAAGGCCCTCCATCCTGGCCTTGAAGGCTGCTTAAGTGCTCGGTCAACCTCGATCGACATCAAGCCCAACACATTTTTTAAATCAGCCTTCCTTCCGTTTTTCGACTCAGAATCCCACCAATATCAGATCATACGACAAAAAAAACCCAAAGCTCGTTCTTTCGATAAGGCTTCAGAAGGGTCCAGGCTACACCTCTGCTTTACTTCTTACATCGATCATCGAAAGTCCTACTGAAATCCATCGATTTCAAGCTCTTGCATGACCAATCAAGTACTAGACGAGGTTTGGCCGATCTTGGTTCCGGAACAACTCCGAAGTCTGCTGGATCCTTGTATGCAGGGCAAAAACGGGTGGCGCCGCATCGAAGTTCATCGACCCAGATCGTCGTTGCAATTAAACCGATCGTCCACCACATTTGTGCAATTATGCCCGATAAATTCTGAAGCATCCAAGGTATGATTATTTTATTTGTCAAAGTCGATCCGTTGGAGGCTGAGAATAAGAGGAGGCGAAAGGAGTGAACAGTGGCGCAGGAATTTTCCAGCATATTCAAATTTGTTGCAAGTGAGCAATGTCAGGGGAGGCACGCAAGATTTCTTGCGATTCAAAATGAGATATCGCCAAAGATGTTGTGCTCCTCCTCTTGGCTTTGTGACTTGCTTCCCAGTTCGAAAGTTCGAAAGATCCCACCCTTGCTGTCCAGTCTTTCTTTCCACATGCTCTCCCCGCCATCGTGATGCCCGTACCAGTCTAGCACGCTTGCTGACATTTTGGACAGGTGGCGATGTCAGTCGTTGCGTGTTAACACATGCAGGATCAATCCGTTAAAGTACGGCCAACTCTTTACTGGCTGATCCATGGCTAATGTACTGTAGAAAATAGACGGCCTCCAACAAAATGGAGTGCGGTGTCGTTTGACGTCGTTACTTGGCGAGGATCTCCGGCGGAGCGTAGGACTTGGTTCATCCCTGAATGAGAGCTCTATGTCCAATATCAAAGATTCCCACCTCTTTCTGCCTATTCGCTCCATGTGATGTGTGTAACGATGTGTCTAGCACGGTGGCGTATCGGATCGGGGGCGGTTCTTGTCAATGGCTCCCAGCGATGTTCTCGGTGGTCATAAGTCTCTCGTCTGCCCTGGCAGCTGTTGGCAGCTTCGCAGGCCATTGAAGATGATTAGAATCCTCGCAGGGCAGCTGCCAACAGCCATTCCCAGGCCTCGCAAGTGTGGTGGTTCAATGGCGAGGGTTGCCGGGTGGCTTCGCGTGTAGGACCTACCAATCAGGGCGACAGCTCTCAGAGATGGATGGCGATAGATTCCTAGAAATTTCCATGACGAGATTGCCAGAATCCTCGCACAGCAGCTGTACAGGCTCGACTGCTCAATCAATCTTGGTCTATTGACGGTTCCTGGCACTTGCGGGATCGGGAGGCAGGGCAGGGAATGGTAAAGTTGGCAGCTGAGCGGAATGCTGTGCCTGGTTGAGGATAGAGACATGATGTCCTGCTTGTTCGACGTAGTTTTCAGCGCTGGGCATCGAGGGATCCTCGCTACGGCTGAGAAGGTGCCTAGGAGGCAGAAAAGACAAGGTAAAGCTAGCAATTGAGCAAGGTGTCGTAGCTGGGCGAAAGCAGAGCCTCTGAGGGCATCAATAGCATGCTCTTCAGCTTGTTTGACATAGTTTTGATAATGTAGTTGGGCCATATCTAGCTCCCACGGCGCTCATGCCGAATGTGTACGGGTAGTAGATGGTTCCTGCCAACTTTGATTGAGAGCCAAACTGCTAGCAGTGCGGAGGAGCTGCAAGGCCCAGAGCAGAATGAAAACCTCTCCAAACTCGACAGAGGGCAAAGCTAATATGTAAGAATGAGTGGGCTAAAACTACTGGACGCGGACACGGCGACAGCACCGATGCACGGGCCATGTGTTTTGAGGCTTTCGATCCTGTCCCTGGACCCCCAGAAGGTGCTTCTGGACCTCTTACCCTGCATCATGCAAAGAGAAACAGGCTCTCCTCTCTCGATTGGACTGCTATCATCTCGATCAGCATGATGGGTGCGTCAGATCGTACGAGCTGCGTCATAATCCCCAATCTTGTCTTCGTCCGACTCTTTAGCCAATCACAGCCTACACATATTTCGATACGGCACGAGACACTGGACCTGTGTCTGCCCTTTTCCCTGTCCATCGCGATCGTCCTTCCCAATCATGAGCCCACCATCTCTTCTTGAAGATGGAGAGGCTTCTCCTGTTGACATCGTTTGCACTTCTATCAGTCCCAGCCAGAGAGCGTTATGTCTGTAAAGTAAGCACTAACAGCGACTCAAACGAAACGACCTATGTTGCACAACTTCAAGAAAGACACCATACGGAGTACACATCGTGATACAACGGGAATCGAGGCAAATGGGCAAATGGACTCGGGATGGGTGCCAGCTCAGCTGACTCAGTTGATGTTTTTGGGACAATGACGCGAGATGTACCACAGCACCGTACTCAGCGCGACATTCTCCATTCTCAATTCTCTACATACTTCCTTCGAATTACTCATACCAGCGGGACGACTGGGACGGGTGGCTCAATCTCGAGAGGAGCAAGCCAAGGGACAAGCACTGATTGCTGATCTACGGTATTTCTGTATGTCCAAAATATTTGACGCCAGAGAGCGAACGACGCAACCTCGTCCATGTCGAACCTGTTTCTAGTTCATTCGAATCTTACTTGTTCATGACTAACGCGCCTGACTGGTCCCGAATTCGATCGTATCCTCTCCTCCATCATCTTCCTGCATATCGGGACTCCGGCATGTTCTATAACCTACCTAGAGATGGATTTCAGGTGCACAAAAAACGATTGACTGTTCACACACCAGAGATGAGAGGGACTGGAAGATTGGTTAGCCTGGGCTTGCTAAAGACTGCTATCGAAGACTGAAAGCTAGTCAGGCTTGCCGAAAGATCACCACGGCAGATGTCTCATCAGGACCTCCCCAACAACGGTGCCTTTTACGGTGAGCCGCAAACCGGCCTTGATCGGAATCTCTGCGATAGCAACATACAAACAGTGCCCAGTATAAGCATCCGCTTCAGTATTTGCGACTCTCAAATCGTGATGCCAACCTTTCAACGGACATATTGATATCCTACACGATCTTCCTTGCTGTCAGTTTCTCACCTCTGCCCCTTCTCTTTAAAATCATGGAGGTAAGGGATAGATCTGGAGAGGTTGACCCAACAACATACCTTTTACACCGATTTCCACTCTCGTCAATGGATGGTATTCATCTGAGGTCCCGAATTCGAAGTCGAGATTCAGTACTCATTCGTCTACGTAGACGGTTGGACAACGCCCTCGAACCTCTTCCCTCTTTTATTGCTGAGAAACATAAACGACGCCCCCGAAATAATGCTTTTGGTGTGAAAAGATATCAAACAGGATTCTGGCAAAAAGGCAATGAAAATTGCCAGAAATTTATTGTCAGCTCTTTCAATTCAAGATATGATAGTCTTGTCCAACAAGTTTGCTTTCACAGATGAACGACCCTTAGGTCGACACAACGCGCGTTCATGCCTGAAAGTCTGTTGAGGATAAAGACTGGCCTTGCAGTAAATCTACTGACTCTCGCGGCCTTTAGGCGCGACTTGGACAGACCATCTTCAACAATTCCCACCGAAGTGTTTGCGAATCTCAGCAAGGGATCCAGATTGTATAAAGCTGCAAGTGAACAATATCCGGAGAATGTTTATGTCAGCACAGCCTTGTGCTCAATCAGTCTGCGTCAACAACAAACCAAGCACGGCTCAGAGAGTATTGCCGTTGCAGCTAGATAAAGACCTCTGTAAGCTTCAGTCCTCACCATTGTTTTCGAAAACGGGGCCTCTCTGCACATAATGCGTCGATACCAAGCTGCTACCACATATCGTCACAGATAGCAAAAGCAATTCGTGGCAGTCACGCGGTTACGTCGATACTTTATGAAAATAGAATCGTGTGTATTGGTAACTCATATGCTTGATCGCAGTGAGGCGGACGAGGTAGACATGATACGTCACGGGGTCGAATTTTACATGGGCAGAGTTAGGCGAGGCTGAGCCTTTGCCTCGACAATGACGTTGAACGAGACCATATACTTCAGCACATATCGTTTCGAGTTTTAATTTCGTCTCCGAGAAAAATCTTGAAGCTAAATGTACACTCAGAAATCCTCGAATCTTTTAACATCCATTCAAGGTGTTCCTCAAAGATACTCTCTGAGCTTAAGAAGTAGATCTTGAAATGGAACCAAGTGAGATCTTCGCAATCGACAGCTTCCCTGCTCGCATCATTGCCCGAATCCTGGTATTCATGCGCTTGATCTTCGACTTCACAGGACTCTGCTACTTCTATTAAAGAGAGCAATACGCGCTATACCTACAGGGCCTTCACCACTGCAGAAAAATATGGTTACTCTTCGACATGCAAGATTCCGAGAGCGTAGCAAGACTTCCCAACAGTAATCGCGTAGAATGATTACTCCACTTCCGACAATCCAAACTAGGGAGTGTTTGTGCGGTTGCTATTATGGTAAACTCAAACATTCACCTTCACCATACCTCCAGGACTGGTGACGTTACTAATTGTTTTGTGATTTCTAATGTGCCTTTAATATCCTCAATCGCTATCACGGCACTCACCCTCACCTTCACCCTCCACCTCGACGAGACACTGCTTATCCCTCAACTCAATCCCTTCACAATCTCCACCCTCCTCAGTATCCTCGCCATCTGCTTCACCTGCTTCCAACAACGAATACTAGGTTGCATCCAAGCGCTCTACCAACTAAAAACGTGGCTCTCTAACCGGATCCACTACAAAACTGCTCGCAGAAAATGGGTATTTCAGAGATCGATGGGTACGCACTAGTTGTTGCATGCGCCATTTGAGATTTTGGGGATAGCGATTATGCTGTTTATGGTGGGGTTGGGGGTGTACTTTGGGAGTTTGCTAGGAAGGGATGTTAAGGTTAATAGATATGGAGAAGAGGGAGTGGGTGTGGGAGTCACTAATATAGGTGTTCTGGGACCTTTCATGGCAAAGACGGCGTTTGCGGGTTTGATGTTTGCATAATTGTTGGGTGGGAAGGGTAGGTAGGTGTTAGAAGGCTTGTGAGGCGGTGGATAAGAAAGACAGGAGCTTGGAGGTGTAGAAGCTGAATGAGAGGAAGGTGAGTAAGGTTAGTTTGGGGCTGGAAGACAGAGGACCGCATATATTACGTTGTGGTAGCACAGGTTGATCCGTCAATTATGATCCTCGAACACAGTTTCGAATCGAATACAGCTTTCTTAATTTTCGGATCGAGGTCTGTATATTCCTGCCAATATTATTTCTGCCATCGCCAGAAATTTTAAGACTGTCTTATAGGATTGAGAGCACGCTGTTCAACGGCTCGTATTATCAATCATGTTCCCAAGAAGGGAAGGGAGAATAGGAGCAATGGTTTCACTGTAGTTGTGCAACCAGTCCGGCAATGAATGTAATGGCATTGATAGCCTGAGCCTGTCAACTAAGAAGCTAACATACTGTCGGGCTTCTAGGGTTGTTCTACTCTCGGAAGCCGGTCCTCTTTCCTTCGTCCGTCACCCGCAAGTTTACATGCCCAAATGAGAAAACTGGGATCAATTATATTGTAGCGATCAGACTGCTATCAATGGCCCGCGAAACAACGTTCTTCCAAGCCTAGGTGACGTGGCATGATATGTAGAGCGTCCTTGTCCTAGTGAGTACCACACATCACATGCAAGAATAAGTAAATTGATTGACGGCTGCTCTCAGTAACCAAGACCGTATAGATCTGCATCCTGAAGCCCAATGTCATCTCATGCCAACAGGAAGCCAGTGATAGAAAAACTCAAATAGAGGAAACTCCATCCTTATTCACTTCGAGATGTAAAGCGCTCCATGAATTGCTGGCATTTTGACTCTTTGCTTTATCAGAATTTTAAATACCTCGCAAAAAACCTAGGACCCTTCTTTCTCGCCCAGGGGCTGACTATTCCTAGGGCTTGCGATACCGCAATTTCGTCGGTCTCATCATGGCTGTATTCATTACCTACCGAGCATCTGACAGCCATATCCACACCAATTTACACATTTCAGACCCAAGCGTAGAAGGCATAGGAGAAAAATAACTGAGAATCAAGCGAAACTTTCATTCCTAAGAGATTTCCCTTATTTCGGAACATTGGTAAGGCTAATGAAAAGCCTGTCACATGAAAGGCTGAAAAATGGCTCGTTCAGGAAGGTGAAAGGGGTTCAGGCTCGACCATCACGTGTAGACAACCCAATTGGCGATGGAGATGGAGATTGCAGATTTCGATTTTCAACACTGTACATCAATTAACGATTATTTCATATTGAAGACTCCGGGCGATCGAAAAGTACCCCAGACAATCTAATTATAGCACCAAGTAATTCTGCAATGGTGTTTAGATCGGTAGCGGAAACTTTGAGAAAAAATATTGAAACATGTAGAGTTTTCTGCTATGGGGATGATGTAGAGGTTGACACCTTCGTGGAATCGAGTCAGTGTGACATGTCTCGAGAACAATCAAAAGTAAATCCCTCGTCATACGGAGTCGTGTCTGCAAGTGGCCAGGAGTAAAACAGCGAAGCAGCATATGAAAATACCGCAAACATTTTGGTGGCGTGGTTTGGAGACAAAGTGTCGGGAAATGGCTCCAATTCGGCTGGAGAAGGTGGAAACTTTTGTTTCTCGCAAAGGGAACCCCTGCACAAGTCAGTGGCTCATCGTTCGAGGTCATCGCAGCAAGCTTAGGGTGTCGCAGGACTATTCTGGGTGGAAGCAGAGCAATGCCGTCATGAAGTCACAAGCTTTGCGATCCCAATTCTCAAAACTCGAAGACAAATTTGACGTAACAGGCGTAGAGTGGTTTGCGAAATGCTATTTCCACCAAGATTCGCACAGAAGTCCGTTATTAAGTTCAGATCTTCAACGATGGGAGAAATTCGGCATCCCGCTGGTGAAGGCACCTTCGGACTAGGGATCCAGGAAGTACAATGAAGTGACGTTCGTAGTGTGCCAAAAGACGGTGTGCCTACCAAGATTTCAGAATACATCTTCTGGCTAGCTGAGGTGAAGTTATCGTCAACGGTGAGGATCGCCAGAAGCACGGAGACGTAATGAAATGGTGCTTCGTTGATGCAAATGCAAGCCAGAGGACCTGTGCCATGGTAAGGCTGTAAGCGTGATGTAGGACGCAACGCGATTGGCCGCCATGGAAATACATCTTCCATGGCACTTTCGCGTTCCGAGGAGACCATTAGCACAAATTTCCCCTGAACAAGTTGTTCGTAAGGGCAAATTAAAAGGCGTTCTTGGTGAATTCCCAATTGTTGTCCCCTTTCAATGATGGGCTGCGATCGCGTTCCACAACATGAATGTTGAGCGTTGGAGGTTAACCGAGAGTAGTTAGTCCGAACCGAGGAAGAGCAAGTTCCAACCTCGAGTAGTACCACAATGTGTTTTACTTTTCCCTCTCCAGAGCTCTCCATGGAGGAATATTCAGCTTTGATGGCTATATTCGATGGATAGAATTTATTTCATATCAATTCCGTTGGAAGATCTCCAGAAACCTTTCGGCTGATAGAGCGAATACGTATACTCTCTGATGGTTTAACAGGGGCAGATAATTGATGAACCGACTGCAGTCCGGCAGAACCACGCGGTAAGATGATAGTCTTCACGAGGGCCTTTCTTGATGTGGGAAAGGAGCTACCCAACGAGCATGCAGGCATATCCGGAAGTAGAAGCATCGATCCGGTCCTTTAGCGTTTGAGCGGGCCACGGGAGGGAGGCATAAGGAATTGGCGGCGACGTTTGCGGGTGGTTCGTTGGCTTGTCGATGAGTTGTATCAGAAAAAGACCATGATTCCTGGTCGGATAAGGGCGGGACCAGCCAGGTAGATGGCATTGTGCATTTGTCTAACCAGGTTGATTGGGAAGGCCTTGCAGATGTACAGAGCACGTTGTTGAAGGAGAGAAGTCGATTGGAGGCACAAGATCCAATGCGGCGGTGAGCTGTTGAGGGAGAGGTTCCAAGAGAGGTTCGTCGGGATCTAGGAAGTTGTTCCACTCGGTTGCGGCAGGCCTCTGCAATGAATGGCACCATGATGAATGTCCATGTGTCGCAGGGCGAGGTATTACCTAGCCAAGTTCCGCACAACAAAGTTTGCTAGTCAAGGAACATGCAAGGATGTGAGATCAACATGTGCTTGGGGGGAGAAAGGGCGAATTGAAGGATAACGTGGGCCCGACAAAGGCTGTGGGATGCTGGCTCGGAGAGCTCGGAGAGCTCGGAGAGAGCCGCACCATCAGTTGCTTCGGAGGCCTGCTCTCGATGGTGCGGGTTCAATTGAGGTGGAGAGTCAGAGAGCCAGAAGGAGAATTGCATCGGCCAATTATGACGTGAAATTTGCAAGCCACATTATGAACCAACAAACATCTGGAATTCAACACACATACACGGATAATTGGACCAGCAGGACAAATCAATTTCATCCGGAGCCACAACTATAGACGGGTGCAACAACGTGGACCGTTTCACATCGCAGAGACTTGTTTGTGCCTTCTAGAGTCTCAAACGGAAGGGAGAAGCGGTCATAGTGTGCCAACCCCAACCCTGCTGTGTTTCCTCGATCAGATTGTTCGGAACATAGAGGAATCCCACCCACCACTCGTTCAGCCACGCCTCGTAATCCAAGAGTCCAATGTGTTCGGCTGAGGTTCCATGTCCTCGGTGCCGAACAAGAATAATACCTCACTTTCTCCCAGCAAGGTGAGGTCCCCAACTCCAGGCCCTTCGACCAGCAATGAGTCGACCGTCGACAGACAACACTTCCCGGAGGTGAGGCCGAAGCCGTTATCGCCAGCAAGCAGGTCAAAGACTGCTCCTCACACCCTCGACGGACTCTGGAAGAAGACTGTCAAGCGTCCACAGCTGTCGGAACGGGACAGCATCTTTGCCACGACATATCACCCATCGCCCTCGCCGCCGTCCTCTCCAGAACAGACTCCCCAACTCACGAGCAAGAGCAATGGAATTCACCAGCAAGACGACGTGCCAGTGTTGGAGGACTCACAAAGTGGAAGGGTGACAGAACCAATACCCGTTGCCCGGAGACAATCTTCACGCACCGCACAAGGAGCACCACGTTCGCGAGCTGCTATACCGCCTTCCAGAAGCAAAATGCGCGTCCAGAACGGTCCCCACGAGTTACTGCAATCACGATACCCCATCAACGTTCGCGACACCCCTGTAGTAGTCCCTCACACCAAGCAACCTAACCATACCCGGGACATGAATTCTTCTACTTTCCCTTTGGACGGACAACGGGATCTCAGATTCACCGCACAAGACATTGATGAAGCGGAGAGAGCACGCTATCGGTCATGGAGAGTTGGGAAGGCTACATTGGGAGGGTCGGCGTTGGCTGCGAAGAGAAGTCGTAGCGGTGAGAACACTCATGTGGACAAGAAGATCCAGGTCACATTGCCACGAATTGAGTCGTCGACTGCTGCGGCGAGAAGTAGGAAATCGAGTCAATACCTCTGGCTGTTCAAAGAGAAGGATGTCGTTGCAGAGCAGAAACGACGTGCAGGAAAAATCAAGGCGGAAGGAGAGAACGTCCCTGCCGATGATTTGGAACAATTGCCGTCGTTGAAGGACAAAGCAGAAAATGATACAAAGTTCATACACCAGGACGACAAGATTCGTCTTTCAGACATTCCCGAACCTGCTGAAATAGCGTTTGTCCAAAATCCCAGTGTCTACCAAGCTCTAGCGCACGGTGGACCTCAGCCTCGAGGCGTCTCCTCGTCGGCACTAAAGAATTTGCCTGATATTCCTTCCGACCCTGATCTCAGACCCAGGACCTCGCCTGTCATTGCAACTCAAGAATACTCCCAGAGCACTTCGTCGCGGCTCGTTCAAGACCTGCGGCAGCTTCACGATATCGACCTTGATTCAGAGTCAGAAAGATTCCTCGCAAAGAGCATCGCTTTCAGAAAAGCGGACAAGTCTGGTACTGCTTCACCCAAGGTTAGAACGCCTCGTGAAGAGCAAGAGCAATACTTCCAGCAAGAGAGCGACCACAGCGATTCCAGATCGCCCGGAACCGATGACGACGAAGAATCCGAGAGGGAACACATTTCATCCGCCCTCTATTATCCGCACAGGCAGGTTGTGACAGAGCCAGAGTGCTTGCGAGAACGCTCGCTGTCCGAAAGTTCAGACGACCAACTAGCGATCTCCCATCAAGGAGGCTCCGAAAACAACCCGGCACCGACGCCCGAGGAACGGCAAGCAGAAAAGACGAAACGCGCCAACGAGGTGGAAATATCATTGCAATCACACGACGAGACTGACTACCTCCATGGCGACTTGCCCATTGTTCCTGCGGCCCCATCCCATGACATTAGCGGGTACGCATCGTCTCATGGCGAGCCTCCTTCAGATTCGGACTATGAGACACACGATGAATCATCCAGATACTACGGTTCGAGTAGTGAGGACGATATTGGCACAACTCCCAAACAACTCTCGAAGCATATTTCCACACAGAAGGAGTCTCGACCAAGACCGCCACTAGGTGCTGTTGAGTTGAAGCCATATAAGCATCAAGTCGGCGGTCATAGCACGATGTATCGATTCTCGAGGCGCGCTGTCTGCAAACAGCTCAATAACAGGGAGAACGAGTTCTACGAGATTGTGGAGAGGAAGCATCCGGAGTTGCTTCGATTCCTGCCCAGGTACGAACCCCGACCAGACCTGACCGTGTCAAAGCTGAGACCAGCGAAGCTCCGTGCAAATTATGAAATTCTATGCCTCATGTTGTCGTTCGTGTGCTAACTTTTCCCTAGATACATTGGAGTCTTGAATGTCACTTACCGCAAGATGCCCAAGCGTAAGAAGACGAAAGCAGACCCATCACAAGAATCCAAAACGTCAGAGGTCAACTCGAAATCTGCCGAGCTCAGTCGAGCTGGAAGTTCGGAGACCGCTAATCAGCAACATGTTGCTTCTCAGCCTCGAATTGTTAGTCATTCCCAGGAAGTGATGCCTGCTCCCCAGGTGATACTGGAAAACAACCGTCACATCATTCCGGAAAACTTATTCAGGCTGGCGTCCTCACGACCTGCAACGCCCAATTTTGGGACTCGTGAGACTTCTCTACTATCACAGATGCATCGTCGAGACAAAATTCAGACTCGATCGTCTAGTGAACAAGGCTCGACAACAGGTGAGTCTAGCACTTCACGACCCACGATGAAACAGCATGCAAGCTGGGGCGCCACAACTGTGAACACCAAACTCCAGGAACAAGTGTTGCGCGAGGTGTTTTCTGCGCCACCGATTCATCGTCATCACAGAAAAGAACACCATCATCGGCTTACGGCAAGTGCCCACATTCATGAGCTTCCATCTATTGCAGGGTCTGCTCCGGCTACACGTCGTGGTAGCTCAGACGTCTCTGGTATGCATTCTTCTCTCTCAGAAACACCAGACTCGCTACGTAAACGACTGTTCAAAGGGGACTTTGAACGGAAAGAGTCTCTTCGTAGCGCTTCGATCAGCGATATGCGTGTTGAGCTTCCGAGATCTGTCAGTCGAAGCACACAGGACACAGACGAGGATACTTCGTCACACGGTGATCAGACTAAACTACCTCGGCGGCGACATTCGGGTGGGGGCCTTCGTCGTTGGGCTCTAGGACTCGATAGCGACAAGCGCACCGATCTCGAATATCACGAAGAAGAAGCGTATAGCGGAGATGCCGAAGAGGAGGTATTTGAAATGGAGGACGAAAGCACAGCCCCTTCTCAATCCAGTAGTTCAAAACGTCCTACTGAAACTCGTACTCCAATCTCTTTCGCGCCTCCCTCGGACCCCAATCCTCCCAATAAGATCCCGGATTCTATGGCCAAACGTGGCATCTTCGAACAATCCCGCCCTTTCGAGTATGTACCTAACCCAAGCAATCCGAGACAAGCCCAAGTGGAGAAGGACGAGCGTGTTCAACTTTTCCTGCTGCTTGAAGATCTCACCGCCGGCATGTCCAAGCCATGTGTTCTTGACCTCAAGATGGGCACGCGGCAGTATGGCGTCGAGGCTGATGAGAAGAAACAGCGATCACAACGACAAAAATGCCGAGCAACCACGTCCCTTGAGCTCGGCGTGCGCGTTTGTGGCATGCAGGTCTGGAACTCAAAACAACAAGACTATATTTACGAAGACAAATACTTTGGGCGAGACTTGAAGGCGGGGAAAGAATTCCAAGATGCACTGACTAGATTTTTCTTCGATGGCAATGGCTACACCAGCGCCACAAAACACATACCCACGATTTTGGAAAAGATCGGTACCCTGGAAAACATGATTCGGAATCTTCCAGGTTACAGATTTTACAGCAGTAGTTTTTTGATCCTTTATGATCGTGGCGCAAGCGACGAGTCCCCAGCTCTGGACCAGGCTTGTGTTGCGGGGGACGAAGAAGAACGGGCTAGGATCGTGGAAGAGCTGAAGAGAAAAGCAGAGGTCAAGATCAAGCTTGTTGATTTTGCGAACTGTGTCACCGCTGAGGATCCGCCTTCGCATGCTCCGTGTCCGCCTCAATTCCCCAAGGGTGTGGATCGCGGGTACCTACGCGGTCTCCGCAGCCTCAGACTTTATTTCCAGAAGATTTGGAAGGAAGTCAACAAGGAAGAGTGGGTTGAGCGGGGTGAAGGGGAAGGTATGGCCTTGGAGCAGAGTGGTGATGCTGGACGCGGTGTTGCAAAGCTGGGGTGGAATGATGATGTTTCCTCGCAGGAGGATCTGGGAAATGTTAGTGTCTGATGGCTGTTATGTGTAAAGACTCCCTACGAACTCTTATGTCGCAGTTCAATGATGTAGCGTTTTGGCGTTCTGTGGGCAGGTATCTGGGAATTTTTGGAGTTGGAGTTTTGTTATTGTGGATATCCATACAGGTTGCATGTTATGTATACATATCAGAAGATGATATGATTCATCATGATAATTTAGTTTCCTCTACATAGTCTCCTCTTCTTACTTGATTCTGAAGATCAAATGGTGATCTTTAGACTGGGGTTTTGGTGTATGTACCCTTGCTTTTGATGAAAGGACTAGGATGTAATGGGAGATTGCAGCGGGAAGATGAATACGAGATGTCGTAACTAGATCACAAATTCTCAATACGATCATGGTTCCCTTCGCCTAAATTTGGTTGCTGGCGATCGTATCCTTCATCAATCATGATCGCGTGCCTGCCCTGGGAGCATCACACGTCTCGACCCAATGGAGTGGTCTGCGTTTGTGCAAACGATGCGGTCCACAAATCCCATCACACTCAAACGACTTCTACCTCCGGAGTATCTCAACACTGTCTTTACATCTGAGCGCGCTCTCTTAACAATTCTCTCATAACTGTTACATAACAGCCGCTGTGTCAAATACAATTTCATATGCCGCCGTCAAAGGCTTCGAATTCGTCGGGAAGACCGTCCGTTTCGCGACAATCCTCCAACTCTTCACGCGCGCCGTCGCGACAAAAGGCGCCCAGCAAGAATGGGAGCCATCGGTCTATGTTGAGTGCGCAGAAGACGGAGATTAGGATTAACATTTATGACCTCTTGCCCGTAGGTCTGGTCCAATTCAACAGACGCGCAAGCTTGCGCTTCATCGCATTCATGCTCACAAACGTTGCAGCCCGGCAAACTTTCTTCGCTGCTATGGACGATCGGAGGTTCTCTACTTCATTCGGGAGTCGTTGTTGGCGATAAAGAGTACGCATACGGAGGTCACGATAGACGAGGGTTGACGGGAGTTTATCATACACGGTACAGAACGCAGTCAGAACGCTTCGCGCGACAATTTTACTGATGACAATCAGACCCCGACTCGAACCACCAGGTGGCACTTTTCGACTCGAAATTTTACAAGGCTTTACTGTCCGCAGCGACGCCGAAATCGAAGCTGTCATCAAGGAAGCCTCTGCAGCTTTCCCAGGCACATCGTACAACCTTCTCACGAACAATTGCAACCACTTCACTTCATACCTCTGTCAGAAGCTTACAGGAAGACCTGCACCGAGGTGGCTGAATAGAGCGGCTAGTGTTGGGCTGTCGTTGCCTTGTCTCATTCCCCAAGATTGGATCACTCCGCCTGAATATGATAGCATGGACGGCTCCCTAGTTGATGAAGAGGAGGACGACGATGAGAGGACAAAGATGTTGAGGAAAGAGCAATGGAGGCGTTGTTCGAGAGTGTCGGAAGACGAATGGACAGACGAGATGGGTAGGTTTGGGAGCAGTGCGTCGCCTACACCTGCTGGGCGTAGAAGCCATGCCAGGGAGGAGGGTCCGAGGCCTGTCACTATAAGAGATACCGAAGGGCGAGAGGTGCCGGCGAGTGAAAGAGCACCGTTGCCGAGGAGGATTTCTTGATTTGCTTGCATGCGTTCTTGCGTGGAGTTCATGATGGACAGTTTTTGTCTTTATGACTGGGGTCCGTATGGAGACCTTATGACGATACCTTCTCACGAAAATTGACTGGATATGGGACATGGAGCACACTATGTGGACGGACGAGTTTTGTAGATATATACTTAATTATGGTGGCTGTTACTTATCCTGGAACAAGCCTCGAATGCGTTCTGATTGCATCTTTTCTATTCAGTACAGAGTCTCGACCATCTTGAAATCAAATTGCCGTTTCTGTTTCTCGGAAGAGGCTTGAAAGATGCTGGCGTTCAATCGGAGGCCGCCGTAGAGCCCCACAAAGTAAACAACCTCAACCGAACTCCCATCTCTAAAGCAGCACGATACGGTCATATAGCAGCAAGATCCGAACTTATCATGGATCTCCACCAAACCCTCCCTCCGTCGTACACTAATCACTACCAAAGCAGTGCTTCAAACCCTCTGGTTCCTCTCCAGCGGTCCCAATCCCTTCAACAGCACCCGCCACCAGCTCAGTACTACCACGGGTCAAGTCATCATCCCCTGAATGCTCAACAGTCTCTTCAGCCTGGTCTTGGATATCCGCAGCAGCAGCAGCAGCAGCATTATGTACAGCAGCAACACCAATTACGCGCTCCGGTTGCTCCCAGCTTTGCAAATCATCCTTCGCATCTTGTGAGAGTGGCGCATCATCCGCAACCTCATCAGCTCCTTCAGCACCACCAACAGCAACATTCTCAGCCTATTCAGCCTTCGCCGGTCCAGCACCAACAAGTGCAACATCAACAGTATAATTTACCTGTGCACCATCATGTGCTGCCTATCCAACCAGTGCAGCCCATTGCTGCAACCCGGGTTCAGCATGTGGGGAACCAAGAACAATTGGAGGTGAATACACAGTCTGAAGAGCAGCAATATGAACATAAACCAGATGCACATTTAGAAGGCCTTAAATTGGTCCCTGATCCTCCAGACTTGGACGTATGGAGGCAGAGACTATTCGACGTAGACGATATGATTGTTGTCAGCGAGGAAGAGTACATACTATCTCTGTCTCACAACCTTATACTATCAAATCTCTAACCTCTCCCCAATTCAGCTTCCAAACCTATTTCCCACATGTAGATAACATTTACTCTCACCGCTCCACCCAAAAGTACAAGAAGAAACCCTTCATATCCCACTACTGGGACTGCAGACTCAAAGGCCGCCCAGCAGGCACAGCCAAATCCTCCGACCCCAACAAGAAAAAACGCAAACGCGTCGCCCGCGAACGAGACCTCTGCGACGTAAAAATAAAAATAACAGAATACCTCCCCTCCGCCACACGCGACGAAATCGCCGGCCATTTAAGCCAACAACCGCGTAAAGACGGGATTGGCATTGAGCACTTGGTCGCTATGGTTGATGCTAGTCCGGGTGTGTATTGGAATAGTAGTCCGCAGGGGTTTGGACAGATTACGAGGAGGTTTTATACCTTTCAGAGGGTTAATGGGATGGGGCATAATGGGGGTGAGGAGGGTGGAGGGCCGCATAGGCATGGGATTGAGGATTCGGATCGGATTAAGAAGAATAGTGTTGTTAGGTGGTTGGTGAAGAATAGTAAGGAGCCGCCGAAGAAGAGAGCGGCTCAGGAGTTGGTATGTATTGTGTTTTCTTTTTTTCTTGTGCTTTCGTGGTCAATTCGTCAATTCTTTATCCACTGTTTCTTGTGAGGGAAGATAAAGAGGAACCGTGTGTCTTGTTCTTTTATCTTGATGTCTTATATCTTGGTGAACAGTTGAAAAGAGCCTGGAAGTATTTCGGTTGAAATTGTCAGGATTGTATCTCCGCCCATATGGACTTGAAAATATTATACTGATGGTGATTATCCATTTGATAAGGAGAGAAAGTTGATCTAGCGCTCATGTTCATGGTTGATGTTCAGGAAGATCACTGCGGGGCGAATTTCGTCATCCGTCGTCGAGTCGAGCACTTTTGCTCATTTTTAGACTCCGACGACATTATTTTATCTCTTAATGTCCTTCTTCCCTCTTAGAATCTACCAGAGCATTTGTTTCACTCCAACTCCAGTCCTGCTTTGTAGTAATCTTTTCAAGCATTGTCATTTTGTTCCTTTTCGAAGCAACATCACTCAACGAACATCATTCTCGCGTGCTACCATCAAAATGTCAGATGCTAACGAGGCCACCCAAAAGGAGAAGAAATCATACCACACCAAAGCCACCGGTGCGGCTTTTGCTACAGTGAAGAAACACTCAAAGGAACACAATCTCAAACTCTACGGAGGATGTTTTTGGTAAATTCTACGTTTCTTGAACATGTGGATAAATGCTAATTTACTTGCGAATAGCCCCTTTGTTCAAAGAGTGTGGATTTCGCTTGAGGCGAAGCAATTGGCTTATCAATATATTGAGCTTGATCCTTATAAGAAGCCGGATTGGTATCTTAAGTTAAATCCGAGGGGGTTGATTCCGACGTTGCAGCATGATGAGTGGTGTTGTGGTGAGAGTACTGTTTTGATGGAATATGTGAGTTTTTCCCCTGCAAAGCTCATGGAACAAACGGGATGCATAGAAAGCGCGTACTTCAAAAACTATGGAAACGCGTACAAGCAGGGGTGATCATTAACGGCCTGCTAAATTTCTGGCAATCTTGGAAGGAATACTGCTAGAAGTATAGCAGGCCTTCACTCGGAAAAAATGATTGGTGTTTTTCTGTGAAGCTAGGAAACCCTGGCTTCTCTTTGAAGTCTATGTAGTCGGTTCCATTACCACGCACGTAACCTCGTTCTAACTCGGTGCTTTGCAGCTGGAAGACTTGGACATGGGCCAGCCTCTGTTTCCTTCCGATCCGAAACTGAAAGCGCATTGCAGACTTTGGACTGATCATGTGAGATCTTGTTTTCCATCCGAGATGATATCGTTGTTGTTAATGGAAATGTGTAGGTAAATCGCCATATCATACCAGCATTCTACCAGTACATCCAAGCCCAAGACCCCGCCAAACAAGCCGAAAAGGCTCAAGAGTTCAAAGAGCAGATCAACAAACTTGTCGAGGCCGCGGATAAAGAGGGACCTTTCTTCCTTGGCTCTCAGATGGGGTTCGTAGACGTGCAGTTTGCCCCTTGGGTTATTAGGTTGCAGAAAGTGTTGAAGCCTTACAGGGGATGGCCTGATCCAGAGCCAGGAAGTAGATTTGGGAAGTGGGTGAAAGCGATTGAGGAGAATGAATTTGTTAAAGCGACGACGAGTACGGATGAACTGTATCTCGATAGCTATGAGCGGTACGCGGGTGAGTAGTTTTCCTCTCTCATTTGATAATTAGGTTTTTTGGTTAATGGACTAATTTGGAAATAGAAAATCGACCGAATACGAGTCAGGTTGCTGATGCGGTCAATTCTGGGAGAGGATTGCCATGATCATGACTTTGCTGGCACGGCGCGTGTGCAGTCACTTTTGACGCGCACTGCAAAGATGTTTTCCCTCGAGGTGTCTGAACGCGGAGCGCAATGGAACAAGCAATGAAACGGTAATATCATCATCTTCACTGTCGAAACAAACACCAGGTCGAAACAGATCCGTAAGCACTCTTTTTTCCACAATGCTATAAAGTACGTCAGATGGTTTGCAGTACGACTGAGATATGAATGATCATGGCTCTATTCTCACCGAGCGGAGGAGCGTCATTGCGACAATGCTTAAAGGTTAATCGATAGGGCAAGATACTCCGTGGTTCTTCGCTTCTTCCGTGCTAGGAATGGGCAACTTGAGCCGCACGCCTACGGTGGCAATATCAGAGAAGCATAACATACTTCAGATAATGGAGCGGATTCATTTTGCATTGTATGAATGGAGGCAAGTGGGTGCTTAGGGCAAGTCATTCCTCCATACCTAGTTGCAGATGTGAGAGCGTTGGGAATTCCGATCTTATCTGTGGGGTGATTAACGTCAAGGGATGCAAGAAGGTAAAAAAGAAGAGGAGAAGACTTGCACATGTCGAGGTAGACATAATCCTGACACAGACATGATCATCTTCATGTTGGGTTCTGGAAGTTAATCTCGCTTCTCGTTTAGGCTAGGCTCGTGCATCCAGGGAAAAATGGGGTATGAACACATGGAGCCATGGAGTCACCCACATCGATACTCGGAACGTTACCCGGCATCTGCGTGCTAGTGGCGAAGATATCAATCGTAAAATATCTCTTCAAAGATCTCGGAAATGCCGGGGCATACATTGCTTTCGTTTCGAGATTGCCAGAAAGATCATCGAGGGGACTTCGATCCGTGACGGTAATTTGCCGATCATAGTTCTCAACACCGTCCAGGAAGTGATAGAAGGATTGAGAAGAAATTAGACGGTCCCAGATACGTACTCAAATACGGATGGAAAACTCCGAGAAACTGACTTTCTTGTCGAGAAAACTTCCGGTATCCAATGACTCGGTAAATTGAGCCTCAACCCTTCATCCAAGTCATGTTACTCCACCGTATAGATGATCGCACTGGATGCAGAACTCATAATAACCCTCAATGTTCCAAGCGTCAATGATGCTGAATTGCGCTCACCAGAGAACGGCGTGATGTACTATCTCACAACATGACAGCTCTAATTATTTCCGTTATGCAAGCAACACATCCAAGCTCTTCTCCATTACTGCACCAACAGCTTAATTGTCAAAAACCCAGGGTCTGATCATCACCCACGGATCCTTGCATAAAGCGCGGATCTGTGGAGAAGACATATACTTCGCCAAGCTTGTCAAATCAGGCTGCGGACCTCGTTCCAGTCCTTCACATACAGACATTGATTAAAGCGGTCTCATAGCACCACGCGACTCCACATTTTTTGTCCTTCCGGGTAAGTAGGGCACGCGCGCTTTCCTGCACCCTGTTAGAAGTACAAAGTTTCGAAACCAGATTCATCCCTGCACCACGACCCAACAACCAATCAACAGAAGCATTGTTTATATCAAACTACCTCGAGCATTTTTGCACGACTACTTGCAGTCCGGAATATCCTTTTCTACTTTTGTTTAGATAGAGTTCCCGCTGGGCATTAATAACTACCCGAACGAAAATGGGGTACCAGTAATTGGCTTGCTGCGATACACCCCAGTCTTAGAAGGACTAACTCTGATTCTAGGCTTAGACTGTCCCTTGTACTAGGGACTGAAGGCCATATCCTCCTTTTGGACGGCCTGACGGAAGCCTCGAAGACAATTTAATCGATACCAGTGCACCTCTAAACCACGAGACGACAAGCGCACGGGGCGGTCCCTGTCATTGTATGCGTGGCGATTTCAGTAGAAGCCAAAACTCTTGTTAAATGTCGCCCTTGACACTGGTTTTAAAAATGTGCTCCTCATAGGCCATCGAACCTTTCCGTCGCTCCTTAACCTAACTTTACTCGACCTCGCTCTTTTTACGAAGTTACAATCATGAAGTTTTCGACTGTTCTGTTGCTGCCTTTGGCGGCTTCAGCAGCTGTCGTCCGTCCTAGGCATGAGCAGCATGCACACACTCTTTGTAAGTTGCTCTGGTAATCGAAGAACGAGGGGGACCATACTAATTCAACGGATCAGTTTCAAGACAAACTGTTGCTCCAACGGGACCAAAGAATTCAACACAACCTGGTACATGGACAGATACCATCTCATACGTTGGTGGCCTTGTGAACAGTGCATACCAACTATGGGGGAAAGCTAGCGACACGTACGACTCCATTACCAAGGAAGTGCCAGAGAAACTACCAGAATACCTCAAAGGTGCCGTTATAAACATTGCGTGGTACATGCAATGGAGCGCCAAACCCGTGAAGTTCGAGTACGTCAAGCCTGAGATTGACCAGGCGGCGAAGAAAACGATAATGAGATACGGTCCTTTCACCCTCATGGGCCAGAAGTACAACAGGACGACTATCCCACTCATCATGGACCCAAAGGCAGATATGATTCTGCGCACATTGAAAGGATTACCAGACAATGCGGCTATCCTCTCCGGACGCCTCGACACTGTTTTTGAAGATGGATCAAAGGCCGATATTTCAAAGGGCATCTATATCCATCATCTCCTCATTGCGGACGTTGGAAAGACTTCTGCCCCATTCGCCTTCTGCCCAGGCGGACACAACCAGAAAGATTTGGTATCATGGGGCGCATCCCACGTTGTCGAATCCATCGGAGCCGGTCTAATCCAGAGCGGAAACGACCAAGTCGGTACTCCAAACATCTACGCCACTATGAAAGGCGACATGAAATCCGCGTTCTTGACAGGATGGGATGACACCTTTGTTATGGAGGCTGAGATTGTCAATTATAATCAGGAGAATACCACCATTTACTTCACCATGGAGACGGAATATTTGCCAGATAAGCCAAAGGGGTACCTCGATTCCTCGACTGTCATCTTCAGTGCTACGGGTTGTGCGGCGCCTTCTTATCACCCACCACCAACTTCCAAGCAATACAATCTTACCAGTGATGGATTCAAGATGACCAATGACGGCTGGGTTATCAACTCCAAGGGTCACCTGTAAGTCACTATTCTTTCCAGAAACTCATTCGCACGAATGCTAATGATAATAGACACGACGGTGGAACCGCCATCCAAATGACCCTCAACGACAAAGTCGTCTGCACCTCATGGCCAACTTACGGCGGCGCATCCGGCGGCGTAAAAGCCCCCAACGGAAAAGAATGGCAAACCATCACCTCAATGTCCCGCTGCGAAGATCCATTCCCATTCAAGAAGGACGATGTAATCAAGCTCGTCTCCATTTACGATATCGATGAGCATCCACTGTAAGTTTTCCCCCCTCACCACCACCTAGCAACGGTTACTAATATTTTCCTGTCCAGACGACCAGCAGGCGGCGCAGGCGAAGCAGAAGAAGGACACTCGCACGGCGCCAAACCCAAAAAGGCAGGCGGAGAAACGGAAGGCATGGGCGGCATGGAAGGAATGGACGAAATGGGAATCTTCACCACAAACATTGCCATCAACAACCCCGCCGCCAACCTCATCCAGGGCCCCAACGACAAGAAACCAAACGCGCTACCTGCTGCCATGGCTGCTCCGGGTGCTATGGCCGGCATGGCCGGCATGAAGAATGCAAAGGAGGGGAAGATTGGAAAGGAGAAGATTAGGAGTAAGAGATATGGTGTTATTGATTTGCCCGAGATGATATATCCTGTTGCTCTGTGAGAGGGCTGCGAGAGAGTGTTTAATTTCTACAATTGTGCATATTTGGGCGTTTGCTTTTGGTGATGGTAGATCTGGATAGATGATCGAATTCATTCAAAACATTTCAAAAACATTTCAAACTAACGTATCGTAAACCTCGTGTGAATTGGAGAGTAAACCCAAGATCATTGGGATGAGATAATAAAGGTTGAAGGATAGCATCAAGAATATTATCAAGAGCGGTGAAATATTAATCGAAACTTAGCATAAACTTGGGCATTTCATAGTACTTCATCTGGAAGGAAATGTGGTGCATTTTCTCAAAGCTAAAAAGATTTCGAATCATGATCATAATTCATGCTATTTAAACGAATACACCGCTCTTCATATCATACAATACTGGAAACTTATTCACTATCATGTAGGCTAAACTAATCCATAAACCCCTTCTTACCATCATGGTCAGCATCCTTCATTGGATTCATTTTGTCCATCATCGATGGCTTAGCAGTTCCGTCACGACCGACACCGGACGTGCTGGAATTGCCAATTGAGCCAATGCCTGAGCCAGTAGTGCCAGAGACAGTTGAGCCGGTCTGGCCTACACTACTATGAGTAGCGGTTGGACCAGTGTGGGAGTGATCGTGGCCGCCGAGAGCTTTTCCGATAGCTCTTGGTTCACCCTCGAAGCCATCGTACTTCTCGCCTCGTCCACCAAGGACACCGCCCTGTTTCTTGAAATCTTGCATGGAGACGGCTGGAAGGGCAGATGTGGAGTGATGTTGGGCGGCGTTATGGTGCTAAAATTGTGTTAGAGCATAACACCAAAGTAGGGGAGGTAATAATGATCAACTTACAACTTCGTGAATTGGTACAGTGGTGTGGACGACATGTGGCTCAATAGTCTCCTTCTGGACGATAGGCTGGATAGTCTCATGAACATGGTGGTGGACGTGCTCGCCAGCTACTGATGGAGCAACACTCTGTGTATGTCGCTCCTGTGCTCGAACATGCTCATCCTTGAACTTGGCAGCTTCAGTTTCCAACTTGCGGGAAACATCTTCTTTATTGCCGTGGTGGTGTTCTCGGTGCTCGACGGGCACCAAGTTGTGGTGGTGTTGCTCTGGTAGGACTTCTCTATCCTTGACGGGCTGTACTGAAGTGTGGTAGTGATCTTGATGCACCTCCTTGTCGAGAGCGGTCTGAACCTGCTCGTGTCGCTGAGGAGTTGTGGTGTTGTGAGTGACGCCTGGGGCAACTTTCTCGTGTACGGTAGTATCATGCTTTCCAGCTTTGGACATGAAGTCGCTGACGGCTGCCTTAGCTTTATCCATTTTGATGTGGTTTGGTAGTTTAAATTGGTATGGGTTGTGAATAAGTATCTAAAAGGTGGTGAAGTGGTTGATGATGTTTGAATCTGATATGAGGGTTGAGGGCAAAGCAATTCTTACTTCCTATATACTTCACAGCCAAAGATCAAGGGTACATCTACGTAATTCTTTGGACATTATTGTTTTTGATGCAACTGCATCATCGTACCTTAGCCGTTGGAATGCTTCGTGGCCGCCGACACAGCCGTGCAGGGAATAGCCACAAAGAGCCACCGGAGCCACTCATCGAGGTTCCAATTTGAGTACGTCTTACCCTAGCCACTCAGATCGACTGTGAATATTTGGCTGGAACATCGCACGTCAGTTTTTGCAAGCAATCGTGGGGAACGTGTCGTTGAAAATAAATGGGACCTATCCACGACTGGTCACATATTACGGTGAGGGTTCTTGCCGCATTATGACAATGATGATGCATTCAGCGGGCATTTGATTGGCTTTTGATGCAAGCCTATTCCAATTCCAAGCTCTTCAAAACCACAATATTCAAACGCATAAGATATACCTGCCGTGTTGTTTGACACAATGAAGCCTCATACGGGCCGACCAGAGGATGGAGGTTGAATGTGATGATGATCCCAGAGGCGAATCATGTAGATCATGTATAGCTCGTCCATCAACAGAATCTGACAGCCTTAGTTGTGGTCTAGACTAAGTGTAAAGCAATCAGATCGAAGTGAGAGGCTAAAATCTGAACCCTGTCGCAACGTCATCCGTCGTCAACCTCAAAGACGTCAACGCGGAATTGTTCTGATGGGATTCCTCCCGTCCGTACCAAAAGCCATGATGGCGGGAAGGAGGCGTTTCCGTTTGCTTTGGGTAATTGTTCTAGTCCATAGAGTCCAACTTATGAAAATGGCATGGTCCATGCCCTTTTGACATCATTTGTTCCATGTCCCGTGGTTGCGCGCCAGGAGCGAAATGAGCGACGACGTTCGGCAGGACCGACCGTCGTGAGCTGTAGTTTCTTCCCCAACAGTAATCAGCAATTGACCACTGTAACCATCCAAAGCACATAGCTTGCGTGGCCTTTCACTCGTACTATCACCGTCCTATCTGATACCCAAATCACTTCGACCATCATCACTTCCTCCAATCGCGTCCCCTAAGCATGAAGAGAATCCTAAAGAGGCTGCCCCACATCCGTCGCAGGGATGATTCCTCTGATCGACGTCCAGCATCACAGCCCAAGTCAGCAGAAACAGCACAATCACGGTCATCAACTGTCTTCTTCAACGCAGAAGGCGACGATACCAGCGAAGAAACAAACGATGCCAGCAAACGAGGACCAAAAACTGCTCAGTCCAAAAATGATACCCCTCCCAATCAAAATTCTACTTCTGGCCAACCCAGGAAGCGAGAAAGTGCGTTAGTCTCGTACGATCAGCCTATCGACAACCCCTCCATACAAAGACCAGATACGAGTAGATCCAATAACAGGAATGCTGACCATAGCCTCCATTTGAGTCCTCAGGACACCAGTCTCTACGATGACTTGAGCTATCTCACTCTGGGAGGTGACAGCAGGGAAGCGAGCCAACCTAGCCGGAAACGATACAGTGAGGATGTTGCTGACCGAAATTTGATGGCCATCGAAAAAGGGCCCCTTTCTGAGAACACCTCGGGACGCAAAGGAAGCATTTCATTTCGAGCAACAGCTCAAGTGGATGAGTTCTCTGAAGATATTGCAGACCGAAATATCGAGCGGCCAAGTACGTCAAACAGTGATCCGTTTCCAAAAGGAATACAGGAGCAGATGAACCGAAGGATTGCTAGTCAGCCATTCTTTTCAGACGAGTTCTATGAACCTCGTTTCGAACAGCATAGCCAACCTAGTAATCCTTCGACCTTTGTGCTCGTGGAATTGAGAATAGAAACTGACAGCATTTGGCAGATTCGCATGAAGCCTCAATTCCAGCGGCGACAGCTCCATGGAAGCTTAAATCGAGACAGGTCCCACTTGGCCATGATTTCAATGCAGCAGACTCCGGTTTCCTCACAGAATTCGATACATCTGCGTCTTCGTCGGAGCCTAGCGTGATCAGTGGGCCAGGGTCTGAGGCTAGCAACAAGAGCTGTCGACGAAAACCGCTTCCACACAAAGCTCAAGGAGCCCCCAAGACTGAGTACAACGACCTCGATTTCAACGACTCCACCGATACCGACTTCCATACACGCTACGCCCCTGCTGTCACGCACGAGACAGTGATGCCGGAAGTGCGTCACGTCAAGGAAGAAGTAGTAACGCGCGAGATCCACAATCATCATGTGTACCACCGAATTCTCCCAATCAAGGACGTCGAAGTCCTCCCAGCAAAGCACTTTGCCCGCTCTCCATCAACCGGCAAGCTCACTGAGATCCCAACACCAACTGGAAGAGAAGGCGAACATCAGAATTGGAAGATCGTGTCGACTGCACATGATTCCGGTTGGCAGCCATCAGCCCCGACGCCATTTACAGCGCGAACATTCGAAAGAGATGACGGAATGGCCAGGAAGTATATGGGAGAGGATGGTGTCCCACGCACGGAAATGACTTGGATACATCCTCCCACAATTCAGGATGGTGGCCAGAAGACAGGACAAACAGAGGCGATGTTCATGGAAGAGCTATACGACTCACCGTCGAGATCGAAGTCAAAGGGAATTTCTGGGTGATGGTCCGATGGTGTCCATGACTACGATAGTCAGTTCTGCAACGAACATAGCGATGGCCCAGAGACGGAAAAACTAGCGCGCAGGTAGGCGCGGAAAGGGGGCATTAACAGGATGTAAAAGTTTTTGGCATTTCTAGTACTGGTGGTGTTCTTGATTACCGGGTTAGGAGCATGGTGCATAGCATGGCGTTGGTGGTATTTTCCTTTTCCATCCTTTCACCACAACATCATACTGTACAGTAGCATCGAATTTGCATACTACAAGCCTCGTCGAGTACTCCAGATATGCAGCCAGACTTGACTTATAGATGCTCTTGCGAAGCTCCTCTGCAGTCTTTTTGCACCATTCTTTAAAATAGCTAGTTGTGGATTGTCTCAACACTTTTTCAGAATGTTCGTGGCCCAACAATAGGCGACAACCAACGCTGACTCCACAAAAAAAGTCTGCAGCATGATAGCTTTCGTCATGATGTGCCAGGCTCATCGTAAAACACAGTGGGTCTTCATGCCCCATCAAGTGGATCGTTGCAGGTGCGGGAGAATCGGGTCTAGATTCGACATGTGATAATTATGTTGATCTTTGATAGTTGCTATCTCAAACATATCTTAAGCGTGGGTTGACGTTACGCTCTTTAGGTTGCGTAACGAGATGGTTGTTGATGTCGTTCTCGGGTAGCTTGGTCTCCGACACGAGTTACGCTATCGCTTGAATACATGGGCGGCCTCATAGCCCTCTTCTACCCGCAGCCACTTGTTCCTTGACTGATCCATGCCATTGTATGGCATCCCGTCAATCACGAAACTACAGACAGGTACATCTCAACACGATGACTTCTGTCAAGATGCACCTGCTTATGAGGACAGTGATTCTTGCGCCTTAGAATGGGTTGACGCAGCATACCACAGTGTGCTCTCTGATTCCGTCTCTTTGATACTTCAGGGTCCTATGGGAATCGTGAGGCAGGGTATGATTTTGCCGGTTTCTAGATTCGTCACGTAGCTCCAAAATTTCTAGCGCTTTGAAAACCATTTTTGCCAGGAACGTCTCTCTCGATACGAACTTGAAGGCATGACATTGACTCTCTCAATCGGCATGTTCCGCATCTAGATGATCGTTGATGTCATTCTCGGCGATCCTGGAGTCACAAATTGGACATGAGACGAGTTGTCGCTTCGTTACTTGTAGTTGGGCGGCTTCATATGTTTCTTCTGTCCGTTGCCGCTTGCTGCCTTTGTCCGACAAATCAAAATTCTCGACCTTGGTCGTCTTCAGCCAATTGTCAATCTTGTTCTTCTGCCTTCCAGCTCTTTCTTTTGCGCTGAGCGCCTGCAGTTGTTGCTTCGTGGGCTTGGGTTCCATAATCTTTGTATACGCACCACCACACTCAAATTCATGCTTCGTCCACCAGGGATCGCTTGTAGAGGGTGGCCGATTCATACTGCGCTTGACTAGGCCAAAGTATGGCGGCTGCGTTTGACAAGGCCCATCGCACTTCCAGACGTGGGTACGATATGAGTCTACCTCTTCGTGAAAGGTGTGGTAAACGGTAATTTCGTAGCTGCCATGATTGTTGATTGCATCTGCCAAAAGCAAGAAGCCTGTGCCATGACCTGTTCCATCGTCGCCTCGAGAATGCTGCCACCCAGCTGTGAGGAAGAAGTACGCGTGAATCGCTTCGTGTAGCAATGTGTTTATCGTATCGGAACGAGGCCTGTATTTGAGCAGGGCTTCAGATAGCTTCAGTCGAATCCGCCGGTACCTCCCCTCATCGTCTTTCACGAGCTCGCATATTCCAGCGCACAAGGTAAGTCTGCTTGACCAAGACACCTCCACTCGTGGCAGGAGAAGAGAGCGGAAGTATAAGGTGTTGTATAGGGAGAACAGCTGGTGGATATCCACGACTGGATGCTTTTCTTCGTCCTGGACAATGGCCTGGACTTGGTCCTGGGCAGCTTTCTGCTCTTCTGATGACGTGCTCAAGGCTGTAATGGCTTCAATGGCAGCTCCCTCGTCTGTGAGAGAGGCCATATTGTCGTGCGCGGGGTTTTTGCAGGATCAAGAGGCATGCTGCATATCCCGGTGCTTCATAGGGGGGTTTGTGTTATTGGGATGCAGGTTTGAGGGGTCGAGATAGAGCTAGAGTACTCTATCGTATCGAAGAAATGGAAACAAGGCATGAGCCGCCAATCGTCATTATCACCACCTCATACGAGCAAATTTCATAGTAAATCAACCAAAATCAGTTGGCCTTGATATTTCTCACATGATCACGCATACTCTGATCTTCACTGTTCCACCATTGGGTTGCATATCTCATGCGACTGGCTGTTGTCTCATCGCGACATCGTCCTCGTGCTCCTACGCGTACCAGGAGTACAGCTTGAAGCTGCCAAACTTCACATACATCTCGCATCCAAGGCGGCATGTATAGTTTTATTCTCCGAGAAATCTTCAGATAACAAAATCCACATCCAAGTTCTACTCTTCTATGGACTCGAGAGGCTCAACTGGTGCTGGCACCTTGCGTGGTGGCAAACGGACAACAACTTCTTCAAGCGCGTCTAACAAAAGTCGCCAAAGCAGCATTTCCGAAGGCCCTCCAGCGTCACCAAAAGTGTTTACTTCTTTTCCATCATTTTCGCCGCCTCCATCGGCCTCTCCGAAGAGGAAGCGTTCTTCGAAAGAAACTTCGAGGCTGGCGAACAGTGTGGAAAATCTCCATGTCGGAGATCCGAGCCGTAGACCATCTGGGGAACATGTCTCGAAAACCGCAACCATCAAGAAAACTCCAAACGTCACCCCAGGCGAGACTGGATCGTCGCAGGGGCAGAAGCCCACTTCTTCCTTCGGCAAGACTTTGAAAGGAGCAGCGAATCTGCACAAATCGATCTTAGCAACGCTTACATTTTCGTCACCAGCCCAGGAGGCCCCTCAGGAAGGCGTGTTCGATGATCCAGATTGGGATGCAGCTGATCCTTTGGAGCAGGCGACGGATGAGCAGATTCAGAGGGTAATCGACCGAAATGGAGGGGCTGTATCGCTGCTCAAGCAATACTCGAAAGATCTGGCAGAAACCAACTCTCGAGTAGCTCAAGAACGCAATGGGAAACTCGAAGTCATTGAGCGAAACCGACGATTGCGTGATGAATCCGATCAAATGAAGCTTCAGCTTGAGGAGATACAGAGGAAGTACAAAAATGTTCAAAATCTCTTGAAACGCTTTGTTAGGCCAGATCAACCTGGGCAAATACAGATCGTGGACAGCCCGAATGGTCATTTCGTTCTGGACAGCACAACTGGGGAGGTGATTGAGGCCACCAAACCACTACGAAAATCGTTCAATCCATCTATAGATACTGCATCATCCACAGCTGCATCTTCGATCAAAGAACCTCCACTGAAGCCACCACCACCAGACGCAACCACTAGCTTGAAGCAATTAACATCTCAGAAACGAACTTCTAAAGACAATCGCTCAAGCAGAGGTGCTAGCATATCGATACGGCCAGAGTCACTCTCGCTACGACCAGATTCGCTAGAGCTTACTGCTCCGATTGATGCGGAGCAACTGCCCCCAGCCCTTCGGCTGGACAATCCATTTAGCAATATTGCACCAGTAGACCGTCTCGGCTTTTTCTTCACTGCCAGTCGAGAAACTAGGCAGCATGAGGCTTTAGTGTATACGCCAGGAGACACATCAGAGACTTCCTCGCTAAACAGCTATCAAATCGACGACGATGAGCTGGACGGAAAGACGATGAGGTCGCAAGACGACGCTTCTTCTTTAGCAGCCACGTTGAGCGGGGCTTCGGATGGAGAGTTGCTTTGCTACGCACCCTCGGGGCCAGCATTGCGTTTTGTCTCCGGGCCTGACAAAGGTGTGCGGATGTTTGTTGATGTTTCGATGCCGAATACGCCCACAGAAGGCATCACTATTACCAATATCGAATCCGCACAATCTGCCGCTACTGTTGCTCCAGCATCTGCATCTGGCACAATGGTCACACCTACACAAGATTCTCATAGCACCAACGCACTGGTAACACTGCTGGACAAGTTCAACGAAGTATTTGACAATCAGCAAATCAGTCGAATGTCAGAATGGACGGCATTCCACAACCACCTTCGTGCCAACATACCCAAAACATTGAGCAGAGCCTCGAGCGATTACAGCACAGCCAACATAGCGAGACTATGTAGCAAAGGCACAGTCTCGCCCGAGACATTGAAAAAGTTCAACAACCTGATCTTATCCGGCATCCCAGTTGCGGTTCGGCGAGAGGTTTGGATGGAAAGAACTGGAGCCAATGCACTCTCCGAGCCAGGTCTCTACGCCTCACTCGTCTCCAACGCTTTCATACCCAACATCACACGCAACGAGATCACTGCAGACATAGACCGCACCCTCGGCAACAACATCTTCTTCCGCTCCGGTGCAGGAAAGGCAAAGCTAGAAGATATTCTCACAGCTTATGCGCAACATAATCCCACAATTGGGTACTCACAAGGTCTCAATATCATAGCGGCGAATCTGCTCCTCATGCTGCCATCGGCTGAGGATGCTTTCTGGCTTTTGGTAGCTATCATCGAAAATATCCTTCCCTTCGAATACTACCACCATGATGGCCATATCTCAGGACAAAGTCTCGATACAGACGGAAAAGTTTTAACCTCGTATGTCGTCGATCATCTTGGCGCAGCACTACACAAGCACCTCCGTATTCACGGTGTTGATCTCAGTATGTTCACACCAGGCTGGTTTATATCTGCATTTGCGGCATGTTTGAGTGGAGAACCACTATACAGAATCTGGGATGTGCTTTTTGGGTTCTGTGATGGGAGGTACATGTTTTGCTTTGCGCTTGCGCTGTTGAAGATCAATCGACGGGGACTTTTGAAGTGTGAGAGTGCTGAGGATTTGATGCTTTATCTTGGTGGTAGAATGACGAATGCGGCTGTTGGATTAGATATTCTGGTAAAGGAGGGTGTGAGGATGGGAAGTATTGTTACGACGGAAGATTTGAAACACAGAAGAAACCAGTTTGGTGAGCAGTGAATCAGGACTACGAAAGTTTTGCCGTTTTGGCAGTTGTGGCTGGTTTTGGAAGTAATGGAGATACCCATCACTGTACTCAGTGTCTACGTCTTCACCTCTTGGACATTCTCTATCTCATTTCGTTCGTTAGCATCCTCCCAATATCCCTCCCAATTGAACTTTAAAACCTCATTGCCCCAACTCCACCACCCAGCAACACAGTACCTCGCAAACACTTCCAGCACTCGTCCTCCATCCTTCACAATCCCACATTCTTCCACTAGAGATTTCAAACAAGGTTTCCTACTGTGCAAATCCGGAACCCCGAAAATAACCCTCTTAACCACATTTTGCTCCTCCAATTCCTGCGCAACCTCCATCCTACTCACTGGTGCTCTGCCTATCAACAAAACCTCATATGGTTTCCTCCATAATCCTTTAACTTCCGTAACAGGTTCCCCTAAAACGGTGGTTTTCACCCAAATCCACTCTTCAACAAGACTTACATTCCACGCTTCGAATAATCCGCCAGAACCTAGGACGAGGTTACGGATGGCGGGGCCATTGGTAATCCAGATTGCAGCATATCCGGATGGGGCAATGTAAGTGTCAAGGTCAATCCCAAAGATAAGATTCTTAAGTTCCCGGAGTTGTGAGGCGGTTGAGTAGGACGATTTTCGTTTTGCAGAGGCGTTGGGCCAGGGTGGGTCGAGGATGATTAGGTTGAATGTTCGAGGCGTGGAATAAGTACTTGATAGGGAGCGGACTGTGTTGCGGAAGTTAGAGGATTCTGTGCAGTTTGAGAGGATGAATATTGAGAGGGGTGGGATGTAGAAGGTTGTTTGTTCTTCTGAGTCCTTGGTGATGGATAAGAGGATTGGGTGAGGTTGGTCGTTGTGCCATATCCCATCCCACGAGACGAGTTCTACAATGTCTGTTTCTGACCGAGTTGACTCATGTGAGGAAGGAGAGGTGATGGAGATCTTCAAATTTTCGAGCTGTTTTTCTTCCATCGCTTTCATTACCCTTGATAGTGACGCTTCCCCTTTGAGAAATTTCTCAGCCTTGGTGGCTTTCTCAACGGCATGATCATCACTGGTGTCGATAGATTCGCTATTCCCAATTTCTTCCCCAATCCCCCGTTTCCTCTTCCTGCCCTGCCCAGCCGGAACAACCCCTCTCTCTAAACACCACTCCCTCGCTCCCTCCCAAGTCCCCCTAATCTCCCTAATGGCCTCCTCAATCAAACTCACATACTTCTCTCCCGCCACCAAATCCACCGAATTCCTCTGAGCCAAATTCTTCTTTGCCTTGTCAGATTTCGGTTCCGTAGATACAAATGGCTCTCGTATTGGTTCTGTGGAAAGTAATTTTCTTGATGAATGGGGCGAATTTGGCTCGAATGTTTCCTGAGCTTCGGCAATGGAGGTGGGAATGTCAATTATTGTTATTGTTTTTCTGGCATTTTGATACAGGAGCGATTTCAGGGGCGTTGGGGAAGACATGATGCAAGGTGCATAACGGATGAAGCTTGAGAAGAGAAGTTGAAAATGTAGCATTGAAAAAGAAAGCGTGACTGTCATGTGACGAGTTTGAACGAAATCAGAATTTCAATCACAATTTCTCTACTCTTCATAGTTCTACTCAATAATGCGACACCAAGCCTTCAAAACCAAACTTTTACGATCGAAGTCGCTAGCATTCATGCTGTGGCTTTCCCATGGACCACACTACAGAACGAATGTATCTCGCTTCGAGAACGACAATACATGACAGGCGGCCTCGTAAAACAAAACCGGGCCGGTCTTTGGCGAAATATCGCTGTGAAATCTTACTGGGCATTGACCAGCGCGGCCACCGGGGAGTGTCATCTTGTGAATGCGATTAGGGCTTAATCATGTCACTGCAATATATAATCTTGGAAATTCATAGACTTATGACTTTGACATCTCGACTTTGAAACATGTTAAGAAGTTGACATTCGAGTTCGCAAACTGGCTCTTCACAATTACCATCATGGCTATGCACAATTCAATTTGGACATCCATCCTCCTCCTCCTCACACTCTCCCTTCAAACCCAGAGCGCCTGCACGCGACCATCCCTCCAAAAAGCATCCGACGACTTCTTCACCTCCGCCATCGCAAAATCAGCCTCAACTCTCAGCCTCGCAGCATCAATTAAGATCACACAGAACAACGAATTCTACCCCTCCCTAGACAAAACCCTCTGGTCCAACCTCACCTCCTTCAGAAAGCCCTTCCGCATCTCGGCCATAGACACAGAATCCTGTCAAATCTCCACCTTCACAATTCCCTACACCGGATCCGGATCTTCGGCAACATCGAGTCTGACGAGCGTGCGTTTTAAGATTAAAGAGGATGGAGCAGTGGAGGAAATTGAGATTGTGAATGTGGGACTTAGTTTACCGAGTTTGTTGCCTGATACAGCGCCGACGAAATTCACAGCCCCAGGGAAAACCACGAGACAGGATCTGTTGAAGATAATAGAAACATATCCAACGGGTATCCAAGCCGGCTCAAACGTCGGAACACTCACCTCTCCAAACTGTACTCGCGCCGAGAACGGGTTTCCCATGCCAATTGCTTGCAATGGTCTCTTTCAAATCTTCGGCTTTCCGGTGACGAGTCGACGGTATGTCGTGGATACGGAGACGGGCGTTGTACAAGCGGCGTTTTACTTCAATCAGAGGAAAAAGGGTGGGAGTGGGATGTTTAGTCTTTGGATGCATGAGTATTTTAAGGTGGAGAATGGATTGATAACGCAGATTTATGCTGTTATGGAGCCGTTGTGGTATGATAATTTTACTGATGTTTGGGAGGCGAAGACGGTGGCGAGGAGGGGCGTTGCATTCTTGGGCTGAGGTAGTTTTGACGAGGGATAGGTAGTCGAGAAGATTTTCGTAATGCAGAAGATAGGTCGAGTTCTTCTAGACCAGGCGAGATGTCCTGAGTGGGACTCCTCGTGCTTCCAAAGCTTCTGGCAGCATGCGTGGGTCTGAATCCATCTCCTCTCCTGTTTCAGTATTTTTGAACCACGCGCATACTTCGGGCTCATCACGCGTCCATTCCCTCTCGAATCGTTCCCAGCCCAAACTCAATGGCGGTAAGCGTGGATCTTCCTCGGTCAGTAGACCAGTCAATGGATTGAAGAGGAGATAGATCAGACGTTTGCCTTCCTGGGCAATTCGAAGAGTGATCCCAGGAGGCAGAGAGCCTAGTAGACCATTTGCATCTGTAAGGCCATGCACATAGCATTCGCTGACAACCTGGAAGTTGTATAGTCTTGTTGGCCGGAGCAGGACAAATCCTTCGCAGCCCAGTAGGACACACACCATGTCGCCTTTAACTATCAGCGCATACAATTTTAGGCAAGTCATGAGACATCCTACCTGGCTGAGCAGCACCTGAACCTAGTCCGAAATGTCCTTCATGAGTCGTGAGAAGACAACGTCCATGAACTTTCTTGAGCGCTCTCCGGATCTTTGTCACGAGACTCTACATCGCCGTGGGATACTGCTGATTGGCATAAATATTTACAAACCTTATCCCTCTATTCCTGTAGTGGGCATGCCGAATACCTTTCACTCCATCTCTCCTTTAAGCCATTTGTCACCAGTGTCGATGCATAGGCATCGATCGAACTTCCACCGGCGACGTATGGCTTTGATAGTAATTCCGCAGGTTCCCACGACCGAACAGTTTCCAGGCACCGGGCAAAATTGTATGGAGCAGAAGCACTGACCGCTGAGATTGTTGCGCATTGTAATCCGGACACCTCAAGAACATGATGTTCATGGTGTGCCCACTGGGCACGGGAGTGGCCAGCTGCAAATTGATCAAATGACAGTGCAAATCTCGTAGACTTGAAACCAGCAGCCATGTATTTGAAAACCCATGTCGGGCCATCATCGTGCCTATTGTCAAATTCGCAAAAACTGATCATATCTAGCCTCAACGTTTGATGAAGGTAATTTGTGAAGACATCTTCAAGCACCGCGCTGGCGGATTGAGAATAATCTGGAATAATCTTGCTCGCTATTGCCGAGGGCATAAGACCCAGTAGCCCGTAAACGCGATCTCTTTCGTCAGAGCATTGTCGACCAGCACTCATACCCAAGACCTCTAGCAGCGGTTGATCCACTTGTCGAACCAACTGCCAGACAAAATCAAGTTGATCGCGTAATTGTGCTGAAAGTGGCTGTTGCTTAGCCTGAATGGTAAAGACTGCTCGGCGAATTTTTGACCAAAGGCACTCGTCCATGCCACACCGCATAATTGCTCGAGAATTAGCAAGCTGGGCTTCCTGGCACACCCAAAGCCTGCTGAACCAAGATCGCGCCATCAATTCGTGTATGGCGTCCCATTGCTCAGTACTGTAGGGCAATACTGAAGAAGGACGAAACCACGACCGTTCCGTAGCATTCGGAGATGACATGTTGAAGTGGTTTTTGGTGCATTCGACTTGGCTACCAAGGTGTTCTAATGTTGTCGACGCTAGCTTGCTGTTTTCACTCTCTGGTCCAAGCCAAATTATGACCCGGTGAGCGAGTGTATAGATATTGTGCATACGCATAACCTGGGCAGAACGCTCGGTCTCATTATTCTGATCAATGCATATCGCGTCCACCCAAAGCGTTGTCGTAGCATCCTGAAGTCGTAGATATTTGAGCGCCAGGCTGAGGTTCTGCCGTACTGCAAGCGTATCGGCCACCTGATCGCACGCCATGAACGACTTTACCTGCTGTTTCTCTACATATACCGTCTCAGGGCTCGTTTCTGGCCCCCACACTTATGATAGCGCATCAAAGGCCGGCACATGGTCCGAATAGAGGCTATCAACGGGAGGGTTGTACCAGGAATGTTTGAAATCTGGGTCAGGATGCGTCTAAAAATTGTCTTGCCGCTGATCTTTTTGAAATATAAATTGTCCTTCCAAGTTTTCGAAAACTTCGTAATTCTGTGGTACGGTCTTCTGCAATTCTTTCACTGTCATCCTGGGGTGTTTAGGCTCCACGGGCCGTTTTAATGGAACATGACAGATTTTGATCCGGATATCGTCGTCGAATTGGCCAGGCAGCAACGTAATGAGGCGGATGTCCAGCGCACTGTCGGTGAGCGGAAGGTATTGGTATGGCGCCATGGATTCTGCAGCAGGAAGGATGACCGAGATCGATTTTCATAAACGCAGAGATGATAGAACGTAGGGGATTAGATTGTGAGTTAATCGCAGAGAGACACAATGCATCTAAGAACCTTTGAATCTGACTTTGAGGCTGAGTGCGGGGCACGATTTGAGATGTATGCAGCATCCAAAGGCAAGATTGCGGACCTCAACATCAACTTATTGGTAATAACTGCCACCCTTAGCACACCACGAATCTGCATTTAAATGGTTCTGGCATTTCAAGCCCATTTGTTGAGATTCAGGCCATGAAGAAAAGTAGAAGTCTATGGTCAGCAAAGGTACGACAGTATGTACAGTACATGAACGATCAAATCAATAGCATGAAAGGCTTAGGGTTCTTGGAAGTAACGTAGTCTTGCATGCCGGGTTCGAACCAGGCTTTTTGTGAGACCTTGTTAGTGAGATTCTGTATAGAGATCAGGATAGATACGAGAAGAAGGCTTGGGTAGATCGTACAGTGTATGCTTCAGAGTTGACCGTCATATCCCTTAGACTTGTCTACCAAGTCCATCGTAGCTTTCCAAAGCTACTCCCTCCAGTGTACTCCTTGTTCGCAACATGTCCATCACTGGGCCTGAGTTTCCTGGCCCTCACTATTTAAGTGAAAGAAACATCGTGCCGTGGTGAACCATTCCTCAAGAAGATTGCTCCCTGCCCGATCGTAATCAATACCGCTGTCCAGATGTTTCCCTCATCCTGCCAGCGGATTCGCATGAATCTCCACCCTCTCAATCCTCGGCACCGTCCCCTTCGCCCTTCCCTTTGAATCAACCTCCACCTCCTCCAGCTTTTCCAGCGTCTCCCACCCATCAATCACCCTCCCAAACACGGTATTCTTCCCATCCAACGTCGGCTGCGGCGCCAAGGTCAAAAAGAACTGACTCCCATTCGTATCCTTGCCCTTATTCGCCATACTCAGTACTCCCCTCGCATTATGCCGTAGCGCGGGTCTGATCTCATCTTCGAATGGCGCGCCGAAGATGGAGGGCGATGATTTTGATTTTGGGTCTGTGGAGGGAGCACCAGTTTGGAGGATGAAGGTTGGTATTATGCGGTGGAATGGGGAGGAGTTGTAGAAGTTGCTGGCGCAGAGGGCGAGGAAGTTTTCGGCTGTTTTGGGGGTGGATGTTGTGTAAAGTTCTACTTTAAGGGGGCCGTGAGTTGTGTGGAGCTTTGTGGAGTTAGTTTTGATGTTTATGAGGATAGTGAGGAGGCGACTTACTGTTACGGACATGATGGGTGGTTCTGGCCTGTGGATGTCATGGAGTTGGAGTTTGTGGTGTATCCTTTTAGAAAGTTGGAGCTCCAAGTCCCATCAAAGCCCCAAGTTTCTTATCCAGTGTCTCGTGATATCAGAAAGTTTTGGACCTCTCGATTACCCTGGCATGAATTTGAATTCGAGGCAAGGATGGAGAAATTGGTTTGGGTAAGAGATTTGGAGTCATGGTAAATTACATCTATGTAAAGGTCTGCCAATTTTTTGAAGCGGCAACTACCATTTGGGTTGACCTTTGAACTATTATTCCGATCAATGCATTTGGAATACATGTCCTATCATGTCTCCTTGCGTGATGAACTTACCCAGGGAGTATTGTTGGAGCTAGAAAAGCTGGACAGAAACGCCACAGCTGGTTCAACAAGCTGACATTGATGTAACGTCCCTCTTAAGATCGATATGGATATGGATAAATTTCTGGCGAGATTTCTTTTTTTGTTCCTAAGACTTTATGGATATTCGATATCAAGTCGAATAGTTCTTGTTCAAAAACTATATGGTGTGGTATAGCTTCGCGATTTGGCTGGCGGACGTGAATTGATGAGCCGGCTGTGACGCCAAAAGAAACAAATCTCCGCGTACCCCGCTGAGTTTCCCAAGGTCCCCAGGCTTAAGCAGGGCATGCATTGATTTGGGGGCTGTTTGGATGTCTTGAACAAGGGTCAGGCTGAGGTCTTTTGATTCTAGCCCATAAAGACATACACCACCAATCATTCCATTCACAGTCCATTACCATAGGGCTCCCCACTATCCGCCTTACAGCTACACAATATCTACAGAGCTGATCGCAAACTCATAGAAGATCCCATTGTCGTGGCACAATCTCACCGACAGTCCCGTTCATTACCCAGCCAGCCCTTCGCAACCCGTCAGCAACGAGGTACTGTACATTGTACCTCCAGCTTGTGTCTACCTTCTGCCTCAGCCCGGGATCAACGAGCACTTTAAGCGCGCAAACTATTCCCATTCCCATTCCATAATATCTCTTCCAGGAGATTCCAATCTCCATATCGCAAGACATCAAACAACTCAAGAGCTTGGGGAGAGCTTTGGCGCATACACTTCCATGCTGCTCCCACGCAGCCTCATAGTGACCACGCATAATCCTACCAACACCGACCTTGTCCTGCGACAATCATGGCGGCCGATAAGGTTCACGTACCGGCCTTCGTACGTGTTTCTGGGCCTCCAAACTCAAACTTCCTCGTCGGCTATCCAGGAATCTCGGCGACGCTGGTATGACATACTCCCCTATGCCTGTCCAAAATACCCGGAAGCTAACACATAGCTCTCCACAGCCTCGAATAGAAGGCAAAGTCGAAATACGGCCCAGTGCTGGCTATAGCGCTCCCGTCAAAGTTTCCCTCGTCACGATTGCTCTCTACCGCCGCGAAACGATACACCCCTCGGCCGACAACATCAAGAAACATCTCGCTGCGCCAAGGAAGGAAATCACGGATATCGTTGGCAAAGAAATGCTGCTGTACCGATGTAGAGCAGGCGTGGAATTCGAATCTGTTCTAGCCATGGACCTGCCATTTGTGATATTCATACCTTATGGAAGAGGCGGAGAAGAGGTTGCGCGCCGAGTACCGCCAGCTTCGTTACAACTTCCAAGTCGGACTGCAGAGACGTATTACGAGCTGGTTGTAAGTTTGCAACAGGGTCATGCCGAGCAGAAGAAGTTCCAATGCCCCGTTCCCATCTCGAGATATGACACCCTCAGCACCTTTGGAATGTACAATCGACCGGAATCGGCAGACAAGGTTTCTGACCACCTCGTCACACTTGGAATCTCATTACCCCGCTGGTCGTATGGCCCTCTCGATCCTGTTTCGGTCTACATCAAATTATCGCCGAACCCAGATTGGCTTTCAAAAGCGAAGCGCGTGACAATCAAATCAATAACCGTAGGAATAGATGAGGAAATAGTTTACAACCACGAAGGCGATGAACCATCAAGAAAGAGCAAGACGCTGGCGGCAACGAAGCAGCAGGTCAATGTTAAAATGCCGGAAGCGGGTTATTTCACGAATTTGGGATTGGTGTTTCCGGCAAAAGATTTGAGGGACAGTGATGGTGTTGTTCCGAGGGGGAAGAGCGCGTTTCCAATGTATGCTGTTAATGGGTTCACGACTACGGGGACGCTTTACAAGATTGAGTATTATTTGACCGTCAAGGTATGCCTCCTTTCTCTTGAGCATATCGCAGGCCAGGCTAATAGGCACAGGCACAATTATCATCAGCAAGAGACATCACACTACGACAACCGATTGTTGTTTGCCCATTCGATCATGCAGGATGCAAGGAGGAAATGGAGGCGATCGAACAAGCGGCAAAGGACGCCTCGGGTATCTCACAAGAGAATCCTATGCTCCCTGCACAAGTCATCATCAAAGCAGGAGATCCCGCCGGAATCAAACATCTGGGCTTACAAATGGTGGGCGGAGAAAGAAAGGTCTTGATTGAATGAGAGATTGTTCTTGAAAGGGATTCGCCGATCACCCCAAAAGGAGAGGAGAGTCTCTCCATAACCTACATGCAAGATCCGGACTCTCGTACGGAGGCCGGATTACGACTTGCATCAGCCACCAATCGCTACAGCTCGAATGCTGGTTCATGGTTCCTAGACGATGCCGCACCGATGTGAATCGCGCTCGCAACTCCATTCCCTCCTCGCTCTCGCCTCTCGTTTTGCAAAGGTCTGTGAGGTTGAGGGAAAGCTCCTCGTATGGTATGAATCCAATATGAGCGTGAGGGCTCTGATCTGAAGCAACGACATTAACGATGCTTGCTCATTAGATATGGGAACACCACGGCGAGTATGATATGCGAGTATCAGGGGCTTGTTATTGGACATGGGATGAGGATTCGAGACTAGCATTCAGGATACGGGACGGACGACTTGGGTTTGCATTATACCATGACTTTCAGGAAAATTGTATCAAGTTTTGAGGTTTAATTAGCAGCTGAATGAAATTGCTTGTGCTTGCTCAAGTAGCATGACTTCTGCTCTGTCTATATGTAATACGGCCATCTTGATGTCGAATCGACACCTCGCTATGAACTCTTCGGCTCCTCCTCCTTCGTCTCAGCTGCCTCAACTGGTTTCTCAACCTTTTCATTCTGCGTGCCCTCATACGTCCCATTCTGCCCCTCGACTCTAATATCAGTCAACCCCAAGTCCTCTTCCTCCTCCGCCGTCCTCTCATACTCCTCCATCGCCAACTGCGAATCAGGCTCTGGCGCTGTGAGGCTCTGTACATAACTGCCTGCCAGTGGATCTTCGAGGATAATGGTGAATTTAACCTCTCCGCTGATAGCAGAATCCAACTTTTCAAAAAAGGCAGTCCACCTCGCTTTGTCGGTTGATTCCATCGAATCACCACCCCTATTATCCGCAGTATCAAATATCGATTCGTGGAGATCGGTTCGGACTTGTGTTAACAGTCCTTCGATTGTCGTGAATCGACCGCCGAGCGTTCCGGGTTCGACGCTGAGATCGAGTTCGGGACACGACATGGCGCAGCTTTCGCTCTTTAGGATATCTCTTGATAAATCTTCCTTGTTCTCCACTTTGACGGTGATTTTACGTCCCTTCTCTGGAATCTCACCGCCGGTTTTTACTTCATTGGAGCGGTAGCCGCAGTGTTCGCATACCGTGGACATGAGAACGACTTGTTTGAAATGGGGGATGTTGACCATTTTCATATTCGTAGCGCATGGCTTCGTACAGCCGGGACATGAAGCAGGGAATGTGTAGACTTGGTTTTCGATGATGTCGTCGTCGGCTGTTGGTGCGTCTTGGTCCAGTTGCGTTTGGTCGGTTGGCATCTCGGGATACATGTGCGACGCTTGGTACTCGGGTCGAATCTCTGAGCCATCTGTACCGTTGGGGTTGTCTGCCGGGGCGTCTCCGAGACCAAGAGAGGCGTTTTGTTCCGGTGTCCTGTTATAGTCCACGCGAACGTATTTTCCAGATTTGTCTGTTGTGGAGGGCTCAATCCATGAGTTTCCTGCCGGGTCGTCGATGAAGATTGTGAAGGGAAATTTAGTCCCTGAAGCGAATTCTTTGAGCTGTGTAATGATCTCCTCGATACGCTCGTACATGGCCGGTGCTACGTCCTTGCGATCCTCTTGCGCCTCTGCCAAATCTGCAGCGATCATGCTTAGAATTCCTTCGAGGTTGGTGAGTTGACCTCGTCCCGGAGGAATCTCCAAATCAACATCTTCGACTCGCAGTATGCAGGTGTCGCTCTTGACTAATTGTCTGTTCAAGTCCAATCGGCTGTCAACTTTGAATGTGTATTTGTGGCCTTTCTGCTGAATCTCGCCGGCAGGTTGGACCTCGGAGTTCTTGAAGCCGCAGTGAGGGCAGAAGAAGGACATGATTATGATTTCGCGGAAGAAGGGAATTTTGGTAAGGAGGAGTCGAGTCATGCCCTGTGAGATAGGATTGGTATGTGTATTTGAACGAGGACGAGAAGGTACTCACATTCGCATGGCAGTTCATGCAGAGACTTTCTATCTCGTCAACGATTTTGGTGTCTTCATCAACGTCAGCCTGTTGTGCGTCGGCGACCTTCCGACCCATGTCCTCGAAAAGGTCTTTTGCGAGACCGAGTTTTGGGTTTGCCATGGTGTGTAAAGTGTGTCTGATTCTGTTCTTGGTTTGTTGTAATATGCGAGAAGAAACAATGAGTTCAGAGTTTCCTAGACCTTATAGTAGTTGATTTTGTCCAAGTAATAAATTTCGAAGTCGCTGGATGCTTCTGGTTCGTGACGAGTTTGCCCCACCAATTTTTTAGAACGAACCCCCACTTCGGCTTGCCTCTGCCCTGCAGCCCTATGAACCGAGTCTTGTTTCTCAGGTACTCTTCATCAGATCCATAAGGCCAAATCCGAACCCTTTCTCTGATTGTGCTTGTTCTTTGCTTTTGGCCAGCATTGCGTGGAGACTGTTGCGGTTCTTTGCCCTTTTAGCTTTCGCCCGACTGTTCTGCGTGGAAAGTCCTTGTCCTTGGGATGAGGCCGCCCTGTTTGGAGTTGGAATTGGATTGAGAGAACTCAATTTTGGTTGTGATATGCGGCCTGGTAATGGCCTTGATCTTTTGGTTGCTTGAAGCTTGATCTCCGTCTTGGAAAGACATGCACGGCATTCAAGGACTATCGTCTTGTCTTTCACACGCGCATTGTCCTTTTTCTCGTCGTTCCTTATCTTCTTAAGCTGCTCCCTCCCTTTCTTCTCCTGTGGCGATGCTGTGTATGCTGCAGTCGAAAGCATGCTGTGGCCGCATGCGCTGCAAATTTCTCGTGCCCTGGTGTCTGAAGTATTGATGTCGCTCCCGTTGGCGACATGGTCGTAGCGAGCTTGGAATGCGGCAGCGATCGAGGGCGACGATAGAGTGAGTGTATGGGCAGCATCATTCAGATACCTCAACCTGGCTATGGTGGGATCCATCATGTATAGTAGAGTAAAGTCGGAAGATCAACAGGCACTTTGAGAGCAGAGCCTCATGCACGCTAAAAGCTAGACCCTGCACACGAGAGTTGCTTCTTCAATTCTTTCTAAACATTCATACACACTTCCTCATAACTCTGGCACCGGCACTCGAGCAATTGGTAGCGAGATTGCCCTTGAAAAGGTCGGGAATACAACATTAGAAGTCCTTTGCAAAATTCAGCTGTTGAGCTTCGATCCTGCCACCCCTCTTTCGCGACATCTTCGACATACTACTTTCTCAAAACCAGTCTCCAACGTCCTACATACAACAATGGCGGAGCTCTCTGAGCAAGAGGGCGTTCGCATGGCCGTCATTGGCTGTGTAAGTGCTTGACTCCGAAGCTGCCTACTTGAAGACTAACATGGTATTCGTAGGGACACGGCGTGCTCAATTCCATATATGCTTCTGTCACCAAAGCAGCCCAACTCAAGGACTGGCCGGGAGTCGACCTCGTCATTATTGGTGGTGACTTTCAGGTAGTCCATTCTCTACACGTCCTCCAAAGTTATGTCTAATCCCAGGAACAGGCCATGCGAAATGCTACCGACCTCAATGTCATGTCATGTCCAGTCAAATACCGCGAGATTGGCGACTTCCACGAATACTACTCCGGCAAACGAACCGCTCCCTACCTCACAATATACGTTGGTGGAAATCACGAAGCTTCAAATTACCACTTCGAGCTCTACTATGGAGGATGGGTCGCACCGAATATCTACTACATGGGAGCTGCCAATGTTCTCCGTTTTGGGCCACTGAGGATTGCCGGCATGAGCGGCATATGGAAAGGTCACGACTACCGTAAACCACATTTTGAGAGATTGCCATTCACAGATGGTGATGTCAAGAGCTTCTACCATGTCAGAGAAATGGACGTCCGGAAATTACTGCAGCTCAGAACTCAGGTGGACATATGCTTGAGTCACGACTGGCCGCAAGGTGTTGAATGGGGCGGAAACCATTCCCAGCTGTTCAGAAAGAAGAACCACTTTGAAGAAGAGGCAAAAGCTGGAATACTAGGCAGTCCAGCAGCAAAGTATGTGATGGACAGACTACGACCTCCCTACTGGTTTAGTGCCCACATGCACGTCAAATATGCTGCGGTTGTGAATCACAAGGATACGAAAGCAGGAGTTGAGGGCCAGCCGGCAGAAGAAATTGCTGGAGATGCCACAACAGAGGCAGCTCCTGCAAAAAATGAGGACGAGATTGATCTCGATTTGGACGATGACGCAGAACCAGCTCCGCCAAAGAACGAGGACGAGATCGATCTAGGCATGGATGACGACGAAGTACCACCACCACCGAAACCAACAGAGGAGGACAAGATTGCAGCACTCGTGGAAGAAGCTGAAAATGGCAACGCTCCGAAAGGCAAGAAACGTGGTCGACCACGGAAATCATCAACTTCGGCAGTCTCGTCAGATCTCCGTGCTCAACTCCCAGCCTCCTTCACAAAAGCCCCGGTAGAGCCTCCTCCCAAGGCTCTCCCCTTCCCAGAAACCATCACCAACAAAACAACTCGGTTCCTCGCTCTCGACAAATTACTCAAAGACCGTGACTTCCTCCAAGTACTTTCTGTACCACCTGTCTCAGGGCTAAATGAGTCGATATCACGGCCTCTGAAACTCGAATACGATCCCGAATGGTTAGCAATTACCCGTGTTTTTGCACAGACTGAGCCTGTCGCGTTTGGAGACCCAAATGCCACGGTCCCGAAGGAAAAGGGAGAGGCGGTCTATCGACCACTTGTAGAAGCAGAAGAGAAGTGGGTGCAAGAGAATCTTGTTGATACTCCTGACTCTACTCTCGTTGTTCCCGAGAACTTCGTCGCACTAGCGCCTGTCTATGATGCTTCCAAAGGAGACAAGGTTCCTGGTCACCCAAGAGAATACGCAAACCCACAGACTGCTACTTTCTGCGAAATGTTGGGTATTGAGAATGATTTTGAGATGGCGGACAAAGAGTCTCTTGCGAAACAAAAAGCTGGTCCGAGGTTTGAGGCTTCCTTCAGAGGTGGAAGAGGCGGCAGGCCGAGGGGTGGAAACACGAGAGGTGGTAGAGGCAGTCGAGGAGGGGGACGCGGCGGCGCTGCTGATGGCGGAGGAGGACGAGGGAGGGGAAGGGGAAGAGGGAGAGGACGGGGAAGGGGTGGTGCTGATTGAGCATCGAAAACCATTTTGAAGCAAACCCCGGAGTGACTTCACTCACACACACCAAATGAGAGGAAGTCTTAAAGCAAATACCTAATAAATGTATCAGCGGTAAGGCCACCAGCATCGAGCCCTCATCCCGCTATAGCATGTTTTGAGCACTGAACCAGGTTAGAGCACTATACGTTACCACATCATGTCATACTATAAATTGTATAGCTACCACCACCGACAGAACTTACACTGTGGCGTCTCCTTCACCAGCAGCAAAGCCTTTTTGGCAGCATCTCCCTCACCGACCGCAGGAACAAGAATAAATATTCCAGCAAACCCGATTTCAACCATTGGGACGGATTGCGCGCCTGCAAGTTCCTAGCTCAAAGTTCTTCTTTTCCGCCATGGATGGACGGAAAGTAGTGATCAATTATGGAAGAACAAGCAAGTATGTAGTCGAATTCAAGTCTTGACGCCTTGAAGAATCCATGACAAGATAACCTTACTCTGGGGAACGGTGAAAAATTATTCGCAATCGGGTTTAGGTGTGGCGATTTTGTCTATTATTCATTACGCTAACCTTTCCATGAATTTTCGTCCCAAATTTCCAAACGCCGTTCTGTACTGTGTATATTCTAATTAATGCTCAGACATTATTCTTTTCGCTCAATGCATGCAGTATTCCCTCCCGCCAATCTCGCACGAACGACTTATCCTACAAACGCATTGATCCAAGTCCCAAACCATCTGCCAATCCAAGTGTCATCACGATAAATCACGCCCTTACGTCGCGCCGTTAATCTCCACGCTGCTACCAGCTAACACCTCCCACGCCGGCTCACCATTCGGTCTCGTCACCCTTTCTTCCATAGCCCCCTCCGTCCCAGAATCACTCACTTGCCCCTCCCTGACGGAAGAAAGTCCCGGATTGAACGTCGCCCATGCCATGATATGCGGTTCATTCGGATCTGCCTTTAGCGATGCCGTAATCGAAAGCGGTGACGCCATTGAATTTCGGGTTGATGCTGTGGGATCTGCGGGCGAGACGTGTCGTGGTATGTTGTCAGGTTGCGAGGGAAGTTCAGTGTACATTGCTGGTGGCGGTGGGATATTTATTGGACCGGGGAGTTCCGATGCTGTTCTCTGGTGATTAAAGGTTGTATTTTGGTTTGTGTTGCTGTTATTGATGGGGAGGAAGGTCATGGAATTATGGGTTGGTAATTCGACATAATTTGGTATTATGGGAGCGACGGTAGCTGTTGTGACTCGTTTCTCGTGAATGAAGTTTTGGGTGTAACTCGTTGAGCTTCTTGATGGCGTTTCTGGCTGCGAGGTGGATCGATATGGTATCGTTGTGAATTGTGTTGATCGTCTATGGGCTTTCCGACGGCGGTGGAAGAGGAATAGGATGAGGGCGATTATAAAGAGGGAGAGGCCGCCTACTGCGCCACCGATGATTGGACCGAGGTCTATATTGGGTGGAGAGTTGGCTGTTGGGGCGAGAGTGGAGGTTGAGGTTGGAAGGGTGGATGTTGAGGCTGGAATGGGTTGTGGGGTTGAGGTTTGCCATAGTGGTGCGCCTATGGCTGTTGAATTGGCGGTGGTTGTTGAGGCGTCTGGGACAATCTGTCCTGAGACTGGCGGTATTGTTGATTTTGCCATGTTGGGGAGCGTTGTGGGTATGGCTGTTATTACGAAAGTGGTAGAAGCTGGTAATGAGGTTAATTAATTATGAAGTGATATCTTTTGTACCTACTAGACTATGGCAACACAACTTACGGAAAGATATCTCACTCGGGTCAAGTTGGTTTGGTTGACAACCATTCGTGCATGGATCGGTGCCTGTCAAACAACACCCCACAAAATCAGTCTTTGCGCCGTTAGTGGAGGTACACCTGAACCATTGGTAATTTGAATTTGGACAAGTGTTGGCGCGAGGCTGCGACATCTGGGGTTTTTATGGAATATTGCGTGGCAGTTTGGCGTTGAAGGAAAGAGAGGAATGACGACCACGACTGACCAAACTAAAGTTTAGGGATGGCGGAAAGGAGAAGAGAAGGTCAAAAGAAGGATGGTAGAAGGTAAGTGAAGTGAGGTGTTGTGGAATGAACCATCACTAGCAAGCAAGCATCATACAAAAAATAATTACCATCCAAACCGCAAAGCAATGACCTACATCAACGGTGACTCAATGCCAAGACTCACCCTATCTGCAAACGTTTGTTCTTAACAGTGCCCGGATCTAGATGCGGTAGTAAGCTTGCGCAGTATGTTGGTTGCGGTAGTGTACAATCATCGTGCCATGTTTTGCGTGGTGAAATGAGTCAATGTAAGGAATGCTGTGACGTTGGAGATACTTCCTTTGTGCATTCCGGATTTTCCCACCTGAAACTCTTTCTGATGTAGTTGCTAAGTCCTGGGTGTGTTGGAGGGATACGATGCGGTTGTACAGATGCAGGAAATCGTGGCGCTAGGCTGAGAATGGCATTTTCAGCCTTTTGGGTGACCGTTGGTGCGACAGCCTTGTGTGCAAGCTCTGATTTGCGAAGAACAACTGGTTCCCAAACTCTAACTGTAGTCCATGACGTCTTCCCTTCTCAACCATAATTCATACAGGCTACCAGTGATAAACGAATCATGGCCAAGTTGAAAATGTAGGCCAAGGTGAACAATCCGATGATATGGGCATGCTCAATTTTACCTTTGCCCAAGAAGAGAAAAAAGTGGAGTCAATTCGGGGTGCCGATGGATTTGGCCACGTTTTCTTCCTCTTCTTAGTATAGAGTCCTGGAGTTGTATCCGCCTCTATTCGTCAGAAATAGATTAACGATTCGAGGTCGGATTCTATTTATTCTTTATTTCTCCGCCACATCCATGATACTTCTTGCTGCAGGTTTCTTTTTCAACATCAGTAATCTTCGCATTTCCTTTGATGCAACATGAATGTTCTGCTTTGTTTCATCATCAGCACCCATGTCCCTTCTTCAATTTTGTCTCAGCTTTGTCTTCATCCTCATTCGATGTGTCACAGCCTTCAATGACCCACTAGTGCAGCTTGACTACGGCACATTCCAAGGAAAATACAACGACCAATACAACATCACCCACTTCCGCCGCATCCCTTTCGCCGCACCACCCACAGGGCAGAACAGGTTTCGAACGCCGCAGCCACCATTCCAGATAGAAAATGGAACATATGACTCAGATCAAGCCTTTCCCATGTGCCCGCAACGCACGGTAAATGGTTCTGAAGATTGTTTGTACCTTGGACTCTACTCTCGACCATGGAAAAAGCCCGATGCCCAAAGGCCCGTTGTGGTATTCTTCTACGGCGGAGCTTTCGTCCAGGGTAGTGCTAGCTTCAGCATGCCTCCGCCGGCATATCCAACACTCAATGTGAGCAGTGAGAACGACTTCGTCTTGGTGTATCCGAATTATCGGGTGAATGCTTTGGGATTCTTGCCTGGCCGAGTAGTCAAGCAATCTGCGCAGGCAGATTTGAATGCAGGACTTCTCGATCAACAATTTGCGCTTCGGTGGGTACAAAAACATATCCACAAGTTTGGAGGTGACCCAGGAAACGTATCGATCTGGGGTCAATCGGCTGGAGGCGGCTCTGTTGTTGCACAGTTGATTGCAAATGGAGGAAAGACATCACCAAAATTATTTCAGCGAGCATTGACAGGCTCCCCATTCTGGCCCAAGACTTATCGATATGACTCAAAGGAAGCGGAGACTTTGTACGATCAGATGGTATCGTTGACTGGCTGCAGCGCTGCGGAGGATTCGCTTCAATGTCTGAAGACCATTGATATCCAGAAGATCCGAGACGCATCGTTGGAGATCACCACCAGGTATCGATACACAACTTCATCGTATGCTTGGGCTCCAGTCATTGATGGAGCGTTTCTTCGAGAGCCGCTCAGCGTTACTGCAGGAAAGGGGCGTGTGAATGGGGATGCAGTACTTGGAATGTATAACACGCATGAGGGAGAGAATTTCACACCGCCAAGTCTCACCCGATCATCTTCGTCAAATGGTTCTGCGACGCCGTTTGATAATTGGATCTCTGGATTTCTTCCTGGGCTTGATCTGAGAGCTATACAAGAGGTAAAAGAGTTGTATCCACCCAAAGGAACCACAGAAACCATTTCGTACAGCGATCAGAACCAACGGGCCGGATTGATTTATCGAGATGCCGTCCTTGCTTGTCCAGCATATTGGGTAGCGAAAGCAGCGAAGACGAAAGGATGGCTGGGAGAGTATATTATATCCCCATCAAAACACGCAAGCGATACTATCTATGTAAGTATTAATAATCCGGGCCTGGGCACGAGAAAAAGCTTACAGGACGACAGTGGAACTCCATCAATGCTATCCAAAAATCACAGCCCCAAATATACCAGGCCTTCACAGGAATGCTTGCGAGATTCCTGCAGACTGGGAATCCTAATCAGAACTCTTCATCGAGTTCAAGGAAAGGAGTAGCGCCCGAAATTGAAAGTGATGCACAATTCCTCATCAAGCCTGATGGAATTGGTGCAGTCAGGTTGCAGAGTTTGACACGTCGTTGTGCCTTTTGGCAGGCCCATGGAGAACAAGTGCCCGTATAATTTACAATCGTAATTCACACCTCACCCACCGCTTCCTGAAGAGCCCTTTTGATGGTACGTATGTCATCTGGAGTGGTTCGGCAGCATCCGCCAATCAATCTTCCACCCAATGAATACCACTGTTTAACTTGCGCATCCAGCTCTTGTCCCTCCGCACGCGATCCACTCCAGGTCTTGCTGACAGCATCGTAAACCTCACCGGAGTTTGGATATGCTATCAATGGCTTCGTGGTGATAGTTGACATCGATTTCTTTGCTTTGCTAACGAGGTCTTCTGGAATGCAATTCACACCAACAGCAACAACTTGCTGAGAATTGTTGAGCAGTGCAAGGACTTCCGAGAGTGGTGTCCCATCACTGAGATGATTTTCGTCTTTCAAAGTGAACGAGAACCAGCATTCTTTGCCAGGGAATTCTTGGATGACTTCCAGAAGGTCTCGAGTCTCGTGAATTGATGGGATGGTCTCAAAGGCAAGGACATCCACACCAGCTCCCAGCAGGGCACTGATCCGCGGACGATGGAAGTTTTTCATTTCTTCGGAGCTCAGACGGTAGTTCCCGGTGTACTCAGAACCATCTGATAAGAAAGCCCCGTAAGGACCCACAGATCCAGCGATGAAGCAGTCTCTTCCAGGTTCCCGTCTCACAATTTCCGCTCTCGCCTGTTTTGCCAATTCCACGCTCTTCTTGACGAGATCGTGAGCCTCGTTTTCGCTCAATCCATGCTTCTGTAATCCCGTGACCGAGGCCTGGTAGCTCGAAGTGATGGCAACATCAGCACCTGCGAGGAAATAGTCGAGATGAACTTGGTAAATGAGCTCAGGCTTGTGGATCAATGTCTCAGCTGACCAAAGCGAGCTGTTGAGATCGCAGCCTCGTGCTTCCAGTTCCGTGGCAAGTGCTCCGTCTATAACAACGTATGAACGCTTTGAGACGAACGCTGAAAAGGTTGTCATTTCGGGTTCGTTAAGCAGTATATTCAAGTGGCCTGCACTGTCAATTTTGAAAATGATTCGATGGATGCTGATGGCAGGCAATGTTGAATGAAAAATGAAGAAATAGAATCGAAGTGCGAATACGATCCACAAAAGACGCGAGACACACTAGCTCGAAAAGTTTTGCCCCCTTTTGGGCTCGAACATTGCGGTCGTAAGAGGAACGGAGACATAATCCAGTTCCTTCAAAGCTTTCCAGAGTTCATAATCTCATGTTGAAGTCGAGCAAGTTGAATTTATGTTGACGATGAATCGAATTCTTCAACTCCCAGCTACTTATACAGTGCCGCCTTGCCATCATCCCATAACGCCTAGCTACTATGTCTTGATAAGCATTTCAAAGCAACGAGCCCATCCCTCCCGTGAAACAAATAGGTAGCGCTACCTCCCAAATGGTCGCTCACTAATGAACAAGTCTTTCGACCATGGCGGTAAGACCTTGTCTCTCTCGTACAACAATCCGCAATTATTGCAAAGAGTCCTCGCGCCTTTAGGTCCATCTCTGACAGCCCAAACCGCTGAACCCCAGACCCTACAGTGATCACAGCGCCATGACGCTCGTTCCCTGTAGATGTAGTCAGCATGTTAGTCAATATTGTGTTGGGAAGCAGTACATACCACTCTTTCAACACACCATCACCACCAAATCCAGCCCCAGCATCAGGAGTTTCCCTCCCACTAGGACTCAAACTTCTGAACCTTCGCTTCTTTTTGCTTCTCTCACCACGTCCCATTGGGGTCTCTTCGCCAGTATTGCCGAAATAATCACCGCCTTGAGGCCCGCTTGGATTCGTGAATCTAGCCGTTTCACGTCGTATTCTGCGCATCTGTCTTTCTCTTTCTTTCTCTCTGTTTTCAATTTCGTCCTTGGAGAGGTTTTCGATTATAGGCTCCCATTCTGCGGCAAGGCGTTCGGGTTCGTATCTCCAACCAGCTTCAACGCCTTCAGCCGCATCGTTATCAATGTCGCCGTACCCGATGAGACCCCCATTTTCACAAGCTTCTTTCTTCAAGCGAAGGACAGATTCGTAAATTGCATGAGCCATGGCGGGGACCCACTCCGCCTGCAGGCCTAGATCGGCGCATGTCTGTTTGGAGAATGTTTCTGCGAATCCTGGAGGGTGAAGGAGGGACCATTCAAATTTGTCGCTATACAGGCGGTTCATGAGATTAATGTTCAGATTGATTATACATCTATAGGTATCATCAGGATTGTGAACGTCCTCTTCTGAAGCTACCGGCATGGTGGCTGTCGCCGTTATGCCATTCGCCACAGGAGGGCCTGGTGTTCCAGCAGCGTCGCCATTGTGTACTCCATTGGTGATTGGAGTTGCGCCATTGGTTTTTGTGGGGCCAGGAGTCGATGGTGCCGACGGACCTGGCAATGCTGAAGATTGTTGAATGGCGTGGATTGCAGCACTAGGAGCGATGCCAGACGCAGACTGGAAGAGAGGATGTAAAGCGACAGGAGCATGCTCTTCGAGCTGACTTCTTATCAAACCGCTGATCTGAACTATAAGAGCCGGTTTGCGATCAACTGGAAGATCAAGCTCATCTACCAAAGATTTGGCGAAGTGATCAGGTGTCGTGAGAGCTTCATGAAGGTTCCATAGGAAGGTATCCGTAAGCCTGAACGCAGGTGTGACTTCTGGGTGTCTGTAGGCGGCGATAGTGTCATCAACTCCGAATTCTCGCGCATTTTGGGGTGTTGGGAGGGCAGGGTCGGGTCGGAAGGGTTGTATGTCGATATCTATCTTGATTGGAATCAGGGTTAGAGGGAGTACAGCTTGGGTCTGCAGTTGTTTCTCGGTCCTGTCGCAACAGCACTATTAGCCTTATTCGTCATCCACGAACATCTTGATAGCATCGACGTACAGCACTCTCTTTGGCTTGCCCATGTAGTCTCTCCATATGCCTTGAACCTCAACAGGCGCATGAATCTCCTTGCCTAATTGGCTCGCCTTCTCTTTATCCGCATCCGTCTCTTCTCGTCGCAAACTCCTCAATCCAGTGGGTCTTCGAGGCCCTTCACTGTCCTCGAAATCATCGTCGTAGCCATCCTCCGCATAGTTGATGGCAGTAGTTCCTCGTTTCGTGATTCGTGGTTGAGGGATTGCAGTTGTTTGAGGTATTACTGGAGTGAGCAAGGAATTGCCGTAGGTTCGTATACGCGGCGCATAGCTGGACAGAAAGGCTTGCGGCGAATGTATTCGGTATCCTGGCACTGGGCTCATGGTGGAGAGCGCAAAGCGCTGCCAGACGCGGATTGAGATAGGTGTTTTGTAGGAAAAATGCGCAAGGGGAATCTTTCGCAACTCGGGGACGTGTTGTGGATGGCGGCAATCAGGGCGCACTGGAATTTGACGCGCTCATGTCAAATTTCAACGACGGAAATTGATGGAGAGAGCTGTAATTGTCTCCTGTGTTATTCGCGTCTCAAAGGATGGAGAAAAGAGAGCATTAGTACGGTTTAGCACTGGGATATCGTGGACTCCCGGCTCTCCTTGCGTAAGATTGGAACTCGGGCAGGAATTATAAGATTAGGAATTAGATTCAATAGATTTCTTTCGATTGTATGAGATGATATCAAAAATTGGATGGCCAGGAACTCGTCGCCCTCGATTCGAAATTTAAAGATATTATATCGAGTTCAGAATCGTGATTGAGCCAAGAAGACCAACTGTGGCTTCAAGGTTTGGGTTGGGAACAGCGAGAAGCGAGTCCCTTCTCTAACCTTCCAAACAATGCCATGTCAATGTCTTCCATCTGAATAGGGCGCGTATGCCTATTCCGACACAGTCAACGTGTTCTTGGGCCTTGTTTACCACCCGTCGTCCCCGTAACATCGGTTGTCACACCAATCCAATGATCATTCTCTTTTGAACAATCGCAATTCAAACACATAAATCAGGCGCATCGAACTCTCCCGTTCTTGGAATTGGCTATGAGTTCCTGGCCCTCCTCTATGTCCCATCACCAATCGCTCTTCTTTCACTAAACCATCAATGTCGTCGTTCTTTCGGTCTGCCAAAGATGTCACCGCCTCCACAGATGAATCAACCTCCGATGCTAGTTCAGATGAGTCTGGTTCTGATCACGGAGAAGAAGCTAGTACCAATCAAGACTTGTCAGAATCTCAAACCATCTCAAGGACAGAATCGCAGTACATCTCCAAAGTGAAGAGCTTGCCCACTTCGGCTTCCGTCAGTACAGAAGATGTGACTTCAACACTGTCATTGGTTGGAGGTTCCACCACGCAACATTTCGATTATGTTCTGCACGCTCTTTTGGAACAGAGATGCTCGGACGAAGCTCTCGCGTGGTACCAAGAGCACCATGGGCATGAACATTATTTCACACGAGAAGACCCTGAGGTCGAGGCTCTTGCTCAGGAGAAGTACAAATTCATGGCCGAGCAACTAGGCCGCCATAATCTTGTACCGCAAGGACCAGAGCAGGAGAGTGCGCGGGTTCTGCGTGGAGCCTATCGTGAAGGTCTCGACCTCCTGTCAAAGAGAGGCCCATTGCCATCCCGTCCAGCCTTGCAGAGCCGCCCTGGAAGTCAGACCTCTCTGACGACAGCTATGAGAAATCTGGCCATACCAAACGCAGGTTCGCGCACCCGACTCGAAATGTCAACCCGTCAGCTAGAGCTCTTCTCCCAAAATCAAGAAAGTGTCCACAAATTACCGCCTGTCCTACAACCCTATATCGACCATCCCATGGTAGAGCTCTCCCGCTATCGGCGGGACTATGAAGAGGTCCGAATGGTTGGCAAAGGGGGTTATGGAAGAGTTTACCACGTCAAACACAGACTCGACGGCTCCAATTATGCCGTCAAGAAGATTGGTTTGTCCCCGGCTCGCGTGCGCCGAATTCAAGAGCGAGGACAAGAAGAGTTGGATTCACTATTATCTGAACTACGAATGTTGGCGCGCTTCGATCATCCCAATATAGTACGTTACTACGGAGGATGGCTAGAATACTCGGCTCCAGTATCACAGTCTTCAACTACCTCATTTCGACAACCGTCACTGCACCGACTACTCGAAGCTCCAGAGCTCGAACATGATGCCACAAGTGGTTCCGAGATCCCTCTTCCAGACTCACCGACGGATCTAGACGTTGTCTTCGAGCGTAGTATTGGTGAGGTACTTGGCGAGGTCGATGATCTTTCTGAGGATGGTGATAAATTGCCCGAGCTTCGATTCCATGGAAGTACCCATGCGAAATTCCTGCGAGCGAATAGTGGAAGCACAACTGCATCTGCTGCATCTGCTGGGTCCAGGCGAAGCACTGTTCACAGTATCGGAGAAGATGTTGAAAACTCCCGTGAGGCGGATCCAGAGTTTGCAGAGCCCACTGGAACGGTCGATCCCGGAGCATCCTCATACCTGGAGACCTCACAATCCGAGACTGAAGTTGTCGAGACCCAACTCACCCTTCACATACAGATGTCTCTACATCCATTGTCTCTTGCGGACTTTCTCTCGAGCTCACGATCAGCCGATGACCATGACCCGTCAAACGCCAGGCATTGCTTCCATATCCAACCTTCGCTTCAAATTCTGCTGTGCATCATGGACGGAGTCGAGTACCTCCATCAATGCGGCGTGGTTCATCGAGATCTAAAGCCGAGCAACATCTTCCTATCAGTTCACCGCTCTTTCACGCCAGCCTGTGTCGCTTTGTCCAGATGTACAGAGTGTCGAAGTACTCGAGAGGGAAATCGCGATCTATATTTGAACATCCGCATTGGGGACTTCGGATTGGTCACTACAATCGCTCAGGCAGATCCCACGAAACCGATACACTCCAAAGCAGTGGGGACGGAATTATACCGACCCCTACACGCCACTGCGAACGCCGACGAGAGACTGGATGTGTTCGCATTGGGAATTATCGCAACTGAACTCTTGTTTCCTTTTTCGACTCGTATGGAACGGCATACCAAATTGTATGAAGTGAGAAATGGAGAACTTGCAGAAGACTCTTTTGAGCGGTCATTAGGAGATCGTGGGAAAGAACTTGTGGCATGCATCAAAGGAATGACATGTTCGGATGAGCTTTCGCGCCACTCATGCTCGGAAGCGAGGAAACGACTTGAGAGCCTCCTGTGCTGATCTGACGAACCATTGGCTCGGTCCCCTCCGCTAATACGTACGCTTGAGAGGGATCGTGGAAAACGTTCCTGCAGGTTTCCGATGTTTCTACCGTTCTTCTGCCCCAATCGTTCGTCCGAAATGCCAGGGACCAACCAATAACTTTACGCAATTCACCATCGACTCGGCGCCCAAAGAATGCGCCGCAATATTTGGGTCCTCAATTCGCAGGAATATGCCCACCTTATAATACGAGTTTGTCAGAGCCGAATGGGTGCATCTGCGGCGTTTCGAATATATGGGCTTGGCGAGATATCGCGGGCTTGACCGTTCACAGGGAGAACCTCGGACGCGAGTAAGTTAGATGACGTCGGTAGGGTTCTCAATAGAATGTCAAAATAATGCCATGACAAAAACATTCACATGCCCTCGCTCTGTGCTGATGAGAGAATGATTTTCGCGACGTGGCTTGTGTCAAGAAATCGAATCTTCCATCAACTCAACATTTCATTCTACAAATTCGCACTTTGGGGCCTTTTGTATAAACCAGGCAAGTCAAAGTGTTCCCCCAGATACCTAATCTCGTACCTGGTCGTCGCATGGGATATGATCCTCCTCTACTCTGGGGCTCTCGATATTACCCATACCGCCAACCTAACTTGATGACTTCCCATACTCGATGCAGCAGCGCAATCCCGGTCCCTTCACTTTCTTCCTTTACCAGCTTGTGTCATTGCAATCTCGTACCTGCGCAATTTCGTCTAGTCACCCGCGGTTCGCATACAAGTGCCTCTGCTCCTTGTCTATTCTTTCACGATCCTGTTGTGCCTCTTCTCAGCCGCCGGTCCACTCTTCCTCTTCTCCAGTTCATGGCACGTTCATTCACCATCTATCTCAGAATAACTCGATAATAGTCCCTCTTTGAAGAAATTTCGCTTCTGGTCCTTACTCTCATTTTGCTTCTCAGCTAATTTTTTGATAACAATTGTCGCCATGAAGCGGCATGCGGTACTGTTCGCCTTGATGGTGTCGGCGATTGCTTCGCCATTGGCTGACGTGCCTTCGAAATCTAAGAAGGAGGTGGTTGCTACTACGACTGAGCGTGGAATTGGTACTGGAGTTACTGAGAAGATTTCCCCTCCTGGAGGACCACCGCCAAAATGCATTGTCGCCTACAATGGAAAATTCGGCATCGCTGTTCAGAATATTACTACCAACAGGAAGGAAGTCGCACCAGCAGCAGCACCAGTTGCCGTTCCAGTCCCAACCCAGGTCAAACCTGTTCTTGCGCCAGCTGAGACTACGCCTCCTCCACCTGCGGCCGTGGGGCCAGATGAATTTGGCGTCATCACCAAGCAGAGTACTCGAACTCATACCAGGACCGTGACTGTTCGACGAACCGTGGTGGGACAAGAAGTCAAGGCCAGCGTGTACATGATTTCTCAAATAGGCGACGGACAGATTCAAGCACCAACAGCGCCTACACTTCTTCAAAGAACGACATTCGGTGCCGCGGCACCACCTCCAGCAGCCGCGACTCCTGCTAGCCCTAAAGCCACTGTTGGTGCTGGTAGTGGATTAGTTTCTGAGATTGGGGATGGACAGATTCAAGCTCCCAAGCCTGCTGCTGCGTCTCCTAAACCTGCTGCTGCAGCACCACCGGCCGCTGCTCCTCCAGCTGGTAAGTCTATACAGTTATTTTAGCCAGCCTCGCGAAGACTTCGATCGGGCTCATGATGGCGGCGCGGGGACTTCGCAAGAACTTCACCGCAGACTTTAAAGCTCTCATCGATTTTGTACTAACTTTGTCTTCAGCTCCCCCTGCAGCAGCCGCACCTCCAAAGCCTGTAACTCCCCCAGCGCCCGCCGCCGATCCAATGGCCGGCATGGACATGAGCCCCAAACCCGCCGCCGCACCAGCACCAATGGCAGACATGGCCGGCATGAACATGAAAGACAAGCGTCAAGCGGCCGCTGATCAACCCGCTACTCAATTCGTCGCGTGCTTGACTCCTGGTACTCTGTCAATGACGCTGCAAGATGGTGTGCTGAAGGATGATAAGGGAAGGACGGGGTATATTGCTAGTAATTACCAGTTTCAGTAAGTTCCAACGCGCCTCAAACACCTAATTTAGAAGACAATGGTTACTAATTGGTTAATGTAGATTCGACGCACCACCCCAAAGCGGCTCCATCTACACAGCTGGTTTCTCCGTATGCAATAACGGCTCCCTGGCCCTCGGCGGCTCAACAACGTGGTATCAATGCCGGAGTGGAGATTTCTATAATTTGTATGATAGGTGGTGGGCGCCTCAGTGCAACCCTGTTACCATCAATGCGGTCATGTTGAAGCAATGTTGATTGGGGCGTTTTCTGAAGAGGGGAGAGTGAGCGGGCGAGGAGGATTGCATTATTTGGCATCATATTTATATTTTTTTTGTGGATTTTCTCTTCGATTTGTCTGCGAGCGTGGAAGAAAGTTGAGATGGCGATTGATAAAGTATCATAATACCCGCGAAGGCTTTTGAGGTTTTATTGGTTTGTTTGATGGATCGTAGTAGGTTTGATAGTATAGTCAGGAGAGGTGAAGTACTGAATGTAGTATTTCTCAATCTCGTGAATCTTTTGTGCTTGGATTTAGCCATCTCGGTTGATGACGGTGTGGTTACATTCAACGATTTTTCTCCGTACTAAATAGTCTCAAGGATGCTCTTGGATAGGTTTGATATTTCGATTTTTTGGAATGGAGCTCGTGCATAACTTACTTGTACTCGAAGCCGGGAGATCGGTGTCACCGCCTCCGCAAATTACCTCAATAGAGATGAAATGCGGCCTTCCTGAACTCTTGGATCCTTTTTTTACAATGAACACTAGGACTTGCTGAGCGGGTCAGGTCAGGGCAAGGCTTTCTAAAATCGAACACATTCAAGTCAATGATCTGGAGGTCCACCTGTGGAGGAAGTTCGAATCAGATCTTGACAATCATGATCGTGGGGTTGTGCTAGCGACAAGAAAACGTTAGCCACATGTATTTGAATGAAACCTGAGAGGCCCCCAAAGTCCTAGCAAAAGATTTCGCAGAATTGCCAGGAACACGTTTTGATTTTGATATGAAACACCAATCTGCAGACGCTGAATCTTCGACACTCGATGATCGTGATGTTAGAATTTGGCTCGAAGAGGTCATACTCCTGGTGGATCGTTTTGAAGATTTAGTTGACATGTGAACGTGAGGGGCTTTGATGGACGAGATGTGACTGATTCAAATCCGTGAACGAAATTTGGCCTGTTAATTTTGAAAATAACGAGAGTTCTCCTCGTGCTATCTATCTCTTCGTCTACATCTGTCTCGAACAATGTGCCCCTGAGGTCCAACTTCTAGAAAGCGGCTGCGAGGCAGTGCTTCCAAGGTTGCGTGGCCTGCCAGGAAGCTATCGACGGGAGATCCACCTTGCATTGTTCGGCGTGGCGGAGCGGAGGATAGAAACCCCTAGGAAAAAATACGATACAGGTCTATGATGGTGTTTCCGTGAATACGAACATCGCCAGTCGGCGAGCCCGAAGGATTGATGATGGATGAAGAATTGAGTGAACAGGTTGCACAGTGATGGATCTGCCAGGTGCTGGTGAGATTGTGTAAGAAACAGATAATGCAGCTACGAGATAAACAGCGCCTCTTTCAAGCCAAAGACCAATGACAAGCCGATAAGATTCATTTATTTCAGCTTACTCAATCAGTCTCCCAAGTTTCAGCCCTCGATACTACCTTGTTTAGCGCATTGGTCCCTTCGTTGTTACAGCTTACAGCAGACGCGGCGAAGGAGAGAATCAAAGAATTCTTTGAACAACACCACACCACACTTCAAGACACGCAGCGTACACGGACCAAATACCCCCCAAACACACACTCCAATCTCTCATATTGTGTAATTCTCCGAAACCATTTTCGCCCCGCCAAGATATCCAGATTGTCCATTCCATCCCCCTCGATCCACAACAGCTACACATGAGATTCGAATGCGCCGCGGCCAGATGAAGGGAGGAACGAGATATAGGAACGCCCACGGCTGGTCAATAACCAATGGACTTTCGTGATTCAAACCACCGTCGAAATAGCTCCACGCCGCAAATCCCGCTCCAGGACCTCTCACAACCTCAGCGCAATGGCTCCGAAGAGGACAGCGATAGTCAATCGGGCCGTGCAAGAGCTATTAGTGACTTGGTCAGGAATAGACTGTCTGGTAGTTGGTCGGGAAGAGCTCAGGGACCAACATACACGCCTATAGGAGGAAGAGATCCAGATGGGACACGGCAGCAGACGGGAGCGCATCTGTCTATACCTCAGAGCGGGCAGGGAAATCATGGAGGAGAGGATGTATCGCCTACGTCTCCGGTAGACGCGGCTGCTTTCCAATCCGCAATGTCAGGTTTCGCTGGGTTGAGCTTTGGAGGTGGTCACAGTCCTCCTACTGGGCCTGTGGGCATGTCCAATTGGAGTCACAATGACAGCACACCATCACTGAGGACGATAGACCTCGTGGAGGGCTCGGAAGAGAGGGATGACTACTTCACACCTTCGTCTTCGTCGAACGATCGCACACCGTTGACAGACACCCGGCATCTCCAGCCCATCGCAGGCTCACTCGCTCCCTCAACACCCACAGGTCGTTCAGAGAATCGGAGCAGTCGCTCACGGAGTGTGAGGTTCTCGACAAATCTGACGCCCACTCGGGTATCAAGACTAGGAGATGACCTGGCCATCGCTGAGGCTGGACGTTCGTCGAGTGATGGAACGAGAACCTCTGGCTCGATAAGAAGGTCACTCTCGCCGAGCGCAGCAGGATCGACATTGCAGAGGGCTGGAACGATTGTCAGGAATATGTCGACACGTATCGTCAATTTGAGTAACGAAGCAGATGTCGTGGATCGAACCATGAAAAGAAAATCGTCCATCCCATCCAGGAGTTCAGAAGCATCTGACCGGTCTTCTGCCATTGTCACGGGTGTAGATGGACCTAGCGATGAGGGCCTCCAGCAACGTCCTGAAAAAACACCTTCGCTCGAAGAAATGGAGCTTCCTAGAAGGCGGTCTTCGACTCGAGATGCCAATCCACTGAAAGGCAAATCCCTGGGAATCTTCTCGCCAGACAACAGGCTGCGGATGAAGCTTTGCGATCTACTGGTTCAACCTGCCACGGAACCAATTGTTTTCCTCTTGATTGTTCTCCAGACCATCATACTTGCCGTCGACTCCAACATGGCAGTGCCCTACAACTTACCACCCCCGCCATGGGGGCATTCATGGATCGATTGGTTCTTGCTCATCCTGTTCTCCATTTATACAGTCGAAATCATGGTCAGAGTCATAGTCTCGGGCCTCGTCGTCAATCCGATTGAGTACAGCACGATCAATCGAAAAGTGGGTCTCGTGAAGGCCATCAGAGACAAATTTGGCAACATTTTAGGAACGCCGCAAACTCGACCGGGTCATACAGATACCTCACAATCGACATTTGGCCCGCAAAATCCAGGCATCCTCCGCTCCTTCACTTCCAATATGAGTGGGACCGCAATGTTGGACGTCAAGGGCAGCTCGAAGGCACACCAACGTGCTCGACTGGCTCACAGAGCGTTTCTGAGGCACTCTTTCAATCGTTTGGACTTTCTTGCTGTTACTGCCTACTGGATCAGCTTTGTTCTGGCCATATTCCACCTGGAAGGATCGCGACATCTGTACATCTTCCGGATGTTGAGCTGCTTGCGAATACTGCGACTACTTTTTTTGACAAGCGGTACTACCATCATTCTCCGCAGTTTGAAAAAGGCTGCTGGTCTCCTCACCAATGTGGCGTTTTTGATTGGTTTCTTCTGGCTACTTTTTGCCATTGTTGGTCTTCAAAGCTTCAAGTCCAGTCTTCGCCGCCAATGCGTCTGGTTTGATCCTGGGGACACATCCGAACTGACCAACTATACCAACCCTTTCCAATTCTGTGGTGGATGGCTGAACAACAACACTGTCGCTGAGCCTTGGATGCTGCAGAATAATGCCGGTACATGGGTGAATGGCTCAACAACGCCCAAAGGCTTCATCTGCCCCGTCAATTCTAAGTGTCTGGAGCAAAGCAACCCATACAACGGCACTGTGAGCTTCGATAACATCTTCCAATCGCTGGAGCTTGTCTTCGTGATCATGACGTCTAACACGTTCTCCGATCTGTTGTACTATCTCACAAACAGTGATTACCTCTCAGCGGCCATCTTCTTCGCCTGCGGAATCGTCATTCTGTTCTTCTGGCTAGTCAATTTGCTCATTGCGGTCATTACATCATCCTTCGCGGTCATTCGTGAAGAAGGCAGGGCCAGTGCTTTCACTGGAGAAGAAAGCGACGGCGGCTCATTAGCAGAGAGAGAGCGCGAAGAGGCCGCAGGCTCCAAAATCAGCTCTCTCCAAAAGCTTTTCAACATGACGAAGTGGTTCTGGATTATCTTGATCTCATTCGATCTAGTGGTCCAATGCTTGCGCAGCGCCGAGATGGGACTAGACCGGCGACACTTTATCGACAACACGGAGAGCGTTGTCACATTGCTCCTTTTACTCGAGATCATCATTCGCTTCGTGATTGATTGGCGACACTTTTTCAAGAGCAAACGAAACATCATGGATCTAGTCCTGGCTATCATCACCAGTGTCATTCAATTGCCTCCGATCAAGAGGAATACTCAGGTGTATGCTTGGTTGACGCTCTTCCAAATCCTTCGAACCTACCGCGTGGTGTTGGCCATTCCTATCACCAGGAATCTGATCATGACTGTTCTGGGAAACTTTACAGGTCTCCTCAATTTGATCTTGTTTGTGTTCCTGCTCACCTTCTTGGCCGCAATCTTGGCCTCTCAGATGTTTCGCGGTTCCTTGCCTCCACAAGACGCATACGGCAACACGATCAAGGTCACTTTCAACGGCATGTGGAACTCCTTCCTGGGCATGTATCAAATCTTCTCAAGTGAGAATTGGACGACGATAATGTACAGCATCACCACTTTCGACGTTTTCTACAATACAGCATGGATGGGTGCCGCATTCTTCATTTTGTGGTTTATCCTCGCCAATTTCATTGTTCTAAACATGTTTATTGCTGTCATTCAAGAAAACTTCGATATTTCCGAAGACGAGAAGCGTTTGCAGCAAGTCAAGGCTTTTCTTCAGCAAAGAGACATCGGAGGGAATTCCACCGGTAACCTCTCGCTATCTACAATTTTCAAGTATAGCCTTACAAGCGGACAAAAGCGCGACCCGCTCAATTTTGGATCTGCAACCACTGAGATGTTGCTAAAGGATGCTGTGGTGAAGGATTTCTTGGACCAGCAGGATGAGGGCGAGCCCGAACAAATCATGAGTCCACCGCCTGAGGCTCGGTCTGGGCTGCGAACTGCTTCCAGCGCACAAGTTGACACCGGCACAATGTCCTCATGGTGGGGCTCCATTGCCCGCTTCCGACACAGAGAACCCAATCCCTTCTACTCTCGTCTTGAATTTTCCCGAGCTTACGAGGACTTGGATCCGCGCATGATGGCCAAGGAGGTAATGTCAGCTCGCGACCGCCGAAAGCGCGCGCAGCGTGACTATCTTCGAAAACATCCCAATTACAACGTGTCTCTCTTCGTGTTCCGACCGACCAACCCCATCCGAAGGATTTGCCAGAGAATCGTCGGACCAGGTCGTGGTGGCGATCGAATTGAAGGAGTTGCGCCCTCGGTTCCAGTGTGGTATGCCTTTTCAGCTTTCATCTACTGCGCGATCGTGGCGATGGTCGTGTTAGCTTGCGTTACGACTCCTTTGTATCAAAAGGTGTATTTCCGGACCCACACTTTCTCAGTCCAAAACTGGTTCGTTTTCACAGACATGGGTTTTGCGATCCTCTTTACTGTTGAGGCGGCTATCAAGGTAATTGCCGATGGTCTTTTCTTTACTCCAAACGCATATTTTCGAGGATCCTGGGGAGCTATCGATGGTATCGTGCTAGTCACTCTCTGGATCAATGTTGTGACTGCCCTGAGGAACGAGGGTTCTGTCTCTAGAGCCGTTGGAGCATTCAAAGCACTCAGAGCACTACGGCTTTTGAACGTCAGCGACAGCGCTCGAAACAACTTCCATTCAGTCATCGTGCGTGGTGGATGGAAGGTTCTCTCTGTAAGTCGGCCCTGCTCACAAGCGAAACGTACAATCAACTGACAATTAGAGGCTGCTTTCGTCGCCATCGCTTTACTCATCCCTTTCGCTGTATATGGATTGAACCTGTTCGTTGGTCAAATGCAATCTTGTAATGACAGCAACCCGACCTGGAGTTCCAATTACACCGCGTCCATCACTGATCTTCACGACTGCGTGGGCGAATTCATGACGAATAGCAACCCATCGAACTGGAACATCCTAGCTCCTCGGGTGGTCGCAAACCAATACTACTCATTTGACGACTTCGGTTCCTCCCTCTTCATTCTCTTCCAGATCGTATCACAAGAAGGCTGGATCGATGTCATGTGGCAGGCCATTTCAATCGTCGGCGTTGGACAACAGCCACAGCAGTTCAATTCATACTTCAACGCCGTTTTCTTCGTTGTATTCAATTTGCTTGGTGCTGTTTTCGTGTTGACCTTGTTCGTCTCGGTCTTCATGCGCAACTACACCGAGCAGACCGGAGTCGCTTTTTTGACAATGGACCAGCGCTCATGGCTAGAGCTGCGAAAGCTTCTGCGACAGATCTCGCCTTCGAAACGTCCACTCGCCAACGAAAGACGTGAGTCCTGGAAGGAATGGTGCTACAGGCGAGCGGTCCGAAAAACTGGCAAATGGCAACGCTTTGTGACTGTGGTACTCGTGATACATCTCATTCTCCTTTGCGTCGAGTTCTACCCCACAAAGGATTGGTGGGACCGAACAAGAGGTATGTTCCACACTGCGAACCCCAGATGACCCGGCTAACCGGATAGACATAATATTCTTTGTGTTCATACTCATCTACATCTCCAACCTCACCATCCGCATGATTGGACTTACTTGGCCTCGATTCAGGCGCAGTTCCTGGGATCTATACGCAACCGTTGCATGCTCTCTGGCCTTTGTTACCTCTGTTATCATCATTGCCATACCTGGCAATTGGTTCATCGGACGCATGCACAAGTTTGTACTGGTCTCTATATCACTTCTTCTCATCCCTCGAAATAACCAGCTGGATCAATTGTTCAAAACGGCCGCTGCTTCTCTCCCACTGATCTTGAATCTGCTCGCTACATGGTTCGTCTTGTTCCTGACCTTTGCCATCGCCTTGACGCAGACTTTTGGCCTCACGAAGTTCGGTAGTCAAGAATCTGGCAACCTGAACTTCCGCACTGTGCCCAAAGCACTTATCCTTCTCTTCCGTACTAGTGTTGGGGAAGGCTGGAATCAAATCATGGAAGATTATGCAGGCATGCGACCTCCGTACTGCGTTGTGGCCGACAAATTCAGCGAAGGAGACTGCGGTAGCCCAAATTGGGCTCGTTTCCTGTTCATTGCATGGAACATTCTCAGCATGTACATCTTTGTCAATCTCTTCGTTTCGCTCATCTACGAGAGTTTCAGTTACGTGTATCAACGCAGCAGTGGTTTGTCGGTCATTTCAAGAGAAGAGATCCGAAGATTCAAGCAAGCTTGGGCAGAGTTTGATCCCCAAGGCACCGGCTATATCTCAAAGGAAGTTTTCCCACGATTACTTGGGGTGAGTCTAATTCGATTAGAGATCTGAAGATCAGTAGGCTAACAGGTGCAGGAACTTTCTGGCGTCTTTGAAATGCGCATCTACGACGGCGACTTTAGCGTTGCATCCCTTATCGAGGATTGCAGCAAAGCCCGCAGAGAATCGTCACTTCCAGTTGATGGCCAATCCGAACCTCGAGAAATCGACATCAAGAAGCTCAATGCTAGACTGGCCGAGCTTCCAATCAAGGAAATACGACAAAGACGCAATCGCATGAACAAGTTCTACGAGGAGGTGCTAGTATCCAGCGATCACGACAGAGGAATCTCTTTCACCTCGCTGCTAATGATTCTCGCACATTACAAGGTCATCAACGACAACCGAAGCTTACGATTACATGAATTTCTCCGTCGTCGAGCTCGGCTTCAACGTGTTGACGAAGCTGTCCGACGTAATGTTGTCATCGGCTTTTTCGATACAGTGTATTGGTCTCGCCAATTCAGAAATCACATGGAAAGCAAGCATGCCGGCCGCATGACCATGATTCCACAATTCACTGTGCCCGAAATCTTTGTCGACGACGAGGCCGCTCACGACGAGTATGGCGTCTCACCCTTCGATGGTCCTGGGTTTGGTCTAGGACCTCCATCTTCTGCTCCATCAACAGCCGTCTCCTCGCCTCGAATGGGTGCTGTGACACCACCATCTGGTAGCGAAGTGGGTGGACCAATATCATCGAGGATGGGTCTTCTTTCAAGAACCAGTACGAACAGCATACAACACACACCTAGCTCATCACCAACACGACCTCGTGCTCCACCTCTCACAATTCCGCATACAACACAAAGCCATGAGCGTACACCATCCGACATCAGTGAGAACTGGAATTTTGCGGCTGCAATGAGTCCTTCCAGCAAAAGTCGTCCTTCCAGCCCTCTCGGTGTCGAACCGCCCGAAGGCTCTGGAGCAGCAAGGTCGAGAGCAGGCAGCAACGTCTCTGCAAGAGATGTCCTCGAGGTGCTCGAAGACAGCGCGTGGGGTGAGAGTATCAGAAAATCTTTCAGCACGAGAAGATCCGATCCTGATCCCGGTGGTCGCAGTAGTGGTGGCGGTGGACCTCCAAGGATCTAAAATTGAGGGGGTGGGTGATCGTCTTTTTAATTTTTGGCTCTTATCTTCTCACGACTTATTTTCTGAATTTTTCCTGAACCATGAGGTTGTTACTGGGGTGCGGCAAGGCAGGGGCTGCTCGGTTGGCAGGGTCAGGGGTGGCGGGCTCGTTGTTTCCGGTCTGGCGTAACAGAACTGGGATTATGAGACGAGGAAGGTGTGCGGCTGTGTATGAACAACTTTTCTCTCTCTTCCGTCTCTCCCTCTTTATGAAGAGGTATTTTTGGTGTCGTTGTTGTGGGATTGTGGCGTCTTGGGATGAGGGAAAGTGGAGGTAATGTCAGGTTGGTGTTTCTGTCTGTCTGCTTTTCATGGCATAGCGGAGGTGTTTGGGGTCCTCGTCTACTTTTTTGGGAGGAGTTGTATAGGATGATGGAAATATCATTTGTAAAATCATTAGATTATCGTGAATTTATGATTACTGTTTCTCTCGCTTTGCTTTACTAGTTCACATTCTTGTCACCCATCTGAGCAACTCGCAATTCATTGGAATCTTCTATACCGGGTTGTTAATACGCAGAACTAGGCCGTATTTACCCATGCTGGCAAGGTTACATAAAAAAAAAAGGCGGGTACCAGGATCTTTTCTTTCACTGGTGGTAGCCATGATCGACGACCGAGCATTTACCGCGCTGTGATTCTCATGCACGGGTAGACTGAATCGGTACGGGAGAAGTTCGTGCAGAATTAATGGTGGTGATTGTCTCCTACAAGTGATGGCGTTGAGTACGACTCGATACTGATGGTGACAATCTTCTAAATCCGTTGCGCAGCTTCGAGATTATGGCCATAGGTTGTCAACATGTTTATAAATCTGTTCTTGCAAAGTGTACTTCACCGAAAACGGGATGATTTTCGGATACTGGAATGCGGTTTGATGTGTTAGTCCGGCTTTCTGTGGAGGTTGTCAAGTTGTTGAGGCCCTTATGTTAACTATCCTTCAAATTCTCGTTGACTAGAAGCTTGGTGTATTTACGGGTATCATCAGGCTCTAGTTGGTGGTGAGCTCCGAGTTCTGGTAAGGAGAGTGATGGCATTCAGAGGGCTCGAGTAAGTATAACAAAAATCGATTTAAGGGTGATGGAAATATATATCTAATTGTTTGCTTACCTGTTTCTTGGGAAGTTCACTAAATTCATAGGTCAATATAGGGGATTCCGTTCGGTTCCATGCACTCAGAGACCTGTCAAGTTTTGCCTGACCTTGTTGACTGACACGTGTATAAATACCTACAAATGGTGGTAGCAAGAGTTAAAACCAAAGCCATGTGGAAAGCTGCCATTACAGAATGAAGGTTATGTGACGCCGCACTCAAGAAATCACAGCCTTTCCAAGTACTTCGTAAGCTCAACGGCATACTATGGTCGATAACTTTCTTAGCCGTGTTTGCCAACATCGTAATCGGTGAAAATCATCATCGCTAACAGTGGTGATGAAGAATCTCACTGATGCGAAATTAGTGATGGCAATGATGATGATGATGAATTTCGCTACTGCAAAATTAGTGATAATCAAATGAGGACCATCGGTTTTTGAGATTTGCTTACTGGTGTTTCAAAATATCCGTGTGCGTAATATTCCTCCCTTGCCACCTGACTTGTTTCACCATGTAAACGATATGAGGTACCTCGCCATTAACACCCGTACAACTCGCCGCATGAACTGGAGTTCTCGGGGAATTGCTCACACGCCTCAACTGTAGGAAAGGGTCGTCGCTTAATGATGCAGCAGAGATATCGTAAACCTTGGAAATGGAAAGGTGCATCCACATTCGTTCCACGTCAAGCTAGGCAACTCATCAGCAACATCAAGCACATGACACTCGAGCAAGACTCAATCTCAAAAGAAAAAAATAAAGCATGAAATTTCTCTCCTTCGAAAAGAAGCCGGGATCCTGATCTAGGAAATCCCGATATACACCATTCACCCACCCACCAATCATTAAATAAAAACGCCATATATAGACACATTGTTCATGTTCGTTTGCCATCCCATCCATAATTCATACACGTAGATATGTTTCATATCTGTTCCGCCCTGAGTTCCCGCAGATAAAGTATAAGAAAAGCCGGACACCGCTTGCGTAAAGGTATATTGTGAAAATTGACAGTTTGAAAGATCCTTGCGCCAATTGATTCGAAAGTTGTTGAGAGCGTTTTCGCGGTTGTGAGAGGGGGTCTTGCCAGGCATTATGGGTGTAGCTTTTGGTTTGTATGCAATTGTCCGACCGGTGATCGTTTATGCTCTGCCTTCAAGCACCTCAAAGATGCCACCCATGACCATTGCGTTTTGTGGTCTTGGTTCCAACATTCTCAGTTCTGAACCGAAGGTACGCTTCTCTTCTTGTAGTCTGAGGTCTGTTACGCTTGGTTTGTGATGGCGCATGAGGAGTGCTCGGAGACGAGACGAGGCTGAGAAGGTGGAGGAGTTGCTGGCAGCGGAGCAGGAAGAGAAAAAGGACCCTGGTGAGAACTCGTCCGACTCGCGACGGGAGAGCGGTGATGTTGTTGAGGTAGAAGAGCTGCTCGAGGCATAGCGGGTGCTTGACGATGGTGAGAACGCCGTGCGGAGGCGGAGGCGGAAGCCTGAGGAGTGGAGGGGAGGAGTCATGGATTGGAACATGATGTCGATTTTTGAGGTTTTGTTGTTGAGTTAAAAGGCAGGCTCAGCTAAGAGTGCCTAGAGAAGTGTCGAAGAGGTAGGTGCCAATTTGGCTTCTGATAATCTTCGGGTTGGAGCAGGTTGTTGTAAGGGAGCGAAGAGCAACTGGTCCAGCCGATTTGCTGAACTGGACTTGCAATTTGTGTTTCTGGAAAGCGAATGGAAGGTGACGTTGGGTCTTCTTCAGGTGTGAAAAGGAAGATGGGAGGGAATTGACGTGGTACAACTATGGGGCAAGTATTCAATTCGAAGCAGCGGGCAAGCGTGGGCGAAACACGTCAGGATGCTGAACGGTCACTGGGCAAACCGTGAATACGCAGCACAATATAGAAAAGATCCTCTTTGGTCGAAACTGCGGTAATATATCCGGGGTAGACCTTGCCGAAGATTGTTGGTTCTAACGAACGGAAGAGTTTGTGGTTGATAAAGATTGGGTATAGGGAAGGACAAGGCTCTGAGCAAGACGAAAATGGACGAAAGCAATTCCGAAGTCAATCCCAGATAAACAACAGACAATTATAGTAGCGGAAGGAGAGTGACAGTAGATGGATCGCCAATAAAGCGAACTGATGAGAGCAAGAAAAGAGACTGCCCTGTGAGAGGGATCCCAAACTGTTTATATTGGAGACAAGGCACCCGTCCTCGCTCACACGAGACACAAAGGAGCCAATATTGTGATGTAGGTTAGAGATCTTGCACTCGTGTCACAAAATGGACAAGCGAGGGGCCACAATGAGGACCGGCACTACCGCGAGCTGCGACTCGGCATCCATGGGTTCTGCAGCGTGGAGAAGGGCATCTAAAACGCGTCGTATGGGTATGGAGGGCTCCGAGAGATAGCGTGCCCGCGGTTTGAGTGTGAAAAGCAGACAGCAGAGTCTGTTGAGGCATGACCAGCCGTGATCCAGGAACGAAGATCGCATTGATGAAACGTGAACCACTCCAAGACGCATCCGGATTAGGCTCGTTGGCAGGGCTCTTTCGATGCCCAAAGACGGCCAGCTGATGAAGAAATTACCATCAAATTTCATTGCGAGTGCTCTGCTGATCAAATCTACCGGTTACGCGTTGGGACGATGGCTTCATTACGGCGTTCTTAAAATATACCGCGAGTATATTTGATGCTTCGCCGTCTGCACAGCACCGTCCCCGTCGTCTGAGAACCTTCGAACTGCATGAGGTGCATATTCACATACAGTGGTTCCCGCTGCTTGTTTCCCTTATTTTTGCTAACATATCGTCACTGGACGATTATATGTCAACCTCTATTGCAGCTGCTTTCGGAGATGACCAGATTTAGAGCATCAGACTCCGTCCGTAAGTTGAACGAATTCTTCATCCAAACGAAGAGACACGCAATCCTCATCTCTGCATTAATACATTATTCTTCATCACTGAATACAATTCAACTACAAAAATTTCAAGCTTCAATTCCCCGAAGGCTTGTGTCAGCCACACGTGCACAATCCGCCGCAAGCACCTGACTCGACTCCTTCCAACTCTGAAGCTTCAAGACACGAGAGCCAAGCACTCCACTAGCAAAGGTGAGGATGGGCGGTCGAGGCTGTGCATCCTGGAGGCCTCTTGATAGGATCAGGATATCCACTTTGACGACACCGGACCTGCATCGTCCTTTTGTCTGCATGTTTCAACATCGCCTCTTCCGATTTCAGCTTAATTCGATCTGTGTGTTAGATTGTCGATGCATGCTATATCGAGCTAATTTCGTGTGTGTAGGAGTCTCTGGTTGCATCGCGCCATTGGAGGATCTGATTCCTTCCTTATCTTTGCTGTTATGTTATGTTGATCTTACAATTGCTGCCGTCGTTTCAGAGTTGGCCGGGCCCTGGACTGCAAGAAGGCTTCGGAAATTTTCTCAGATGACTATCTCCAAGCATATCCATATCGGTATGCTGATTCTCAAGAGCAAAATCTTCTTCGACAATGCTAAGTCTTCTATTCCGGTATCTCTGCAGATGGACTGAAAGTCCTGATGATTGAATGCTGGATATTGCTAGAAGTTCAATAACATCGGTATCGAGTTAAAAATATGACACATTGGATCTGCACCCAGCACGTCTTGAATGTTCTATGCACTCCTGAAGGAAGCACTTGCATTGCATATATGGCCCTGCAGACAACCCAGGGCTACGTTCAGAATCGGCAAAGTATTTCACTCACAAATCCAGGTTTTCGGTACACATTCATCTAATTGGACAGAAATCTGTTATCCATAGGCATTCGTGTACTACCGAGTCAAACATTTAATGAGTACAGTCAAAATGTGCCAAATCCAGTAGCACTGGTAGTCTATCATTGCCCTGCGAAAGGAATGCTTCCTACCGGCGACATATTCTCAACCGTGTTCTCATTTTAAGAGCTCTTCGATTGAATTCTCTCTTCACTCTTCACTTCAAGCCGGGGCTGAACCATATTTTCGATCTTTTTCTGTTTAGAAGCTCTCAGTTCTAAGACCATCTACCAAGAAACTACCGAATTCTCATTCGCTACAGACAAACAAAATCGACCAATTTGCCTGGAACCAACTCCGTATTACTCAACAAACATATGTGGTAGACTATTCGTGCATGTGGCAGTGAAGACGTACATATCCAACATGTGTGGAGGGGCGGACTACACGGCCGGTTTCACGATCAACTAGTCAACGGACAGAGGGACCAAACAGCAGCGAGGACGCGTCGAATTCTCCAAATCAACAATAATCCTCTGGAAAATTGCTCTTATTTGTGTTCCAGTTGCATACATATGCTCTATACTTGATTGAATCTTGCATGCACTCCTGAAGAATACTTGCACAACTACTTCACATGATGCCTGCTCCTGTTGCCACACGCGCATATATCTCATCGTTCCATTTGCTCGAGTCACCATAGCGTGCTCGTGGATCCTTGGTATCTATCATCTGACCAGTCAGTAGGAGGCGGTCCCACCAGTCATGGCAACATAGCCTCATATTCTGTACCAGGCTCCCAAGCAACTGTGGTAGTTCGACGCATCACATTATCAGAAGCCTTCCATAGATCCCCCAACAGCCATATCTACCACAAAAGACGATGGAGAGTTTTTGTCGATTCAGGTGATATTCAAAGAAAAGATGCATTCAATTCGGGCTAGACTAACCAATACGAACCACTCATAATACTGGTGCTAACATGCTCCAATTCCAAGTGCTCATCAGTGGCGTTATCCCTAAAACCACCATAAAAAATACCACACCATCAACCCCTCGACGCTCCCTTCACCTTCTCATTTCCAAACTGGCCATCCTCTTTCCCATTCCCAGCCTGGCCATCTTCGTCCTTTTCCCTCCCATTGCCACTGTCAGCCCGACCATCCTGCCTCAACCTCTATCCTTTTATACCCCCAGTCTCCCTCACTTTCTTTTCATCACCTGGTTTAGACCCGACGAGACACTCATCATCACCCGGACCCCAGCTTACCACTTTCACGAGTGGAGCCTCACCTTCTGCTTCCTTTTCCGAACTCGTTCCATTCTCCTTCGCGTCCTCCGAATCACGCTGTTTTTTCGAAGCATCGAGCAACATAGGTTGGGCCCCAATGCCTCCATCCGTAGGCACCTCTTTCAAGCTTATTTTGGGCATCCTTGGCCATGTGTAATGACTTGAAGGCTTCGTTACCGCTTGCCCGACCTGGCTCTGGACCGCTTTAGGTTCTGCAGCCTCAGCATCGCAGTGAGCCGACGACGAGGAATTCGAGCCTTCATTGACCTCCCTCGATTCTTCCTCGGCTTCCTTCTTCGAGACTTCCTTAGCCTCCTTTTTCGAGCTCAATTTGAATGGTTTTAGGGGCGAATTCTCACTCGAAGCAAACATCCTTCCCACTTGCGCGACCTGAACCTCAACTCCATCAAGTTCTGCAGTCTCAGTGCCACGAGCAATGAACAATGGAGCCTTTGGGTCTTTCTTGCCATTACTCTTTTCCTCCAGAGGTGGTTCCAAGGGCCCCATATTGGCCAGCCTGGATTGACGCTCATCAAGCTCGTGCAGCTTTGCAATCAAAGCCTCTCTGGTAGGAGGATCAGGAAACTTGGCCCGTCGTTCATGTAAGATGCGCGAAATGGACGAAGTTATGAGATCATTGTAGTCGGTGATCAAGTATCCGGGTTCCCAGCGAGGTCGTAGATCTGAGGAGGGAATACCTGGCTCGGTCACTCTTGCTTTGCCCTTGCCCTTGCCAGCGAATTTTGTCTGCGTGCCTGATGAACCGGCTTTGGTGGTTGAATTCCGCAATGGCCAGTCATCTGTTGAGTCCTGTGTGGGATTCTTGGCGCTCCTGGGTAGACTGTGCCAATCGACAGAGCCGCGATTCCCAGGAGCGAGGTTCTCGGCTGTGGCTTTTGGATCTTCGAGCCTCTTCTCGAGCCAGTCCCTGGTCTTCTTGCTGCTGTTCTGCCCGAAAATGATCCCTTCGATGGGTTTGGGTGGAGGCATATTGATCAGTACAGATTCCTTCTTCTTGATTTTTTGGGCGAGATTGGCTAGTTCACATCCATCCGGCGGGGGATTCTTCAAGTCGTCGATTGGTTGCCGTCTACCCCGAAAGCGTATCACTTTTCGGTCATAGAGAAAGGCGAGCATCAAGAGGAGGAAGAAGCATTGTACACTGCTAGCGGTGAGTACGCCGCCGTAGACCAAAAAGCGCCTATTCCAGACGGGGCATGGGACGTTTTCAACTTCGTCCAGTACATAGTTCTTTCCAGACAAGGAGCTGAGACTGGGCTTGCGGTGGTAGCGGATCAAGTCGTCGTCCGTGATGTTCTTGGACTGCCTGATTGTAGAATATTCTTTACATAATTTTGCCTGGTCCTTCATTTTACCTATCAAGACGCCCGACCAAATAATGACTGTGAGGAGTGAAGCGACGGCAGCGAGGAAGAGTGGCCATGTGAGCCAGGCTCTGGGCCTCCGCATTTGCTTGATCCACAGTCCTCGGCTCCATGGTTGCGTATTCGATTGATGTACCCTCGCTCGGTGCGTGCTCGCCTCTTCCGGGCCTACGCTCGAAATGCTCGACATATTGGATGATGGGTAGCGCCAGGTCTGAGAATGATATTATGTACGGATGAACGTGTAATTATGGCTGATGAGATCTTTGTTGAAGAAAAAAGCCCGTTGAGCGAGAAGCCATGTTTATTACGCTGTGCTGGAGCAGCAGCTACTTCCTGCTTCGATATAGTTTGTTGAAGAAGGCGTTGGCGTCCTCAATTGCCAGACCAAGAGGGTGAAGGAAGGCACGGTCAATCACGACGGCTTCAGACGGGACCTTGTTCCTTGGATAGAATTGGCCAAAAGATTGACTACACAGTGGCTTCATTTATTGCATTCTCCAGCAACGACTCTGACTTTGACTTAACGTCCTTCAACTTACATCGATAGCTATAAAATCCTAGGGATAAAATCTTGAAAACCTCCAGGAATCTACCATTATCTTGGCGACGTTGAAAACTCGTAGTACAGACTGTTGTGTCTTAAATCTCGAAAGGAGAAGATGAATAGAATTAGACAAGCTTCTGAGACTAGATCGATGATGACAACAGGACCTTCATCTGGCTTTCCTGATTGAGAAGTTCGACTGTTATGAAAAGCGTGGCCAGATTTCTGACACTACCGGACGCCGATTCGCAATGCCTTCTTCATGGTTTTTGCTAGAATCGAAGAGAGTCAATCTTTAAACGAAGACTTGCGAGCCTCGTCGGAAACAAAGTTGATGTGAATGTTGGAATCTCAAGCCGCTATAAGGCTTCAACCAGTACCCCGACCAAGGCTCGCATCAGATGCCTTTCCAGACTTGCAATATGCTACATCGTCGCTTACGGAATGATTGGGATGACAAGTGCAATGACTGGTCTCCCTCGTCGAAGAAAATATGAATGAAAGCCAGACGTTTGTGGTTGAGGAATAGGACAAGTTTTCGGTCCAGCGATCAAGATAATTGTCGGGAACTGATTCAACCCACAAAAACGAGGTATAGGCTACGGTTGTTTCATAAGCGTGCTAGGTCTATCGCAACTCAAGCATGATTGATTGCTTGACGGAGTGTGACATCCAGGGTCGATGTAGGGTAGATGAGGGAGTTCATGTTCGATAATTGAATGACAAGCAATGTATCACTACAGCGCTCCATATGAAGCAAGCGAGCAGGCCCAATCCAACCTCATAAGTGCCTGACGTGTTGAGACGTTGTGATGTTGACGTTGCCTGGAGTTTGTTGATATCCAACAGGCACGTGATGAAGCTAGTGCCAATCGAAAAACAAAGCACCGACCTCACTTCACTCACCGACTCCAGCTTTCTTTCTCTCCTCCACAAATACAGAGGCATCCACCCAGTCTTCAACTACCGACACAGCCAATCTTTCCCCTCAACCTCCCGAACTATACCTCACCAACCCAAACAACCTTTTCTCACTCAATATGCGTGAAATTGTACGTACAACCTCGATTGCTTTCACGCGTCCCCTGAATTTGCTGCCCCGCGTCCAGGCACTCACAACAACATGATTTGAATACATAGCTAACGTGTACTTCGCGATTTCTAGGTTCATCTCCAGACCGGCCAATGCGTAAGTTCAATTCATACACTCCTTTGCGGGCTATTTACTGACATGTTTAGGGTAACCAAATTGGTGCTGCCTTCTGGTTCGTTTACCGACCTCAACGAACCCCTCAACCCGAGCTCGACTAACATTTCGGCTTCAGGCAAACTATCTCTGGCGAGCACGGTCTCGACGGCTCCGGCGTGTATGTCAATCCATAGGCAAGAAGGTCACTGGCCATTGCTGACAGATATTTAGTTACAATGGCACATCCGACCTCCAGTTGGAGCGCATGAACGTCTACTTCAACGAGGTAAATACGACCCCGACGCGTCGATGTTGCAATCTCTAACTTGAAACAGGCTTCCGGCAACAAGTTCGTTCCCCGTGCCGTCCTTGTCGATCTCGAGCCTGGTACCATGGACGCTGTCCGCGCCGGTCCTTTCGGTCAGCTCTTCCGCCCCGACAACTTCGTCTTCGGCCAGTCTGGTGCTGGTAACAACTGGGCCAAGGGTCATTACACTGAGGGTGCCGAGCTTGTTGACCAAGTTCTCGATGTCGTCCGCCGTGAGGCCGAAGGCTGCGATTGCCTCCAGGGTTTCCAGATCACCCACTCTCTCGGTGGCGGAACTGGTGCCGGTATGGGCACACTTCTCATCTCCAAGATCCGTGAGGAGTTCCCAGATCGCATGATGGCCACATTCTCCGTTGTCCCATCGCCCAAGGTCTCTGACACCGTCGTCGAGCCATACAACGCCACCTTGTCCGTTCATCAGCTTGTTGAGAACTCTGACGAGACGTTCTGCATTGACAACGAAGCTTTGTACGACATTTGCATGCGCACATTGAAGCTCAACAACCCATCCTACGGCGATCTTAACCACCTCGTCTCCGCTGTCATGTCCGGTGTCACCACCTGCTTGCGTTTCCCTGGTCAGCTCAACTCCGATCTCCGAAAGCTGGCCGTCAACATGGTTCCTTTCCCTCGTCTTCATTTCTTTATGGTTGGTTTCGCTCCTCTCACCAGCCGTGGCGCACACTCCTTCCGTGCTGTCACCGTTCCTGAGCTCACCCAGCAAATGTTCGACCCAAAGAACATGATGGCAGCATCTGATTTCCGCAACGGCCGCTACCTCACTTGCTCTGCTATCTTGTAAGTTCGCTTTGATTCATAACACATTCTTCACAAAGACTAACACTCATCTAGCCGTGGTAAGGTCTCCATGAAGGAGGTTGAGGACCAGATGCGCAACGTCCAGAACAAGAACTCTTCCTACTTCGTTGAGTGGATTCCAAACAACGTCCAAACCGCCCTCTGCTCCATCCCACCACGTGGTCTTAAGATGTCTTCCACTTTCGTCGGTAACTCCACATCCATCCAGGAGCTCTTCAAGCGTGTCGGTGACCAATTCACTGCTATGTTCAGGCGTAAGGCTTTCTTGCATTGGTACACTGGCGAGGGTATGGACGAGATGGAGTTCACTGAGGCTGAGTCTAACATGAACGATCTCGTTTCCGAGTACCAGCAATACCAGGAAGCCTCCGTCTCTGAAGGCGAGGAGGAATACGATGAGGAGGCTCCTCTCGAGGGCGAGGAGTAAATGGTTGTCTGACGTCATGTTCACCACTGCTTGCTTCTCATGTGTATAGGCTCGCACGACACTCATCGCTGTGTATAACGTATTCTTGAAAAAAAGGTCGTTCCCACCCCTTTTGTGTGTTTTATTGTTAGCCTGGGTATGCAAGCGGAGTGATTTGTCGGCGGGTGGCTTTGATGCGTCTTGTTTTTTTTCTGGCCTGTATGGCGGCGGTGGTCAGTCAGGACTCTTTGAGAGCGAGCGTGTTTGTCCTTCAGGTAGTCAGATTAATGCTATGCTTCAACAATATCTTAATTCTGGTGGGCTGATTTGCTTCTCGAGATCGTGAGGCGGGTTCTGCTAGATTACAGTGACATAGCAAGAGCGATGGCTTGGAGAGCTGGGTCCTCGAAGCATCGGTTCCGGGTGCATCCTTTGGGTACAGGGCTATGGTTTGGACTTCATCATCCATTCTGAACTGGGCTATCTAGACGTCCTGCTTGCTATCTCCTTTGGTTTGATGAGCTCTCAGTTCTCGCAGATGTCTCCATTCTGGCAAAAGTTCAATATTAGTACAATATGGATTGTGGGCTAGACTGTTGATATTGAGACAGCATTCACTGGCCAGGATATCCGTTGTTATAATATTCTTCATTAGCTTGTCAAATTGATCTGGAAAAGCATGTACTCCCATTGTGCTGACGGAAGAATGGGGACTAATAGCTATTTCTGGGATATCGTTCTCAACTTATTTTGTTTGGCAATCGCTTTTCTTAGCTTCAAATAGATCTTCTTCTTCTTACTGTTTACGGTCGGGCATTTCCACGATTTTGCATGTGGATACTTGTAAGTTAGTGCGTGTCTTTCTTGTTGTTGTGAAGAGCATCGTGTTTTCTGTTTGATCTTGATGGTGAAGAAGGAAGAGTTTGGAGACGGTTGCTTTGTTCAAGGTTTAGAGAGTGATGTTGTTATCTCTTGCCTCGTTCTTTGGCAGTAGGAACTGTCTACATGTAGGATGATTCAAAGTAGTGAATTTCTTAAAGCAGCCTCGAGTTAATTGAGATATATCCGTGGTTTTTGGGGTGTAATGAGGGTGGTGTAAAATATGTCATATCCGAATTAATAACTAGCGATAGCGATAAATTCCTGTCAATTTTGAATAAAAAAAATAAAAATATTTAGCAACCGTTAGAGCGAACAGAAGGCACCTAGTTAAATCTTTAAAAGGTCGATTCCTCGCCGTTGGCCTAAGATAATTAATTCGCCACCATTTTGCTGTATGAAGTACTTTTCGATCCCCTCTATACAATCACTACTATAAAGATGAATACCTCATACCAAGGTGATAATCTGCTCTGCAACACTGTCCATCAGTGGAGTACAATACATATACTCGTTAAATTGGCTGACGCGTCGATAGTTGGCCCCATCGTCTTTCTTTACCAGTATTCCCACCAGACATCCTTCGCTGTCGTCACGCAGCGGAAGAATCAAAACTTCTTCAAAGTCTTTTGGCACATCCTCTACGCAATCAGGGGTTCCAAAGCCTAGAATCGTGCTTACTTCCATTCGTTGCTTTCGACAAGTGTTTGAAGTCGTGCTTGAGATCACGGTTCCACCAGACAGTTTTCACACAGTGAGGGAGCTGTCCAAGGCTCTTCCATCTTTCAACCGCGAGTCCTTCGCGTCCAGAAGTTGCTAGATGGCGCTCGAAATCTATGCCCAGAAAGCCACGTTGTCGGGCTCAAAACTTGACGGCTCGAGATGGCTGGAGCTGAACCAAAGTGTTGGTAAGAAGGACAGGCAGTAAGACACAGGATATGACAGCGGGGCGGTGAGATTTCGTCATTTTCAAAGGCGAAGACCAATCGAACCGTCGAATTCTGGATGAGATGTGAAGGATTTGGATGAAGTGGATGATTTGTAAGGTCGAGCAGCCTCCAATTGAAAAGGAAACAACTCGCGATTAGACCAGGCTGTCATCAAACGCGCAGCAAAGATATTACTGCCTTTCTAACGTCTCTTGTATTCCACTCATTCTCACGGAACTTCAATGTTGCTATCCAAATTCTAAACCCAAAATCTGATCGAAATATTTTCTCAGCCTGATCACGTTTCCAAGACACCAAAACTGCACAACTTTTTACAAGAAAGGAGTGTCATATATCGTAGTTTACGTGGTGGTGCTATGCTATGCTATGCAGAATCGCTAATAAAGAAAAACAATGTAGTAAATACCCGTATGCTGACACCAAGGCTGACAATGCTCCAACGCCTTGTCCAATGCCAATCCAACTCCCATATGAGACGACAAAGAAATATCTGACAGAATGTGTTGTTTGCGGATACCCAAAAGGATTACTATACCTTAGAAGAATGAGCTTGTGTTTGGTAATTGGTTTTAACTCCTCTCTTGTTGTCATCAATGAACGAGAGAAACTGGTTCAAAGCCACGAATTCAAGCCTTCAACCTCGTCTCCTCGCATCCAGGGCAGTAAGGCTCATCTCCGCCAGGGCGGATGAAGTATCGGCCGTCAGCAAAGCGACCTTTGCATCCCTGTTGACTCGTTAGCAATGTTTGAATCAGCACATTTTAGATATACTTACTGTGCAGCAGAAGCAGTCCTCATGCCACTCCGCTCCTAAAGCCTTGACGACTGTATCTGTGACTGGCTTCTTGCACTTTCGGCATTTGGTAGAGTACCGATGAGTATGGCAATTGATACACCAGGCGTATCCTTCCTTCTCGACGAAAGGCGTGGAGGAGTCGAAGGGCTAGAGTTGAGTCAGCACGGGTTCAGAACGTTTCGATGAGACAGGGAGCATACATCACCACATTGAGCACAGAAGAAATGCCCAACATGCCACTCAGCACCACAAGCAACCACGACCTCGCCCTCAATTGGCGTCTTGCAGCTCTTACATCTCGGGCTGAAGAATTCGTGGAAGTCCAAATGGCAGTAGAATCTCAGGTTCTCATCTCCATCTTCAAGCTGTGTTTGACCAACACGTTCTTCCACATAGTGACCGGCAGCGCGCGCTCGGATACGTGAGATGCGCTCCGAGCGAGAGCTGTCTGGCTCTGGATAGAATGCTACGCACTCAAGGCCTTCAAAGCAGTTGTGACAGCGAAAGCATTCTGGATGAAATCGGACCCCACCAGCAGAGACGATACGTCCTGAAATCGGGAGCGAGCAGTTTGCGCAGAGAGCCCCCGAAGCTCGTACCGAAGTTGGCGTAAAATGACCCTTGCTGTGAAGGCTAGGAACTGGGGCAGTATTCGCATGATGGGGAGACGGCCGACCTGCAGGTGTAGGGAGAGGTCGTCTTGAACTTGTTGGGCCGTTAATTGAGATGGCAGGTGGTGCATTGACCGAAATTTTGGGCGGGCTAACAGCAATTGAGGGCGGAGATGCAGCGATCGAAGGTGCGTTGACTGAGATCGAGGGAACGCTGTTGGCAGCAATAGATGGAATCGCCGGACCGCTATTCACTGAGATTGATGGGATGCCTGGTCCGCCTCCGATTTGGATGGAAGGAATTGATGAAGCTGGCGGTGGTGGTGGACTCGTTCGCTCGCGTCTCCGATCCGGCACCATCATCGATGATTGCGGTTGTTCCTTGTGGTCCTTAAATGGAAGAGGTTTGTTGGTTCCAAATTTAGAGTATGGTTTAGGAACTGCTTGGACAGGCGCTGCGCTTGAATTCTCTTGCTTCAGCTCAACCTCCTTTGGCTTCCAGTTTTGTTTGAAACTGACAATAGGTCGTCCAGGGCTATCAGATACCATCGTTGGAGTAGGCAATTTCGGGCTGCGGTCTTTCAGGCTCATGCTTGTTGCTTTGCGGATGTCATCACCTCGAATTTCTAAGCCATCCTTCATCTTGATCTCCTCCTGTATCACCTCCTTGACTTTCTCGGGATTGACTGGAGTATTGGCAGTGTAAGCTGGATTTCGAGATTGAGTCGGTGGGTTCTTCTGGATCTCAATTGAATTGAGTCCTTTCCTCTCAGGCATTGGTGCTGTACTCGCTCGGCTGAGTGAGCCTTTGGCATTGCGAACTCTTGCGAAAGGATTCCGGAAGTGTGTGGGCAATGAGTTCGATACAACCCGTACGGCTACGGCTACGTTGGAGACTTTGACTTCAGGCACATCATCTTGTTTCTTCTTCTCCACAGTAACCCTTGGCTTTGGCACCTTGACTGGGCTTGGGGTTCGGGCACGTTTGTCTTGCTTCGCGATTCCAGCATTTGATTCGACCGGTGGCTCAACAAATTGGACAGATCGCTTTCGTGATTGACGCTCCCCGTCGCCCGAAGATGCATCATCGATGGGTGATGTAGGGCTGTCGGGTACTCGAAGCGAGGAATCACTGGCAACTCGACTGCTGGGTGCACTTGTGGACTTGCTTCCACCTGAGATTGACCGGCTCTGGCTTGAGTCTCGACTTCTCAGCTTCTTGTTCCGGCTTTGGATATCTTGAGCTTGTTTGGACCAGCTTGCTGTACGAGCATGTATACTCTCTTTCCGTAGATGTTCCCGGTAATCGTACGGTGCATCAGGATTCCTAAAAGCAGCGTTCGGGTTCTGATGTTTCCATACAAGCTCAGAGGCCTCCTTTTGTGCTGCTTCGTGAAGCTTTTGCTCTTTCGCCAGGTCCATATCTTCGAGTGCCTTTCGTAACGAATGTGCCTCCTGACGCTCCATCCAACGTTGACCCCTCTCAAGGTATGGCAAATCATCCTCACCATTGCCTTCCAGATTCACGTCCTCAAGTATGATTTGAGACGGCGGTCTCGCTAGTGGTCTGCCAGCATTGGAATCGGCAACAGAGATGGCAGATGGACGTCTACTGAAAGATTGCGTACTCGAGCATCGCGGAGGCGGAGCTTGTGCCCCAGTTGAGAGGTCGAGTGGAGTTAATTGGGGCACAGGCTCCATTGCTGTGGAACTTAAGCTGGATGTAGAGTTTCGCTTGGAGATGAACGACGATGGGGGAGGTCTGGCTCCAGTGGGTCTAGAGGGTCGATTGGCTCGAAGGTCTTTGAGATATTCGCCTGATAGACAATATTAGTGGTGTATCGGAAAGTTGGGACGAATGCGTAAATATTGGTAAATTGGAACCGTTGAGTTGGATCGCACCTACCCATTTTCTCTTTTGACATGAAAATGCCCGGAGGATCGGCTCCTCGTTCTTTACTCTTCGATCTCAGCATGGTGGATAGAGGTTGTTGGAGTAAGGAGTTCTTAATCGGGTTGTTGACAGCGTCAGAGGGTTTGTTTATCTATGTCCTGAGTGTCTGTTGCAGTGGTGTTATAGTTAGTAATAGGCTCAGTCTTGCACCGATATATATGAGATCAATGTTGTCCGAGAGAAGAGCTTCTCCCAAGATGAATGGAGGAAGTGAGGAATCAAAGAGTGTGTGATGATTGTGGAGTTTGGTGGCTTGCTGGAGACGGCATCACCAAGACCCCTGTCAACCCGTTGCTATTGGAGATGTCAACAACCAGAACTTCGAAACACTACCAATTCACAAGTCTTTTGAGGTTATTATGTTCCCAAGTCCGGGAATCGGTTTTGCATGGCCATTGTGGCATTTTTGACCATTCTTTGGAATGTCAAAATATACCAAAGGTGTCTCTCATGAGCCAGCCTCGCGTTCTGTGGCCGAAGACAACTAGGCTGAAGTCCACCAAGGCTATCCCAGATTTTGAGTGGATTACGATGGCCATTGCAGGATTGTGTCTGTTGGCAATGTAATGTAAGGAAGGAAATAAACTTTCTATTGCTGTTTTGTTTGAGAACTACAACAATTTTCTCAGCACAAATTGAAGAGGCTATTGGAAAATACTATTTCACACGGTAGATTCTTATCAAGTAGGCTACTACAAGACGTGTTCAGTTCAATAGCTAGAGAAGATCCTCTCAAGTCTATTGAAAGGCATGAAACCCCTGGCAAAAGAGTGAAGGACTGCCAGGGAATTTATCGCCCTCATTGAAGCAAATCTCACATGCTGAGTTCTGTGCGATCAATACTTCTGGTTGCACCACAATTCGCGAACATTTTGAGTTATCAAATGATACCAAGGACTATGACACGTCCTCCACTCTTGTCTCATGAATGCCCCTTGCTCCAAAGCGGTTTGCACATCCTTCCGTCCCAGCTCAAATTTCGCAACAAGGCACGATTTTACCCGCTGCTCTCATGCTGAGACACCAGAGAGATGACAGTTTCGTCAGTTTTGACCGCCTTCAATCATAGACCCTTCCGCTCCAACACATCTCGCTCCAATATGGCTAATATGTCATCTGCATTCGACGTGTTCTTCAGACCTGGCAGCAAGGCTTCCTCAATGATATCCCGCTGCACCTCTCCAGCCTCAAGGTCCCCCCCAGCTTCTTGCAACAGACGCTTCATCTCATCTTGCTCTTTGTTGAACCACTCAAGCCAATCGTTTACCAGAATGAATCCCTTAGGCAGTGCATGTGGAGGGCTGGACAAAACTTGGATGGTTGGGAATTCCAGGACTGTTTGGTTCTTCAGACAATCAAGGAGGCTATCAGTTGGCGAGAGCACGATGAGTACCTTTTCTGTCCCTGTTGTGCGCGGCTTGACAAGGTAGTAGTAATTGCCTTTGTCATCTGGGGACCCAGGTGGTTGTCTTAAGAGCTCAGATGCAGTTGTCGTCTTGGTCTTGTGCGAGTGCGACTTGACATCTACGACGGGATCTATCTTGTCACCGGCATCGCTGGGACGTGGTGTATCTGTGCTAGCAAGATCCTCGACGATTGTGTTTGGCGCCGTTTCAATAGAGGTTGGTGATTGAACTGCTTTTTCGTGTCTCACTGAATTCTTCTCGAATTCCACTTCGTCGGAAGTTGATAAGGTGGAATGTTCCTGAACATGCTTTTCGGGCTCGGGTAGAGCAGTTGGCTTGGGCAACCCTGCGCTGTACTTTCTTTTTCGCCCACCTTCTACTTTGTTATGCTTCAGGAAAATGGGTGCATAGTATGCACAAAGTGGAGTGGAATCATGGATTTCGTGAAATTCGTTATCGCCATCCTGGTGGATCCATTCGAGAGTCCATATAATTTTCCGTGTGTTCTGGAACCATGGTCAGCACGTCCCATTCGGGAATGAGATAGATGACGACTAGCGAGTTACCTTTGACCATCTAGTTTGGTTGCGCTTCTGTCGACTCATGCCTATCGGCGCCCATTCGATGTTCACCCGAGTCAAATCAAGGCGGTCTTGGATATTCTTGTTTCTAGAAGCTATTCCCGCTCGCAGAGTGTGTCCCTCGATCCGCTTGTTTTCAGGGACCTTGGCCTCGAGATCGGCGCGAGACCGTTCGATACTTGTGATGAAGTTGTAGTCATGGTCGATGCCAGCTGGTGTGAAAAGTTGACTTTTCGGCACTTTCGCCGTGGGGTCCCTCTTGCCAGAACATTGATGCCATTCCTTGTGTTGCTTGACACATTGAGCTGAACATGTTTGGCAAGAGCATCGAGGACATCGATATTGGGGGATATTAATGTGACTGGCGTCAAGGTTAGAACGAAAAAAAAGTATGATGTGAGAATGCGGCTAGCCAAACGCACCAGATGCTGCAGAGTTCACTTAGAACAGTTTGATCGGCCATGATGAAAAGGTTTCGTTCTAAGGAACCTGATTGGTATGCCTGCAGATGTAGATTGGTGTTGTGGGACCTGAGGCTGGCTGTGTGGAATTCCTCCTTGCGGCGTTCCGGAAGGGTCCAGTCGATGTGACGAATCGGGAATATGGGGTCGTTGTCGAGTATATTTTGATGATGAATTTTTCTTTGTCCGTCCAAAAACCATGAAGTCAGCTGTCATCAACCTGTCAAAGACGGCGGTCCGCTACCTAGAGTAACGCTTTTTTGCCCCCCAGATGTTTCCCACGAAAATCTGGGCCACTAAAACGATAAACAACGCTCGGGGGGTCGGGTCCTTCCAATGTCAAGTCCTTGGTTTATCTGGGTACCGAAGTTGGACAAAGTCGTCAGGCTAGCCTTCTTCTTGCGACCCAGCTCCATGTCTCTCATTCCCTTGTATAACCTGCGTCACGATTCGGCGGCACAGCAATCACAAACATGGAATCTTCGCTGCGACGCAAACGAGGTTGCACATCATTGGAAGAGCGCCCAAGATCGCCACGTGTGGCCTACTCGGAGAAGTTCTATTATCGAGGCTTGATCGTGATACTGGTGTTATTTCACTTCCTCAACGGCGTATCACGCCTTCTCCAGCTCACGCCCCGCGTCTGCTTTGTTTTCACCGTTTGGAAAAGCAAACCTATTACAGAATCTTCATGGCTTCTCACCTTGAAACAGCATTCTTCCCGCCAGAGCCCGTCAGCGAATAATTCTCCCAGCCAAATCACTCGCGGAGTCGTTGGCCTCGAACAAACGCAGAAAAGCAACGCCATCGAGCTTGTCGAGCTTTTGCTTTCTCTGGCTTTTCTCCTGCATGGTGCCTGAGTCTCCGAGCTTGGAAAGCTTCCTATTCGTCCCAGTGTCCCAAGTGGGCAAGCTGATGGGTTCACTCTCGGCTCAATGCGCAATAATTTTATTTGATTTTGCATTTTCGGAGAAAACACCCATCCGTTGGGCGTTGGATCACCACCACTCTGAGCCGCGCTATTATTCTGTAATTAGTTCAGTGTTCGGGTGCTACCCATGGTCTTTATTCTGTATTTCAGTCTGGTAACATAACTTCCGAATACAACGTATCATTCTTTGTCCTCGATCCTCGACAACCGTGCCGGAATATGCACGTATGTGAATATCCCGACGTGCAGACCGGCCCCCTACTCCGCATATTGATCATTGCGTCCCCTGATCTAGGTAAGGGTCCCTGGCTCTTATCCAAAGCCTATCCTCCATTTGGCCTCGTTTCTGATCCCAGCGAGGTGCTACTCAAGCCACACGGCCCCAAGCTTTAAGCCATGACCTTCCTTAACAATCGCACCCTCCTCTTCCTCTCAAAGCTCTGGTTCTGAACTTCGCACGAGTCTCTGCTGTCAAATCGACAGATTGTGAAGGCCTGGACGTCGTTGGATACTCTGGCCTGGAGCTGGTCTTGAATTTACCTCATCTCTGAATCTCCATGTTTTGAGTTCACCTGCATTCTTCACCCTCTTTTGGTTCAGGCGCCCCTGATAACCACCGACTATCGACTTTATTCCAACAGCCATTGCATTTCTGCACCTTGCGCTTCGACATGGCTCCTTCTCTTTCCCTTCGACCTCGCACTGGTGAGCGTCCTCCAACGCGGGACCAGGGCGACACCAGTCTGGTTATTCCCAGCAGAACCTCCTCCCTGCATTCAAGAATCACACAACCTCTCTCCAACACATTGAACGTGAAGCCAGGTCAAAGGACCCCAAAGACTTTGACCCATGCTTATATGGTCTGTGGTGTCGGCCGAGAACCATCCCAATGGGTAAAAGCACCTCCTCCCAGCCAAGGGAAGATCGGACATATGAAGGGAGCTGTCGGCCAATTTTGGTTGCCAGAGATTCTCGGAAGCAGTCCAAGGCTCGAGCAAGACAATGAGATTGCACGGTCGTTGCACGCGGCTATGCGAGTGAGTTTCTGAAATTGTCATTCGCCCTGAAATTAGAATCTAACAACACCTAGGCCTGCTTTCCTCACGACGTAGAAATCTGTACTGGTCGAAGCCAGCCTCATTGCGTTCACCACTCGTTTGTCTTACAACAAGATTCGAGTCACACTCTTTATGGAATCGCGTTGCGGGTTTGGTCCCGTGCCGATGAGAAGCGAGCAGAAACCATTCGCGACCTTCGCAAACGCACCGAGTCCGACTACTATGAACAGGCCGATGAGACTTACTGGATCCCGTACTGCCTCAGTTTCCTATCTCGATACCCTCTCTACAATCTTCTCGGTGATTACCTCCGGGGGATGTGGATCCACTGGAACAAGGCTACTAATCTCTTCCATGCTGAGGAGGTCTCTCGCATCTTGAGTTTCCCAGCTCCTCGTCTCAACGATCTCGTACGCATCGACATGAAGGATTACGCGTTATGCTATCAATTCCCCTCCTCTCCAACTGGATTCCAAAATTTTGCCATGTGGCCGCTTTTCACCTGCTTGTCTATCCCCAACATTGTTGGCGTGATTGAAGCGGCTGTCTCTCCCACTCGTCGTATCATTTTCACGAGCCACTATCCAGCAATGCTCACTATCGCTGCCGAAACCATCCGATTTTGTGTTCGTGTTTATGAGTGGAGCGGTCTTTACGTCCCAGTCGTGCATGCTCGTCACGTCAAGGAACTTGTTCAGGAACCCGGTCCATACATCTTGGGTGTCACTGCGGAATGTCGTACCCTGTTCACTGCCCCTACGGACGCATTGGTAGTCGATCTCGACCGCAACTTTGTTCTAACCTCCAGCCCGCCAACGGCACTCACCCCCGGACAGCGAACAAAGATGATCAACCGCCTGACCCAGGCATTGAACGGTGAAGTTGCGCCTTCGGGTGTACCCCAGCATCTACGATCAGCGTATGGTGGAGGCAAGCTCATTCCAGCTGGTCAAATTATTGTCATGAGAGGGGAGGTAGAGAGCATCCAAGATCCCGACTGGTGGAACCAAGATACAGTAATGAGTGTCATGGATCACGTCTGTGAGAAACTCGTAAGTTTGTCTCTCCAAGTCATAATTTCAAGACTAATTCGTTCCCAGGGACGCAACACTGGTCTAAAGGCCGTCTTTGGTGGTGCCGTCAAGAAGCCACTGATGACCAAGGTCTCCATGCGCCATCTCAACGAGATCGTTCGCGAGAGGAATCAATACTCGCGCGATGCTATGGAGGCTTGGCAAGACTTCATCAACCTCAAGGGCAGAATGGACATGGAACTCACAAAGGTTACGAAACGCAACAACTTCCTCGTCGAGGAACTCGAAAGCTGGAAACAACAGTTCCTCAAGTTCCAGGCTTTTGCCGAACAGCTCACCAAGGAAACTCAAGATCTCAAGGTCAAGATCGAAAATCACAAGCGCGAGAACCGCCGCCTTACCAATCTCATCGACCAACAGAAAGACGACGCCGCTCGTCTTGCTGTTCGTCTTTCGGGCACCGAAAAGCAGCGAGACGACGCCTTGGAGGCACTGGTCTTGCAACAGGAGATTGCCGAGGAGCTCGAGAGGGAACGCAAGCGCAACAAGAAGGAGCTTGGTGCTATGCAGCACACGAGCTCTACCCTTACCCGACAAAGGGACGAGGCTCAACGTGTTGTCTTGCACCTTCGTGCTCTCATCGATGGTCAAGCTCACCACATGGAGCACATTGTCAAATCGCTCTCTACCGCTCCCGAGCTTACCGAGTACATTGAGGAGGGATTTGAAGATGACGAGGAGGACGAATCTAGCCGCATCTCTGAGGAGACAGAGAACAAGTCAGAGGTTGCTACACGCACTAGCAAGATGCCAGGTGCCATGCCACCTCAATCTCGCTCGCAGTCGCGTATTGCATCGAGAACTGGTTCCCGCACATTTAGCCGCACAGGCACTGCTGCAGGCCATCATCTCGATGGCGAAGACGTTTCCCCAGACATGGAGGATCGTCTTTTGAGCAACATGTCCAACCGCAAACGGCTCTCAACAATGAGCATGGCAGATGTGGCTGACCGACATCTCCGCGACAAGACTGATGCTATCGCATACATCATCCGCAACATCAGCGAGCAATGCGCCGCCGCAGTCGAGGGTTTACAACTAGCTCAACGAGCCGACAATGAGGAGGAAGACAACATCAGCCAGAAGAGCAGACATGTCCCTCGCTCCGAGAATGGCCAACCTTCCACAGCCCAAGGGAGTGAGTTTGGAGACGATCGCTCAGATTACCTCGACCCAGGTCGTGGTTCCAGCGTTCCACCTACTCCAGATCTCGTCCACAACCGCTCGAGTACATCGATGAGCATGGCTAGTGCCTCGACGACCCCTGAACGCCACAGCTTGCAACATTACAAGCATCACGATATTCCAGAGATGCCAACTCGCATTGTGGAGAACGAAGACGATTACAACGACCAAGAGCCTGTTGAAATATCGACGAAGTACGCGCAAGAGGTGCGGCGACCACTTGGCAGGATACCTGGGCTTGGTCCAGTCTAAAGGACTTGAATAGCTAGTTGTCTTTGTCTCCTTTGTATGGTGTGTTTCTGCTTCTCATGTTTGCGCATACCTTTCACGGTGATGTGCCCTTTTCGTTCTTCACTTTGATACCTTGGGTCGTTGGTGTTCAGGGGTTACTGTTTTTTGATACAATATTTTAGTCCATTGATCGGCACTATGAGTGAGCTATTATGCTGCCTGCCTCGAAATCTTTTCTGTAATGTCTCTTTACCTTGTGCACCCGAGTTTTCTTGGATAGTGGATGCGAAGCACAGTATGGGATGCTTAGAGTCTCGTATGTTGATCATTTCTTCTAGATAGCGGACTGCTTGCTTGCACAAGACACTCGAATATAGGTAGCTTATTTACGTTAGGAATTGGATCCAAGTTAGGCCGATCTGAAAATGGATAGAAGTCTTTTGATACTTCGTTCCATTTCCCAATACTCTCCACACGTGATGGATATATATTGGCAGCACAGCCACAGGTCCTGCAATACCACACTCATCTATTTCGCTAACACGGTTCTCACACCAGGGCTCACTAATGAGAAAAAGTGGTGTCTTCATTTATCAACCCACTCATGTCGCTCGTAATCGATCTAGCCTGTAGGCAAAAGGCAACTCTGAATGCGATCCTCGAACCATCTCACCTCCTCAATTCATCCGATCTTCCAAAGTACACTGCATCCCACTAACAAGGGTCACATATAGTGCATGATCATGTAACAACAACCTGCACATCCGTTTCCCACTCTATTGTCTTCAGGTCTCTCCATGGTCGCACATGGAGGCAAGCAAGGACAGGGTCAGCTCTTTTGGTTCGTACATCACAACAAACTCCAACGTCCACACATCATCCTTGATGTTGTATATCGTCAACTAACGACACACAAACAACCTCAACTGCAACTCGGGCCTTTTGTTCTTTATAATGAAGTACTGGACCCTATAGTTGCATTGTCTTAAGATTCTCACACTTCATTCTATCGTTGATTGCTTGCGCTTTGTTACCTCTCACTCTTGCTCGCATCACGTCTTTCTATCTTCTTTACATCTCTTCTCACTATCACTCTCATGCAAGACAGTACCACTGCATCTAATCCCTAATGTCACCATCCCTCCTCCTCTTCATCCTCACCGCCCTCCTCCCTCACCCAACAAAATGTTCCACAGCGTCAACGCAAGCCTCACTTCACGACAACTCCCAAAATTGCACTTGCTACACCCTCGACTCGGACAACTCGCCCGCTTACTTCATGTACCACAAATTCTACGATTTCCGCTCTCTGCCGGCGACACCGGAACCGCCTCTCGTAAACGCTAATCAGAGATTCGGGGCCGAGCAGGCGCTGGATCAGGATACTTTGAATAGTTCTAGTTGGAATAATGATTGGGAGATTCAGAGTTGGGGGAAGAAGAGTAGTGCCGATGCTCCGGTGGCGACGCAGAATTCGGCACAGAATGTTTTTATTGGTATGTCTTTCCCTTCCTACTATAGCCCTATCTGTAAGAGAAATGAGTGGCCGAAAATGTCTACTATGACTATGTTCGAACCAGAGGGTGATATATTCATGGCAAACTTGTAGAAATATTCTGGCAGGACATCTGATACCTCTCAAACGCATGGCGCCTCATGGGACTTTCTAGCTATTTATTTCTCTCATAGATAGTATACCCTCCACATCCTCATTTTCTAATCACCAAATCTGTTCACAGCAACCGACAACACCACAAACACGACGACCCCCCTCTCCCACCTAACCCTCCGCACCACCCGCCTCCCCACCTTCCAATCCGTCAGCGAGATTGAAAACCTCCAAAAAAACCTCCTCCACGCCTCCCTCCGTTTCCGGGCCCGCATCCTCGGCGCCCCAGGCTCCGTAGCCGGCCTCTTCACCTTCGTAGACGACAACAACGAATCCGACATTGAGATCCTTACAACCGATCCCGCCACAACCTACAGATTCACAAACCAACCCGCCACCAAAAAGGGCGACGATGTACCCCAAGCCTCAAAGAAGATTGAGAATTTGCCTAGGTGGGATGAGTGGAGGGTACAGAGGATAGATTGGTTGGAGGGGATGAGTAGGTGGTTTTTGGATGGGAAGTTTGTGGTGGCGAATTCGTATTCGGTTCCTAGGAGGCCGAGTGGGCTTGTGTTGAATATGTGGAGTGACGGCGGTGTGTGGAGTGGGAATATGACGGTGGGGAGTAGTGCGGAATTACAGGTTGAGTGGATACAGATTTTATTTAACACGAGTGGGTCTAGGGATGGGCCTGGGGGGAAGAAGGGTGGGAGTAAGGTGAAGAGGTGGGTGAGTGAGTTGGTTGATGATGGGATGAGCGTGGTGAAGGAAAGGGTTTTTGAGAAGAGGGGGGATAAGTATTGTACTGTTATTTGTAAGGTTGATGGTGTGGAGAAGATTGGGTATCCGGAGGTTGCTTATTTGGGGGCTCCAGGTGCTGCATCGAGTGTGAGCGTTATGATGGAGTCGTGGTCTTTGATGTTACTCGTGGGAGTTGTCGCGGTTGTAGTGTCCCTGTAGAAAAGTAGGGGACTGTAATAATAATCATCCAGTATGTATGTATGTACTCTACAAAGTGCTTCTCAACATCAGAGCACACCCACAACACGAACAAACAGAGTACGTGAGGGGTATCAAAGCAGATAACCATTACCAAACGCTTCACAACAAAACGCCCAAAAGCCCACCCCAAATACGCCTAAACAACAGCAGCAGCAGCTGCAGGAGTAACAACCTCCCTCCCTCCCTTCTCATAATCCCAACTCCCCAGAAACATTTCACTCTCATCCAAAAACCGATCAACATCCCCACTATTCAGCTCCCTCAACAATCCCTGTCCCTCCTGAAAACTAGGTACGGGAACATCAGACGGTGCACTAGGACTCTGACTACCACGACTCATTCCCTCCATCGCAGAACTCATCTGCAGGTGCATCGGTCTCGCAGAAAAAGAGCCAGGCGTCCAAGCCGCGAATGATTTCGCAGGAGTAGTTTTTGCAAAAGAAGATGATGCCGCTTCCAAGACGGCGATTTCTTGTTCTTCATAGCCATGGGGTAGAATTTCACTCGGTCCAATTTCAATTTCATCGGGGTTGAATATCGGATATTCAGAAGCGGCGAAAGGGCGTCTGGAAGCTGGTGTTTCACTTGCGAATGGGCTCCATTCAATAGCTTTCGATAGTCCTTTCGCTACGTAGCCCTTGGATGGTTTCGTAGTAGGCCAATTCTCAAAACTGATTCTCTTAGCCGTCCGTGGTTTCTTAACAGTGCTGAACATGACGCCCGCAGCAGCGGCTTCGAGGTCTTGAGTTGCTGCTGGATGAACCGGGAAGACGGGAGTTGGAACGGTGGGGGCAGAGAAACGGTTGTTGAGTTCGCGGAACGGTGTTACTACTCCGAGTGGATGTGCTGATTTGGACACTGCGGCTAAGGAGACGGTTTCGCGGGGAGGTGGAAGTGGAGCGGCATTGAGTTCGTCGATATCGGAGCCGTGATCGTCAGCTTGGGTTTCTTGGAATGCGAGTTGGGCCTGAAGAAGAGCTGCTTGGGTTGATTGTTCAGGATTGAATGTGAAGGTAGAGTACGCGCGAGAATCTTGACGATCAGGGATTACTGGGCCACTCTCGACCGTGCTGGGCATGGCTTTGGCAGACGTTTCCCCACTGCCTTCGCTTGGCTGAGCGAGTAAAGGTGTCGGATCATCTGCAGCGGCCTCAATAACAATATCATCAGGCGCTCTCCTACCAGAGCCGTCAGGGATCACTCCATCAACCTCAGCATTTTGAGGAACCATTTCAGTTTCCGTTCCCGCTTTTGGAGAGGCGCTTGTACCGTTTGGTGGTAGAGGAACGATTTCCGCCCCATCGCTCTGATCTGCCATCTCAAAGCCAAGTGCTGGTCGCTGAGGAGCTGGAGAAGGAATCACGGGTTGTTTGGCCTTTGTGACTTTCGCCGCCTCCAGGGACGGTTGATGGACCGAGCCAGCCTCATCAGCATTGTCTTCCACGACTTTGTGACGCCTGGGAGCCCGAGTACTTGGTTTGGCGCTCTTGCTCGCTGCCTTACGCTTTGTCTTTCCTGCTGGCTTATCCTTTGCAACTTTCAGCTTGTGTCCCTTTGTAACGTGTGATGAGAGCCCTCCGCGCGTCGTGAAATCTCTTGTGCAAGTGGGTAAAGGACAGTTCCACTTTGCCATGACTCCATTGAGAAGGACATCCTCAGCGCTGGGTTCGACAATCCGCACCTCCTCGATATCCACGTTTTCGGAACTAGAGCGAGATTGTATTTCTTCAGTGTCCAAATCCTGCTGACCGCGCGAAGCCGCATCATCAAGTTCCATATCGTCAAGTGGATCATCGTCCCCAAGAACGGAATCAGTCTCAGCGTCTACAACTCTGCGCTGCTGAAATCTGCTCTTCGTGATGTTGTTCTCCTTGAACCTGGTTCTCTCAATCCTGCTCTCGTTGACTCTACTTTCCGCGACTCTGCTCTTGGCGACTCTCCCTTCTCTCGCTCTGCTCTGCTTCACCCTGCTCTGGGCTTCCGCAATACTCTCTCTTGAGATAGGTACTGGAACTATAGGTCTGTGGCCATCAGATGCACGCCGGTAAGGAAATCCAGGAGAGCCATTCGCAACTGCGGGCGAGGCTACCAAAGGATGTCGTGAATTTCGAGCGGCAACGATCGGCCCTTTGGCACCCAGAGACGCAGTTCGTCTTGCAATCTTTTCGGCACTGCGCAGAACCTCGAGATGACTCTTTCGAGTCATTTCTGCTTCCGATTGGCATTCATATTCTTTTCGAGTGCTATCCTGCATTGTACCTCCTTTCTCGGGTGAATTGATAGCAGTAAACCCTGTATAGCGTGGAGGTGGCATAGCGACGCGCTCAAGTAGCTTGGTAGTGATGGTTCTGTTCTCTGGAGATCCAGAATTACCTTGAGTCTGAGACTCAGCGAGTGGTAGGTGTTGGAGTGTACTGCTCCCCGCGGTGACGTCGATAGATTCTGGTAAACGACTCATGACAGACAGGTCATGATCAATGGTTGTCACGCGAGTCCTGCGATGCTCAATGGAGGGAGAATGCAGTCGGTATGGAGAGGATCGGTCTTTACGCGGAGCCCTCGCTGGACTGCTGTTTCGTGCCAGCTTCCTACTCAGAGCACGATGTGTAGGAGACTTTGATGTAGTGATTGACCCTCTTCGGCAAGGTCTGCTAGTTTCGTCGTCTGAGTCTATTGTTGGTGTTCGACTGCGATGTTTCTGGCGTTGTAGCCATTCTGCACAATAGCCAGCGCTTGCTCTCGACGACGGTCTCTCTATCCTTGTATTGTCCCAAGTGTCCACGATTGTAGGTTTCGCCAAAGGTTCCAGTACGCGCCGCTTGTTCATCTTCCCATGCAGCTCATGGCCCTTCACTTGCTTCCCAACAGCTCCCTGCTCTCCCACGCCTTCTTCATGGCCATGACCCTCTCGATGCTTCTTCGTCCACGGATTGACACAACTCGAATCAAAGGTCCCTTTCAGCACGGCGCTTGAGATGTACAGCTCGTTGCCTTTCAGATAGTCGTTCGCAAGTCCTTCAATCCTCCTCCTCTTAGCAGCTCTCTGCTCGGGTCCCAGGTGGTCGTCCTCGTCGGGTCCATAGCTGCGATACTTGGGAGGAGATTCGTATTCGACGTTGCCGACGAGGGGCCAACAGGATGCCGCCATGACGACGTGTGGTCATAGATAGTCTTTCGGTATTCCCATGAGCTTCGTGGAGACAAGTAATTAGGAGGTGTAGGCGGCGGCGGAGTGAGTTCAGCTTCCCCCGACAGCCTTATTCTTCAAGCGAGGCTTTGGTGGCGTCCAACGGCAATGTCCTTTTATCAGTGCATGTGCGATCAAATACCTTTGTGCAGGTAAAGATAGACTTGTGTATGCCTTGGGTATGGATTCCAAGCAGGTTTCTCAACAGCGGAGATTTTTGTATTCGTCTGGTGTCTCGCTGTCTTGAATGTTTGTCCAAGGCTCCGTTGTCGAGGTTGTCTCGGTCGGGTTGCTAGGGCCGTCAATGTCATTGCCCACTTACACAGCTCCCAAGCTATCACCACCACCACCTCCATGTTCCCGTGACGCGTCTCTCCATTGTTATGAGCATGTCATTGATACTCGAGACTTCTAGATGACTTTCAACGTGACGATCTTTCCACGCCATTCGTCCCAATTGCACGCGTCGTCCATGTTTTGCGCAGAGTAAACAAAGAATACAACACCACAGAACATCCTCCGAGACAACATGAACGACTGGCTCGACGACCTGTCTGAGGACTGGCCCTCACAGCCGCCCTCAGAGCACTCCGCCTCCTCCCCAAACAACAAAGCCCACTCTCAGTCCAGCATACCCAGACCAGACGACAGCACCAGGCGCAAAAACATTCTCACAGAGCCATTTTCGAACGAAGGAACTATGGACAGGAGGAAAGGCTCGGAGAGATCCAGCAGACGCGGGTTAGCCCGACGATCATTGTCTGCAGAATCGAATCAATCAGTAGTGCAGCATGGAACAACAGCACGGAAATCGCTAAGTGCCTCTCCTCCGAAGTCGCGAAATACACCAGAATGGAAGCGAAGATTATTGGGAGGAGACATGGCATATGGAGAGCAAAAGGATTTGTTCAGTGACATGGGCATCCAGAGCATTTTCAAACCTCCACCACCTGCTCCCACACATCAGCCAGAAAAGGAAAGAACTCGCGGGCTTTCTTTCCTCAAGACTCTCGAAGCCATTCCCTCGAGCCCTCCAACGTGGAATCAAAACAATACACAACCTCGAGAAGCTCCAGTTTCTTCTGGCCCCCAGCGCAATCTCCACGCCGTACACGAGAGTGACGAAGATAGTCCACGGGAGAGGAGTTCCTCGAGACAAGAGCAAGGAGACGAGGGACGGAATTACAGTGCCATGCGACATCAGCCTTCCTTCAGGAGGAATCCTAATTTCTCTCTAGGAGCTTCGAGTCTGGCGAGCCGACCATCTTCATTGGGATCTGTCCGATTCCATCCAGGATCACGGAAAGTCTCACAAGGTGTGAGTTTCCAGTCTGAAGGCAATAGTGGGTCCGACTTCAGTCCAGTCTTCATATCCAAACACAACACCGCAGATGGTCGCGTGGACTATGCGGCCATAGACCTTTCAAAGTCACAGCTTGCTGAGCATCTGAGAGATCTTGCAGAGAGTAGGGCATCACAACGATCAACTGATACCGTGCGACACCAGGAGTCGTCTCATGGGGATGAGTCGTCACTGGCGCGCCTGGAATCTGAAAATCTCCCAGAAGACCTTCCAGTTGGTACTCCAGATGTAGCTAGTATTGGAGAATTTGTGAGCGTGAAGCGAGGTGGGTATTCTGATTTGGGCTCTTTCAGACGTCGACCACTTTCTCCCTCGCCGCTGGCGCGCCCTATGTCTGCATCTACGGTGGAACGTTCAGAAATCCAGACCTCAGCATATGATCGATCGGAAATGGACAGCGCACTCGTGCCTCCAGCAGCACCAACTCCACCTCAACTTCCTGCAACGCCTAGGCCTCAGCGAGGTGAACAGTTGTTGAGCCCCGGGAAGAAAAAGTCTTCCACAAGTCCATTGAAACTCTTCGGACACCACGACACTTTCACTTCGAACAAGCTCCAACGAAGAATCAGTCAATTGGAGGATAGCATTCAAATCCAAGTCAGCTCAAATCCCAGCAGCCAATTTCCGTCGCGTAGAAACACGCAATCACGACTTCCATCTTTGGAGAAGAGCTTCCAATCAGTTGTACAACGACAAGAGCAGGATCCACTCTCCTCGCGCCACCCGTCTATCGAGGGATACTTTGGCCAGGGAGAGCTGGACCAGTACACCTTTCCGGAAGACGAATTCTCGGGCGACTCTCGGGACCAGAGTGAACTCAGCAGGAGTTTGCAGAGTCTCCCGAGCCGCTCTCCTTCTCCAGATGTCCTTCCACCGGGATCACAACAACCTTTCCGATTCAGAGTCGAATCGCCTCCACCTGACGTGGTCGACACCTTCCGAGGTAAGCGCAAGCTTTCGAGAGTATCAGCGAAGAGTACCCTATCAACGCTATCTGTGAACAAGCGAAGTGTTCGAAGCAGCAAGCCGGTTCTGGAGGCCATTCAAGATCAGTCTGGGTTGTCAAATGTTCATGTGTCATATGTCTCCGAGGGTAAACGTCCGCCGACGTCTCCCTTCAAGAATCCTACACCCAAGCGACGGCGGACTCTTGTTCAGGTTGATGTTGAGGAGACGGTCCAGGCCCGCGCCAATGAGGTTTCCAGTGCATCAATGAAAGCGACTCATCAATGTTTCCAGACAGCGATTGGGAAGCGAAAAGATGCCCGATATGACAGCACAAGCAACACTGCCGATCCTGATGTGCTCTCACGCCGTCACATTCTTCGACCTCGAAATCCCACACCAAGCCAACGAGCCAGACAGGAAATGGAGGACGAATTGCTAGATGCTGCGGCAGAGTTCGCCTCTAGCTCGCCTCGATTGGAAGCCATCAAGGAGCATTTGGCTGTCCCAACTACCGCAGAGTACGAGATGATGCAGGCTAGAGCTGTGGCTAGCGAGGTGGCTGCTTTCAGTGAAAAGGTTGCACACGGTATGAAAGATGAAGGGCGCAAACGCTCAGTAACCACACAAGATTTTCTCGATGAAGCCATGAAGATTATGAGCTTTATTAGGAACAAGGGACGACCAAACAGTGGACTTAACAGTGTCATGGAGTACGATTCAGAACAGAGACCCGAGGAAGACGAATTGAGCTGGGAAGGACCTCCAGCGCCACTCAGCCTTGAGCGACCGCCAACGCGAGAGGGTAGGAGGAGTGGTTGGAGATCACGCGAAGGAGAAGAGCTTGATCCGAATGTGCTCAACCACCTGCAACAATACCAAGAACATGACGACGACGACTTTATTGGATCTTCTCTCAGATCGTCTCGATCTGACCGCGGTACTGTGCAGACAGGAGCTCACATCCAGACCATTGAGAGCTCTGCTCCAGGACTTCATATCATCGATCGCTCACCTCATCTCTATTCTCCGCAGAGGTCGCGCTCGAATTCAAATCAGACTCGTGATGGGCATGGCTCCACAGGAACGAATGGAACCAACCCGCAGACACATAGCTCGCGCACGTCTATGGATTCGTCCCTGGGCAGAACTACGGCTTCTCGAAAATCTACCTCGGAAAATGTTGCGACGCTTGCTCCTGATGCTGTTGCACATCTGATCCCTGAGCAGATTGCTGGAATGACATTCGACAAGGAAAAGAACATGTGGGTTAAAAACAAGAGCCCAAAGAAGGCTCAACAAGCGGCTGTGGAGGAACCTAGCAGTCTCACCCAGAGCGAGAATGACCCGTTCGATGATATTCCTGATCTCACGGTGGACGAAGTAGAGGAGACCAAGCATCTCTGCCTTAACAAGTCACAAGTCAGACCTTCATTCGGCCAGGCTGAAGCTCGACCTACCACAGTGGACCAATGGGCTGAAACAGAAGTGTCCTCAGACCACGAGCCAGATGATCGTCATGACAATACAAGCTCACCGGTATCGAAACCTTCCCGTCATGCTTCAATGGCGAAAGAATCCGATTCTACAACTCGCGCGACGTCATGGAGTCAAGTCAAGAGCGGTGTCGACTCCCAAAATATAGATAAAGCGCTTCGTACTTCCGTTCAGGCTTCCGATGGGCTTGAAGTTGAGCATGAAATCAAGATTCACGAAGGTCGATCATCTAAGAACCAGGGACACGAGTTTCGCGACATCACTGTTTCAATATCATCGCCAATGCTCACTCGAGAGTACAAAGGATTATCTCCCGTGCCCGAAAGTCCTGGCACTGCGACTCGAGACTTTGCCTCAAAACAACCAAGGGCGAAGTCTGGGCTTTGGAGAGAACAGGATCCAAGGCAGATGAGCGTCTCTGTCCGGCTTTCTGGAACCATGTCGACAAAGAAGGCCCCCAGCACGCTAGCACCAATGCCCTCGTCTTCACCCTGCAAAGGCGACGTCACGTTTTACATGAGCGAACTCTCCGAATTCACGCTACATCAAGCTGATGAGCGAACACAGCCAGATCGAATCATCGCAAAGCGCAGTCATACCCAAGCTATTGAGGACCGCTTTGCAGATGGCAACCACCACCTTGTGAGAGCTCTGCAAGACGTTGAGCCTGACGAGCCATTCTGGGAAGAGCTGCGTCAAGTTGACTTGCATGGCAAAGGGCTGACTTCGCTTCACCTGCTCGATCTGTTCTGTGAACGAGTAGAGAAAGTTGACGTTTCTAACAACAAGATTTGCCAGCTCAGTGGCGCTCCGTCTACGGTTCGATGTCTAAGTGTACGCAACAATCTCCTGACCAGCCTCACATCCTGGAGCCACTTGATGAATTTGCAATATCTAGACGTGTCCGGCAACGATATCGATAGTCTAGAAGGCTTTGCGAGCTTAATACATCTACGAGAGCTCCGAGCAGATAACAATCGGGTTTCCAGCCTGGCTGGTGTGGAGTGTTTGGACGGTCTTCTGAATCTGAGTGTAAAGAACAACAAGCTTAGGAGGGTGGACCTTGCTGGCTATGAATTGTGAGTTGTTGCCTGTTAGGTTTTAGGTGCCTTGCTAATCGCCATGACAGACATCGTCTGCAATCTCTCGATCTTCAAGGCAACGAGCTGACGGAAGTTCAAGGTCTTGATTGTTTACCAGCGCTTACTGACCTCTATCTTGGTAAGTCATCGAAGGCCTACAGCTCCCGGAAACTTGCTAATGATTCCAGACGGAAACGAGCTCCAGCACTTCCCTCAAGATGACAAACTCTGCAAGCAATTACGATCATTGAGCTTGAAGAGAAATCACATCACAACCATAGACCTAGCATACTTCGCACCTCGCCTGCAACAACTCCATCTCGATTCCAATCTTCTTACGACCACTTCCGGCATCTCCCACTTGAAGCATATGCGGACACTGTCGATTGGATCTCAGGTCCTTGAGCATGGCACTATGGACTTGGAGCCTCTACTCAAAGCCAAACTCCCGGAGCTACACACTCTGTCCCTCTGCGAAACACACATCCCAACATTATCAATGCCAACTGGTTGGACTTCACTTCGTCACCTCAATCTTGCGTCCTGTGGGCTACAATCCTTGCCGGATACTTTCGGTCTCAGTGTCCCTAACCTCCGCTCGCTCAATTTGAACTTCAACGCTATTAAGGACTTGCGACCTCTGCTCAACATCACCGAATTAAGCACACTCCTCGTTGCTGGCAACAGACTGTCACGACTTCGCAAAACCGCTGCTGTGCTCGCCAAATTGAGAAATCTGGAAACGTTGGATCTGAGAGATAATCCGTTCACAGTTAGCTTCTACGCCAAAGCTGTGGAACATCGTCTAGTTACGACTGAGAATGGACTCTCCGATGAAGACGGGCAACGAGAAAAGGAAGAGGAAAAGGATGATGCCTTCACGCTTCCACCTTGTGCGCTGTTGGTGGATCAAACTTATTTCTCGCGTCTAGATGAGGGGACGAAATTGAGAAGGAGGGTTTATGAGATGTTGGTCGCTAGTTCTTGTAAGAGTTTGGGGGAGTTGGATGGGAAAGTTTTTTCGAAGAGGGATGTGCTTGTTAAGGATGAGATTTGGGAGAGGCTTGTTTCACTGGGGGTGGTGAAGAAGAGTGAGAAGGGTAGTGTACTTGCTGGTGAGGGTGTTTGAGAATTGTTGTCTTGCGATGATCAGAGTTGTTCGCTTCTTGTATACATATATTTGGTTGGATAGGTTGGTGCATTGGGCTAAGGGAGGGGTGTTTTCGTGGGTTTGCTTACTTTGGGAAAATAGGAAATGGGATGAGATATGTACTATAACTACCTGTATCGGTACGGATGGGATGACATGAAGTCTTCCTTCGTCAATGAGTAATGGAACCTTGCATCAATCACATCACACCCAGCTCATCAATTCAATCAGGCCATGTCCACCTCAAATGGCTGGGCGAAGACTTTTCCCTGATGCCAAATATACTTCAAGATCTTGCGCAACTTTTGTACCCTTCAGAAAGATTATTAGGCGAGGTTCGCGAGTGGTTCGTTGGCTTTGAAAAAATTTCAGCAGCTTTCCACTGGTATATATATGAGATTGCAATGCCAAGACTTTCGGCTGTAATGGTCGTAAACTGAGAAGGCCTCGTTATTCACTAGCGTCTGTCCCCTCTTACACCCGGCAGTGATGTGCCAGGTTCGAACCCGGTGGAGATATTCCACTCGTGTAGGTAACTCACGATTGCTGGCGATATCTTAAGAACGGAAGACATACTTGAGTCAAGCAATTGGGCAGAGATCTTCCTCCATCGGGTGGCGGTACTTGAATACACTTGCTCCGGTAAGGGACAGGCAGAGCGGTTGAGCGTCAACTTTTTTTTTCACCTTTTCCTGGACCTTCTCTTTTGTCTGACTTTATTTCTCAGGGTGTCTTTGCTCAGATTTCCTAGTTCCCCTCTCGAAATCAGCAAAGTGACTTTGTCGTCCAGCTTCATTGAGTACATTTTGATGTTGTCGCGAAGTACCGAAATACACTAGTATGTCCTGGAAACCTCGCCGAACAGCTTCTCGGCGCTCTCCAGTCTAGCAATCTGATAAGATGGAGAATACTCCCAGGTACACGTCATTTTGCTCTATTTGACTAGATAGCCCACTGTTATCTTGTGGATTATAGCGCGTTTTGGAGTTTCACGGCGACCTCCGATGACACTTCGTGTGGCTTCTACCGAGAATAATGGATCCCAAATTCATTTACTTTGCCCCCACTATGCAATGAACAAAGTATATATATCAGGTATTTGTCCCAAAGAGTAGAATATCATCAAATATCAACAGAGCGACCTCAAATCAATCATCAACAACTTCAGCTACTTTACATCCACAATCAACCAACACTACCTATCTCACCAAACTAGCAATGGCCGTCAAACCTGTCTCAGTCGAACGCATCGCCGTGCCTGAAGGCTCTGGTGTAAACTTTGGTGCCTCTATATCTGGACTTGACATTGAGAACCTCACTGGTATTTATCTCCTCCCCAATGATCTCGTGAAGTAAGATGAAACCCAAAAAGGGAGAATACCCGTATCAATCGGTAACCTCCTCGTAAGTATCATAATCACCTTCCTATGCAAACAGTTCTGACTTTTCACCAGACGCCGATTTCGAAATTATTAAGAATGCACTCTACAACCACCAAGTCGTTGTCTTCAAGAACCAAACCCACGTCTCACCCAAGGCACAATTCGAATTGACGCAACGCTTTGACCCTGAAGCTACTAGCTATGGACATGGAAAGACACTTGATGCCAAGCGATCGATTCTTCACCCAGATCTGAAGACAATTCCGCATCAGCCTCAAGTCCAGGTCATCGGAAATGGATTCGTGCCTTCATACGAAGGTCTCGAGAACATCAAGCTAAAGCATCCCCACCACAAGACCTTCCACAAGACTATCGTTCCCGAAGCCGAAGACCTTGACTTCACACGGTTTTACCGCTGGCACATTGACGCCGCCTTGTACGGCCTCGCACCACCAGTCGTCACCACTCTTCTCGCCGTCAAAGTCCCAGCTGGTCGTCGCCAAACCTGCCGCTACGATGATGGCACTGGTGAAGAACTCGATGTTCCTCTAGGAACCACCGCATTCGTGTCTGGCTACACCATGTACGATGTCCTCAGCCCAGAAGACCAAGAATTCGTCCGCACAACCAAGGTCGAATATGCTCCACATCCATACGTTTGGATGAGCGGTGCCAAATCCCGCTCTGATGGTCTTGGCATCGTCAGCGACGGCCTCGAAATCCCTTTCGATCAACTCCCACCAATTGAGGAATCCAAGATCCAGATTCTCCCAATGGCATGGAAGAACCCCATCACTGGCAAATTGGCCATTCAAATTCATCCTTCCGTTGTTCGCAAGCTTCACCTCGCTGACGGCACAGTCATTGATGATCTCAAGATTGTTCGAGAGATGGTCCACAAGATCCAGCGACCTGGTATCTCACCCAAATATGTCTACGCTCAAGATTGGGAAGAGGGTGATTTGGTGCTTTTCCACAACCGCGGTGTTCTTCACTCTGTTGTTGGCGCTTTCGCTGAGACAGAGGTCAGATTGTTCAGACAGTGCAATGTTGCTGCTAGCCACTTCCCTATCGGACCTGATGCTTAGGCTTCGTATCATTTATTGGCGGATTCGATTAATAAGGCGTTACTTTTGGGCATTTGAATCACAATTTGATATCTTAGATCGTCAGCAATTCAATAACTTCACACAAAACAACAGTCCATAAATCGCCGTTCACTAAGTTTGTTGTGCCAACGACGATGCCAAGATCATATAGCCTGTCTACACACATCATAGATTCGACTCTCTAGACACAATCTCCAAGCTCTTCTCGTCTTTCGGCGCGTGATGTGTTCTCTATTCTTGCTTGTTTGGTGGATCATTGCGTTTCGGCAATGTTTGGCGGTGGTGGTTCTGAAGCTGCGCAGCGTGCCGAAAGCTTCACACGCAGAACTCTGGCAGAGCTGTTCCACCCACAAAATTGGCGGGCGGCTCTTATCACAAAAAACACCCAGCTTGAACTCGAAAGAATGCGTTAAATGTTGAAAAGAACAAAAAGCGAATACTGTCGATTCAGAAATTAGGCGATCACTCAACATGCAATGTATTTCTCGCGAACCTTTCTACAGCATCATCTTGGGTGATATTATAAAGTGCGCCATTGAAAAGAACTCCATGCTCCAAACTCCAACGCAAACGCTAAACAGAACAACCCCAGCATCATCTCTTCGTAATAATAATCAACAAAACCAAGATGATAATCAGTATGACAATCGTCGTCAGACTCCAATTCTCCTTCGCCTTCCGCGCAAATGTCGTCAGTCGTCTCGATGCGCCGTCGAGTTGCGATTGATGTCTGTCTGTCCTCTCATTTACCTCTTCTAGCAAATCAACCTGGCTATCCAGCTCGTCACCAATCTGAATACTCAATTCTCTTTGCCTTCCGATACTCTGTCCTAACCTGTCTAAATGCTCATCTTGGTCTGAGAGAACATTCTTATGATATTCGTGTATTTGTTGATTATCAAGAGCGGAGTGATCTGGCCCGGCTTCATCGGGGTCATCGCGATACGGTGCGTAGCGCGATGTTTTGGGTTGTGCCGCTGTTGAGGCAGATGGGGCGTCTGTGAATCGAACAGATTTGGAGAGCTTGGACGTTTTCTGGGCGTGCGTGAAGTCTGCGGCTAGGGATGGGTCGTTTGGATGTGTGAGGGTTGAAGCGGCGCTGGCTGTGGGAGTGCCGTGGAATTGAGAGGAGAGGTCTGCGTATTGTTCTTTTATTCGGGCAAGGTGGTCGACGGTGCTAGACCATTTGTTAGAGGGTTGTACGAATCAGATATGTACCACGACTTACGTCTGCTGTTCGTCGGAGGGATGTAAAGGGTCGTCCCATCCTGATGCCTGTGATTCCAATTGCTCGATGCCTGCCTTGAGAGAGTCCAGCGACCGCGATATCTGACCATCGTGTGAATTTGGTTCGAGGTTTAGTGATATCGCTCGTTGTCGCTCAAGTAGGGAGAGTTTAATATGATCCGCCAGCAGCAGTAACTGTGAGGGGTTGGTTGTAGCCATGGCGATTACGAGTCGTCCTTCTTCGATGAGGTTGAGGGCTGTGGGCGTTTCCAGCGTAGGAAGATGCGGGTGTGGAATCTGTCGCTTTCAAGCAAGTCGAAGGGATAGAAGATATGTAATTCGAAAGTCTTCTTATTGTCTTTGTCTTTGAGCGTGAGAGCAGCTCGTGGAGTGGTCATCCTTGCCTATGTCGTACTTGACCTTGTATCAGCAGAGACGCTAGAGTCGTTCGAGCTGGCTTCTTGCCCTCGCATTGCCAACCGCAATTCACCCACCCCAACCAACAACACAACATATACCCCCCGGAAACGCCTGGAATCACACTCGGCCTCACCAAGAACTACTGGGAAAACATACTGGACGTCAAATCAGGACCGATAGACAGGATTTGGATCATATTGTGGTGATCCGTTTGTCCGCATGGGATAGCCGACCACTATTCGCCTTCACAACCATGGAGGAAGAATATCTCGAAACTGATACTTTCACCTTTCCGGCCGCCCAAGCCTGGTCATCATTTCCTAGCCCCGTTCCCGACTATCCACATTACCTTCGCACGGCGGATGGAGAGCCTTTTATGGTCCCCGCAGATGTAACAACTCGACCCAGAACGACTCCAACTTCGATATCCTCTTTCATCAACTCCTTCGACCTGCATACGCCGGCAGTGCCTGACGATGTAGATCTGAGAGCCTTGGATTATGTGGACCCTCCGAATGAGAACCTCATTTGTGCTATTTGCGCCTCGGCCTTTGTTACGCCCATGGAATTAGGATGCGGCCATATCTTTTGCAGACAGTGTCTGTACGACCATCTTCAATCAGGGATCCAAAGCGCGTCAACATGTCCCAAGTGCCGGCAGGATGTGGATGGCGTTAACCCTGTGTCTACCATTCTCAGTCACCTATTGGACGAACTCGAGGTTGAATGTCCGAATCGGGCTTCGGGATGTGATCTCCATGTCAAAAGATACACCATTCGAGATCATGTCCTGCAATACTGTCCATTCACGGAGGTTCCTTGCCCTTCGCCGGATTGTGAACTGCTCATTGAGCGGAGGTATGCAGGAGAAGATTGTCTTCATTCGTATGTAGAGTGCGAAGATTGCTTGGAGCAGATCATGGAGAAGGACATGCACGTGAGTCACTAATTTTTCATGTTTTCTGAGATTCGTATATTGACCGAGATCGTGTGCTGTTGTTTGCAATTAGAAAGCAAGAGCTGATTCGCCCTCCAGATCCACGAAACAGAACTGTGTCCAGATGGCTTTGTCCTCTGCCGCTTCTGCTCGGATGAGATCCGGCGAGTGAACATCTCCACGCACAATACCACATGTGACATGTTCCTCGAATCATGTCCCGGCCAAGTCGTAGGCTGCAAATTCCACGAGATCCGCAAAACCACCATTGAGCACACAAAGACATGTCCAATGGCAATCATGGCGCCACATATAGCACTCCAAAACACAATTCAAGCCCAAACACAAGCAGAAAACGACCGCCTGAAAGCCCAACTCTCTGGAATGGAAACTCGACTCGACGATCTAGAAACAATCTGCAAGCAACTCTCTTCAACCATAAAAATGGAGAGACGCCGCTCAATGATGCCGCCCGAAGGCACTGTCTCCGCTACCCGTCTCGAAGACTTGACAGGCAGAGTCGATGATTTAATCACAGATCATACTAGTCGGCTTGATAACGTTACGAGCGAGTCTGCACGATTGACTATGTTCTTCACCAATGAAAATTTGAGGAATCAACAACAATTCCACACCTTGAATGCTGCGCTTGCATCGTTACGAGCACAGGTCTCGCATCTTGTCGCGAGAAGCAATTCGGGAAGTAATGGGTCTACGAATCGGGGCGCCACTGGTGGTGCGACGGGTGGTGGGGTTGCATTGAGCTCTGCACAAGAGAGAGGGGTCTTGTATTCGGAGAGGAGGGAGCCGCCGAAGTTATGATGATGAGAGATTTGTGAAGGAGCACGTGGCATGCATTATGTGGTGTTTTATGGATGAAATGGGACTGGGTTTACGGAAATTTGACTCTGCTATGGCATTGAGGTATTTTGGTATTTGAATGGACATGTTTCTCTCTATCCTGTTTGTGCCTTCGTAAGCTTCTGTCGGTTGCGTGGTAGCATCATCTAACGATTGAAGAATTCCATGGTTCGCGTGATTTCTACCCCTGGTCCTTCTGCCGCTGCGAAAACGGCTGGCTTGTATGCGCTGACTGTGACTTTTCGGAGACCGGTTTTCATTTCCAAAAGGACGAAACGAGCCATTGCTGTAACGAAGGCTTCTAGGGTGAGATATTCTGACTTCTCAAATTTCTAAAGAACGCCATATCAGTATAAACTTCCCAGCAGTGGAGAGAGACGCACGAACTTGAAAGATGAGATTGAAATCAGCCAAAGGGTTAGAGAGTCTGAATCCCACCCCCTCGTGATCATCCGAGTTGAATCTTAGATCGACGATAACAGGTTGCTTTACTGGTCGCTCATGGGTTCCGATCCCGATGACGCAGGGGATTATGAGTTTGTGGACAAAGAGGTCACATTTCTCGAGTGACAATGTGCTGGCATCTGTCGTGGATTGTCTCATTACCATCTCAATCGAAACACCTTCACTCTGCAATAACCCCTTCGGCAACACAACCGTCGTCTCAATCCTCTCCCCATCCACAGCGCTCAAACCATCAGCAGAAACTTTCTTCGTTAATTCGAGGAGACTGGAGAATTTTTGGATGTTTAGGGATGTGATTGCCTTGTAGATTTTTCGGTAGTCCATGCAGTCTTCGATGTTGTCTGAAACTCCGGCTTTTTCGATGGAGAAGGAGACGCGGACGGAGATGAGGGCTGGTTGGGCTTTTGAGCGACCCCATGAGTCTAGGCCGATTTCTGCGAGGATGGAGACGTTGCGGACGAAGACTGTGTCGTTGCTAGAGGGTACCATTTTTGGTTGGGATGTAGGATGCTGGAAAAAATCAGGTATAGCCCTTGAAGATTGAGATCGAATGGGGTAAATTGTAAAATGAGTACTATAGTGCCTAAAAACTGAATAGAGAGCGGATCTTTGAGTACGCTTGAATTACTTGGAGGTAATTAAACCTGGTCAGACTATGTGATATCTAGGAAGAAAAATTGAGAAAGCAAACGGCAGGAAAGTCTTGAAGGAGATCCCGCGCCTCTATTCAGTTTTTATGCTCCACGCTCTTGCTGTCGTCTCATTTTGCGTCAGATGTGTTGGGATGAATTTACATGGTGCGATGGATAAAAACCTGTTGACCAGGACGACGGAGCTGTGTTTAGAAAATATGTTGCTCTAACGATATTTCAAAAATTAGCTTGTGAGAATAGAAGTGATGGAAAAAATGAAGTTCAATATGTACTCGGACCCTGACGTAAGGATCTCCCCGGCAATTTCCTGCAGCAGTCAAACATCACAACAACACGACGCGTAATAGACCTTAAAATCTAGTCCGGCTTCATCAAGTCTGCATACAATGCCTACAGTATGCCGTCTGCGGATGGAAAACGTCAGCGGCCTGACCGCCGGAAAATCATGATCCCTTGGGACCTCAACCTGCACAATGGCAACAAAGCAGCAGCTCTGGAGGCCAAGAAGATATTCTGCGCTCGAATCGATGCAGCTGGAAGATCTCCATCGCCATGTGGTGAAATCGTCCGAGAGGAAGCTGGACCTGATGAGAATAGGTTGTATGACCATGTCCCGAAGTTGAATTCTGAGCCACGCACAAAAGGAGCCGACTCAAGGCATTACTCGAAGGCTCCTATTGATGAAGAAGCCAACGGAATTGCAACTCACACATTTGTCGTCAACGGGAATGTTACGTTAGGGAGTGCCATCATCGAGCAATATGCGGATGAAGACGAGGGCGATGACCTCTACGGCGTGAGTCCACATGCCATTGTTGAGGACAGCATGGACGAAGATCAGAACCTTGACACAGCTTCAGGAAAATTTTCCATTGTCCGAAATACCCTAGCTGTCAATGGAACTACTTCTGGTCCGAAAAATGCAGCAGCCCGAGAACAAAGCCTTGATCATGACGAAAGTCGCAAGGCAGAAACAATCAATGTTTCAGACGACTCTGATTCGTCTTCAGGAAGCAATACAGAGTATACTGAGGGCGCTACAGAGCCTGTTCGATACGAGCTCATGCAAAGGATTGCCCAGCACAGGACCAAGAGAACCGAAAGAGCATCGAGGACAAGCAGCAAGGCAAGTAGAAGATCAAGGACGGATGCAGAAATTCCAGGCATCAGCAGAATAGCAGAGACTCCAAGGAATGCTGTGACAAGTCATCCAGTGACTGCTGCAGAGCTGCTTCGAAATACTGGTCAATCAAATCTTTCAAATCTGGACAGGATTGCAGTAAATGTAATGCAATTAGGAAATACCATTCCTGAGAGCCCCACAAAACCACAGCCAGAGGCCATACCATCAACATCGAGACCTGTACCACATACATCGTCACAAGCACAGACCAGTAGCGCGCTGTACCAAACTCCTCGTCCGGCGCGTGATTCAGGCGTAACAGTGGTTCCAAACACAATACAACCACCATCCCTGGTAACATCTCCCTCTAAATCACAGCCCACGATTGTTCATCAACACCAAGACGTCCGAGGCCCAAATTCTAAAAGTCCAACAAGTTTAGTTCGCAAGCGACAACGTTCACAGTCGAATGCAACAGGATCCCGTTCCGCAGCGGGATGTAATAGGCAAGTTGTCAATATGTTCTTCGAAATGATATCACTTGCTAATTGAGTGACCCAGTTCACCTATTTCCGCACTAGAAATCTTCGACAGAAGTGAAGGCGAGAAAGTTGCAGACACGAGCCTGCCTCGTCAGGAAAGTGGTCCCGCACACCATGACAAGATATCATCACACCTAGAGCAGAGCAATCTCAACAAAATCATGCTGCGAACGAAGTCTAATCCCGTGTCAAGCCACGCAATGAACAAAATGTTCGATTACAACATGTTTCCGAAAGGAAGCAACGGAGTTCGGAAGGAACCAAAGGGAGTCCGCATGGCCAAAGAGCCCCAAAGAATCTTCAAGAACCTTGGTTTCTGTGAGACTAATCTTGAACATCCTCAAGCTGCTTGCTAATCGATGCAGTCTTTTTCCCGGACAACGATGTTAATCAACAACGATTCATGCGCATTAGGAAAGCCATGGAATACGGTGCCACATTTGTGTATCCTTGGACCACTGGGGAAGGCGTGACCCATATCATTGTGGACTCGGATATGCAATACGAAGACGTTTTAAAACATGTGAAGCTCGAAGAGATTCCAGACGACATTGTCGTTGTCAATCAGAGATATCCTTCGGACTGCATATCGAACCAAATTTTGGTGGATCCACAGCAAAAATTATATGAAGTCATTCGGAGACGACCTCGTGCAAACAGCGGCAAGACGCGACAGATTAAACAAAAAGATCTTGCTGTTGTCAAAGAAACTCCAGCACGGAGGTCAGCAGAATCCAATCTGCAAAAGCCAGATGTGACAAAGGCCACAACGATATTTGCTCCAGCAGAGTCCAGGAAAGAAACAGGTATGTAAAAGACTCAGTCTAGTAGGCCTGCCAGAGAGTAAATAGTCAGCGAAGCTTTTCGAGTAGACTTTGGCAAAGTTCGCCCCAATATAGTGACTTTCTGTTCGACAACATACCCCGCTGATCTTGCGAAAGTTCCGAATTCAATATACTGACTGTTGGACACAGAACAAATGCAAACTGTTTCCAATCCCGCTTTGGCACAGCAAATACGAACGCAGGTAGAAGAATTGCAAGAGGACATAGCCAAAAAGAGAAGCAATGTCATCAAGGCAACGAATGCGATTGCTAGATCCAACGCAGAATGGACAAAGGAGATGGGAATTGACGATCCAGATCTCATCAATAGTCTGAGGATCAGCGTCAAGGACAGACGTGGGAGATACGAAAACGAACTAGCCGAGCTTTTGAGACAATTGGAGGAGTGTGAGAAGAAACTGGCTGAGCTCAATGGTCGACCGCTCCGACTAGGAGATGATTATTCCGGATCTGAGGAACATCCAAACATCAGCTTTGCTTACGACGAATCTTTTTGTGAGATCGTTGAGGCTGCAAAAGCCGCTGCTCATCTTGTTTGTTTTCCTGCTGCCCAGAACTTTCGTCAACACTGCTAACAAAGTTCCAGCCCATCGATTCAGATTCCGAAGATGAGGCCAGCTCAATTTCTGGTGGCTACGATAATGACTCAGATAAGTCCGACGACGAACGACCATCCAAGAAAGCCAAAGTTGCTGGGAACAGCGCATTCCAATGCATGGAAAAACATGATGGCACGAGCTCGGATTCAAACCCAAATGCTCAAACAATCGAAATACTCGAACAGATGTCCAAATACTACGAAGGCATTGGGGATCAATGGCGTCCACGCGCATACCGTATGGCGATCAAAACTCTCAAGAAAGAACCTCGAAAAATCGTCTCGAAGGATGATGCGATACGAGTGCTTTTCGTAGGAGCAAGGTTAGCAGCTAAGATTGAGGAAATTGCACTCACGAATAGATTGCGGAAGCTGGAGAATGCTCAATCAGACCCCTTGGACAAAGCGATCAAAATTTTCAGAGGCATCTACGGCGTCGGGCTGTCACAAGCTTCTCGTTGGGCAAACGAGGGATACCGTACGCTGGAAGATCTACGCACGAACAACGTCAAACTGACGGAAAACCAACGAGTCGGTATTGATCACTACGAAGACTTACAGACGCGCATCCCAAGAGCTGAGGTTGCTGAGCATGGTAGAATCGTCAAAGAGGCACTTTCTCAGTTGGATCCGTCTTTCCAAATGAACATCTTGGGATCTTATCGGCGTGGAGCCAGTAACTCAGGAGACATTGATATCATCATCACAAAAGAGGGAGTCAACATCCAGAACATTCGTCACACCGTGATCGGGAAACTGATTCCGAAGCTTCTCAAGCAGAACTTTCTCACCGCTGGCTTAGCAATTGGACACAAGGACTCTGGATCCAAATGGCATGGCTGCAGTTGTCTTCCTGGTTCCAAAATATGGAGGCGGATCGACTTTTTGATGGTTCCATTTGACGAGATGGGAGCGGCACTGATCTACTTCACTGGCAACGATATCTTCAATAGGAGTATGCGGCTATTGGCGAGCAAGAAGGGAATGCGACTCAATCAGCGCGGTTTGTACAGGAACGTCATGAGAGGCAAAGGGAGGCAAACGATCACAGAAGGAGAGTTGATAGAGGGTAAGGATGAGAAGAAGATATTTGAGATCCTGGGCGTCCCATATAGACCACCAGAGCACAGGATATGTTGAACGAATTCGATGAACGAAGAAATGAGCTTGGATCATGAGCTTTATGATTATGGGAGTCCTCTGATGACCATTATTCTCGTATTCCTTGGGCTGGGAATCGAATTCGAGCTGGGTAGTGTTTGCGCTCTTGGCAAGAGTTCGGAGCTCTGCTTTGGGGCGCGAAAACTTATCTATATAGCTCTTTCTTCTCCTGGCTTCATCGTTACTGAAGTTCTGAGATCACAATCGATCTGTCATCAGAAGCTGTTGGATCGAACATACATTGAGATCGATGACCACGTGATAGCATACCAATTCTTCCTGCTAACTCTCATATAAATGATATCAACACATTTCTGTGATAGGTGGGCAAGCCCAAGACAACTCGAGTTGCATTTATTTGAAATGACCTGTCGAGTGTGTCTTGGGCTATGTGCTAAGCCACCACCACCACCAACTTGGACTCCAACAATCGACCTCGACTTCGGGCCTCACAACTTCATCTCTATTTTCTGTTTCTGCACTACGTCTCACCATAAAGCAAGCTTCCATAGAATCGCAGCCTTGCAGTGCGAAATCTATCTGCACAGTCTGTCCATCTTCCGACTTTAGCCCAAGCCCATTCACCATCTCCAAAGATGCGACTCTTGAAGCGCGTGGATCGTGACAAGTTCAGCCTGACTGAGTTTACAACGAGAATCTCCCTTGTTACGCCATACTCTCTCACACTTGGGGTCGAGATAGCGATGAAGTGTCGTTCGAAGACATCACCAACGACGCGGGAAGCGACAAGGCTGGCTATGAAAAGCTACGATTCTGTGCCGACCAGGCCGCAAAGGATGGGCTGATGTACTTTTGGATCGATACCTGCTGTATCAAAAAATCCAGTGACCCAGAGCTTTCAGAAGCCATACGTTCTATGTTCAAATGGTACCAAGAAGCTTCCAGATGCTACGTATATCTATCAGATATTTTGGTGCGGGCTGCTCGTCCTCCTGGATATTTCTCGCCTGCAGACCTTGGAAAGAGTAAGTGGTTTACTCGAGGTTGGACGCTCCAGGAGCTCTTAGCGCCATCGAGATTACAATTTTTCTCTGCAAATAGGATCTTACCAGGTGACAAGCGATCACGAATGGATGAGATACATGCAGCAACGGGAATTGCAACGGAAGCGCTTCAGGGGACCCCACTGTCCCACTTTAGTATTGCAGATCGGTTTGCCTGGGCGAAGGACCGCAGCACAAAGCGTGGGGAAGATGCGGCCTACTCCCTCCAGGGGATTTTTGACGTTCACATACCTTTGATGTATGGTGAAGGCCGGAAGAATGCAATGAAGCGGATTCGAAAAGAGATTCAGGATTCATTAAGGGGTAAGCGAGCCTTCTAACCCATAATTGCTACTCTTGTAGTTCAACGCTTTTTCTGCCACGCTAACATTCAATCTTGATACAACAATAAGATAACGCCCAGCATACGTTTTCAGACAGTGCACACCAAACGTCATCGACACAGGCAAACACTACAATCATGAAGGGGTCTAAGATGGAAAATGGAAAGGCCGATCTCACTATCATTGCGCATTTGGCAGCGATGAACGAATCTCAACAGAATGAAGTCATGGAAAAGATCTTCAAGTACTTCCGAGGAGTGTGTTACGAGTTTTACAACCAAAACTCGCTATCTCGTGCGAAGTACTCTGCAGAGGATGAACCTAATGATCCGAAATTTTTCGCATTGAGGGGGATCCTTACAGAACGATATCGGAGTCGAGAGGACCTCTCTGTTATGCAGTGGTTTACCAAGATCCGACTGGCCTGGAACAGGTCACAGGATGGAGACGTGATGCTTCAGGGAGCTGTTTGCGATGGAGATGCCTTCTATCAATGTCTTTTGAAAGCGGATGAAATTCTCTCGCTTCGTCTTCCAAATGGAGGCATCAATACAACATTTTGCGAGCAGGCTTTGGAAAGCGCGATCATTTTCTCTGATCTTATGAGATCATGGGACTCAAAAATTCAACTTCAACAGCTTCTCCAACAGCTGAAAGGACCCCCACCGAAGAAAGATTTGAACAAGGTGCATCCAGTTGCTGAATCTCACAAAGAGCGAAGGTTTGAGGAAGATCCCTATGCTCCAATGACGTTCATGCAGGAGTCTTCAGAAGAGAATTATCCTTCTGCCATGCCTCTTTTGAACTCGGCAAGTTTTGGCGCATCCGAGCCACCAAAGATGAGTGGTGTCAGCGGGCACGCTTCTCCAGTAATGCTCACGGCGCTCGAGACTTCTGCGCATGAAATTCGGTGTATTGAGAGTCTTGTGTTGTTGGGTAATAGGAGGTCGACTGTTGTGAGGATATGGAAGAAGTATGATTATGATTATGCGAAGGCGAGCGAGGTTCTGGATGCGCGACGGTGAGGGAGGTTTTGGCTGCGAAGTAGGTGAGGGCGGAGTGACATTGCGGAAAGAGCGTTGGGAATATTTGGGCATGACTATCGAGCCACTGACGATTTAGCAGCCAAAGAGGATCAGGTTTGAGTTCACGCTTCCAAGATTCTATATAACAGATTCCTAAGCATCCCACGGCTTAGTTCGGTATCTTTGGATAGAAAAATTCCCGTTCCTGATAAAGGTTGAAAATGAAGAATGGGTCAGGGGATGTACTAGGCGTGCATCGAACCCAATTGAATACTGTGCTGCTGAGTTGTCTTGTAGGACCTAGATGAAGGGAAGCGTATATATGAATCGAGATTGAGTAGTTGGCAGAGAATATTAAAAGAAAGGCTCTGCCATTCTGGTAAACCCCCAATTGATTTGGCAGCTTCCAAACCCGGAATTCAATCTTGAGCAGAATGATCAAATGTCCACGCCTTCGTAGTTATGCAAACACAAGTCCAACCAATGACGACGAGATGCGATGATGGTCATCATCTGAATGAACTTCACGGTAGCTTGGAAACAAACTTTTAGCTTTACATCCGTAGCTACTGCACACAGAAAGATAATGTGCCACTGAAAGCTTCCACGGTGCTTTGCATCTCGCATACAGTTCGACGTGTTTGTGGCATTCAGCGAATCCCTTCGCAGGCAAAATCCGGCAATATTGTGAAATCATCGTGGATCTGTGGGGTGTCAGTTTACGTTCAACTAAAGAGTACGCAATGTTCGCTTTATTGCGACAAAGAGACATCGCATTCGATGTTCGGCATGATTCACCCCAGGCGACATGTGAGAGAAGGAGTCTTGGTGAGCGATTGACATGAAACAAATACCTACTCCCATCGACTGCCTCGATGCCTATTTGACAGAGATATTCCCGGTCATGAGGTCAAAATATCCTGTTGACTCCCGAGGCCCGAATTGGCACCAACCTTCAAACGATACCACCTCGTATGTCCCATTCGGCATCCTCCAGATAGCTCCGAATGGCGGAGTATAGTCAGACCAGGAACTGACGTTCAGACTGTTTGATGGAAGAAACCCTGCTAAATCGCTGCTGCTTCGTTTTGGACTGTCCATCGGGAAAACCCACGTCGAGTTTCCACAGAGGACACTCGTGCCATCCGACTCTAGCGGAAGTGACGTGGGTATGCCACATGGGTTTTTTCTAGTCTCTAGCGCAGCGATAGTGAAGAGCACAGCCGTCATTGCGAACATCGCTCCAGTGTATATCTTATACCACATCTGATTGACACAGGGTATAACCGTTGTGTTGGCGTGACCACACACGATGTAGAAGGCAAGAATGGAGAAGGTTATGCCGAGGAAAATGATATAGAAGAGTCCCATGAAGAGTTGAGTAACCGTTATGTAGAAAAAGATCCAGTTTTTTGGCGGGATCAGTGAAGCTATGCCCACACTAAACAAGAGGAGTATAACAGATAAATAGAATGCTCGTACCACGACCCTTAGCCAGCTCTGCGGTGATGTGTGAATATGTGCTGCCACGCCCCTTGCTGGTACTGGTTCGTAGTTTCGTGAGCTTCTCGGCTCTACTTCGTCTTCGTTGCGGAAATTGTCAACATCGGTCAACCAGAAGGCGGCCGGAAGTCTAAGCAAGCCCAATGTTGCCAAAGGAAAGAAGATGGTGGCCAGTGATATCGTATCGCCATAAGAAGCTCCGCCAGAGAGACCTAGAAGCAAGGCGTGCAGGGCTTGCACGCCCTGGAGCGTGACGATTACCGTTTTCAGAGCACTGAAGGAGAGGAAGTGCATATGGTTTCCAGATGGTTTGCGTACCCTGAATTGAGCGCTCTCTTCAATCATTCTCTCACTCCCATCCCAGCCACGCGAGGTCCAGAACAGTGTGTTGCTCGCAGCCATTGTCGTTGAAATCCAAAATCCAGACTGTATGCGAGCGCGTCGATCCGTGATGGCAAAGTAGCGCCATACGATGGAAGTCGGGTTGAGGTGGCCAAGGTACTCATGCCAACGTGGGCGATCAGGGCAGAGATAGACAGGCGACGGCAGGCCGGCCATGACATGCATCAGAAGTGGCGCGAGACAGAGAGTCAAGATCGATATCCAATCGTTGAAATTGAAGTTGTTCTGAATGTGGAAACCGACATAATATGGCACCATCTCGGGATCAGGCGTAGGCTTTGTCGCTGTGTGAGCACAAATACTTCAAATCTTCGGCGAGCCTGGGACGACGGCCTTTAAAGCTCTATTGCAAAGCTCTTCGGGCCGCCTGAGACTTGCATGATGAGGCTTGACACAGCCTCGCGAGGCTGTTGTCCCATGCATATTTGGAACATTGGGTACCCAATTGCGAGCGTGAGCGCCACTCCCATTGCTGTCAATTGCAGCACTGGATCATCTTGTCGGAAGGTGATTGGGGGTACCAACCTGTGCCTTTAGAAATTTTGCTCAATTGGAATGCACGCAACTTTAAGGCGGGCGAGGAGCCATGTAGGACATGCAATGATCTACACCATGATTGAGCATGGCTGCGTAGACTTTGGCACTAAGAATCGATATTGGAAAACGAGGACAGGGAGAAACAAGGACTTGCGGAAGAGGAGTGGACGATGAGGATGAGGACGAAACTGGAACTGAAACTGGAACAAAACTATTTATAGCTTCGATTCCACACGTGATTTTGGATACAGCTAACAGCCTGAACTTTGAATCCATGCTAGATGAAAAGGGAAGGGAAAGGTTTGTCCTCAATGAGAGACTGTTATTCAAGCGTATTGCAGTGAATTACGAGGCAAATCAACTCGCCCTCTGCTGTGTACCATGAATTGAATCACAGGTCCCATTTGTCCTTCTCCAACAACTAGTTAGGCCATGATCTGACGGATGAAATGTCACCCTTGAACAGTGATAGGCTATATCTCAGCCTCGTAACAATTAGCCGAATCCATGACGACGTTTTCATTGTACCCTGTTTGCTTCGTCCTTCACATCAGGTACCAGCATCAATAATCAGTCTCACCGGATGAGAACAATATCTTGAGACACCTCATCCATTATCAAAACATGCAAAGCCCCTAATCATTCCTCTCCAATCAAGCCGGCCATGTCCAATGGCAGTCAGAAACCAACGACCGCTGCATCGAAGAAATGTAGAAATTACATCTCGACTCACAAAACAAGCATCACTAACATAATTCAGCATTTCACTACCTCGCCGGCCTAGTCTCAGGGACTTGCTCCGCCGTCCTCCTCCAACCAGCCGATCTCTTGAAAACACGCATACAACAATCCTCCCATCTCAAGTCATCACATCCTCTTCTCAATACCCTTCGCGAGATCGCCGCATCCGGCTCTCCCATACAACAGCTATGGCGCGGTACAGTGCCCTCAATGATACGGACAGGAGCTGGCTCCGCTCTGTATTTCGGCGGTCTCAATGCCCTTAGGTCAGGTCTTGCCACAGCAGGAATCGGTATAATACCAGGCTCAGTCGGAAGAGTGGGAGCAAGAGAAGGGAGTTCGTCCGCTTTGCCAAAGCTGAGCAGTACGACAAATCTTCTTACAGGAGCCGTGGCGAGAGCAGCAGCTGGATTTGCCATGATGCCCATTACAGTAATAAAAGTCCGATACGAGTCTTCGCTCTACTCGTACAAATCGATATACGCTGCTTCGGCAGACATCATACGGAAAGAAGGCTTCAAGGGATTCTTTGCTGGTTTTGGCGCCACTGCTGTACGGGACGCCCCCTATGCAGGGCTATACGTTTTGTTCTACGAAGAAAGCAAGAGGAGGCTGGGAGCATTGAGCGACGTCACGGCAACACCTAGCATGGCTGCTGGAATCAACTTTACATCTGGAGTCCTGGCAGCTGGGCTGGCGACCGCCGTGACCAATCCCTTTGATGCGATCAAGACGCGATTGCAAGTTATGCCGCAAAAATACGGCAACATGGTCCAAGCGGCCAAACTAATGATTGCAGAAGGCGGGACAAGGAGCTTGTTCGACGGCCTAGCATTGAGAATGGGTCGGAAGGCCATGAGTTCGGCATTGGCGTGGACGCTTTATGAGGAACTAATTCGAAGGGCCGAAATAAGATGGATGAGCGAGGAGTTGATCTAGGATGAAGGGGATTTAGTAGGGCGACTTAATAATGATGTATTTGGATGGATTGATGCACATGGCGAGGCACTCTGGAACATACGGGAAATACCACTCAAAACTTGTACACATATGAGGGGACGAAAAATACACCACACAAAGCCTCACAGCATAATACACAGTTGGATAGTGCAGCTTAGCAGAGATATAACCTTTTTTCTAGAGGATACAGCGCATGATATCGTACCTTCATATTGTCTCTGAATATCAATCTACCTTGGTGCTCGCCACATGCCTTGACTTTATACAAACTACTTGGCACATTCTCCATGTGATCTGGCCGTCTTCATGACATTCCGTGACGCTGACAAATTTTGCAATGCTCTTTGCTTGAGTTCATTCCGCGAATCGTTGTTTGTATATATTATCTCTTCAGCAAGTACGGTCATGTATGAAGTCAGTTAGAAGTTCACGGAATACAGATGATAAGGGAACTCCTGACGATGACCGACATCAGGGATGTAGAAGTTGGTGATGATGTTCTTTGTGAAGGGGTGATGGAGGGAATCAGTAAAAGAAGCAGGTATAACATAATGACATTATATTCGATATTCTACTAATGTTGCCACACGAAGAGTGGGAGGTGTCATGGAGTATTGATCAAGAACATAATCTCAATTATGAAATTGTGAGCATTCTGGGTTCTCCAAAATTCCTTTCCAGAGGATCGAAAGGATTGCTAAACTGTCTGATTTCAACCATTTTACTCCATTTCCACTGGATATGGTTTGTACCGAGATGCCGAGACGCCTAGACTTGAGATGTAGTCATTTCTTGGGAATTCTTGATGGTGACGTGGATCAACTTCGTTGTTGAAGCTGATCTTGTACGGAGCGGTTGAAAGTACTTCGAAGAGTTCTGTCCAAACAAGTCCAGATTCAGAGTGCTGATACTGGGAACTTTACGCTACAGAGGCAAATAGAAAATTGCTGACAACCTCAGATTGTGTAAAAAAAAAATCCCTGCGAGAATTCTCGAATTAATTACCGGGAATTTATCACCCTTCCTCCTCATGAGAATATGAAATACGTAGTGAGCCCTTCACAAAATGTTGGTGAGATATGATATAATTAAAGAATCTCAAAATCATTGCGAATAACGATTCGAATTGTTTGTTCCTGGATTGTAACGATGGAGGGCATTTGGAAGGGGAAAGTACGTTTAAATGGGAATTTTGACTTCGGGAGGATTGAATGTGCGGCCAATGATCAATTGACTATGCGTACGTGCGTCGAGGCAAGGAAGACAGGCTGCAAGTTCCCGAGCCAGATAGATTATAGATGCATGAACTCGATTGCGTGGTACAGTCCGTGCCATATAGAGGACAACACTTCAGTTAGCCTTCGCGATAGGACGGGAGTGCTACGGGAGACGGCGCTTCAAAGATTCTCGCCCTAGCTTTACGGTCCTCGGATTTCCAAGCTCTTGTGTGAATATGGAAGAGTTGGCCACGACAGTGGGTTGCTTTCTTGGCCCAAAAGAGGAATGAACCTGGACCACATTCCATCTTCGCATGCCAATAAACCTATCAAGACTGAAGAAGAAAGCTTTAAATGTTGACAACACATACATGGCACACGCACAATGAGACTAAAAAGGGCTCTGCACGTGTCAAAATGTGCGAAAAGTTTCATGTGTCTTGCGCGTCGTTTCGATGCTTCGTTTGGCGCAGAGCTTATAGTTGTTGAAAGGCAATGAAACAGACAGCCGTGCGAGGTAGGTTGGAATCGACGCCGACCAACAGGGGATCTGAGTGCTGAGTGACAGGAATATGGGGTATGGAGAGGGCAGAGTAGAATACGATAGTAGATAAAGCTGTCAAGACCAGAGCCTTGCTCCGATCTGCACGTGCATTTGGTAGTGATGCTCACTAGGGTTCGTTGCTTTTGCTAGTATCCATTGGCATTCTGCTTTTGGCTTGTTCCAATAGGCGGCGTTGCTGTGAAGCTGCAGCCAGCTCTCCCGTCGTTTACCCATACCACCCACTTACCCACCATACATACACTATTGCATACTGCATACCCACAAAACCCCCTCAAACCCGCACCTCGAGTCTTTCGCACACCCTCTCTTCAACATTCTCTTCACACACCCTCTCTCTCCGAACCAAAGGCTCCGGCCGTCTCCATTAGTATTTCTTCATCGCTCTCTCGGTCTTGCTTGCTTGTTATCGAAGGGGTCTTGCTAGTCTTCCCGCACAACGTCACCTCGCTCTCTCCATACCACATCCAACGCAACCAACGATCCTTCCACCACCAAAACAATTATCACGCACACGTCCCTTCCCATTCAGTCACTTCGAGCTCGTGCTGTCGTTGACTGTCTCTCCATCTCCAGCTTCGTCGACTCACACTACACACACAACCCAGCACAGCACAGCACAGCACAGCACAGCACAGCTATTCAAACGAGTCCCTACCTCTGTTCAGCTTACCGCTTTCATTGAGATCCATCATACCGAGCTTCAAATACCATTCACACTAGAGGCAGCTTACGCCCTCGCACCTTTTTGCACAACATCCAGTCTGCAACCATGGATCAACAAGGACAGACCGGCGCCGGCGGCCCCAGTCCGAGTATGGGACCAGCAGGCCGCAGACTGCATATTGCCCACAGACGCAGTCCATCCGAATTGACACCATTGATGAGTATGTCGTCCCTTTCTCACATATAATGCTTGTTTGCGCACACAGACCATCGCTGACGACGCCATAGTGGAGCAACTGGCCCTCGCACAGCAGATCGAGCTCCTCCAGCAGCAGCAACAACAGATCGCAGCTACCCATCAGCAATATGTAAACATGGGAATGCTTCCTCAACAGCAACAGCAGATGGCCAATTTTCAGATGCAAGGCCAGATGCCTAACATTTCACCTCACGGAAACCAGTATCAGTTCCCTCAGCAACAGCAGATGCCACAACAGCATTTGGGTGTACCCCTGAACGCTCCTACACAGCCTTCTGCCCATCGTCGGAATCAGTCGGCTTTGCCGCAGATGGGCTCCATGGGACCACCTCCCGCGCCCGCTCAAGGTACGTCTAGTGCGGATTTCTCTTCGCGATTTCACACTCAAATTATTCAAGGTCGCGAGAATGTTAATCCTCGTGGTCGAGGCGCGGGGCCAGTAGGAGGCGGTCACGCTCGACGTCATTCTCTCGCCCTGCCAGAAGCCAAAAAAGCTGCCGAATTGGCAGAACAGAAACGAAAGTCGTCGGCATTTCAATTTCCAGCCCCTGGTTCTACAGGCGCAGAGACAGGTAATGCTAATGAATCACCTTCTCCTTCTACAGGCACGGCACAACCCGTCCCACAGCAACAACCAAACACCATGAGCAACGCCACTCGTGGCAGAGGCAATCCAGCCCATGGCCGTAGTCAGAGCATGGCAGTTGGAAACGGTCGAGGACAAGGTGGCCGTGGTGGTGGAAACTTCCAATTCCCTCCACCTCAGGCCACGAACGACGCCGGTGCCAACCAAGGTCAATCTGACTTTGTCCGCCGCGGAAGCCACGGACACGGTCGCTCCAACTCGAGAAACTTCGAGGGCAATTGGAGACAACAGAACAACCCCCAGAATCAAGAGCAGCAACAAGGGACCATGGGCAATTTCAGCATGGGCAACAACGCTGCGGCACCTCCATTCCAGCCTGGTCACCGTACACGAGGTTCCGTGAACCAATCTGTTGGTTCAATTGGTAACTTCCAATATCCTGGACAACCGCAGCAAATGCTTCAGCTTGGTCCTCAGGGCCAAGTGCTTGTCCAGCCACAATTGTTTGCCGCACAAGGCTTGAACCCACTCCAATTCGCCCAATTGCAAGCATTGCAACAGATGAATGGACAAGGCATGGTTGGCCTCCAAGGTAGCCAGCACGCTCCACACATGTCCATGCATCAACAACAACAGCAACAGCGAAAGACGCTCTTTACGCCATACCTTCCACAGGCTACCCTTCCTGCTCTGCTCGGCAATGGACAGCTTGTTGCTGGTATCCTGCGTGTCAACAAGAAGAATCGAAGCGATGCCTACGTTACGACAAACGATCTCGACGCCGATATCTTCATTTGTGGTAGCAAGGATCGAAACCGTGCTCTTGAAGGCGATCTTGTTGCCATCGAATTGCTTGATGTTGACGAGGTCTGGGGTCAAAAGCGCGAGAAGGAAGAAAAGAAGAAGCGCAAGGACAATACCGATGGCACTCGCACGAGCAGCATCAACGACGCGACCACTCAAGCCGAGCCTGCCTCAGAAGGCGGCATTCGCCGACGTGGCAGTCTTCGCCAGCGCCCTACTCAGAAGAAGAACGATGATGTTGAGGTCGAAGGTCAGAGCTTGCTCCTAATGGAGGAAGAAGAGATCAACGACGAGCAGAAGCCACTTTACGCCGGTCATGTTGTCGCAGTCATTGAGCGTATTGCTGGTCAGATGTTCTCAGGAACCCTTGGTCTTCTCCGGCCCAGCAGCCAGGCTACCAAGGAAAAGCAGGAAGCTGAGCGCGCAGCTCGAGAAGGCAGCAACAGCAGACCACAGCAAGACCGTCAGCAAGATAAGCCAAAGATTGTCTGGTTTAAGCCAACTGACAAGCGTGTTCCCTTAATCGCTATTCCAACTGAACAGGCACCCCGCGATTTCGTCGAGCGCCACCAGGACTACGCAAACAAGATCTTTGTCGCTTGCATCAAGCGATGGCCCATCACATCCCTTCACCCTTTCGGAACTCTTGTGGAAGCTTTGGGTGAGATGGGTGACCTCAAAGTTGAGACTGACGCGCTTCTACGCGACAACAACTTTGGCCCTGACGACTTCTCTGACGCCGTTTTGAAAAACGTCGGCTTTGAGGACTGGTCAGTAGAGGCTGACGGCGAAACTGCTTTGGAAAACCGTCGCGACTTCCGTGATGAGCAGACCTTCACTATCGATCCTAACGGCACTAAGGAGCTCGACGATGCCATCCACTTCAAGAAGCTGGATGATGGCATCGTGGAAGTTGGCATCCACGTTGCGGACGTCGCCCACTTCATCAAGGCCAACTCCCTCGTTGACCGTGAGGCCAAGAAGCGTGGTACCGCTGTCTACCTGATGACTCGCACAGTCAACATGCTCCCACCTCGATTGTCTCAAGAGGTCTGCTGCTTGAGCCCTGGCGAGGAACGCTACACTGTCAGCATCGTCTTCAAAGTCCACGCTCAGTCTGGAAAGGTCATGGAGGACGATACGTGGATTGGTCGTGGTGTGATCAAAAGCTCTGGCAAGCTGTCCTACGATGACGTTGATGCTGTTCTGTCCGGAAGCACCTCTTCTTTGGACGCAGGGAGGGTTAACGACATCAAGTTGTTGAGCGTAAGTCTAAATTTTGTCTTTCCAAAGGAACCTTTTGCTGACAATTATACAGCACATCACCCAGCGATTCCGCCAACAGCGCCTCAATGACGATGTTGAAGATGCGCCTCCACTCAGACTTCTCTATCAACTCGACGATGAAAACGTTCCCGTTGAGGAGAACATTTTCGACTCCAGCTCGGCACATGAGCTCATCGAGGAGTTAAGCCACAAGGCGAACGCCTTTGTTGCACAGAAGATTGTCGAGGGCTTGCCCGAGAAGGCTTTGGTGCGCCGTCACGCAGCTCCCAACATTCGTCGCCTACAGACCTTCAAGGAGCGCATGACCCAACTCGGCTACGAAATCAATACCGATACCAGCGCTGAGCTCCAGAACAGCCTGTTCAAGATTGAAGATACCAACGTCCGAAAGGGTATGGAAACTCTTCTCATCAAGGCCATGCGACGTGCGCAATACAATGTTCACGTGCCCTCAAGAGATGCCTCGCACTACGCGTTGAACTTGCCAGTTTACACGCACTTCACCAACCCATCCCGACGCTACGCAGACATCGTTGTCCACAGGCAACTCGAGGCCGTCCTCTCCAATGGAGCCATCGATTTCACTGAGGATATCGAGTCCCTTGGAAAGACCGCTGAGATGTGTAACACCAAGAAAGATTCAGCTCACGGCGCACAGGAGCAGAGTGTTCACATCGAAGCCTGCCGGAAGATGGATAAGATGGCCAAGGAGCATGGTGGCGATCTCATCAGCGAGGGTATCGTGCTATGCGTCTACGAATCCGCCTTTGACGTTCTCATTCCAGAGTGGGGCTTCGAGAAGCGTGTGCACTGCGACCAATTGCCACTGAAGAAGGCCGAATTTGACAAGAACAAGCGCCTCCTCGAACTGTTCTGGGAGAAGGGTGTAACTTCTTCTGCCTACATCCCTGAGGATGAGCGATCGAAACCTGGACCGGGCCGTGGTAATGCTGCCGTAGCTGCGCGAGAGGCTGAAGCTGCCAAACAACGTGCAAAGGAAGCCGAGGAAGCCAAGCGTCGCCAAATGGACACTGGCTCCATGAACACTGACGATGTTGATGCGCTCTTTGATGACGATGATGAAGAGTCTGTCAACGACCTCGCTGAGATGACATCTGGCGTTTCTCTCAATGCTGGCATCAAGGACAGGCCGACCCAGAGCATGCCCCCATCGCCAACACGAAATGGACCCACCGGTACCCAGGCTCCACACCGTACCAGCTCTGATTCAAAGCTCGCCCAAAGCGCTGCCGATGCTCCAGAGTCCAAATTGACCGACAAGGAGAAGTATCTCGACATGTTCACTCTCCGTGAGCAGAATGGTGATTACATCCAGGAGGTGCGGGAGATGACGAGAGTGCCCATAATTTTGAAGACGGACCTTACCAAGAGCCCACCGTAAGTTGAAACATCCCTTGCACAACACGTTCATCTTGCTAACCATAACATAAGGTGCCTCACAATCCGGTCTGTCAATCCTTTTGCATTGTGAACGACGAGTTAGACGATCTGTCTTGAGTCGACTGTCGCTTGGAAGACAGCGGTCAGTCGCCCTCCTTTCGATTCTGCCGTCTGATATTCTCACGGAATTGCGGTACTCAACCGCGAGAGGTTGTTGAAAAGTGTTTATTTCCTTTTGCGCGCACACCATTGAGATATACCTACCTTGTCACTCTTTTTATATCACATTGGCGAAGATCAGGTTTGATGGATTCCTTGGGCGATGAGGCACGGAGGATACAGGCAGGCGGAATGGTCGATACGGCCAATGTATTGATGGATATGCGGATGTTAACTTTGGTCGAGGAGCAGGAATGTTCGTTCGGCTGATGTTGCATCCGATGCGATTGCTTTACATATTATTAGGTATCTAGGACTGTTCGTGGCGGAAAGAAGATGCTGTGGTTTGTATTCCCTAATATGTAGTTCCTTTGATCACGGATTATCAGGGTGGAGATTAGACTGGTAACATGCAATTCTCAGAAAGCAGATGATTCAGCAACAAAGCAAATGTGCCCTCGTATTGACTGTGATATGTTCGCTAATGAGGATGGTTTCTCGTGGATTGAAACCACGGTTGAGTGAAGAGAATAATTGTTTCTTGAGAGGACGCATTCACGGGCTCTGATTGCATCGCCCCTATTATTACCTCTTCGTGAACTTGTGTGTTTCTGATCGTTTGCCACAAAGTCAAATACCCTGCCTCTGGCGATGGCGAAATGTTTTGAAGGATAAGCAATGAAAGAAGCAACGCATCGCCTGTTCTGCACCCGAGCCAATGAAACCTTTTCAAAAGCCAAATGTAAACATTGAGGACGGACTTTTTGCTCTCCGCAAATATCTCGAAACCAAACACGAGCCTGACTGAGATTTGAATCAACCCTTTTTTTTTCTTGGTGGGAAAAGAAGGTCGAAACAACACGCTATGAGATTTCGGGTGGACTGCCCGCGCTTACGCTGCGAACGCCACCAGTCGTCTTCACCATTGAAATTTTCCTACGCGCTCCTGCAGCAAGTCTGCGGTGGCCTTGCAGTGCTTGTCGAGTGGTCAAACGTGATGGAAAAGAGGCGGATGTCAATTAATCACGGTGTCTTGTTGCAGATGCGCTATGGACTGCCTTTTCGGACTGTTCTCCTGAGAGACCAGACAAGCCGAGTTGGAGAGACCGTTAGTTGGAGTTGTTATTGAGGTACCTCTCTCCTAAGTTTTAGTTAATCTTGGTAACTGAAGATGGAGATGGATTCGCTCTCGATAGACCCGCCTCTCCACGTTGAGGAAACGTTCTTGTTGTTCGCCAAGTCGCGTTCATCACACCTAATCTATCATGAGAAGAAGCATTCGCACGGCAATACCCCCCTCCTACCGGATGGAGACTCTGCCGTTTCTATTATGTATTTCTTTATTTTCTCTCAACCAGGGCATAAGAGGCTCTGCAAATAGCATGGTCCGGTCATGGTCGAGCCCGGTCGGATCTGGCTACGCCGAAGACTACTCTCTCACTACAGTCGTTTCATATGCTCAGCACCCTGTCTCATCACCCCAGTCCTCCGACCATCTCTCCTCCAACCTCAGTCGCAACCTCACCAAACTCCCTAAGCTCCTTACCATCTCCACGAGCGCTTCTATGCAGCGCGCAGCCACCTGGCCGGCTCGGAAAGCTTGACACTTCCCGTATAGGCCATGTCGAGTCCCTCCACCAGACCAGGGGCCCGGCATCTCACTATGCCTAGAAGCTGTGACGGGTAGTGAACTGCCCGTCTCAGGTCGTCCCATTGATGCGCTTGGTCGATTATAAGGTCTGATACGTCCCCGTCCTGCAGTTTCTCTCCTCGTCAAAGGTTGTTTCTTGAGTCCTTATTGCAGTGATACCCTCAGTTTCTTCCTTCTCTTCCACTCCTTCAAATCTTTTTACATTCCTTAGCTGGTACTAATCACAGTCCCTGGTTGGACCTTTATTCGCTTCCTGTCAATTATTCTTCACTCGCATAATAGACAACAGTCTACTTCAACTTCATCCTCCATCAAAATGCCTGGATTCTCTCAATTAATCAAGTTGGCCCTGGTCTTCGGATCAGTGGCAGTCAACGCCGCGCCAAAGTTCAACAATGCCCGCCCAAGGACATTCGAGATCCGCGCACCACAAGCACCTGCACCTGCTGCTCCAGCTCCAGCAGCACCTGCTCCAGCACCTGCTCCAGCACCTGCTCCAGCCCCAGCGGCTGCTGGTAACCTCACGGATGTTGACATCTTGCAATTGTAAGGACTTTCACGCAATGGGGAATCGGAACATCATGCTAACAAGACGACAGCGCTCTAACTCTTGAGCATCTTGAATCAACATTCTACACTCAAGGATTCGCCAAGTTCCCAGATTCGGATTTCGCTGCGCTTGGTGTCACTCCAGATCAAATCACTGCTCTCAAGGCTGTTGCAGCAACTGAAGCCACTCATGTTACTACTTTGATGTCTGTGATCAGCGCTGCAGGCACTCAACCCGTCCAGCAATGCCAGTACAACTTTGGCTTCACCACCGCCCAGAACATGGTTGCCACTGCTCGTGTCCTTGAAGCCGTCGGTATCTCTGCTTACCTCGGAGCCGCACCTCTCGTCACGACAAAACCAGTCCTCATGGCCGCCGCATCCATCGTCACAGTTGAAGCCCGTCATCAGACCTTCATCCGTGGCGCCTCCAAGGCCGTGCCAGTACCAAATGCCTTTGACACACCTCTCGGACCCCGCGCTGTCTTCACCCTCGCGGCTCAATTCATTCAGTCCTGCCCTGCAGGCAGCAACCTCAACATTCAAGCTTTCCCAGCCATTGCGCTCGCAGGTGGTGGAACCGGTATCACTGCCGGCCAGAGCCTTGTCCTCGCCGACCCCAACTCACCTACCGGAGCTGGATTCTGCGCTTTTGTCAACCAGGGCATGTCAATGTTTGCGCCGCTTACTGGTGGAAGCTGCAATGTTCCACAAAACATGTCTGGAGAGGTTTACATGATGGTTACGAGGACCCAGTCTATTGCTGATGCTGAGATTCTTGCTGGGTATGTATTTTTCCTCCTCGATGGTTTTGGATGAACACTAATTCTTTGCAGACCTTCCGTCATTTTGATGACTTAAGCGCTCTTTTGTAATTTTCATTTAGCATGATCGGGATTTTCTAAGCAATTGTTCTGGGTGGATCGCGGGAATTAGAAAGAGGAAAAGAAAGTCGCATGGTACGGGGTAGTCACAGCGCCCGGGGGTAGTCATTGTTCGTTGCTTGGTCCGACAGCATGACAGGAAGAGAAATATGAAGTTTTTTATCATTGATCTAGATCCAGCGGGCGTTATTCTTTTCTTCGGTTTGTCTCACAAGGCTCTAATACCCGCCGTGAGGAATCGCGTTCTTGTTTAGAAGCAATCATCCCTCTTTGTTATCAAAGAAGTGGAAATGTTTATTTTGTATTTACTACACATTATCAATATTTGAAAACAGGAGCGGCCTTGCTGGATCTTTTTCAAGATTTTTTTGTGCCATTATGCTAATTTCTCCTCTTTACGATCTCTCATTCTACCGTCAATATTATGTATTACAAAGCGACTTCACTCACGATGAGGTCTCACGATCTCTCGACCAACACAAAGTCAAGAATCGGCTCTCCAACATGACCGACCTCCCTATCGGCCTTAAGTACACCCAAAAGCTCGATAATATCACTTCAACACTGCGGGAATCTGATCACCGCCAAGTCCCATCTTTTGAGGCACGTTTTGGAAACCTCAAACGAGTGATGCGGCATGCATGACCATGATCAGGACGAAAGCTCCCGCGAGCTGGAATTATGAGACAGGGGTTGTTGAGCCAAGACTAATGGGAGCTGGGTTCGGAAAGATGGTGCATTGATCGGGATCTGAGGCATGGATTAAGCTTTCGGATTTTTGCGATCGTCTGAGCTTAATTATGGAGGTAAGGATGCTTGGGAAGCTTGGGTAGATCGGATCGAGTGCGAGATGGAGTTGCATGAAAGATGGTGAGGCTGTATCACGTGTACAAATACATACCACCCATGCATTGCTTGTAGACCAATTTTGAATTGACCCTCACTGACAACAAGGAGTATAAGCTAAGCTCCGGCGTTGAGAGAATACCGCATCACTCAACCTGCTTGACAACCCCAGTCTTCGTATCCATCCAAAAGCCCACAGCACCCTCCACCAACTTCCTTCTCAAAAACCCTGCCTTCGCCCTCAAGAACTCCAGGTCCAACTTTACCCCCTCCTCTCCCCGACTGACCTTCCACTCACATACCTCCTCCCTCATCCTCACCGTCTCCTCACTACTCGGCTCTTTCGCCTCAGCAATACGTTCATGCACTAATTCCTTGGTTAGATGACTAGTCCCACAATCCGAATGCTGCAACAGCACGATTTGCGAGATGGAGAAGCGAGAATCGAGAGCTAGGATGTCGGGTAGGGCCGTATAGATTCTGCCGCCGGGGTTGCGGATGACGATTGCTTCACTTTGGGCCAGTGAGAATATTTCGTAGGGGTTGCAGCGGGAGTCTAGGCAGGCAACTGCGGTGGGTTTGTTAGCAAATGAGTGAATCCAAAAAGATGAAAGAATGAAAGGGTTTTTGGGCGGCGGATAGGGGAGAAGTGGAGAAGAGTGGACCCACCGACGATGGTGTGGGGACCGTTTGTGAAGGAGCCGCCGAAGAGTTGCAGGAGGGGTGGGAGGGCGCGGTGTTTTGTAGTTGCGTATTCTCTGATTATTTCCGTGAGCCATCGATAATTATTAAGTGAGAGGGAGTTGAATCGCACTTGTTGCGTTTGAGTAATTCCTCAATAGTTAGCGTATTGACAATTTTCTTTTCCGAAGTAGCCATGATTAGATCAGTTCGACAGTACTAAAAAAATAGTCAGAATAATTTGTTTGATTGAAGAGAGCAGAGCAAGGCTGGACATCCCAACTTCTTATTTGCGCGCCTATCAATGCAATCTCGGCACGTTGACCGCAAGGCAACCATGAATAGTAATCATTTGAATGTTGAGGGGTACAGAGGTCAACAAGCCAGCCACTTGACCCTCAAAACGAGAAGACCGTTATTTTGTTGAATATCGTGATACTAGGTAAATCGCGGAATAGAGCTTTCCGGACCCGTTGCATGGTGTTCATGTTGTTGAGTTCGAAGCGAGATGCATCGTATCTAGAGAGTAATCAATTCACCATCTCCATGCGGTGAGCGGACGAAATAGAAGGAGTGAAGGACGAAATGGTGAAAAAAAGGTATCTTGGCTTCACTTATACCAAAATGAACGAAAATTATGTACATGCTTCTTGTCCGCCGTTCTCGCATTACTGCTCCACCCCACTTGCCATCACTCCGCGTCCGAACCACTCACTAATCGTGCCAAATTTATCTCGTGATCTTGTGAGGGCATCTTGGAACATGTCGTGTCTGCCTGCACTCTCCTCTTGCGCTTTGCGAATAGCCTTAACGGTTGCATTCTTCCCTGAGCAGAGAGGACACTCCATCTTATCCTCATCATGCTCTCCATAATCACCCGCAATGCCTCCAACAGGCGAGTTCACGCAGCGTTCGTGGAAGCTGTGTTTGCACAGAAAATGTACGGTCGGCAGGTCTAAGGTTGCACCACACGCTGAGCAACGAGTCGCATTGAAGGTTTCTGGTTTCGATGAAAGGCGTGAAATTTCTTCCCGTTGCTTTGTGGTGTCGGTGCGATAGGATGTGATGAGCCTGCGGTTTGAACTAATTTCTTGTCGTTCTCGCGAGATCGTGTTACTGAGGTAGGCCTTCACCAGACCCATAGTGGCAACACCATTGGAGCTCAATGTTTGGATCACTTGCAGCGGTGCCATGAGACCATCTTCGTCAATCTTAGCGAGAACGGCATCAAGCTCGTCGCCTGCCTCTTGGAGAATCTCAGGACTTGATGTGAAATACGCAAGGGCTGCAGGGTAGAGTTGTGGTTCTTCTGGTCCATATTTGTGCAGCGCTTTGATCGCACCAGTCGTGTCTTTGGCGGTGGTATACGATCGGAAGATGTCGAATCGTAATCCCTGTTTTTCGCGGACGAGAATCGTTCCATCACGGAAATTTTCCAAATGGGAGAGTAAGAGCACGCTAGACGTATCTATCGGCACCTTCTTATCCTCGATGAGAGCTTTGGCTTTGTTTTCCCACTCAAGGCGGTCTGTCTCATCTTTCTTGCCATTGGCCGTGTGCAGGTACATCTCGAAGAGTGTTGAGTAGAGGTCAGACTTGTCTGCCTCTTTCAGATTTTCCGCTGTGATGCATGCTTCCAAGAACACAATGAACTCTTGAGGATGATCGACAAACGCAGAAAATGCAGTCCTGGGTTTTGGAATGTCGTACACTGGAGGTGGATCATCCGTGTTCGTCTCCACAACTTGTGTGACGGTATCTTTGGGCCTATTGGTGTCAGAGGAAGCCGAACCACTGATGCTCATGTATGGAAGTGGCAGCATCGCTGCAAGATTTTGGACGGCAGTTGTAGCTCGAGCAATACCACCTTGGGTTGTTGGCGACGCTTGAACAATGACAATAGCATCTTTCTTGGGTCGAAACTGGCCGGTATAGTAGTCGATGAAGAGCTGTGTCACATCTTTCGAGCAATGTTCAAGCAGCACGGTTGCATACTTCATCAAATTCTCATATGCGAGTCTCGGCTCCAATCGCCAAATGTACGCAACTGCTTCGTCGTACTTCTTGGAATCTTCAATCAAAATGTCGACGACCAACTCATGCTGGTCATGTTTTCGTGCCAAATATGCAGCTTGGTCGAAGTAGCCACCTTGTCTACACATTGATATAGCCGTGTCGAGATCGAATTTAAGATCGCCAGGAGATTTGATGAACTCTTCGAGTTTGTCAACATCCTTGAGCTTTGCATAGCAGTTTAGGAGCAATGTAGTATGGTCTGGAGTCGCCTTTTCATGATCGTGCAACTCCTCCAGGTAGTCTATAAGATTATGTATTCTCTGGGTGTCAAGGAACTGTAGTATTGAGTTAGCAAATCACTTCCTCGTGTTCAGCGCTGCTTTACTTACCTTGCGAATGACTTGAGATGGTTCCGTGTTGTCGATGGCTTTGAGATACTGCTGCATGGCGGTATCGTAATCCCCTTTCTGGTATAAGAAATCGCCATATTTCCGATAGATGATGTTTTGCTGGGAGTGGTCAACTCCTAGTTTCTGTGCTAGATTGATGGCCAGCACGTAGAGATGGCGCTGGTAAAGGATTTCAAGTTTTTGCTGAATAGTTTTTTCATGGTATCGGAAGATCTATGATGGTCAGTGTGGAAAGAATAAGCAAAGGATAGTCCAAATTACCTTTCCATCAAGCGTGAAAACGAAGAGGTCGCCCCATTCCATGAAAATGAACTTGACTTCAGACGAAAGCGATTCCTGATGCGCAATGAATTTGAGATCCGTGTGAAGAATGGTGAAACCGGAGGTGCTGAAGAAGTCATCTGCCTGTCTGCCACCCCCGAAAGCTCGTAAGGGTGCGCTTCGTGCCAGGGTATTGGTTTTCGATGGCGACACGAGTGCAATGTAGTCCTTAAATATGGAGATTGACTTCTTCTCGCCTTCAAAAGCATATGCGGGACCGCGTCCATGAAGGCCATAATAGTAAATTCCATCATTGCGGGCCACAACTACGTCGCGAGTAGTCTTGTCAACAGTCATACACCCCACTCCGGAACCTGTCTCTTCGAGAGACCGGGCTGGTTGGCCTTGGCCACGGCCTGAAATCACAAGAGTTGATATTCTGCCTGTTGTGGCAATGTATAATGTGGTGATGCTCCCTTCTCGAAAACCTATACCAGTAATCGGTTCGTCTGATTCAAAAACTGTCCGTTGTTTGGCTCCACGATCGTGAATTAAATCGCCACGGACCACCGTTACTGACCCGTTTCCGAAGCCAATCGCAAGTTGAGACAAGTCTTCAAGTGCGGTGAAAGCAGAGATCTGACCAACTTAGCTCTACAACAAGGCAAACATACCAGGCAAGACTAACTGGAAAAGGCTTTCTTCCGTTATTGATTGAAAGTGTGCTAACACACCGCGGAATACCAGTCTTTTTCTCAAGCTTGTCGAGCGCCCATACTTTCAACACAGGCTCGTGAGGCATATCCTCAGCAATGGTGACAAGTAATGAGGTCCCTTGGACCTGTTTCATATGGGTGATCACGCCCGTCTCATGCGCCTTGAAGGATCTAACAATCTTGAAGGCTTGAGATAGAATGCGAACCATTCCATCAGAGCTGCCGAAGAAGACATTATCGGATCCAGTCGCGACACAGGCGATGTTGCCTGGCTAGAAAGACATTAGTCACAGCTTCGAAATCGTGGTGAACGATCCATACCTCTGATAGCAACGCATTTTCCTCCGGTGATAACTTGACCTGGGTCACATCGAAGAACCGAAAGGCCTTCCACTTCGAGCGAGTTAGTTATAGCTACGATCTGGTTGCGGCAAGTAAGTATCCATACCGATGACAAGGCCATCGCTCAAGCTGTTCTCATCAGCACCAAGCCGATTGCATGTTCCTTAGATTAGATTCCAGCAGCAAATAGATGAAGGCGAGTGGATGGTGATGCAGAATGCTTGCATGAAGGGAAGTGGAATGCACTCAGCCACACAACAAAGAGGCTATGCCGCTGGGTCACGTGTAAAATGACGGGGTAAGGAGTCTTCGAACGAAGACGTTGGCCGCGACTCCTTTTCCATCAACACACATCATCAACTACAAGAACCTCGACCCGCGCCTCCCTGTTTGCGCACTTTCACAAACTTCTTCTTCAACCAACGCGCCGCCTTCATCTTCATCCACTACGCGCCGTGCCACGACACCACTCCAGGTTCACTTCTCTTCAATTCACTTCGCCAGGCAGCACACTTCACTGCCACACTACTCTGCAGACGCATCAAGTCAGCCTCGCAAGACCACTCCTTCCAACTTGACATCGAGATATTTAACCACACCTGCCATCCTTCAGTCTACTCCGTCGCGTAGCCTGATCCTCACATCAACAACTCTCAGCCCACTCATCAATACCAATCGCCATAATGCCAGACAAGCTTTCCCAGTCTCTCGACCAGATCCTCAGCGAGCGTCGCAAGACAACTGGTGCTCGTGGTGGACGCCCTCGTGGACGTCGTTCGGCTGCGGGCACTGCAGCTCCTACCCCTCCGGTTGGCGGCGTGAAGAAGACGACACGCGCCGAGAAGAAGCCCGAAAAGGCGTCGATTCCGACAGGACCGTCTCGCGCTGGCGACGGAAAGATTATTGTGTCTAACTTGGTAAGCATCCTCACTATAACACTTCCAGATTCACGTCACTAACATTCATTCAAGCCGTTCGACGTGACGGAGGCACAGATCAAGGTACGTTAAGTGTGGCGGTCACATCCTATGAGCCCACTCGCCGTTACTTGAAGACGATCGACATCCGCGAAAACTATCCATTTCCACGTGCAGCCTTATATGGTGCACCAGCCGCGCCTTGCGCAGGCATTCCACACTCTGGACAACTCTCACTCCGCAAACCTTGCTTGCTTGCCAGTTCCAAGGCTTGCGCAGATGCGTGTGAGATGTTCGATCCATGTCCTGCATTAGGCCACACATACATGCAGCATGCCTGGCAAGCAGCTCGCTTTTGTGATGGCGCAGTCGACTTGAGAGTTGTTGGCTACGAGAATCTATCTCTTTCGGTATTGTCCTTATGGTCAACTTCGTGACAGCATCAAGTTCAGCGAGCGCAGCAGCGAAGCTTCAGGATTCTCCATGGAGTATTGAGCAGAACATCGAGCGAGCATCGAATATCCGCAAGGTTACAGAGCATAGTCGCACAGCATGATTTCAAGAGACAAGGAAGGCTCAAGAGCAGGTTGATACAATACATGCACGCGCGGCAGGGTGGGCACGCTATTGTATTGCATTGAGACTGTTGGTGAGGAGCTGGCTGGCCTTTTTGTGCAAAACTTGTTCCTCTCTGGGTCGGCCCCATTTTACCACAGTTGAACATGGGACTATTGCATGCTGGTGGCGGCCTTGGTTTGGTGAAGAAGGAGATCGTTGGCAAGTTGTTCTCTGTGAGACTTACGGCATTGTTGGGACCCGCTGCTCGCTCGCTCGCTGAACTTATGCTCCACTACTGATTACGCCTGGAACGTTCGATGAATACTGGCCACCGGATCGCGTCGCATCGTCTTTTCATATCGGATCGGATAAAACTTTTCGAATCGCAGTTAACTGACTCGAATTTTTCGTGCCTCTAGGAGTACTTTTCACAGACTATTGGAGCCGTCAAGAAGATCGAACTCTCTTACGGACCAAATGGCAAGAGCCGTGGCATTGCCACCCTCACATTTTCGAAGCCTGCACTCGCAACCCAAGCAGCCAAAGAGCTCGATGGCTTGAAAGTCGACAGCCGCGTCATGAAGGCAGGTCCACCGCTCCGAACAACCTTTCCATCGACTAACTCCAAATAGATCGAGGTCATCGTTGGCGCGAAAGACGTCCCATCCCCACCGGCACCTAAGTCGCTCAAAGACCGCGTCGCCCATCCAAAGGTTGCTGACAAGGATAAGCCAAAGCCCGCCACTGCCGACAAGGCTGGTAACACTGTCGGCGCTGCTGCCCGAGGTAGGAAGCGAGGTGGTCGAGGCCGTGGTGCTGCCGCCGCCGGTGGTCGTGCAAAGCCAAAGACTGCGGAAGAGCTGGACGCTGAGATGGCTGACTACTGGGGTGGCGAGACCGCCGCCGGCACGGCGGATGCTCCCATGTCAAACGGTGGTGCTGTTCAGCCAACAGCTACCAACGGCGGCGAGGCAATTATGGAAGATGATGGTAAGCAGATTAACACAGGACAGCAGGGTGCCAAGCAATCATCATGGAAAGCTCCCAATCGTTCTTGTTCTAGCTCGCTGAGTCTTCCAGTTTGTCCAGTTCGGCATGATAGCCTCTTCAGATTTGATGATGAGGACAACTGCGATTCAAATCTGGCCGAGGATTCCATGATCTCGTGATCGACATAAAGCTTTCCAAGATGATTGTTTGCGCCTGCTGTCTCTTTCCACTATCTAGAGGTCTTGGCTAACTAAGCTGCAGTTATTGCTTGATTGGTTGCCAATGGTGAAGTATCATCGTCTTACTTCCCCACTAACAGTAAGGAGATTTTTCAGTCTGAGGAAATCTTCTTGTCTTCATGTATCAACTCGGATTGGGATTCCCTTGTTTCATTATCCTCTTTGAGCTTTCGATTGCGGGACGACGGATGGGCATGGAGTTCTGTGATTTTTCGTTTTGAGGAAAGGGCTACCCCATTTCTTACCAGATTGCATTTGCGAGATGGATATTTTACAGACTGCCTTGTTTGAATATAAAGCGGTCATTTCATCATTGAGTTGCTTGCAGTCGCTAATGAGGTCGAACTGTTGTTGCGACTGGTGAGAGGATGAGCTGAGGAGACGGGGTTCTTATAGCTCACTCTGGTCATTGAATGAAAAAAATATTGTTGATTCCCATTCGGTTCGAAGTTCGTTGCATTCTTGTCGAAACTCGCTCGCTGGCTCATCTCAACAGTGACGCTACGCCCAGTGGGCTTTGGCCTGGTCCAATGCTTGGGCATTATAGAAAAGAAATCGGTGCCTTGTCAACACTGCCACACAAGAAGTGGGCGCAGCCTCACAACCCATCCAGCATTTTTCTTGCAAAAAACCGCCCCGCCACTGAGCAAGTCGTCCGTCACAACACAGTTGACTGTAGTGCTGACAATGTTACCACCTTCTTGGCCGGTGCAAAGCAACCTAGCATTGCCTGGCGCCTGCGGTACTGCCACAAGCACAACAGTTTCACCAGTGCCATCCTCGGCCTCACGCCGAAGACGATGGCGATGGCGATGGCGATATGAGCCAAAGATTTCAAATATTTCCCTCATCTTTCGTATTCTGGGGACGCTCTTCACTTTCATTACGGATTTCCCGAGTGTTAAGTCTGAGAAGTGGAGTCCGGAGCAAACGCTTTTGGCGGAATGGTCAGCCTTGAAGGGTTATCGAGGCAATTGCCAGTCCTTGGCAGGAAGCAAAGTCCAAGTAGTGAATCTTGTATTGCACTAACATATGATAGGAAGGTGGAATTTTCACGTCCTCGTGTAATGAGACGCTGTCAAGAGAGTTACCACCTCCGCCCGGCGTTGGATTACTCGGAAAACGGTCCATTCCATACTTAGGCCAGGGGCCTGATGTGTCCGAGCCTGTTTCAAATTGGTCGTTGGTTCTCAATCTATGGGCTTTCATTTTGTGGTGTGCCATTCTTTTCGAGCTATTCGGACCATGGGGGAAACACATCGGGGCGCCGTTTGCCCAACGTTTCAAAAGCTACTTCGACAAGAAGCGGGATTGTGAAGTTAGGACGGGTGGATGTAAGCATACAGCCGTACCCAAGGCTACCACGAGCGGATTAAGACAACAAGTTCAAACAGAAGCCGCCCTACGTTGTCTTCGCCGCTCACAGCTTGCCTCCTACCAACCCGTCAGTACATTCATAACCCGGAGTTAATCTGAAAGGGGATAAAGTGAAAGATAGAGTACGGGTGTTTGCACAATCGGTGTCTACCCGCTGGAAAATAGATTTGTGAAGTACTTGCCCAAAGCGTACTAATAGCTAGCTCTTGGACCAGACTTCAATCGCACATGGAGAAGGGGCCTTTAAACTAAGAATCACATTATTACACTTTTTCGCACCTCGAAAATTTCAAACGCAACAATGAACCCATGATCAGCCAGAACCCGTCGTGATCTGTGTTCAGGTTCTTACTCTGCAACAGTGATCATGACCTTTCCCCTCGCATGTCCAGTATCCAACCTCGCAAAAGCCTCTTTGAATTGCTCAAGCTTGAAAACACTATCCACAATCGCTTTTGCTTCGCCTCTTTCCAGCAAATCTGCCACGTCTTTGAGTTGCCATCCATACGGCTCCATGATAAAGAAGAGATCTTTAATATCCTTTGCTACACCCTCATTTGGTTTTTGACCCGAAGGTGGTTCGCGAATACTGACCAAAACACCTCCCTCTTTAACAGCAGTCCAGCAATCAGCTAATGCCTGGCCACCGAGCATATCAATAGCCAAATCAACTTTCTCTCCGCCGGCCTTGATAAAGGCACCGAGGGATTGGGAACGGTAATCTATGATTTCGCTTGCGCCGAGGGATTTGACGAAATCGATGTTATCCGGACCGACGATGGCGATGATATCTTTCACGCCTGCTGCTTTGGCGAGTTGAACGATCCACACACCTACACCTCCTGCGCCTGCATCAACGAGAACGCGTTTCTTGGAGTTTGAGGCACGACCGCTTTCATCTTTCCAGCCGAGTGCGAGACCGCCGTGGGTGAAGAGGGCTTGGAATGCTGTGAATGCTGAGAGAGGAACTGAGGCGGCTTCTACCCAAGACAGATCTTTAGGTTTTCGTGCCAATTCTTCGGTCAAGGCAATGGTAAAGTCTCTTGCGTTCCCTGTTCGGCCGGCGGGTGTTCGGGTGTAGATTTCTGTGCCTGGTTGAAAGGGGGAGTTTGGAGGTGCTGTGACGACAATGCCGCTTAAATCGTCGCAGGGGATTGCGACCCGATCTTGGGACATAATTGAGGGGAAGTTCTTCGCCCAGAGAAGTTCGCCGGCGCAGGGGGCGGTGGCATAGACTTTAATCAAATGTTCATTGGTGTTTGGTTTGGCGGGTTCAAGAGGCAGAGTTGTGAGAATTAGATCTATGGATTGGATGTCTGGCTGGAAGACTGCTCTTGTAGTGGTTGGGATGTTGATTGAAGACATTGCTGTGATGGTTCGAGAATGGGTTGGATTTTGGTTTCTTGGTTTGAGATTGAAGTTGGACTTAATATGGTTTTGAGAAATATGTCTCCTGATATGATTCGAGGATGAGATTGAAGCTGTTATGAAGAGATGATGCGATCTAGAAACTGATACTGATGGGAGAGACATTTGAACGAAGTTTGAAGTTTTTATATACTCCCATCAGGTCAGTTGTGGACGTCCAAGTATTTTGCATTTCATAGTTGACTAGTACCGGCAACTCATCATGAGTAAAGGTAGCTTTCGAAGAAAACGGCAATCCTTTGTGAAGTATCAAGAGTAACAGATAGCCTTGTATTCGTAAATTCATCTATTGTCCAGAGCTTCTTGGTGGTTAGGTGCCCGGATAATAATGCATGCAACCTAAAGAGGCTAGCCAGATTTTGGATTGCCGAAAGAGATACGTCTCGGGTATTGAAAGTGCATTGCATTGCGTTCAGTAGCCTCACGAACTCATGGCGCCAAATCCTTTGTGCATATCATCAGTTGTATCTCCGCTCCAGGCTTCCATTTCTCAGTAAATGAGCTTCGAATGACATGATGTGATGATTGAGAAGGAGGAGACAGAGTTAAGGGCCGGAGATGTCGTTTACTGCCAAGCAGCCGTGGCAGCTTACTCACCAGCCGACTATTATTCCTCCCGTTGGGGTGCTGTAAACACCGTTGTCCAGGTATGATCAGCGTTTTCATGGAGGGCAGGCCGATTGTGAGGATCGTGATGTATGAGGTCTGCTCGTAGTGTGTCTTCGACGGTTCAACAACCCTGCCAAAGAGTTACCAGAATGTACCAATCTCAATGTCGTTGTATTGTCGATCAATCTAGACTAGTGGGGGAGTGATCCGTGGCAACACCGTTCGACTTCATCAACTCTGCATCTTCGATTGCCTTTGAGAAGCCAAACAAGATGATACTTGTTGCTGAGACACATTGAGGCACAGTGAAGCTTCTAAGCACGCGGCTGCAACCTTCAAGGAACATCTTCCGCAAAGCTACGGTCTTCTCCGTGGACCTAATTAGTATTTCGTGCTGACTCAACTTCACAACCAAATGCGCTGTGCGAATCACCGGCGTTCCCTCCCATATTACCCTGCCTTTTGAGGTAGTCCTATCCGATTGCTCGACTTGGCGGTCGGAGAGTTCAGAGTCAAGTGTCAGACTCCACAAGAGTGCAATCATCAGCCCCGAAGTGTCTGTTTTATCAATCGGATCTTGTTGTACCTAACATTGATTTCTTCCAACTTCCATTGCCGATCTTCCTCATTTCCTTTCCATGGCGCAACCACAATCTGGGGCCATTCGTGTCTCGCTTGCATGCGTGCAGTGTAGAAGTCGACATCTTCGCTGCGACGCAGTCACTCCTGTTTGCTCACGATGCGTTCGCGAAGGCACCGAATGCACATATTTGAAATCGCGTCGTGGTGGTCGAGCTCGTGCAAAACGTGACGGTACAGCGACAAATCCAGAATTGACATCCGCTAAAAATGGCACCCCAAGGACGACACCCAAGATTGTGTCTGAACGAGAGAGCCTGCCATCTCTTACACCATCTCAGTCTGGAGAATCAAGCACCAGCGCTTCAAATCTGGGTGCAGATGACTATCTTGGCTGGTTTCCCGAGTCCGATTCTGGATCGCTGACAAGAGCTCCGTTGCTGGAGCTTTATTACACCTATTTTCATCCGGCACAGCCCTGCGCCTTGCCACTTCGTTTCCTGAGGCAAAAGGCAAGCGAAGATCCTCCAGGTATTAGACTACTTATCAACGTCTTGCAATTTATCGGCTCGCTCTATGCGCCAAAAGTCAAATCTGGACCGCTGGAGGACCTTGTGAAAACTTGTCTAGCAGAACCACGGCCAATTCCCAATGGCTTCGAAATCCAAGCATTGGTCTTGTACTCAATTGCAGTGTACTGGTGTGATGAGACAGAGCGAGCTCGCGAGCTGCTCGATGAAGCGATTCAGAAAGCTCTTGCTATTGGCATGAATCTTCGGGAATTTGCGACAGAGCATTCACGAGGAGATGCAGTGCTTGCAGAAAGTTGGAGACGGACATGGTGGCAGTTATACTCCACGGATGCGCATATTGCTTCAAGCAATCATGTCGCACACTTTGGGACTAGTCAGAGACTTGTGCCTTGTACTGTCGAATTACCTTGCGAGGAGGAAGAATATTGCTCAGGGGTATGTTATGATCATTGGTCGACATGGCGTGTGCCTCTATCTGACCTGCTGCATAGGCTATTCCAACTCCCAGAACAACAGATGAGTATGACAATCGCGAGTTTGCCGAGGACGACTCGGATTTCTCCTCTTTTGCATACCTGATTGGTTTGGGAAGGAGCCTGGATCATACCATCGTTGGAATCCCTCGGGTCTCAGAAGCCAACGTGAAGCTTATGTGGTGAGCTATCTTCCTGTGCTTACAAATGGATCCATGCTAATATATCCTGAAGCACGAATGCAGATTCCTGCATCTCTGCATGGTTGTCACTGCTCTCTAAGAAGAAAAGGCGTTTTTTCAAGGAAGATGGCACGCTCGACGAGTTGCTCTTCAAGGCCAATTTCTTGATTCAGATGTAAGCCTTCTCAATAGCCTATATGGAAGACCTAAAAATAGGTGCTAAAACATTATCAGATACACTGTCGACATACATCGATACCTGTCGACACTAGCCTACAGCTCGATCGAGTCTGTATCTACTTGTGCACCCCCACCACCACCGGATCGATTGGGTCCCATCTATTCCCGAGACGCACACATCCATACAGCTAAGATTCTTCGTGCCATCGAGCGAATAGCAGACATGCTCACTCTCCCTATCCGCCTCGCAAGGCACACTCCCTTCAACATTTGCATGATCGCTACAATGACAATCGCCCACCTCTCCGCCTGTAAATACATTTTTACAGGGGAACAACTCAAAATAGCCAGAGAACGAATCCGCGTCGCAATGGGCGCCCTAGAAGTCTTCGCCGAGATCTGGCCCCGCGCAAAAAAAGTCGTCGGCGAAGTAAAAATAGTCGCTAGAACCCTCCTCTCCCTCGAAGCTCGACCACGCCGAACCTCAATAATATCGCCAAAGCCAAAAATAATCGAGTCCACACATCACCTCTCCATTCCCCCAACCTCCCAATCACAATCACAAAGCCCCCAAGACCGATTCTCATGCTCCGACGCACAGAGTCCCCAGGATCTACCAGCAGATGATTTGAGAAGCACAATCGCAAGTCAGCACGCAAGTCAGCAATTCATGGATTGCGCTAACTTGACTGGTCTGGATACCAGTGGTTATTTTGATTTTCCGGGGATCGGGTTTGATATGGATGTGGGTATGTTTGCGAGTAATGATCTTTGTTCTGATTTAAGTCTTAAGACGGGGTTCCCTTTTGATCTTGATGTTGCTGTTCCTTACTAGTCTAGCCTGTGTCGCTGGGTGTTTTGGTTGGAGTTTGGGGTTTGGTTAGGCTATCTGATGTTTTGAGGTCATGTGGTATGTGGGCCGGCGTTTTGGTATTTACCCTATCATCTGTTGGAGCGCGTTTGGATCCCACGGAAAAAGAGGTGAACCAATCAGTAAACAATTGTGAAGTTGTTGTGTCACCTTCACAGGACAGAAATAATATATGACCAAATTAACCTACTAAATGTCGGCTATCTTACTCTCCTCACGCACGGCGCCCTCTCGGCAACCTCCTCGGTCCGAACTTTCGAATTGGAGTGTGTTGTGCTTAGGTATGCTTGTCCTCACAGTAAACAAAGCCCTATAAAGAGGCTACGCACGTCAAAATGGCCGCAAAGGTGAGGTCTATGCCTGACGGGTTTGAGCCTTGGAGGGATAACTGTAAGAAAACGTGGCCTGATTTGGAGAAGAAAGAGAGAAAGAAAAGTTGGTGTGGTCCTCTGTCGTCAGTCTGTGTTGTCCCTCTGGGTTACTAATAAGGTGCAAGGCTGTACCTAAGCGATCGCAAACTAGCCGCCGGCGCGATCGTAAGATACCTTCCACCCCACCGATACCACAACAACCTCGCACTATTGTATGTTCGACCTCCCATGATCCGGGTGCCATTTGGAGCTCCGATAACCATCACTTTACGACCTCGTACCCAATCCCAGCGACCCAAAAGACTGCATTGTTTGACACCCTCCTTACCCTTGATTTCAGCCTCGACAGCCCTATACTCATCTCCAACTTCAACAGGAGTTTCGCCGCCATCTCACACTCATTGGTGCCATCGTTTGGTCGATCCAGCCTCCAGCCCCAACTGTCCTCACGAGGATGCGTCTACTCAACGTAAAAACATATAGACTGAGCTACTTTCACGATGAAGCAGTCCCTCCGTGCGCGATAAATTCCCATTCCTGAACAGGCGAGAAAGTCTTATTCCAACATATCAATGCGGAAAACTCACCGCGACCACTTCCTTTCCAGGATGGCAGAAAGTCCTCGGCTCTTGCATGCAACCGGGTTTCCACCAGATGATATGCTGGAACTGATTCCTGGGATATCTTTGGAACAAAATCTTCCTTGGCTCTTCACATGGGAGACCAAATTATCGGAGAACGTAGCATATCGTATGATGGGTCTATGCCAAGTTTCCATGCCGATCTTATACGGCGAGGGAAAAACTAATGCATTCTTCAGACAATGAGAAACAGTAAAACAGACAATGGGACTGGATAGGGAAAGACACGGAATGCGAAAGCCATTAACTGCAACATCCCGACAACGGAGTTTACCTTCATGAAAATTCCTCTCAATTGAGCTTCCTTGGTGGGTTCTTCGTTGGCTGTGCCTAATGCAATTATCGATCATGGTGGTTGTTACAATCCTTACTTCCATGTTTGGTTTTTTCTGACAGTTGAGACGGCTCAATTGGTCGGTCAAGGCGAGACCAGACAGCAGAGCATCCCCAACGCACGATGCCGTGAGATAGGAGGCTGATGTATGGACGAGTAAGGCGATTTGGAATGTAGTTTTGGACTTGAATTAGTGGAGAAGGTCTTAGCAATATAACGAGCATCTTTGCTCAACTTTGTCTCAGAATCAGAGGTAAGATGCCTGTAGTTTTCTTTATCAAGCTTACGTCTACTCCGGCCAGTCTCGAGAGTTGTTGCTCCTACAGTATAATATTATTCCGAAAGACGTTTGAAATTCTCTCTAAGGCCAGATATCATAATACCTCATGCTTTCCCCTTCCCTATCTCGCTACTGCCTTTCTCATCCACCCCACCTCCCCAGCTGATCTTCAGTCTCTTCAAATCCGGTAATGGCTTGTCAGCATGGACACTTAGCATGCCAAAAACGCCCAAACTGCCGATTGTCAAAACGACCGGGCCCCAAACACCTGGCACATACAATCCTTTAACCAGTTGCCTCTGCACCGAGACGTAACGAAACAGGCCATATGTAAAGGCATACATGCTTATTGCCTGACATATCCTTGGTGCTGTTATGCCTTTTTCTACTTCCGCTACGATATCTGATGTTGGAGGCATAGCCGGAGTTTGTGGAGGACTTGAAGAATGCGAAGGAGACAGGGCAGAAGCCATGACACGGTCAACGTATTCCAAACGCCCTAGGGCGAGAGCCATTGCTGCGAACCCAATTCCAGTGCGAGTCCAGGCCAGGAAGGTCCTCTCATTGGCATGATGGTCGCGGAGGGTGGAGCCGGTGTTTGGAATTGCCTTTGGGAGGATACGCAAACGTTGGAGAAGTGAGGACATGGTTTCGCTGGGCTGTAGGGTGACAGCAAGTGTAGGGTTTATTGAATTCCTAGTTGATTTCTATAGGGTATTGAAAGACCTCCTTCTTCTCATGGGCGATGGGCGAGGGATGATCCTGTCCAAAGAATATCTAATACGTCGATGCAGACGCGTTCCGAAGATTGTCTCACGGCCGAGGATCTGCCGAGTGGTGGCTTCATCCACTGAACAGTCCAAACCTACCTCTCTTTCACATCCTCTTCGCTAACTGCACTTGAGCTCTACCAGTTTACTAAAGGTTGATGCTACCTGGATTCACGTAGAGATGCTTACTTGACTGCGAACTGCCTCTTGGGATAGAGCTGGTCGTTCATCACTTCGCACGCGCCGCGAGAGGTCCAATTCAGCTTCATGTTGCGACTCCCACATCCTCTTGCCTTGTCATGATCCCTCCAATTGCCGGAGAACCAAGAGTTGTTCTCTACCAGCGGTCTGGTTAGCGCTTTTGTAGAGCTGCCCTCAACTGAAATTCCGCTGCGAATGGGACCGCATGTGTATCGCACTGATCAGATTTTGGCGATGGCTTCGTCGGCCTAGCGCTACGTTCTTGGGATTTTTGCTAATGCTGGGTATATGTGCTTCCCGTCTTTCAATTCTCCTGCCTCTAAGGAAGCGGACGCGCGCAATACGAATGACCTGATCGTCTACACAACTTCCCACATGCCCATCTCAGACACGGCTCAATATATTCATCAGAGTCCCACGGTCGCGCGTCCGCAGCTACGGTGCTGTTGCGTATCGAATCATATACTAACGGTATGACATGCCACGGCGCCATTTTCCAAAGCCGGGTAAGGCGAAATGAGAGAATGGTCAAACTCACAACAACAATTGGTCGCACTCATCTACTTCATCTAAATCCCAGCCCGATTGACACCAGGGCACATCAAGTACAAAACACTTTAAAGAGTCACTTCCGGTCCAGCCGCGCCCATTAATCTTGACGACCGATCGTCCGACTTCGCTTGCGTGATCAAAGAGGTGGATCGTGAACGAGGATGAGGTTCACGAACCTTCTTAATTTCATCATCGCGATGTGCGAAGGAGCTTTCCCCCTCCCTCCGCAAGCCAGCGCGAGGTCTTTGTCGCTGTTATTTTTCCTGTCGTCGCCGAGGTGATCTTCCGTGTGGTCTGCTCAGCATGTGCGCTCGCGAGTATGTTCGCAAGTATGTAAGAAGGTGGGCGTCATTATGAAGTTATGTGCTAGCCAACAAATTCCAGTCAGTTCATCCCAATATCTTCAAAATGATGCTTACCAATCTCGTCTCTCTCGCGCTTCTCGCAAGTCCCATCGTAGCCACGCCCCTTGCTTTTACCGAATCTATCAAAGAGCGCACCTTTATCGACACAACGATCAAAGACGTCCTCAACAATGTCATCGACAACACAATTGCCCTCAGCGTCGCAGTCAAAGGGTTCAACGGCGACATCCAAAACGCTGGCCCAATTGTGATCCAATCTCAAGGCCTCCTCGACACAATAACCAACGGCACAAAAATTGTCCAAGCAGCCTACAACCTCGATTATATCGGCCTGCTCGCCATCACCGGTCCCACGCTCGACCTGGATAAAGCAGTTAACAAAGTATCCGAGGCACTGGTGAGCAAGAAACCCGTTTTTGAGAAGGCCGGCTTGGTACCGGTTGTACTTGAGCAGTTGCAGGCGCAGCAGACGGCGGCGCAGGCTTTGGTTAATACGTTGCTTACGAAGGTTCCGCTGGGGACTGTGACGCTTGGGGAAACGCTGTCGGCGCCGAGTCTGGAGGGGTTGGATTACGCGATCAAGGTGTACAGTGGGAAGACTTCGAGCGGTGGATGGCCTACCTCTACTTCTGGTGACTCGACCGCACCTGTTTGGGAGTAGTAGATTATGAAAGGCATCACGCATTGGGAGGGCGGTAGTCCTGAGGAGCTATGGTTGTTTTGGATTTTCTTTTGGTAATCTGTGAAATACAATAATACCGGCGCAGAAGCGATACGTTTAAACATAATTGAATCTAGGTAAACGCGGCTATATAATCAAGAGAACCGTATCTTCGCGCTCAATAGCAAGTTTTGGGGGGCTTTAGGAGTGCTCAATACTCGAATTGGCAGAAAGTCTGCGATTCCGATTTCCATCCAACTCTCCCCTCTCCTTTTACTCGGGGTTTCTGAAGTTAGTGTGGCAAGTTTCAACCGTTCATTTCAAACTTCTCAATGTACTTCTATTAATTGTTGATCTACTGTTTCGTAGCCACCCAGCTCGGGATCGTTATTGCTTACTGTTGCATCTCTGTTGTGCGCAAGATGGACCTGGCTCTCAGTTGTCCGATCGCAAAGCCACGGTTAAAAACGTCAGATCACGCATCATGCACTCCAGTATAGATAATCATGTTCTGCTCTCTGTACCGTCACGTCCAATCAGCAAGCAATAAGCACAAGCAACTGCAATATCCCAACCAACATCAATAATGTGCTTCAAATCCGGCTACGAGTGGCTGAACTGCCGGAATAGAGGTCAAGCTTATCTCCACCCACATTCTTATTTGAGCGAAACCATCAGGGAAATATGTCCTTCTTGGGTCTGTGGAACCGGGATACTCCTAGATGATCTCGGTGCAAATTTGGAACATTACCAAATGGGACAGACCAGATCAAACTGAACAGCAGGGTAGAGAGAATGTGCTTTCTTTTGAGCAATGTTAGGAATGGAATGCCAATCTCTTGGTTCTTGAGCTGAGCTTTCGGATAATACTAGTGACAGTCAATGTCCGACGGTCGACTTTTTTTCAAAATACTACACTAGAGGTCAAACTCATGCATCCAAAGCTCTCTCATCACTAAAATCAACCTTGACAGACTACTTCTTTGCCACAGCAACCCACGCAATCATGTCAATCCCCTTTCCACCGCGTGCCTTGAGCATCTTTCTCACCGCATCCGACCAACCTGCTTTCTGCTGCTCATTCAGCCCAACCTTTGTCTGATCCCAGAACGGTCCGTTGAATAATTCGACCGTACTCTCGAGGTCATCAATATTCCACAGCGTGCCCCTCTCGACAATTTCAATCTTCTCCTTTTCAAATCCACCCTCCTCGAGAACACCCCTCAACCTCGCCTCATGAGTCCACTCTCTGACCGGGAACCACTCCTCCAACCCCGGCGCCAATTCCTGAAGAACTTGGTTAATGAAGAAAATGTTTCCGGGATGTTTCCATGTCGTGATCGCCGCGACACCACCCTCCTTCAAAGTCCGATGAATATGCTTCACCCCAGCAACAGCATCCGGGAAAGCGAAAATCCCAAAATTAGTAATGGAATGGGTGAATTTCTCGTCCTCGAACGGGGATAAATCGGACCCGTCCATGACCTGCGCATTCACCGTCTTAAGCTTCCCAGCATCAATAGCATCCTGCAAAACATCGACCATGCCTTTGTTGAAGTCTGTGGCAAAGATGGAGGGAGGGTCGATGCCCGCTTTTGAGCATTGGGCGATTATGTCGGCGGTTATGATGCCGGGACCGCATGCGTTGTCATGGATGATGGAGGTGGAGGTTATGGGTGGGAGGAGGGTGAGGACTTGTTTGCCTAAAAGGCGTGTTACGCCTGCTGATTGTTTTTCGTAGATTGAGGCTGATTTGTTGAAGAAGGTGTTCCATTCTGAGGGAGTTGGTTGCATTTTGGAGATGGCGTGTAATGTTGATTGGGAATCGGAAGAAACGGATTATAGGAAATGAAGGTGAGACAGAGGATTGGTATGACATGGAAAACGGTTGAACTTGTGTAATCTTATATCGCTTTAACGATCTACAAGAGTCGCCGCAAAGTTTCCGAGAAGTGTGAAAGTCTCCGGATGATAGATGGCTAGGAGACTCAACTTAATATCATACCATGATGGCTTTAGGTAGAGTTTCTGTAAGGCTATAGACTCCTAGACTCATGAGATAACAGTTGAGGTGTCGCCAGCCTATCAGTAGGAGGAAAAAGTAGCCGAAACTGTCTACCACAGTCACATTTGAAGGAGAGGGTGATAGATTCCGAGAAACCATGGGGAATATCTTGCTAGCATTTTTGATGCCTCTCAAACGGATAGCGACTTACAAAGCGACGTTGGCCACTTTATTTTCCTAGACATAGCCCCGTGTAAGAACGACGTGGGTACCTTAGATGGAATATGACCTCTTTGCAGTGAATCGTGAATGGAATTGGGTAATTTAGTGAACATTGACGATGTTGTTGATGCTTGTGTGATCAAGTCAAGCCGCGATAGTGAGAAATTTGGTGTTGAGAAATTGCATGTGACTTCGTGAAATGGTTACCAGCCTTTTCGCGTCGAACTTACCATCACCTTCAACGCCTTCACTTCAGCGCCATTGTGCCCTCAAGATGCCGCTGGAGATACAGGACTCTGATGACGATGAATTTGCCGTCACGAGTCCGACGCGTCCCGACGAAGAAGATGAGTTGAAGCCTGTCGCATCGCGAACAAAGTCGACGGACGAAGCAACGTCAACAGGTTCTTAGTTCTGTCTTCTCACCTTGACGTTTCACTAACGAGGAGTATAGACGGTTTGATGCGTGATATCCAGCTTGCTCAGCAGCAATTGATCCGCTCGAGTCCAGCTCGCTCAACTCATAAACCACCAGATCCCACATCCTCACCTCCACGCGCCAACAAGAGACGAAAGACTACGAACCCATCACAAGTGAGCACACCAGAGAAGAAGCTGGGACGTAGAAAAACATTCAAAATGTATGGCAGCACAAGCAACCGTACACGAGGCTTGCTCGACAATAGCAGCAGCTTGTTCGATGAACTCGAGGCCGACGAGCAAAAGGGCACAGGCGCCACAATCACACAACGAGAAGAGCTAGATCTTGGCAAGGCTAGCCCTGAGAAATCATGGGGTCTCCCGGCTTCCATAAGGCAGGACTTCCAGGAACATGAGCCAGTGTCGATGTTTCCAGATCCGTCCAGCACTGTCCCAGACAATACCATGACTCAGCAACGCCTGATTGAAGGAGCATTATCAAATCAGATGCTACCTCCACCTATTCAGCCAATCGAGGAGGCAACCGCAAGCACCGCTTCAACTATTCCTTGGTCGACATACCTGGAGTCACCTGAAGTAGGTTGAAATTCAGTTAGTCACAATCATGTTCCTGCTAACCAGTGCACAGCATAAAGACCAAACTCCATTGAAAATCACGCAAATCAGTCAGATGCTCATTCCGGAGGAACCAGTGGCAGCGGCAGATCCAAAATTATTTACAAAGAACACTTTGCTACATGTGGACCCTTCAAATACACCACCTGGCTCTCCTGTCAAACCCGTTCGTCTGAGCAGGACACCCACTTCGTCTTCAATGAAACCTAGTTCTGGCAAACTTCGACGAACGAAGACGATGGGAGCGAGATCAAGTCTCATCCGCAGCCCGGGAGACATGGATGACGAACTCTCAATGGACAAACCAAAGTCTACAGCCAGGAGACGAAAGTCGCATATGGTAGAGACACAGTCTCGTACTCTTGTTGAGGATTTACCTGTTGCTCCCAGGGCTAAAGAGAGAGAGCACCCATCTACTGAATACAACTTGAATGAAGAAGTGGCCGCTACCTCCAAGCCTGTAGACCTTGATTTGGCGCGGAAAATCGCTTCGATGTTATCCACGACGCCGCCTGATCCTCTGCCACAGAAGGTTGTGCAAGCTGTTATCGAAATGGCCGTGCCGGCTGAAAAGCAAAAAAGCAAGGAGAAGGAGAAGGCACCAGGCGTTGAAGCTGTGAGACTTGACTCTGATGAACTCGTTATTGGGCTACCAGAGGAACAATACAAACCACGACCTAGTCGATCACGATCAACCATCGTCGCTGAAGACACGAGTATCGACTACTCCAAACGTCCAGAAAAAGCAGCAAAGTCGAGATTGAAGCGTAGAAAGACGACGAATGAGATCTCCTTCGGCAGCCCACCATCAAAAGTTGACGAAGAGAAGATGGCTCAGATTGGTAGCATGGGATTCACTCCGCGGCAGACCAAGGCGGCTTTGATAGAGAGTTCTGGGAACATCGCACAAGCTATCGACAACCTGATTGCTCGATCCTCTGGCGGCAAGGAGAATTCGCCTAGCAAGCGCAGCAAGACTCGCTCGAAGTCGACAAAGGTGCCACCGGCTTCAACCACCCCTTCGCAATTTGTGACTGTGCAGGTCACTCAGGGCAGTGGAGACAAGACGTGTCATCCAGTGGATGATATAGAAGTTCCCAAACACCGTTTTGCAGAAAATCAAGAAAAGGCCGAGGAACTTTTGGACAAGGTTGAGCCTAAAACTGCTCCCCTGCCTCCAGCCGAAGAGGAGGTGCATACGAAGAAAATGCCTGTGCAGAAATATCGACGAGACCAGGTTATTGATTCTGATGAAGAAGATGACATTGTTGCTGAGCCTGAGCCTGAGCCACCAAAGTCAATGCCCAAACCTGTTACCAAGCGAAAGATTGTTGATTCTGACGAGGAGGACGATTTTACTATCGAACCGGAGCTACCAAAGGTGGCACCAAAACCTGCTGCAAAGAGAACGAAGTCGTTGCCAGCCAAAAGACCTCGAAACCATGATGAGAAGGATGATTTGGCCATCGCTGTTCCCACTCTCCCCGCGAAGGAAGCCAAAAGAGGACGTGGACGACCGAAAAAGGTTGTTCAACCGGTTGTGGATGTTGAGCCATCGGAGCCTCATGTCGCCGAGCATGTGAAGAAAGATGACAAGGTCACAGCTTCAAAGTCTCTAGAACCCGAAAAAATCGTTGTCGAAACGGTGCAACCTCAAGAGCAAATGCAAACTCCAGCGTCGACACCAAAGATCGGGACAATCCCTCCGTCTACACCCGAACAGCATTCTGGATCGTCCCATAAAAATGCAGTGATCAAGGCTGCTGTTCAGCACTCGCCACTCAACAAGAGCAAGGTGCCTCTGAGAGTTGGGTTGAGTAGGAAGAAAAGGATTGCGCCGTTGTTGAAGATTATCAAGAAGTAGATTATCGTGGTTTTGTTGTAACTGGTGCAGATTTTGAAGGGATAAGGCACTTGTGTTTGACATTTGATGGTATCGTTAGGTGTCAAGAGATGTAAATGAGAGCGAGGAATGGAACTGGGAGGCCTGGAGGATGACTTGATACCCTTTTGGAGGCTACGGTTTCGCTTTTACTTGTCAGTATACCCTATGATTTATGAGAATTGATTTTTACTAGGTTGAACGATGGTGATGACTGTGCATTGGTGCTCTACATTCGCTTTTTCTCGAGTATCTCTCCGGTTTACTCGCTCTGTCTCTATTCAATGTTGGTGATTTAGGTCCCGTCACAGTTTCTGCCCTCAGACTATTTGAACTTCCAATTCCGCCAATGGAGAAGAGCGAAGCGTCAGTAGACTGGAAAGATCCGCTTCGACGATATCCAAGTATAAAAGATGGGTTTTCAGTTAGTCGAGATTCGAAGCAATGTCAAAAATCCAAAAAGGGGGTCGCATCATCATCATCATCAATGACAACAACACGTTAACGGCATCAAATACACTAGCCTTACTCAAGCACATGTATCGCTGCAACATTACGGATTGATCCTTCCACAAATTCATAGTTACTCCAAAAACGTGAGCAATAAGAGTGAGCGACGATTACCCTAGCATTGTCTGTGCTGCCAGTTTCCTTGGATGTGAAAATAAGTTTGCAGCTAGGATGTTCGTTCATGACTACTTACATCCGAAAGATTCCCCTTCAAAGACGCCAACGAATCTCACCAACGCACAGATAATATATATCCTGGATGCTAGCCTTCCGCCTCACATTCAAGAAACCGCCTCAGCACAGCCCAAACCCGCCAACCCAAAAAGTTGACTAACAGCCCCACCAATAACAGGAATATATCCCGCAATATCCCCTCCACTAGTCTTCAGCGTGTTGCAAAATTCCGACAATGAATCCTTGGTGACGATGAATTCAATCTGAAGCTGGCTTGGGGGAGTGGAGCCGCCGGGAGCGGGTTCATAACCGACCTTGCCTGAGAAAACGACGCCGATGATTGTGGGGCCGGTATAGGTAGTTAGGCAATGGCTGGCGGGGGCTACGGGGGGGAGGGGTTCAGTAAAAGTCTTGGGATAGACTTCAAACCTGATATGGAGACTTAACTAGGGCATAAGCGGGTGCATGCCGGAGCAGGATTGGTGACGTAGCAGTCTAGAGGGTTAGCTGGGATAGGATCATCTCACCATTTGTAATCGTCTTCACCTGCTTCTCCATTAAAGCGGCGAGGAGCTGTATCAAGCCATTATGGACCCAAGATGGATAAGAGCCTTCAGTCGTATACGAGACATCTTCCCACACGGCGCCGTTCCTGGCACTGTTTGGATACTGTGTCTGGCCGAGATCGGTGGTGCCGATTTCGCAGACAACCGTAGTCATTACAGGTGGCTGATACCTTGTTGTTGATTATTTCGACGGGGTTTAGAGTGCCGAAATTTGCGATCGTGTCTGAGAAGAAGAGGTTGAAGTTTCCGCTGCCGTCGGGAGATTTCTATTCGAGGGAGCCGTCGCTTTGTCTTCTCAAATTGGTAATGTTGGCAAGGGGCGAGGCCAGGACTGCCTGGATACGCAATGCAGCTGCCCCGATGGTCGTGGAGAAGAACATGATTGTTAGTGATTTGAGGTGCTTGGGAAACAGAAGATTCTGGACGTGGAGATGGGAGTGAAATGATTGAGTATTGGGAGGTGTTTGGATGGAATGAAGTGATTAAGAGGTTGCAGCAAAGCATAGCATACTATATAGTTCCCTTCTATTCACGCAGCGAAGATTTTTGCTTAGGCTATGCCTACGAACTCCCGTGATAGGTCGAGTGCAATAACATTTCTGGACCTATTCGTAGCTTGTATGCCTTGTGTGCCTTGCGGACCTATCTTGAGATCATACAAAAACTCAATCACGTTTATGCATTGTTGTTCATGGACGCCAATGCGATGCCGCACGTCGCACCGCCAATGAAAGCGATGGGATCACCATTCTGAGATTGCTCGGTGGAGGCTGAGATTAAGCTTTGTATTCCGATGAAGAAGAAACGAGCCGCCTCTATTGGTTCAAACAAAGATTAAAGGGCCTCTCGGAGGTATTATTAGCTGTAGGGGTGGTTGGTGCCGAGATTTCTATCGAATCGGATGTCGCTTACATGTCACAAATCTTAAAGCGAGGCTGAGGCTGAGCAGACGAAAGCATTTTTGCAAGTTAGATGTGTACATCGAATGTGACACCACGGGAATCTTTTGGGGGTCCATCCTGATTGTTGGTGAAGAAGTTGGTTTCGACGTGGTCACATAAACAAGACGTTTCATTGGACACCAGCAGTTCTTGCAGCAAATTACAGCTAACCGAATCTTTGCTGACAGAAGTTGCCAAGAATAGCACAGCACTAACAGTCCATAGCCAGGAGGGTGCTTCCTTGCGGTATTAAAAACCCCGGTGAATCAATTGTCGACACGGTCAGGATTGGTTCCATGATTTGAGTAGCAGTGGTTGCGGTCTTGGAGACAACCATGACGGCACCGTTCTAACGTATTAGATGACGCAATCACTGACGGATGTCGGGAGGAATCTGGCCGTCCAAGAAGCCATGTCGTATACTTTTTTCAGGTCTTTCGTCCATAACCAACCAAGCAATCTTCGAGCCTTTTCGTCCCCAGCTCAATTTTCTTGTACCTGACTTCCCACTTCAAGTCTTTCACCCAAGAAGGCCAAATTTCATCTTCTCGAGCTTCAACTCTAAGCCCCAGCGTTGGAAAGGCAAGGATTTGTGGTGTCGATAATTGTGACTTCCCAGTGGTCGTGCTTCCCGTTCTCAATTTTGTATAAGAAAGAATGACCGGTAATGACCATCGAACTTTCCCTGGAGCCACTTCTCTAAGCACGTTGTCAAGATGTTTGACTCCACCACGTATAATCGTCTGATTTCCAAGAGTCGAACGGAGGACAACTTTTCCTTCGGCGAGGAGTGATCGAAGTGAAGTGATGCTCTCTACATCCAATGGGCGTATCCACAAGTTATGTTTTGCTGGACCGGAGACATGAAACCAGAATCGATTATCCCATAGTTCAAATGTTTCGTCTTGGCCGGACTGTGGCTCGAAGGTTGGAGATATGCAGCGGGATATCAGTGATGAATGTGGACCCGCTTCAGAGACTTGCCGTTCTCTTCGCGTCGGTGAAGCGCGCGAAAGCCTCCATTCCGTGGACAATCTCCCCTGATTTGACTTGCCAAGCCTTTCAAAGTGTACACCACAGACCTGAAAAGATGACATGGAGCTATTGCCGAATGTAGGCCCCACAGCATGATGGAAGGACCCGAGACTTGCTTGTTCCAACGGACCAACTAGTCGGGCTACTCGGCGAATGAGCATTTGCGCGACTTTGTGGGCGAGATCGAAGTTAGGCGGTCCAGGTAACAAGGCCTCGCTAATGGACTTAAAGTTGAGCTGTGGGAACTGAACGGTAACGATACCAGATCGTAGCTCGAGCTTGAACGGCATTTGATTGAAAAAATCGTCCACAAGCTCTCCTGTTCTGTCTATTCCCTGTTGAGTGCTCCTGCTTAGTCGGACAAGAGCCTCTCTACTCAGTGCCTCCGGCAAACGATGCTTCTCAAAAATGTGTCGAACGGCGTTTCTGGCCGTGAGAGTCTTGTCTTTGTTTGTCTCGTCCTCAAACCAAGACAAACCGTACCTGTGACATGTTGCAACCAGCCTACTTTTACTGAAAGCTAACAGTGGACGTACAAGATGCACACCTCCTTGCTCAATACCCGTAACTCCGCAGCTAAGTGGTAGCTCAGAGGGAATGAGAGGAAGATGGGATCCGCTCTTACTGATGCCATGCAAGCCATAGCACTCGGGAATGCTAGCGACTTTCGCGATCCCACCAAGCATGCTGGTATGGCCATCAACCAGTCTCATCAATACAGTCTCTGCCTGGTCATCGGAATGGTGTCCAACAAGCAGATTGTTCGACTTTAATGCTTTACACGCTCGTCCCAAAGCTTGGTATCGCATCTTTCTGGCAGACGTTTCGATGTTTGTTCTCGTCATTGGTGACTCGTGTAATTTCAGCGGCAGAATCTGAGTGCTGATCTCTGGAACGCGTTAGATTTAGGTGCATTTATATTTAGGAAGTCAATATCAACATACTGAGACGTTGTGTAAGGACTCGTCGTACCCGCCTTGCTTCGTCACTGCTCGAATCTCGAAGGCCATGATCAATCACGAGAGCATGAAGAGTAGTTCCATTTTCAGGCATATACTCTCTGCACATGAGAGCGAGGGCCATAGAATCTACACCACCACTCACAGCGAGGGCTGTTATATCCATTGGTCAGCTCTTTGATGAATACAAGATGAAGATGTATTGGAAATGGTATTCTTACCCAATGGCAGACCACCATTGTGCTTGGAGGTGGCAGCAGCCGGACAGACATCTGCTAGGGCATCAAGAAACTCATGGCGAGAGATGTACTCAGCAGCTTGGGCGAGTCTCCTGCTATGCCGGAACATATCATCATCATCATCATTGTGTAGGAATTGAGGTTGAAGTCACTGTGCATCCGGAAAAGGAAATGGAAGTCCGTGCAGAAATTATTTCTCAGATCTTCGTCTCGATTCTACCTACCACCATCTCCTCCCCATCCAATTCAATTCCTCTCCCAAACCACACACACCTCCTCCGTTATACATAGCATCCACTTTCCATACCAATCTACCAACCCCAAAGTCCACAATGGTACATCCCCTCCCCACCCAAACATCATACCACCTCACAACAATAAACTAACACTACACACAGTCTCTCACCGTCAAATCAATCAAATCCCTCGCCCCCCTCCTCGACCGCATCCTAGTCCAACGCGTCAAAGCCGAAGCAAAGACAAAGGGCGGCATCTTCCTCCCCGAATCCTCCGTCAAAGAACTCAACGAAGCAAAGGTGCTAGCAGTCGGTCCAGGAGGCTTCGACAAGGATGGAAAGAGAATAGGTGTCAGCGTACAACCTGGTGACAAGGTTTTGATTCCTCAGGTACGTCCCACTTTACATACGTAGAACCGGCGATGAGGATGCCGGCCGCAAAAAAACTCTTCCTGGAGTGGATGGTTCAGCGAGAGTTTGGATATACATGAGCTGCATCAGCCATATGAAGAACGGCAATGCTAACAACTGAACAATAGTACGGCGGAAGCCCCATCAAGGTCGGTGAGGAAGAATACTCCCTATTCAGGGATCACGAGTACGTGTTCATTTCCCCCTTCCCACTCCCACGAACTCCTCACTACAATTCTTCCTATACCCTTGCGCCCAAAACTAACAGCGTGCCACAGACTCCTCGCAAAAATCAACGAATAAACATCTCCCTCATTCACACTCCAACGGCGTCAATCGGCGGCGACATGTATTCAAAAATTCCCAATGTATAATCATATATGCCTACAAACGTGGTGGTGGTGATGAAAAGGCAAACAGACAGGCATGTGGCGTTCTCAGGGTGGCTGCATATTTGGGCCGGAGCGAAAATCTTGAATTGTTATTCAATTAGATGAGAGAGGAAGTTGGTTTGGCAGTCTGTATTTCTACGCTATGGGAATAAATGACATCTCTGCTCCTTCAATTATGAACTCATTAGGAATTCATTCGCCTCGCCGTGCATAACATCATGACCCGACCTTTTCGCCATTACCCATCAGCTTGAAAAGACCTCCTACAATTCCAAAATGCTACCTTTAATACCCAGATCCACCTCCATACTGTCCATACGGCCCTGGTGGTGGGTTCTGATAACCGCCTTGGTATGGAGGCTGTCCTTGGGCTTGCTGCGGAGCACCATACCCATGTGGTGCCGGCGAAGCCTGGGGTGGCTGCCCATACTGTCCAGTACCCTCATAGCCTTGCTGATAACTCGTCGACACCTCATAACCATGGTCCCCCTGCACATGTTGCTGATGCTGCGCCGGTTGAAAAGACTGCTGCTCATAACCACCCGCCTGCCACTGAGGCTGGGGTGAGAAAGTTCCTGGTGCGTTGTGAGCTTCCATTTTAGTCCACAATGAAGGCGCAGCTGCTGGTGTCCAATCAGGAGCATCGGCGTGATGGGTAGTGAGGCATTTGTAGGTTGCGCCATTGAAAGATACAATGGTGCCAGCGGGGTACTGACCTGATTGCTGCCATGCCGATGCGCCAGAAGGCCCATCATCGAATTCTCCCATTTCTCGTTTCTTGTTGAACATTTCGAAGGGAGAACCGGCCACCTTGCTATGACTTCCAAGTCCAGTAATAGAAGAGGCGCCGGGGATAGTTGTGAATCCCCCTCCGTGCTGGTGTCCGCTGTTCTCACCTCCTCTGTGGTTTTTGCCTGCTCTAACACTTTCAGAGCCAAGGATGTTGTTGAGGTTTTGGCCGCGGTCGGCTAAGCTCTGGACCCACCTCTCGACGGCACTGTACATGTTTCTGTGGACCTCGAGTTGTGGGTCGCGGACCGCTGGGTGGTGGAACACGCGGCAGACATCATTCAAGACTTGATCAATAGGCACACCAGGGTTGTCCCAAGCGTAAATGACACGGGGTGCAACGTACTGCAAAATGGACGAGGCTACCAGACCGGCCGGCTCATTGAGGATGTTGGAGAAGTGATCCTTGCTAAGAAGCGAGTGAGTAGGATCAGTGCAGTTGGGGTCCGTCCATGGCTCGTATTGGTGGTTGGCCGATGCATCAACAACAGTCGAGCTACCAGCCTTGAGCTGTGCACTGGCAGCTTCAATGATTGGCTGGATGAATGGTGCTAGAAGGCTGAAGACGAAAAGGGTGACGCGCTCCGTGATGGTATCGATCAACTTTTCGAGACCCGGGATCTTGGAAATGATAGCACTGATCGTCCGGACTACATTGTCTCGGAACACCAGAATCGGATAGATCTTGGCAATGACCTGTTGGGGATCAAGATTTGGATTCATGCCAGGCACTCCAGGACCTGGTGGACCACCAACAGAGCCAGGAGGCCCCTGGAAGCTGGGGGCTTGGCCTGGAGCTGTTGCTCTTGAACTACTGTAATCGTCATCGAAACCGCGAGCGCCGCTGTTCGACGCTGCTTGGTTGTCGGACATAGCTTGTAGGCGTTTGGCTTCATCCATCAACCCTCCAGTGCCTGGGACTTTGGAGAGCAAGTCGCCGAGTCCGTCGATTGCAGTGGAACCCCCGCCAGTAGATTTCTTGCTAGAGCCCGCGGCCATACCCAAAGTATCGTTCATCTCCTCGAGCTCGGACTGGGTGATGTGATCGGTCGCTTCACCCAACACAGAATGAAGGAAGTCCACTCCACCAAAAGTGCCAGTCACGAGCGGGTAAACCTGTTTCCCGCGAACATTCAGCTGAGTCTGGGTTCCTGTGTGTGTGAAAACGTTTCCAAAGCCCATCTCCCTCAAAGATAGTTCCACATAGTTCGTGTGAGCTCCGAAGTCTTCGAGTGTGTGGAGAGCTTGGCCTAAACAGCGAAGTGCTTCGCAGAGGTCCTCTTCGTTGCCTCTCTGGGCACTACTCGTGTACATTCTTCCGTAATGGATGGATCGAGCAAAGCTGTGCTTGACGTAGCCAGAGCTCGTGGCCCATCCACCGGCTTCATTTGCAATATAATTCTTCATGCCTATTGATGTCAGAATTTAGAACTAGACTTTACACAGTAAACTTACCAGTATTTGGGTCAATAGCAAGCTCGACCGGATCCACGGGTGGTCGAAGTCTGGGATCGTACTTGCGCGCATCCTAATCATATTTTCAGCTCCAATATCATAAGGAATGTGATCGAGAGTAAGAAACAGTCCGTAGCAAAAACTCAACATCCGACACTCCAAAGAAAAGATAAAAAAAATCCCTACGACATACCTCATTATCAGCATAATCCTTCGGGTTATCAATATGCTCCTCAGGCCTATACGTCCCCAACCTCTCATCCGTAACCTCGAACTCCGCAGTCGCATACCCAAAACTCATAAAAGCCAACACCCAAACCAAAACACGAATAGTCCCCGCCTGCACACCCTTCAACGTCCCCACATCAACAGCTTGGCTGTAATCACGAAGCCAGTTACCGAAATACACGCGCTTGATCATCATGGAGGTCCATTTATGACCCCGTAGGAAGGCCACCGTTTTGAGCATATCTTCGATGTCGCCATGGCGCCAGTTGTGGCCTTCGATTTTGGAGAGCGAGGCGATGTTGCCGGCGCCAAAGGCTGAGACTGGGGTGGTTAAGAGGAGTATGAGGGCTATTGCTAGCAGGAATGAGATTTTCAAGGACGCCATGATGGCTTGAGAGGGTGAAGAAAGGTAGTCGGAGATTTATGAGCGACTGTTGTAGCTCTCTGTAGGTGATGGTGTTTTGATACGATGGTCAGCATTGTGGCTCAGCTAGCTAGCTATAGTGGGGTCCGACCAATCAGAAGAGGGAGAGATCTACACGCCACTGCATCATATCATATCATATCTGAGAAAGCCAGTCATGGTGATCATTTTCTGCAATATAAGCCTCCAGTTCCAGATATTCTACTTGTGAGGCTTCGGTAGATCAAGTTGTTGCTCTGCGGGAACGCAACAATATTCGGGTCATACCAAGCGTCTAGAATTAAAACTAAGTATAATGTGGATTCTGAGTCTTGTTCGCCTCCCCAACAACCGTGCTCGCCTTCCCCTTCGCCCCTTTCTCACCAGCGCCAGGCCTCTTAAATTTCGGCTTAATACTCTCCCAGCTCTCAGCGTTATAATCATCCTGCAACTTCTTGCACTTACTCAATCCCCACTCCGTAACGCCAACCATCAAACAACTCTCAAACATGAATGCCATACTACCCTGCCCCACCTTCTGAGGCTTCAACTCAGACGTGCTAGCTTTATCGTAGGTATTCGCGTCTGGACCATGAGCACTCATGACATTGTGCAGACTCGCGCCTGCCGGTTGAAAACCACCACCCGTTTTGGCATCGTATTCACCGCCGATGAGACCCATGAATTCGGACATGGTGTTGCGGTGATACCAAGGTGGACGGAATGTGTTCTCAGCTACCAGCCATCGAGGAGGGAAGATGACGAAGTCTGCGACGGCTGTGCCGACGCGTTCGCTTGGTGCCGTTAGAACTGTGAAGATGGATGGATCAGGATGGTCGTAGCTGATACTGCCGATTGTGTTGAAGCGGCCCAGGTCGTATTTGTATGGGTAGTAGTTTCCATGCCAGGCTACGATGTCGAAAGGGGTGTGGTTTTGCTTTGCGGCGAAGAGGTGGCCTGAAAATTTGCTTAGGAGCGTGTATTCGTTTGAAGTGTCTTCATCGAAATACGCGATTGGGGCCTGGAAATCGCGGATGTTTGCTAGGCAGTTGCTCCCGATGGGTCCAAGTTCAGGTAATTGAAAGTGTCCTTGATATAGCTCCAGGATGTAGCCTCGTACAGGGCCTTCAGGCAATGTGACACGATATCGAATCCCGCGAGGAATGACACATATCTCGTTCGGTCGGACGAGAATCTTGCCAAGCTCGGTTTGAATATCCAAAACGCCGTGCTGGAGGACAATGAGAAAATCACCATCAGCCGAGTAGAAGGCTGAGTGAGGAGCCATGTCCTTCCCTGCAGCGAATATATAATATCCAACACCAGCTTTCATAGTTGGATCGCCAGCTCCTGCGACCAAATGAAGCGAATGTACCCAGTCCACCGTCTCATCGATGTCGAAAGGGTCCCATCGCAGTTGGTTTGGAATCTGGTAGATCTTCTCATGTGGTTTCGATTCAGGATTGGTATTGTAGGTGGCAGACTCGCGAGCCTCGAATGGAGAATGGGCAGAGGCTGGGAGTATGCGGTAAAGCCATGATTGCAAGTTCTCGGCTCGTGGAGCTGTGAATGCGGTACCAGAGAGCTTCTCAGCGTATAGACCGTAAGCTGGCTGCTGTGGTGAATTCTGTCCGACTGGAAGAGCTCCGTCTATGCATTCAGTCCTACACAAGATTGTTAGTCATGTTTATACAACAAACATAAGTGTAACATACTCATGGTAAGTCCCGAATCCATTCTGGTATTGATACTTTTCTTTGGTCTTGAAGCTTGAAGTAGGCATGTTGTTCGTCGACGACAACCTCGGGATTGAATTCCGGATTAAAGTATTCAGTGAGATTCCTCTCGGTCAATCTGACAGACGTAGGGGGCAGTTTTGTTGTCTTTCCTGACAGTTTCCTGAACAGCGTTTTGATACGACTTGGCTGCGGGTCTGGCAGGATTTTGTTCGGGTCGGTGGGAATGGATTTTATAGACTTGTCGCTCCTCTGGCCAGCATCGGCCTCGCGGCTCTGCATGGTGTCTCTACCTATTTATTGGTGTTTGATGTCATGTTGAGCTTGGGCTTAGAATGAGGAGAAAGAGGGTTCACGTTCCGCGTTATGTGCGCTACTTTCCGTCGATATGCGCTACTTTCCGCTGCTGGGAATTGGAATATCATACGGATCGACGGAGAGATTTCTGTCTGGAGCTGTAACATTATACATCTTTGCAATAATGGAAATAGAATTCGTAATCCAGGTATCTAGCTAAAAACATTTCAAGACCAAATCAAACCCACAATCTCCAACAAAAGACGTTCTACCCCTAATGATACCCATCAAAGCACAGCTGCATACACTTATTGCACCATCTCCACCGGTCTTCATTCCCTGCCTCCCCCTCATGCAAAACCCCGAAGTCCCAACTTCCAAGATGATCATGTACACCCCCCCCAGGGCACTTACCCAAATCATCCCTCCCATTGAAGCCCAGACTGCAACATTTATTGCAAAATCTCCAATTCTTCTGTCCCTGTGGCCCGGCATCTAGTCGGTAGTCGCGGGAATTGCTATTATCGTGGCGGCCGCCAGCAGCACAGGGCCCGATTCCTTTGCCGACCCAGTTAAGAACCAGGCATTTGCGGCAGAGGTGCCACGATGTTTGTTGGGCGGCGGTTTGGGGCGCTTGGTTGAAGGTGAGGTTGTATGTCCAGCTGCCATTGTGGTTGTGTGTTTCTCCAGGGCCATTGGGACATGCGCCGGGTCCTGTAATTTGGCCTCCTCCTGGTGCTGCTCCTCCGAATGCAGGGAAGGGGGACGAGAAGAAGGTACTCTGAGGTTGTTGATTTTGTTGCTGAGTTGAAGCAGGTGGCCCGAAATTTGGTATCACAGCAGCTTGCTGCCACCAGTGATTGTTTGTCTGCGGAGGTGGCGGTGGTGGATTATTATGCTGCTGCTGTGGACCACCAAAATGCTTTCCCAGCTCGTGGATCGCGCCACCTACGAGCCCAGCAGCACCTGCACCCATGGCCAATTTGCCTAAGAACCCGTGCTTGTGGCCATTTGGGCTGGACGACCGAGATCGACGGAAGAGGCCCCTTTCTCCATCTCCTTGGCCTTCGGCTGGACCGACGATTTCGGATCCGGCTGCTGGCCCAGGGTATTCGCTCCCTGGTGTTGGCGCTCCCGTGTTGGTCAAGTTGGGATGAACGGCTCCAGGGGAGAATTCACTCCCTGGCGTCGGCAATGGTGTATATGGCAAATGCTGAGCCTGCTGTTCAGGAGCTGGCGGTGGGCTGGCTGTGTGGCCGGCTGGTTGAGTTGGTAGCTCCCACGAAGAAATTCCCGTGAAGAGGTTCACGTAATACCTGTTAGAAGATATTAGTGATGGTAAAACCATCGCAACAGAAGATATGGGTACCAGTTCTTGTGCTCATCACTCCAGCGCGATTCCCAACCCTGTGGTAGTCCTGGGTTTGGGGCCGGCGCATGGTTGTAGTATGACTCGGCCATGGTTTCTGACAAGATGCCAGTGTAATCAAGGAGATGGATGCCTGCTCCTTTGTTTCTGCTGAATCGAAAGAAAGGAGAAGAGAGATAATGGAGTAGAGCAAAAAATCCACCGAAAAACGAACTTATATCACAGATCCAGCAATCGGAACGAAGGCAGCAGCAGTTCTTAAAATGGTATCATTTGATCTCTCGAGGAATAGGGAGCGGAAAAAACCGTGCCAGCAACAGCCCCTCATAGGCTTTGGTGGGTTCAGCTTCAAGCCTATCGACAGGGTTGGTGTTTGATGGAGGGAAGATATTCTAGACCAGTCATTTTTGAAGGGTGACAGCCTCGAGGCAGTGCAAAGCTTTGTGGCTTGAATCAAGCGAAACGCTTGGTTTTTGGGGGCCTGGATGTGGCAGCCAGTTATTATTAGCAGTTCTGGTGGTTTGAAGAGAAAGAAGGACGGTTGAGAATGGTAGAGAGTGACAGCTTGCAGGCAAAAGAAAAAGCGGCCGGACTAGATGTCAGTGGTAATTGAATCCAAGCATGCCAAACGGCTCTGGAAAAGCTGCTCTCAAGAAGCTTCAAGACGTATGTTAGCAGACAGCGGAAGATGTTGTGGAGAGGGTGGAAGAGTGACAAGACAGTGTAGGAGGTTTGGGCGGCGTTGTACCCACTAAATTTCAGTGGGTACACCCCTACCCATCGAGGGGCATCGATGTCACCAAGCTCAAGCTCCACGAGCGTCTTTGAATGATTTCTTCCAACAACAATGTCACATAACTCTCCTCACCAGTCTCAAAATCAGTTCCAGTTCGATCCCTCTACACCCCCTCCTCCTCCACCCAAACCAGCCTACTCTAGCGGCCAAGCAACGCCTTCAGCAGCCCCCCCGCGACCTCCACCTCCACCAGGCCAATTGACCCAAGATGGCCAGAATCGGTACTCTGGAGTTTATCAACCAGGAAATGGAGTTCCACCACCTGAGCATGGATGGCTGCCAGATGTCGTGAAAGACAAGGCGTTCGTCCACTCCATATACGTGAAAATCACCAACATCTGACTCCTTCTAGGACTACTGATCTTCAAACGCTACTATCAGACCTCTCCTTACAGCAAGCTCTCGTCCAGTCGCCTTCTACCGCGCATCCCTCCCTGCCAGCTTCCACAGCGTCACTCCAATCCCGACTCTCAGACAATCTTGCCCTCGCCAATTCGCTAAAGGCCCTTGAATCTCGAATACAATCGCAGCGACAGGCTACACAATCTCGACTTCTCACGTTACGCGCACTTGAACGTCAGTGGCAGACTAAGCAGTCCGAGCAAGACACTGCCTTGAGAGACTTTAGTCCTCCAGCATTGTATACAAAGCTTAACACTGGTCTTGGAGAGCAGGATGCCCTCTGTCGGGGCCTAGAGGAAAGCTTCTTGGAAGGAGAAGGAGGTGGCGGACAAGCAAGCGAGAGGGAGGTCTCCGAATTCGTGAGAAGGCTCCGCGACGCAAGAAAGGTCAGCTATCTCAGGCGAGAGCGGAAAGAGAGGTGGGATGAGGGCCGTATAGGTGGTTGGAGGTGAGGGCACATGCGACAACAGCTTCAAGTTGGATCTATGATAATCTATGCCGCATATCCTTACTCCTTCAATGCTGGAGGAGCCTCTCAGCTTCACAACGTCGCCTTTGTCTGAGTTGAATCAGACAATAGTCCTTGGCATACTGGAATGCTTCGAAACCTCGCAGTCGACGAATCACGCATTTCATAGACCTTTGACGCAGCCTACTCGTCTTTCCATTGTCGAAATGCCACCAACAGAGTCCAAGATCGACATTCCATGACGCCCAAAGATAGCTGTGGGCCTACTGCCTGGAAAAGGACTGCATTACTGAAACTGCAATCTCCTGGCTCTCATCTCAAAAGGACAGCATATACCCCTTGAAAAAAGCGATCGAACTTCAAAATAATACCATGACAAGTCCACCCCAGCAAAGCTTGATCTCACCACTTCTTCAAACATGGGATTGAAACTTACGAAGGGCAACTCTGGCTCTCGCCGCTATCCTCTCCGTCTCCTGGTTTTGTTCTTCCACAAAAATACAAAGCTGGCAAAGCTTTTCTACCTTCCCATGAGCCGCCTTCGATTTCTCCATCTCCGTCGTACCGTCTGCATTTGCGTCTCCTATCATACCAATAGCCAATGCCGCGATTTCGCGCAAAATTGCTGGATCTTTAAATCTACCTAAATCTATCGAGAGCTTTTAGTCACCAATTTGTCGAAATCGGTCTGCGGGTTATAGTCAGCAACGACGGCTTCCATCGGTTCAGGGACAGGCAAGTTCTCGTCGTGGTTGATCGGAGCTTGGCCTTGAGTATCTTCAATGCCGTCGGAACCCACATCGGTCCGAGCTTGGCTATGCTGAGCATCTTTCATTCCGTTGGTGATTGGACTTGGCCCAGCGTCCTCGTCGTCCTGAGCAACATTTTCGTCGGTGCAATCAAGTACAAGATCAGGTTGCGTTTGCTGCTGTGGAGTTTGATCGGGATTTTGGTTCATCGTGTCACCGGAGTTGTGGTTCATGGTTGGTGTAAGATCTAGCGGATATTGAAAGTGTAGTATTATGAGGAGTGATTCAACAGAATGTACATAGAGTTATGTATGCCCTACCCAAGGATTGCATGATTCCTTTGCCAATTGTACAATACTGCCCAAGTCTAATTATTCATCTATCAAGCGAATAAAGACGCAGGATTGTCAACCTTTTATCCGCGCAACAACTGAAGGACTGTTTCTGCCGACAAGCGAGTACCACCAAAAGAAAATAGCCAATCGATAAACAAGTTCGCCCGACCTCGTTCGGCTTCAATTCCAGCAGCAAAACTATCTCTCTCAATGTATATCATATCCAATTCATCAGGGAATGCAATGATTTCCTAACAATCTTCAGCCCTCAAGTTTCGGAAATATAGCAACAGCATGTGCTATCCAAACCGGTTATCGCTGTCTTGATTTCTGGTTATTATTAGGGATTATAGTGTTCGATTGTGGTTGTTTAGAATATGTGTCAATGCCTTTTCCTAGCCTCTCATTAGATTGAATTGTACGAAAGGGAAGTGATCCATAGATCTCCGTGACAAACCATGGATCGACATGGAAATGAAAGGAACTTAAAAAGCGAGTGAATAGCTTCGATTATATATATCTGGTAGGTAAACAAATATTGACAAAGCCAAGACAATCTATCAATTCCACCCACCCACTCTTCTCATAAAACAATGTACAAGGATTCGAGAGGCAAAAAGAAAGATATTTACAAAGCAAGGGCAAACAACAAAGCACCAAACAATGCAACAACACTAACACTCTTCTTTCCACCCGCACCCGTGTACTTGGCATACGGAGCCGCGGACGCGGGCGTACCAGTGCCAGCAGCGTAAACTGGCTTTGCATTGGCGGACGATGTATATGGCTTGACCATAGCAGTGGCATTGACAACCGAGACATATGGCACGGATGCGTAGGGGACGGAGCTGTAGACGACAGGTGCGGCAGGCATGGAGGAGACATATTTAATTGGTGCAGCTGGGGTGGAAATGTCCATGTTGGCTGGGTATGTGGTTGTGTAGACTGGATACACCTCCGTAGAGTAAGACGATGATTTTTGCAGAGTGACAGTGTGGATCTTTGTCGCGTAGATAGTTGCTGTTGTCATTGGGACGGCAGCTGGGTATGTTGTCATTGGTTTGGTGAGGGTGACAGTTGTTGGGTATGCGGCGCAGTTATTGCAGACGGTCACGGTAGTTGTCCAGCCGTATGGGACATCTGGCTTGGCCATTCCAGACCATGCTGGTGCTGTGTAAGTCGTCGAGATGGTAGTGTAGCCGGTTGGGCAGACGTCCACATAGGTGGCTGATTTGTGTTAGTAAGTAAGAACTATGATTAAAGTGGGATAAAAGCTTATGCTCTAAGAGGCACTTACTGGTGATAACAGTAACTGGTGAATCGTAAGTCATGGACTTGCTGCTTGCGCTGGATGTCATGGCCGACTTGTAGTAAGGATCCCAGACAGAGTAGCTGGACTTGCTGCTTGTGCTAGACGACGAAGTGTAGTACTCAGGGTCGTAAACAGATGAGCTAGTGCTGCTTGAAGATGAAGTGTAATACTCAGGATCATAAACAGATGAGCTAGTAGTGCTTGTGGATGAGCTGGTATAGTATGGATCGTAGACAGACGAGCTCGTTGTGCTTGCGCTTGAAGTGCTGTAGTATGGGTCATAGACAGAAGAGCTGGTAGTGCTTGCTGTCGAACTGCTGTAGTATGGGTCATAAACAGACGAGCTAGATGCAGACGCTGTCGAGCTGCTGTAATACGAGTCGTATGAGGATGAGCTGGATCCGCTGGTTGATGGCGTGTATGAACTGTAGGTGTCATAGGAAGAAGACGCAGCACTCGAAGTATACGATGATGGATCATAGACCGTGGAAGAGGACGTTGCAGTAGATGAATAGCTGTCTGTGTAGCTCAATGATGTGCTATCAGTATAGCTTGAGTAGGAACTTGAAGTAACAGCACTGGAGTAAGAGCTTGAGGCAGCAGCGCTAGAGTATGTCGATGAGGACATAGCTGCGCTCGAGGAAGTCATGGCTGCGCTCGAAGACGACATCATGGCGCTATCAGTAGAAGAAGACATGGCTGCGCTTGAGGACGAGGTCATGGCTGCACCAGCCATTGAAGACATGCTATCAGTCGAAGAAGACATCATAGCGCTATCAGTAGAAGAAGACATGGCTGCGCTTGAGGACGAGGTCATGGCTGCACCAGCCATTGAAGACATGCTATCAGTCGAAGAAGACATCATAGCGCTATCAGTCGAAGAAGACATGGCTACGCTTGAGGACGAGGTCATGGCTGCACCAGCCATTGAAGACATGCTATCAGTCGAAGAAGACATGGCTGCGCTTGAGGACGAGGTCATGGCTGCACCAGCCATTGAAGACATGCTATCAGTCGAAGAAGACATCATAGCGCTATCAGTCGAAGAAGACATGGCTACGCTTGAGGACGAAGTCATGGCTGCTCCGGCCATTGAAGACATGCTGTCAGTCGATGAGGACATGGCTGCGCTTGAGGAGGACATCGTTGCACTATCGGTTGAGGAGGACATCATGGCGCTGTCGGTTGAGGAAGACATCATGGCACTGTCTGTGGACGAAGACATAGCCGAAGAAGTAGACGACGCCATTGCAGAAGACGTGGATGAGGCCATTGCTGAAGATGTAGATGAAGACATCATAGCGGAAGAGGAACTTGAGGTAGCAGCCATGGACGAGCTTGAAGAAGAAGACATCATAGAGCTGGAGCTGGAGGATGCCATAGCTGAGCTGCTAGAGCTGGATGGTTGTGGTGGTGGCGGCGGTGGGATTGAGTTCAGCTTTGGTGGCAGTGCCCCGGTGCAATCCGTGAGGCTGTTGATGGTGTTCACACCGAGCAAACTCAATCGGACATAGGAGCGAGCAAAAGCTGTTTCCCAATCTCCTTGATTACCAACGAACTCTGCCCAGTTACCCGAAGTCACTGGACTGGCGGCAATGGCCATGTCCGAGTCGAATCTGAAAACTCCAACCGGGGCATTTGCTTGGATAGTCTCACCATAGAAGTTGACATCCTGCAGCTGTTAGCGGCGGCTCTATAAAATTGACATGACTGGCAACAAACCCAAACACCAGGGGTGGAATCCTGTGGTGAGCCTGGTGGCGCCTCGGGTTGCGTGAACGATTTACTGGTACTGTGAGCACCAAGGAGGGCAACGAGCATGGCAGGAGTGATAGTCTTGTCCTGAAACAGGTTGATTAAAGTGTCGGCAGGAGAGTGGACGCCGGGAAGAAGATTCTCTGGCGCAGCTTGAGTGGCATCCTACATTTGTTAGTCTTAACGCATAACCAAGTAAGCTGCCCACCCTACCTGTCTGCCAACGTATGTCTTGATTCGGGGTCCCAGTGGGCAAGTGACAACAGCGTGAGTGGCCATGAACTGGATGAGATCTGCCATTCCGACGTTATATGCTGAATACTCGTTGAACAAGCGTGTTGTCTCAACAATAATGGGCTGTAAACCATTATTTTCACCTCGCGTGATTTCATCGAATAGGATGAGCGAGCCGTCAGCACCTCCAAAATCTTGTCCTGCAGCGGCCAAAGCCTATGGTCTTGTTAGTAAATTTTCGGTCGCATATAAGACCCAACTGCATACCGACGACCACGCTCCAGCGTCGTGAAAACCCTGTCGGATGGCATTTCGCGCCAGGTCATTACATTCACCGTCTGGGCCCGTGAACATGGTAGTGAGCTCCTGGCTGATGAAGCCCCAAGCACAGCAAACATCAGCTGAATTCAGACATTCTGTGACATCCGCGGGGAAGACCCCAGTTGTGAAGCTCTCTCCACTTCCGACGCCCTGAAGGACAGATGCTATGTCTGCTCCAACTGCTGAGGTAACACCACTGATCGAAATGTCAGCCTAACCGGCCAGGTTTGCCTTCCAAATAGACCTACGAGACTAGATCGCCAATGAGAACACCAGGAGTCGCTCCTCCTCCTCCTCCTCCTCCACCACCACCTCCACCACCTCCATTACCGCCTGATACAGTAACACCGCCCGATTTGCCTTTGCGACGTTCTAACGAAGACCTGAGGGATGCCTTGAAGCTTGGGTCGGAGTAGTGGGCATACGAGTGCGCGACCGCGAAGAGAGCGCCACCGCTAAGGATCGTAGAGAAACGCATTATGGAAAGAGTGTATTAGAAAAACGAATGACTACTATTAAAGAGAGTGGACCTGAACCATTAAATGACTTCAGGAAAAGACGTTCATACACACAAACGACAGGACGCTGGAATCAGCAAGAGGATGAAAGAGAGAAGGTAGAGAGAAGAACAGGTGGAAGAGACGAAGGGAAGTCAGTGATATTATTGACGCGCAGAACGAACGGCAATGGAGATGCGCCCCATCCCCTCCACAGGAAGCAAAGAAGCGAAGTCATGCATTCGCCCAGCAATTCGCCAACTGCAAATGTATTTTCGGCAGAGCATGGCATTGACCCTCCTAGACGCCTTCAGAGGCTTGAGGGGTGAAAGAGCCCTGGCCGCCCAGGTTTGGTTATCTCCCCATAAATCGATGTCTTGTTTGGGGCTCGATCATGAAGTCCACGGCCAGAGACGACAAAAGGAAGCAGTCACAAGGCCAGGAGAAAGTCGGCTGAACTGAAAGGGTTTCTATTGGTCCGCCGAAGCTGAAGAAAAGGAGTAATGGCTTGCGGTTGTGGATGGAGCTTGAGCCTTCAGGGGCAAGTATATCGATCTTGAACACGAGGTGGAAGTTGTGGAAACACAAGAGCCCAGCCCTGTCTGACAATCAATCAATCAATCCGCTGTCATTGGAAGCGAACAGGTCACCCGACGAATGTGATTGGGAAGCTCTGTCTTGACAGCTTTTGGGGGTGTTGTGTTGTGTTGTGTTGTCTGTCATCGCCAGCGCAATCTTTTCGTAATCTCCACCATCCCTTGGCGGAGGTTCCAAGGCAACAACGACAGCTTCTTCCTCTCACCTTGTTTCCACCCCCAGAACAATTCGACTCGACTTGGCAAGCTTCCGCCACATTCCATATGCCCTCAAAATACTCGAGTCTCGCCAACTCGAGAGCATGCCCAGAGTTGGCATCCCAAATGGAGACCATGAGTTGCCGTATAGCAATCTTGGAGCGCTTATTATCTCCTAAGTGAATGCTTGGTACTGTGCTTATGATGCTTAAACCCGACTTTGGGAGATTCACAGGAATATATCTGCGTGCTGATCTCCTGTATGTTAGGAAGATTGTCCGGTTTTTACAGTTTGAGCCTCTATGCTCTTATTGTTGTAGTTTTAGTTGGTAGTCCAACGTCCACTCATTTGCTCACTCGTTTCTCACTTAATTCTGTCATTCGTTTTTGTCTCTTATCATGAAATCTTTAATTCTCGCAGCCCTGTGGGGCTTTTCTTCGCTATGCCTGGGACAATTGAACGCTGCCCCATACGATCCATCTCAGGTCACGCTTCTAGGCTCAATTACCGAGTATGACGCATCCATGGCTACATTTATCACTTTACATTGACGACATTCTAGGATGACTATCAACGCCGGTACGGGCCTTCTCCGTGGCGGAACCATTTCTGTCGACGGGGCCTTGGTGATCGTTCCTGAGAATTCTTTGGTTACACTTCCCGCTGCAACAGTCGCTTGGCCGGAACTTTTCGATGCCAGTGGAAAGCCTCAAATTCCAGGTACTCAAACGTGGAAAGCATCTGTAAGTCTGATCCTGTTTCGCAGGTTGTCATCCCAACTTACCGTGTCAGGTTTTTGCCAACCGAGTCAACGACAAGCTCATAGCAGGACTCGTATTCCTCGCTCAAGATCCTGCAAGGCTTCTTCAAGGATTCATAACCTCGATTGATAAAACCACCGGCCACTTCACTGTCCATGGCACCTTCAGCCCAGGAGGAGCAGGTGGGGTGGACTGCGTTATCAATGATCCTCTTGGAGTGTATGGAATGCCCTATCCTGGAGGCAACTCTCTTTGGAGTGTTGACCCGGTAAACCCTAGCGTAAGTGCTTATGGTAAGTTCAATAATTATGTTGTCTAACTCCAGATTAGATTCACGCAACCACTGGATTCCCTATGTGTATCCCGAGGCCGGGACCTGATGATCCTCTCTGCCCGACTAAAAACCGGCCAATCGATCCTGTAACTGGAAGAGCATCAACGCAATTGTAAGCAATTACTTATTTGCCAACGCGTCTATTGATCTAACTGGTCATAGCCGCTTCGGTAACCCAGCGAACTTGAAACCCACTGATCCAGACCCTATGGTGATGGCCCCTCTTGTGGTTGGTGATTACATCTTCTATACCGGACAGCTAATAGGAAGCACCTTTGAAGTCAATGGTCTAACAGCAAATGGTACGTCTTTCTCTAGACTAGTTTCATCCCACTGTATGCTGATATTTGCTAGTTGGCTATTACACCACGCCAGGTACCAAGCCGGTTTACGTGGTTGTTGACGCAGCTGCGTATGGTATCACCACCCCACCAAGCGCAGATCCCCCAGAGACTCGGGCAGTGGTATTCACCACAGATCAAACCACACCTGTACAATGGTCTGCTGAAGATGTAGATCGATGCACAGGCGAGATCACCGAGCGAAATATTCAACTTGTCACCCCACAACAGAACGCACCTATCGGCCGAGTTGTATATCGTATGGGAACTAATCGAGTCATTCCGCCTACCCGCAACGTCGTCTTTCGCTCCATTGCAGGGACTATCACGACTAAGAACGGTCTGGTTGCAGGAGAATATCATTCGCCTATAGCTGATTTTATTTTCCCCGAGATCACCACATTTGGAGCCAATGCGGACCCGCTTGCCTTCGACACGTTCCCCTTCCTCGTCAATGGATTTGGCCCTTACGTCCCAGGCAATGCCATTGCGGAAAAGCTGGTTGACCCTCCCATTGTTGGGCAGCTTAACCCATGGCCGGGAAAAGCAGCCCCAGCCATAACCCCAGCGGCCTGCGTTGCAAAACCAGCGACTCCACCTGTGGTGCCTACTCCTCCAGCGCCTGGACCAGACACAATTACCATCATCAGCGCCGTCAAGACTGCCTCACGTGGTGGTACGTCGCAGGTCGTAGTCAAAGCCAAGAGCGACAACCCGGCTGCGTTATTGAAGTTGGCCGTGGCTGGAACGAATCCCGTCCAGGCAAGCCCCATGTCCAAGAACGCCGATGGTTCATTCACTCTCAGTGTCCTATCCAAAGGTGTTCAGACAAGTATCACGGTGACAAGCGATCTTGGAGGATCTGTTTCTCAAGCAATTTAATCATGTATACTTAACTTCATCATAATAGGAGATATCAATGCTTCCATTCGCCATCGTGTTGATAGATCTTAATTTCCAGTTTGAGAACCTCGCGACCCCTTTACAACGATTTTTTTTTGAATACATGAAAGATTCACAGCACTATGGGGCCATGACTCTGAGAGCAATGCCTAAATGTTCATCTATATGGATAGCACTACCTCAATCTCAGAACGCAGCCTTAAAATTTCTGGTAATCTTAAAAACAATCTTGCTAGGACTTTGTTCTCCTCAATGCGATGTTGAGAATATTCTCTTCAATTCAGCACCGTTTTTGCGAAAAACAGAATTGATAGACTGGTCGTGGAAGCAAAGTTGGATGCGGAGCGTTCGGAACGACACTTGAACAGACTGCTTCCTCATGTCCCGCAAAACTTGGAAATCAGATCCTTTGTCTCCTGTCGTACTTCAAGCATTGCAAAAAAGTCCAAGTGGGCAGAAATATCCAGCTGAGGAGACGGAAGCAGACAGGTAGGCTCTCGTGACAGGGGTATGGGGATCCTACCCGAATATGATTGGCCAATTTCGCCAATAGAACCGCGCTAAGACAACAATAGAATCGACAATGGGGACTTGACAATAGGAAACAATGGGCGAAAGCAGGATTGCTATTGACGATCTCAATAGGCTGGCTGCCCTTACTATTCTTATGGTACAATATTAGCTACAAAAGAGTGTTTATGGCCCTTGATGACACTCCCGCCACCGGATTTCCCTTAAATGCAGTTCACTGCCATTATTGTAGAAGCACATTAGTATAAAGTCCCACTATCTGCTACTCGCCCTTGTCAATTCATCACTTCTGTCTTCGAATATTCCTGTTTACATCTGTACTTTCATCTTCACTTTCAATCGTTGCGGAATGGATCGCCTTACTACTACCTCAACCTCATCCACCACTATAATAGAGACAGAGATGCCTCTTCCACCACCCTACACTCCTCCAAGAAACCCCTTCGGCTTCAACTTACAAGGCGATGAAGAAGAAGAGGAAGATGCGGAAACCATCCCGTCACCAAATATTACCTTCAACGCACCGATGACGATCCACGGCTCAAACAACATCGTCTCATTCCCATCCGCCGACTTCACGCGCACGGCCGCAATGATCGTTGCCACCGTGCAGAAGACGATAACTCCACAATCGTCATCAAAGAGTATCAATATCAATATCAACTGCGGTATCACCGTCGTGGGACATAGGAATGTTGTCGGGAGCGTTGGTGTTGGGCCTTTGGCTTTGTGTCAGCAACTTGCACAGCGGACTGCTGCCGCCGCTGCAGCAAAAAGTAGCACTGGGGCTCTTTCATCGTCAAAGAGGAAGGCGGAGGAGGTATGTTCTCTTTTCCAGCTCGCTTTGATGTCTGTAACTAACTTGTTCAAAGGATATTGAAGATGTTCCTGAGGCGAAGAGGGTTCAGACTGGTGCAGAGCCAAGCACTGTTGAGACGGCGAGTCGTGCTCGGGGGTTTGCTTCACCATGATCCATTCTCTTTATATGGGGTGTGCTGCTCTTTTCCTTGTTATGATTTACGAATTTATGTTGAGAGTTGCTGGATTGTACAGCTGATTGTGCTTCTTGCTTCTTGATTGTTCTCTCTGAGACCCTAGATTCTCATTGTCCATATTAGTCATCTACATCGCCAATCCTGTAGGAAACATGGCTGTTTGGGAATAAATGAGGGTGTTGATGTTATCTAGATGATTGTTAAGTCCTTTGCCCAATGCATTTGAAAGTCTGTCAACGTTGAGAAATCTCGATATAGTACCGTTTGTCCATCGAGAGTTTCTACTTTGTAGTCGATCAATAGTTCAAGTGCTAATCATGATGGGCATTATTACAAAGAAGCAAAGAGCGAGAAGTTGAACGTGAAATATGTTGAGATTGGAGATTGGAGATGTGGGGGACGAAGAGAAACGAATAGCTTCTGAGGTTGTTATTTTTGCTCAATATGGCAGAGATGGACAAATATGTAACCCTGCAGACTGTTTACGTACATCAAGCGCATTTCGACAATGGCCTGGGCAGTGATATAAGTGCGTGAAGAAGTTTAGGGACAGAGGCTGACTTGTATAGGCTACCCGCCTGTTAGACCCACTGACATTTTACGACCCCACTAAAGTAGCCACCTTCAACTTTTTCTTCGTGACTCGTCACATCACAGCTTCATATCTCACCAGCACCTCAGTATTCTCGCCAAACACCATGGCTGACGCGTCCGAAGACGCCCTTCGCCATCCTGGGGCTAATCCAGATGGGCCAGATCTCGAAGACGAAGTTCAAGACTATCGATTCCTTCTCACCACCGCGCAAGCTCAAAAGATACCCTCTCGAGGAATCAAGGACTTCGAACCTCATGGCACAAATTTACAACAAGCAACTCTTGATGCTAGCCGAGATGCTATGCACATGGCATTGAGTCAAACTAGAATTCACACCAGGAATTCGCCATCAGCTATATACGATGAGGCAGAGAATGGAGCTTGGCTGATCAATCCTAATGGAAGTTGGACGAAGAGCGTTGGGAGAGCGAAGAGGATAACTCAATCACAACAGAAAAAGGCTGATAGTGAGGAAGGTGACACTGATGAAGAGCGCGACAATGAAGATGCTGGTTCCTTAGCACAAGATGAGGAGGATGACTTGCTATTCTCCACCCCCAATGTGAAGGCCAAAAAAGAGAAGAAACCCACGGAAAACAAGGAGCCTAGACTTTGGCTACTTCCTGAAGAGGCGCTCTGGCTTGTCGAACGCGGCACATTGGAGATGCGTTGGCCTGCGGACGAAGGAGAAGCCGAAGCTGAAGGCCTTCCAATGTCACTCCAGATGTGTTATGCTACACTGCTAGGTCTGGAGAGGCCCGGAGGGCTCACACTAGAAGAGTATACTGTCTACCAGTATCTCAAGAGATGCGGCTATATCGTGCTTCGTGCGAGGGACAATTACCACAACGTCCCGAACTACACGGAGACTTCGTGGGAATGGCCAATCTTCGCACCAATGTGGAGAAGCATGTTCTCGAAAAGCCCTCCAGCTTTGACTGAGCGCGGCAGAACAGGTCCACTCGTGCAGCCAGGACTTTATCGAAGCTACGATGACATTTACCGCATGCTCACAGTTATCTCCTCTCACGATCCGAGATCAGACAAAAACATATCACCACGTTCTGACGATCCAAAAGCTCTCAATGTGACATACCACGTCTACAAAGCCAGACCAGGATACAAGAAGACCGCACCTGGTCCTCCGGACTTCTACTTCTCCGTAATCAATGCACGTCAAACTTCGCTTCCGACGGAGCTTCAAATCGATGCGCTCTTGAGGCAGACACCATACCATCCTCCCGATCCAAAGCATAATCTATACAAGAAACTGAAGGAAGGTTATAGGAATGTCATCCTGGCAGTCGTGGACCAAGGTGTTACGAGTTTGATTGACGTGAGCGACTCCGGATTTGGTCAAGAGAAGCTTTGGGGTAGGGAGAAGAAGCCATTCAGAGGTGGTAAAGGAGGTGGGAAGGGCCGTGGAGGAAGAGGCGGAAGAGGCAGAGGAAGAGGGAAAGGCTCTTGATTGCCACCTTTCCAGGAATAAAATCAAAATCAATCCCGATCATGGTCTCCAAGAATAACTGAATACAGCCTGACTGTAATCCTTGTAAGGATGGACAAGGCGAACTGTTCGCCAAAAATGTCTACTGTAGTCGTATTCGAACGAGAGGGTAATAAAATCTTGGCAATTTTGTAGAATATCTTGCCAGGATTTTTATGAACCTCTCAAGCGAGTAGCGACCCACAGGACCTTTTCGGCCACCTATTTCTCCTCTAGACAGGCTTGGTTGTGCTCGTATTTTCGCGGACGCTACCCTCCTCCAATTGGCTTGGTTTTCCTCTCCAGAATCAAAACAGGTTTCGATCGTTAGCTTCAAGAATGATTTAATACAGCCTGACCAATCTATACAAATTACGACCAGGCGCAAGGTTCGCCATCTGTGCACTGCACAAGAGGCCGATTATCCAGCCTATTTTGCCCCAAGCTGCCGGAATATTGGAGGCGCTCCCTTCAACCAATCAGGAGTCAGAATCGCGAGGGTGGGCGGACCGTGATGGACCGTCCGGCACGCACCCAAATGTGCGAAGTTCGCCCAATAGAATCGGTAGAGAGACGGGCAGTGGATCGTAATCCATAGGGAGAGCAGCACGCCACCAATTTTGAGAAGCGCTTTCTCAAGGTCGGGTGCGGCGATCAAACTGATTAGCCTTACTTCTTTGTCACCCACACCTAAACATGGTTTCCCTCGAGAAGAGCAGCTTCGCCATCCGACTATTTTGTCCGGCCAAACTCGATCTTCATAATGACCTCTATCAGTCAGACCCATTCGCAGCAGCCTGGCCCCAAAGAACTGCCGGCGGCGGTTTACCACGAAGACACCAGGGAGTACAAGCTCATGCACGAACCTTTATCGCCGCTTCCAATCAGAATTGAGCGAGGGGATCCTTATCGGGCAAGGCCAAAGCCTAAGGAGAGGTTAAAGCAGGCATTCATAACCTATATCCAACAACACCAAGAACCTTCCTTCGAGTACACCAAAGTAAAGCTTGGGGAGATTCGATTGATTTGCCTCCATCGTGCAGATCCAGACAAGCCTCTGAGAGCATCCATGTTCATACGCAAACTAGACGATGTCTACAATGGCTACGAAGCTTTGTCATACTGCTGGGGGAGTCCCACCGAACGCAACTCTGCAGAAATCTCCATCCGAAATCTCAATGCTACCTTACCAGCTATACATCTGGAAAAGCAGCCTCCGGAAACACATCAACAGTCTCGAGGAGAGCGTTTGCAAAAACATGTTCGATCACTGCAAAAGACTGTCAAATCAACTCTCTCCTCTCCATTTTACATCCGCCCAAACCTCCATCAAGCATTGCGAAAGCTCAGACAACAAGCGCGCGACGTAATTTTGTGGGTGGACGCGATTTGTATCGACCAAACCGGCAGAGGCAAAGAAGAAAAGGAAGTCCAGCTTGCAATGATGGCCCGCATATACAACTCTGCCTCGAACGTCTGCATTTGGCTCGGAGACATATTCGAAGGCGCGGAACCCGCTATCCAATTAGTTCGGGACATCACCAATCTCCAAACCTTTGACAATTTGATTGCCTCTCCGAAGGCCAAGAATCGTTGGATATCCCTGATAAAGCTCCTGCAAGCGCCTTGGTTTACTCGTCGATGGATCATCCAAGAAGTCGCTCTGTCAAGGAATGCGACAATTCATTGTGGTGACGGAGTTGTCCATTGGGACGATTTTGCCGACGCAGTTTCTCTGCTCACGGAAAAGGCCGAAACATTGCAGGGTAGCTTTCGAGAGGAGATCTTTGATGACCTGGAGACTGCCAGTGCATGCATTCTGATCCAATTCCTCACCAACGTACGGCATACATCGGATGATGGAGGAAATCTAGCAAATTTGAACCTGCTGGACTTGGAAACCTTAGTCTCGACATTACTTGCCTTCCAAGCTACATCCGCGCGAGACACCATCTATTCGATCCTATCGCTCGCTCGGGATCAACCACGCCAATTCGAGAAGTGGGAAAGGCTGCACTCCGGCCAGTTGATTCAAAATACAAAAGTGGCGAAGATGAAAATGCGGCTGGTAATTACAGACCTGGAGGAGCAAACCGCCCAATTGAAGGAGAAGAATCGTCAATTGGCAGAAGAAAATGCAAGATTGTCAGAGAACGCCAGACTAGCAGCAGATGCGGATTTAGCCACAACAAATCTCCAGAAGGTGGCAGAAAATGAAAAACAGGCCATATCCAATAAGCTCGAAATAGAAAAGAACAACAAATCAGTCAAGTGGAAGTTCTCGGAGTTGATGGATTTCGAGAAAGCCGAAAAGTCAAAGAAAGGCATCGGCTTAACACCAAATTACAAACTCAGTACCAGAGACCTTTTTGTTGCATTTGTCACCCGATGTATTGACCAGTCTGGGTGTCTGGACATCATTTGTCGTCATTGGGCACCCCGAGTTGTTGACGAAACGAACTTTGCGGAAGTGGAAATGCCGTCTTGGATTTCTAGTATGACCAAGTCACCCTATGGATTGCCAGGGTCGTCGCTTGGTCGTCAGCACGGGGAGAACTTTGTTGCGTATCCTCCTCGCGACCAGCGTAAACGGTATAATGCTTGTGGTTCTTACAAAGCAGCCATTCGTATGTGCATCTGCACTGACCTTTCGCTTGACCCAGAGTGTACGCTCTTCTACGATACTGCAATCACTGCAACGCCGGAATGCTCGCCTCTCATGAAAGCGCATGATACATTGGATCCAATTGCAGAGCTTTCTGAACCGTCCTCATTATATATGATGGATACAACTACGGCGCTTGGAAGTACTGCTGGTGCAGCCAACCATGCTTCGTCGAGCATCACCAACGGTTCCCAGTCGATCGCAGAAGTACTGGGGCCGGACGCGAATGCAGGCGCTGAGCGTACCCTATATGCCCCCGATTCTTCTGCAAATAAACACCCTGCTCATGCCACCGCCTCTTCAATGCCACCATCGTCCCATCCGCTGCGTCAGTCCGTTCAGGCTCGGCGCCACATGGCCTCTACACCTACAAGCGCCACCCCCTCCCGAAGACTCACCGCAATGAACAACTCTAAGGACGTTGAACGTGACCACGAGCTCAGTGGTATTCTGTCTGTCAAGGGGTTCAAGCTGGGGACAATTGGAGATCACTCCGACGTTATTCGAGGTGGTATGGTTCCAGGAGAATGGATGAAAAGAATGGGATGGGATATTGAGAAAAACCAGAATCGGGTTCCGGACACATTGTGGCGTCTGCTCGTGGCAGACAGAGGCGCACAAGGAAGCAAACCCCCTCAGTGGTACAAACGGGCTTGTCTTCATGGCCTTGTAGATGCTAGAGTGGCTGATGATGATGGGAATGTCCACACCGTTCAGCCAGCGGATCGCAAAATCTCGGAGTACACGACCAAATATTTTGAGCGAGTCAAAACTGTGGTTTGGAATCGTCGACTAATCGAAGTGAGAAGCGAAGCAGAATTTCAGAAAACCCCAGTGCTGTACGGACTTGCCCCGAAAGAGAGTCAAAAAAACGATATCGTGTGTATTCTTCTAGGCTGCACAGTACCCGTGGTTTTAAGGCCCATGGTAGTTGGAAATTCAGAAATCGTTCATCAGCTTGTGGGAGAGGCTTATATTCACAGCATGATGGATGGTCAAGCTGTACGAGACGAAGGCTTAGTGGAGCGCTTGAGCACTGATATCGCACTTATTTAATTACACTCCGCCGCAGTCGAAATGCTATCGCAACTACATTGGACTCGCGCACTTGCACTGTGCCTCTTCGTCTGGCAGATCATCGACAACGTCTTTACTGTCCAGATCAAATTCCTCCGGCTCAGCGTCAAAATCTTCGAGCCCTTCAATGACGACTTCGATAGATTTCTCCGTATCATCTTCGCCATCGGGAAGACTCAACAATGCTCCCTTGTTGTAATCTTCGTGCTTAGGATCATCGTTCCGCGAGACCTTCACGCGACGGAGACGATAAGCAAAAACGAAAGGATCTGTTCCTACTTGTGACTGTGCAACTGACAGGCCGCTTTGAACACCCACGTCAGGCCCAACATTGATTGGCACTCCGAGGGGCGTGAAGTCAAAGCCTAATTTGAGGGTCAAGCCTTTGCTCTTGGCATACGCAAGTGTTGAAGACGCTCCCGAGGCGACTTTGATGCCTGTCACCATGTATAGATTTTTTCTTCCCAGCCAGCTTTCGTGCTTGCGAATGTATGCCTGCACTTTCATCTCCATGAGGCTTTGTTTCACATAGTCTGTTGTAGGGGTGAATGATATGGTCGTCGAGGCAAAGGTCCATTCTTCGCTGTTCTCTGTGCACTTCTCCCCTGTTACGGTCCCATTGACGCCCAGACTTTGGAGGAACTCGGCATATACTCCCGCATGACCTCCTGTATCCTTCTTGATGGTGACATTTTGAGTTGCCGTATTGTGAACAGAGACTGCTTCGCCAGCAGACGCCGGGGCCACGGGATAGTCGTTGATCGGCTTCAGGACGTATTCTGGGGAATCGATGAGGCTGCCGAGCTTGACTAGCGAATGTTCGGGCAGTACGTCCGTCGTCGGCACGAGATAGTAGTATTTTGGTCGCAGAGGCTTCATTGTTGAGATTTGCTATGTAAGAGTCTCGAGGCTTCCCAGAATCCAGGCTTCCGAGAGATTTTCACAACCGTTGAAAGTGAAAGCAGAGAGGTTGCTCGCTTGGAAACTAGGCTGCTATGCCGCCCGGGGCGTTCAGCCCGGAGCGCGTGGAGGCCCAACTTGGCCATTTGCATGAAAGGCGGTTGTCAGGTGCGCGATAACGATACGAGCCGAAGAACAAGCTCACTTCGTGCGGCTCAGCGTAAACTTGTAGTCCACTGTATTCTTGAAATTTACTGTTTGCATCTGCTCTACCGTAGCCTTGGCCAGCGCTTTCATTGGCGTGCCAGATTGTATCTTTGACTGGATCGCAACAGCCCGCTGGTTTGCTCGTGCTCCCAGCCAGCTCTGATGGGGTCCGAATATGATCAAGCATTCTTCTCCGCGATCGATACGATTGTCGAATTGTTCTTCGATGGCCAAGAAGAACAAGGTATCAACCTTTGGGAAGGAACATACGCAGAACTAGGACCTCTCGTCACGAGCAGGACAAGAGTTTCCTGCCTCAATGAATACGCCCGCGTTCTCTGGATTACTGGAATCGACATTGCCAAATCAGTAGATGCCCAGCTAGTCGAAGAGCTTGATGATTACACCATTGATGATTCGACACGCAGACAGATTCGTCAGAGTGTTGCCGAAAGATGGGGTCTCGAAGGCTCAGAATATGAATGCGATGGAGATTCTCCGTCTCCCATTCCACAAGATACAAAGGCCGTGCAAGCTCCAGCAAGATCGCAAACGTTCTCGGGGCCGAGCAGTACCTCCCCTAGCTACCAACAAGGATCAACATTGACCAAATCCAAAATTGGTGTTTCTCTACCGCAGAGGTCGACGACGTTCGATACACCGCATAGAGACTCAGCTGTCGTTGGAGATACCCGCCAGGTGCAAAAACTGTTCAAAACCAGAGAAGCCGTTGTGGAGGAGGTTCCAGCTTCTCCCAACCCTCGTCCTTTGATGACGCCGCCGACACTGCAAGCCACCGATCATACCAGCGAGTACGTAACTTCCAAATTCGATGAGTACATGCGCAACATGACATCCAAAGCTAATGATATCTTGCAGCGTAAAAAAGGCTGAGGAATGGTATCAACTGCTAAAGGACACTACGCATGTTTTCATGGCTGGGCCCAAAGGAACATTTTCGGGCCGAAAAGCTGACCGTTCGCGCTACCCACCGGTCAGGATAGCTGTCCTAGACAGTGGGATAGACTCCGCGAGAATGGACGACTATCGGACCTCCATAGTGAAAAAGGAGGCACGGAACTTTGTCGATGAGAAAAACCACCACGAGGCGCTCAAAGACAGCTACGGCCACGGGACGGCGGTTGCCTATCAGATCCTCAGAACCTGTCCAGCGGCAAAACTGTATATCGGAAAGGTCGTCGAGGAGAAAATTGTCAAAGTCAATGGGGCTGATGTTGTAAAGCCAGAAGTCGTCAAATCGGCTGTAGCAAGAGCTATCCGCCACGCCGCTGATCCTGACGGATGGCGTGTAGACATCATCAATATGTCCTTTGGATGGGACAGTTTCGACACTCAAGTATCCCAAGCGCTTCAATACGCAAGAGGGAAGGGCGTTCTCCTCTTTGCTTCGACATCGAATTACGGCACCATGCGAGGCGGCAGGATACTTTATCCCGGGTCAGCCGATGAAGTGATTTGCGTGGATGCTGCAAAAGGTGATGGAGAGCTGGCGGGCTTCAATCCCTCATCGGAACTCGATCAAAAGGAGATCAGGCTAGCAGCTCCAGGTCTTGGACTTAAATCTCCAGAGTCTCCGAAGATCTGGAAAGGGACGTCACTTGCTTGTCCCATCATGGCCGGCATGGCCGCATGGGTTCTAGAGTTTGCTCGACAAACTCCTCTCCACGATGCTCCCAGTGTTGCAGAATATCTGCAACAGCGACATGCGATGGCTGATGTACTAAAGGCGATGAGCGTTCAAAAGGGCGCTGACAAGTTCTATTTTCTGAATGGTGACCAGCTTTTAACGGCTGATGGATGCGACGGTGGTGACGGGAAGCCGTACAGCAGAAGGTTCGATGCTGCATACGAGCTTGTAAAGACTTTACGAAAAACTAACAAAACAGTCGGAAAAGAGATATGGTGGGCGCGCGAATGAGTAAAGATGATTAATGAGCTATTATCTGTATTCCTCGGGCATTCTGATTAAGCCAATTTTTGGAGGAGCAGGCTCCTGATGCCCGAATGTAGCACTCGCAGTAAAATGACGAATACGCTTTATCTCGCTCAAATGAAACTCCATTGCTGCGTTGCGCTCCCGTAGGAAGATCGCCACGAAGCCCTTTGAGTGTGCCGCTTGTTCATTGGATCCGGGACGTGGAAGAATGGCTCACTCAAGAGATTGCCGGTCTTCCCTTCAAATACGCCTCCGTAGCGAGCATCCAAGGTTTTGAGCTTGACGTTCAGCTTCAACAGCACATGGACGACCGTGTGCAGCTCCTTCTTCAATACAGTCAACTCTCTTGGGGGGAGGCTTTGACACCATACGTCCGTCCCTGTGGCCTCGAATGATGATTGTGATGTGTTTGATTTGAGCTATGTTTCTTGGAGCAATCAAGCACGGAGATTTGCGTGATTGACAGCCTTCAAGACCACAGTTCCAGAAAGTGCGTCTCGGTTGAGCAGTGTCGATGACACTACCAAAGTGGTTCTTAGAGTAGAGAATTTTCGCCACTCCAGCATGAATTTGTTTATTTGCGAGTAGAAGTCCTATGTTGTCGCTGATAGCTTTGCCACCACAAGGGCGACTGTCCTCGCAGCAATCTTGACATTTCGATCGCATATCCGCGCGATGTTTGCCTCCTTAGCATCCATCTTGAGTTCCGCCTGCAATTGAATGGTTAGCTTGTCAAGTGCGTTCTATAGGCTTTCTTGCCTTACCCGGGAATATCATCACACTCTCCGCACTCGTGTGTATCGATGTAAGACGCAGCATTTCGGGTTCCCGGCATGCTCCAGATTCCGAATACTGAACCTTAGAGCGAATGTGCTTCGCGTAGCGGAGCACGACGGCTTCGGCATAGATCTTCTCGCGAAGCTCCGAAGGCAGCTTTTTGAACAGGCCACAGTCAATGATCCCATTCCAAGCTTTGCCAGGGAACGCGGCGTGAACTTCCTCGACATTCCAGCCATTGACTAAGGCCGGGCGACTGAGTACAGTAGGCGGTTTTCCCCAAGGTCTCAGAGAGGTGAAGCGAATGTCATTCGAACGTTCGAAGTGGGCGCGGGAGGCATCGTAGATAGCGGTGAGATCGGCCTGTGTTGGAGAAAGACCGGGGACAGTGGAAAGTAATTCGGGAGGACAAGGGGGATCAAAGATAGGCTTGCCGTTGAGAAAGCCGAGGGGCATTGACATCGCGTAGTTTGGGGTGGTGTTTTGTGAAGGATGGAGTCAAGTTAAGTTAGAGCTGATGTTGTTTTCATAGACGATCCGCGAAGGCTGTCGATAGTGCGGTTGCCTGGTGTATGAATGACAACACTCTTATGACGTGAGCGTAACACCGTCTATTTGAGGTGTCGTTGTTGTTGCTGCTGCTGCGTTCGTTGTTTAGTTCAATCCAACTCCATGAACCCTACTCGTGACAAACACCTCAATCCGTATACTCTCACAAAATCATGTTGTTCTACTCAGTCTATCAGCGTACGTGCCGTTCAAAAGCTGTTGAAGCTCAACTCCGAATCGATCAGACAACATGCTCCCTAATACATGCCACCCCTATGAGGCCTCCCAAACCTCCACTCCCCCTCATCATCCAAAGAATCACAATAAGAAACCCACCCATTCTCATGCCACTCTCTCAAATCCAGTCCCTCCTGTCCAGCCTCCAGCGTGGCAGCATTAAGACTAAAATACCCCTTCTCACCTTTCCCCTCCTTAAACCCATCCTTCACAATCCTCCACACCTTAACCTTCCCCTTGCTACCAGGCACCTCAACCTCAACAACCTCCGTCGCCTCCGCACAAACAGTAAAACACCTGACCCCACAGCTCCCACAAAAATACCACGAGCTCTCCCCAGCATTGCATTTATACTCCTTCATTCCCTCTCCCACTCCTCGTTTCTTTTCATCTAACGGATTCAGCAACAGAAAATCACCAGGGGCATCACGTAACCTCAAGTGCAAAATTCCCATCTTCTGACAAGTGGTGCAATTACACCTATAAATCCGCAATCCGGACTTTGCCACCATCAGCTCTGTCGAGGGTGTAGGGGAGCTCGGTGCAGGGAGCGAGAGGTAGACGATATATTTTATGAGACCGCAGTGGCAGGAGCCATGGTAAGGTTTTCGTTCGAAAGTTGCATCGAGTGAGGAGGTCATGGTGATGACGTGCGCTGGCGCCGTCTACAAGGTTGTCGAGGAGGTCAATTGAACGTCAAAGGGTAGATCTGGTTTACAGAAAGCTCTTAGTCAAAGAGGTGAGGGGATAGGAGGAGATATGTTGCAAGTTTGCGAGACAGCGGGAACGACCAGGTACTTAAATACTGATTACGGATCCTGAAGAGACGGCTAATATCTACATCAAAGGAATCAACTTCCAGATAAGGCAAGCGGCGCGAAGAACTGACATGTTTTGCGCCCTTCGATGTCGGCGGAGAAATCCAAGGGATGGTCGACGTTAGCGATTATTCACCAGTCACATGGATCGAACCCTCCTATTTGTTAAAGAATCATATCACAATCACGGAAAGTGGCCGATAGGTTTCTAGCAAAGAATCTCTTAATATTGCTAGGAATCTATCGATATCGATATCAAGTTGGACGCGTTTCATTGACTTCACCTTTTTCATTGATTTCAGCTCCTCGAGGGCGGAACTGAATTGGCCAACTAGATGTGATAGCTCAAAAAACAGATATTCCATAGATTCTAACCTATACTACATCCCCAACAAAACATCAGCACAACGCCTTCCATCCGTCCTTCAAATGCAATATTTCCCCTTCACAAACACAAAATCCAAAGACACCCAAAACACCACCATGCTTTTTCATATTCCCACTCACGCTCCAATCCTATCCCACATACAACAAACCAAGGTCAGAACATGCAATAGTAGAAAGAGCAAAAAGGGGTATGTAGAATAAGAATCGCCTGTGCTCAAAGGCCATTGAGCAATAATCCACCATGATCTCGGGGGGTATCTGTATCCATTTTTTCGAGTCTTGTCCTGCCAGTAATCGTCGCCATATTTCTTTCCCATTCATCCCGTTTCCCGCGCAAACTCTTTTTGCAAATAGAGTGGCAGCCTGTAGTAAATCCACCGGCCCACCCAAACCAGATTTCGAGGTCCGAGGTGTGTTGAACAATATATGTATCGTGAAATTGTAGAAAGGATGGATGAGTAACTCCGCCATAAATCGTCCGTTCCTGTAAAAATGATGGGGTTAACTCCAAGCCAAAATCAACAATGTAAGGTCAGTAGGGTATCTTCGCACCCTTCCAAGAGTGTGTATCAATCAAATGCGCTATTCAAGCATGCAGAGAGAGAGGTTGCGTGTGCGCATCGGCCTGGGTGTCGGACAAGTTGATGAGAAGCTGGGCGAGGCAGCGCTTGGTGGCTGCATCGTCTCGCAAGACTGCAGAGAATGTCGCATCGCGCAGAGGTTCTGGGAGACACTGTCGTAGAGCCTCTCTCGCGCGCGCATTGTCGCTCAGTCGCAAGAAGCATCGAACAACATGCTTCAACAGACGGACTGTCTGCTGCTCCACCAATTGGTTGACCATGTTGCTCAAGACGGTGCCAACAGCGTAGAAGCGCTCATATGTCTGGCAGATGTATGCCAATCCGACGTCATCGAGGAGTATCTTCTGCACGATGAAAATGGCGACTGTCTTGGAGAGCTCGGAGCCAGTTTCCATGATTCGCAGACAGAGTGGAATGATCTCGGTGGTAAGGAGGAAGTTGATGACTTCGCTGGAGTCATTCTTGACGAGCGCGCCGATGACGCCGAGGGATGTGAGGCGGAGGTACTCAAAGGGTCGGGATTTGGAGGTGGTGTTGAGGAAGGGATAGAGGAAGAGCGGGATGTGTGCTATATGCGATATTAGTGCAAGCGCTGGGTAAGCAATAGATCAAAAGACGTACCACTGAGGAACAACTGGCGAGTCTCTGGATGGGAAGCAACGCATTGCAAGAGTGCGAGAGCATTGCAGACTCGATTTGAAGCCGCGGCAGTAAGTTGAGACGGATTGAGTAGAGGGTAGACTGAGATGATTTCCTGGAGTAGTGAAGTCATGACACCTAAAATAGCAATTAGTAACAGCTCTATCAATACCGCCAATGTTTTATCATACCGAAAGAGTGCCATAGGACCAATGCCAGCTCAGGCACAGCTTCCCGCTTCTTGCTCAGTTCCAACAATGCAGTCTCTCTGGTCTGGGAGTTGAGAAGCTGAACAATCCACTCCATCGTCTTCCTATCGTCTTCGCTCATGCCTCCACCAGCACCATGATCACCGCCAACTCCCATACCGCCGGCGCCAATGCCTCCTCCCATGCCGCCAGCTCCAGCTCCCATGTTGCCGTTCATGTGCCTCTGATCAAGTCCGACCGGACCGCCGGATAGCATCGATGATGGGGCAGCCGCAACATTGTTCGTGGCGCCGAGGCGGTTGTATTGCTGGTTGTTAGAGTGCTGCTGGGGGTGATGCTGTTGTTGTTGTTGGTCGTGGAAGGCAAAGGGGCCATGCTGGCCATGTTGATGAGCGAAGACATGCGAAGGCATGCCCGTATGGAGCATAGTGTAATGGTGATGTTGTCGTCGGCAGCTGTTGTTTTTGTTGTTCGTGGAATGTGTGGTCGGCAGTGGTTGAAAATGGACGTGGAGTGCAACCTTTTGCGCATGCGGAGGCGTGGGGTTTGGAGCAGGTGTTGGCTTTGCGGCTCAAATAATTCCTTTCGCTCTAGCCTCACATCTGCTCAAATATATCCTCTAATCCCTTGTCGTGACCTTTTTGGTTCAATTTTATCATGTTTCACGTCAATCTCGTATTGGAAACTTTACGTTAAACCCGGAGGACATCTGGCACAAACACGAAATACATTTGGTAGTGAGAATTATTAATCACTTTTCGGCACAGAAACCACAATGTGGAGACGAGCCTATCCTCGATTCCCTTCTGCCGCCGCTGATTCGGCCTCCTGTTCTGCTCTCTCATCCGCCGTCATCGCACTCTTCGCCTTATCAATCTTGACAAACCCAACCAAAAGAATCAACGCAACCGAAGCAACCGCAACTTCAAACCAAAACACATTCTTGTAGCTCTTCTTCAAACCTTGGTCCGCAGCCTCAGTGACAACCAAATCACCAAATCCCAGAAACAACGCAACTCCAAGCTCCAAAACACTGGTGCTGAGTGCGCCAGCAAGGCCTTGTCGCTTGAGAGGAAAGCTGGTGGAAATGAAGATATTGGAGACATTGAATGTGACGTCGATTGCGAGAGTTGCGCAAAGCATAGCCGGGAAGGTGTACGCCCAGTAGTTTGCACCTTGTGGAGCAATGGCAAACATTAACGGTGCGATAATCCATGCCATGCCCGACATGATGACAAGGACTGTTCCGGGCAGGATGTGAAGGACAAAGCCTCCAGCTGTAGCAATGATGATGCCTCCTATTGCCATTGGGCTAATATTGTTAGATCGCTTGCATATTATAAGATAGCCTTTGGCTTACCTGAACCACGCGACTAGCTGTAGTGGTGTTCCACCCATGATATCCGTCATGTAAAATGTTCCATAAAGCAAAAAGATACCCAAGCTTCCGTAGCTAAAAAGGAGGGCAATCATGAGCGGTGTCATGGACTTGACCCTAAAAAGGTCAAAAGGAAGTAGCGGTTGGTCTGCGACCCAGCCTTCGACATAAGCTGCTGCTCCTAGCAGTAAAACACCAACCATGGCCAAGACATAGATATACGGGGTCGCCCAGCCTTGGGGAGCATGAGAACTGTCGGTAATGGCGAAGACGATGGCAATCAATCCTGCAGGGATGAGAATCGCGCCTGGCCAGTCCATTTCGACTTCCATTCCTTTCCTCTCCTGCATATCCGATGGAATAAAGCAGTACGAGGTTATAGCTGTGATCGCCGCCAGAGTGGTGCCGATGAAGAAGAACCAACGCCATGTAGTAAATTGAGCAGTAACACCTAATGCATTTTAGTCAGTCCTAGCTCCTAAATTTCTTTCTGTGATGGCTTACCTGCGAAAAATATTCCGATGTAAAAGCCAAAAGGCGCCGCAGCACCATAGATGCTGAAGACAATATTTTTGCGTGGACCTGGTCGATATGTGCTACCCAAGAGCATAAAGCTCGCTGGCAAGAAAGCAGCAGGCCCAAAACCTTGGATAGCTCGACAAAAATCAAGCATCAGCTCGTTCTGGGAGAACCCTGCGATCAACGACCATACACAGAGCCACACAAACCCGATCACGTACACCGGCCAACCACCGAACATGTCGGCAAGCCTTCCAAAGGTCAAGAGAAAGCATGCCACGACCAAGCTGAAGGCGTTTGCCGGCCATGTTTGTGACGCTTTTGGAATATCGAGATCTTTGGCCAGAGTGGGTAACAGTACGTTGAAGCCGCTGATGAAGTATTCCTGAGAATCAATTAGCACATCGTTTACTCTCTGTGAATCGCGGAACATACCGTGAGCACTTGAGACATCACGATTGAAAAGCAGAACCCTATTTCTTCCCATGTCGACTTGAATTTTTCTGGTCGTTCTCGACCTAATCGCTCGATTCGAGCCATTGGCGATTCTTCATCGTCGGTTGAGACCTTGCTCCGGTTTGGGCCATCAGGGCTTTGTGGTCGCTGGTCAATGTTGTCGACTACAGACTCAACATCTGGACTGTCGGGCGTTGTCAGCTTGTCCAAGCAAGATGGGGAAGACTAGCATACGTCTGCGCCCTAGCTTCCATGGCTGCTGGTTTTGAAAGCGAAGATAAATGATGTAAAACAGAAGAACAACTGAATAATGAAGACAATTGCTACCAAGATCTTGTGACACCAAGCGGATTCAAATTCAAACAACTCTGTCAATCAAAACCTTAAGCTTATTCCAGGCTCAAAAATAAACGGACAAGATATGGCAAGAAAAAACAGCAACGAACAACCAGACATCAAGATATACATACCCGCCTTAACCCAATCCAATCCACATTAAAAAAAATCCAGATAATATTCTACTAACCAGCAGCAGTGTTTTCAAGGTCAGCAAACTGTATCGTGACGACCGCTAAACCCATTCTGGACAAAAAAGGCGCAGTTTTACGTTCAATGACGACCGCTAAACCCATTTTAGTCATGTACTCGATCCGATGGCGAATCCCAGAGCGTCATTCTGATAGTCGATCGAGTAATGAAAACGAAGGTTGCCTGGTTTCGTTCTGGGCGGCCGTCACGGCTGAATAATGGATAATTGCGATTAAAGGGCGTGCAGAAGGGACGACAATGAGTCGGGTTGCAGACCCATATTTGAACAGTGAGGGCTGAGACATGGATGCAGGTGTGAGTATGGCGGTGTGTTTGGCTTGTTTACTTTGTTGAATGAGACATTACAGGAAGGCGTTTGCTGTTGAGAGAGAAGAGGAAGAGTCGCAGTCCAAATAGATGAGCTTCAATGTGGCGTCTGGATCACGTGGACTTCAACATATAACGTGTTTTCAAGGGCACCATATTATCGCTGTAGTAGCAATAGCAATGAAGTCGAGAGCCATGTCTCGGCGCCGATTCGGGCTTCTGATTGTAAGTGTGATGATTGGGCAAATTTGTGGTTGGGATGTCTCCATCAGATGGATCGAGAATTTAAAGGTATGCCATAACTACACTAATATCCCCTGCCAGGAACCAGTAAGGTAAGATCGAACTTTTCGTCGAGCATTGCATGATCGTGACCATGCGCCTTTGCGTATAGCTGTCGTTGCTCCTGGTCGTCTGCTTCAATCAACACCCGTAACCCACAACTCGAATCCCTGACTTCATCGCTGTAAGTGTATAATAACTTTTTGAGCTGCTCTCTTCAAAGCTCGATTCAAAAATGGCTCTCTCTGAGCCATTTTTCTCCCATCCTTCAATCCGGCGTATCGGCCCGTCTTCCCCGGTAGCATTCGAATTAATAGATCGACCAACATTCTTCCCCATGAATACATTATTGGAACAGCAGAAACCACCTGCAGGAATTCGTGATGCGCCATAAGCCATTTCTTCGTAAGTGCCCCTTCTACTGAAATCCGTGGAACGCCTTTATCCCCAAACGCTAATGACAATCCTAGACACACATTCCCCTCATAACTTGGATGATCGAGAGTCGTCGTAGAGTTCGACGTAGTTGCTCGGTAGCCATCCGCGCCGGCCATCAATCACACCGTCCCACCAGCCTGTTTGTGCCTGCTGGACAATTTGTATTATGTCTCCTGCCTGAAAGGCTAAGCAGGTGTGGTCGTTTTCGCCATCCCAAGTATAGAGGGCTCGGACGAATGTCGTGGTTTGTACTGGCTGGATATCGCTTTTAGACATTTTGGAAATATTACAAGCTCGATGGATTCTTTGATGATGTTAGCAATGGCGGTAAAAATGTAGATATGTAGGTCTAACCAATGAGAATTCGTTTAGAGAAGAAGAAAATTGTATGACTTTGGAGAAATTGAAGACAGGCAGCAAGACAATTCGTTGAGATGAGAAAAGGGCAGGGTGAGACCTTGGAATACTCGGGGTTCTTAAGGTCAGCTAACCAAGGGCAAGGCGGTACTTGACATGCCATTCAATGCAGAGCGAGCCTAGTGGGTGGCCGGAAAGTAGCATACCATGTCCACTTCGGGACGGATACATTCTCGGGCGATCCATCTGTCAAATGCTTCGAATCCTTTAAATGCAGTTTAGCCCAATGAGCTATTAGCTTCAATTCCAGCGTTGAGGTCGAGCGCCTGTATGTGGCGGTATTTGTCTTCAGCTGTCGAGTAATTGAAATGCATCCGACCTGCAGTTATCTCCGAGGCTTCATAGGCCAGCGGAATTTTGAACCAACACGCGAATATAACCCGCGCGGGCCGGAAGCCCGATAATCCTTGGTGTTGGATTCGTCTGATAGTTTCTGAAGGTCGAGGACATTGCCAGGCTATTCAAATAGACGGCCCGAGTCGCTGGTGGTGTAGATCGAACGATTCCACCCATATCTCTAGACGTCGGAGGATAAAACCGAAGGCGTAGACATCTCCGTTCGATCAGTTATTGAAGGAAGGGCTTGCCTCCGATATGCGCTTGTACAACTTTAGAGGTGCATAAAGTCCGGAACATTGTCGTTCGAGTACTCGTATGCAACACCATGCGCGAAGATGTTGTGGTGTGTAGTGTGGGCGATGTGCAGCACTGAAGATTGCGTCCAACTCGTGACTAAGAGAAAATTCATGCCGTATCAGGAACGGATCATCAGTTGGGCTCTTCGACTTTCGTCATCTTTGGCTTCCATCGATGCTCTCTCTGGGCTTGTGATGGTCACGACAAAGGGCAAGCTCACGATGCATTCATTCCAGGAGATTCGAACAAAAATCAAAGTACCCCAGAATAGCATTTCTGTTATATTCTACCACTAGCGAAACCATTGTAATCTGAGTAATCACAACTCCATAAAAACTCTTCAGCCCTTTGATCCACTTTTCCCGAGCCTACATTTATTAATTGTCGAGGCTCTGCTACGGCAGCTTGCTGAAGGTATCTCCACTGTTCTTCGGATACATGTGTATATGAGACTTCTTCCGTTCCCGGCCTCGTTGATAGATCGCGATTTGTCTCTTGATTTCAGACTATTGGTTAGACAGGCTCGTCTGTGCCAGCAGCTGTGAGATGAGCGCGACATACCTTTGCTTTGCGATATGAATTGAATCGATTGCTAAAGAGTGGTTGTGAATGAGACTACAGACAGCAGTTGGAGCTTCAATTATTCCCTTTCTCGATGGATGAGGCGTGTATGATTGAATGTCCCGAGGTCCGCCAAATTTTGCACAGTGGGGAATTTTCAAATCCAGACACCAGAACGTCGATGTCTTTTAACGAGGTCCCCTCATATATTCGCCTACATCTAGAATCTGCTGCGAATTCAAGAAGTCTTTTCTTCACTTGATTGATTTGGTTCGGGCTAGAGTGGTGTTGAATTCACGATAAAATAGTGAACCAACGAACCGTTAAAGGCTGGTAAGATATAGTTTTGAGGACTGCCTTCTCGGCTGGATATTTCTTGACTAGCTATTGGTTGCTCGATTCAACGAGCCCATTGCCTAACTTTCCAGCACCATTGTATTGGACACAACCTCAAACTATGACCCGTCTAGTAGAGACGCTTTGGTGGGGACATGGTAGCCTTGATGGTCAAGCTACCGACGTTCTGCCAGCCCTTCTTCAACAAGGAGACCAAGTAGTTGACAGCCAACATGATGTTACCAATCAACTCATCCTCAGTCATTCCGACGTTTCCGACAGCGACACCCATGCAGAGAACCTTCTTCAGCTGGAACTTGATGGTGGACTTGACATCAGTGACCTTGTTGGCGAGATCTTCGGCGTGGGAGACTGGTGTTGGGAATTTGCCAGCCTTCGAGAGACCGGGACCGAGGAGACGAGGGATTTGCTTGATGAGGGAGTCGGAAGAGATGAAGGCATCGTACTTGCGTGCGAGCTTCTTGATCAACTTCTTGTTTTTGTTGCTAAGATGGTGTTAGTGACTGACGGACAAGCAATTGACTTGTGTTGTGTACGTACAGCTTCTTCAAGTCGTCGGAGCTCATGGCATCGACGCCGTGGTGCTTGGCGCGATCGATGTCGTGCTGGTCACCGAGGACGCAGATGGACATGCCTGGGCGTGGGACCTGGGGGAGCTTGACGGTTCCGGAGAAACGCTTGTCACGCTGGGGGTCATAGTTCTTCAAGCCGATTTGCAGCTCAACTTCAGGGAGTTAGCAAGACATGTACAGTGCCGAGAAACAGTGAATTGAGCCGTTCTGTTCCGCTTCAACTGGTTTTCGACTAAGGAAGTAGAACAGAATGCTCGAACTACTGTCGAGGGGTGAGCAGCATACCAGTCTCAAGGAAATTTCGCTTTTTCGTCTAAACAGTCGTTAGCATAGCACTCAGTGTGAAGAGAGTTGTAGAGGTGTCAAGAGAGTGGTGGAGAGGGTGGTGAATAGAGTGTTGAAGAACATACCTCGTTGGAGTACTCAAGGACTTCTTTGACGTTAGCACGAACGCCGGCGACGGTAATCTTGGATGCCATGATTTCTGTCTTCCAGAGAATTAACTTTGGTGAGGCTTTGTCGTGGTAGTTGTTTGTTGGAGAAAAGTTGTATGAGGATGCGATGGATATTTAGTAGTGGGTGGTGGCGGGCTCCACTTTTTAAGCGAGGACGATAGGTTATCCACGCGGTGAGCATTTCAGGAACAGCGAGAGAACCAAACTTCGACTTCTCTTTCTTGAGACACCTGCATCAATATTACCACGGATCATGATTTGAAAGGCGTATTCATTCGTCGTAAGACCAGTCGTTCAAGTGAAATGATTCAACTTGTTCCGGAAACACGTATCGAAACGAGAGTCTTCACTTTGGCTGAAATCATCCCACAACGGATCGCGAAAGACTATGGAATTGCAGTAGTGGAGACCTCATTGATGCTCATTCGTGGACTATGACCTCCTGGTCGCATAGAGCTATGGAATTTTGGTCACATCGAACTATACCCGCGTTACGACGAATCGCATTCGCCTTGCGCCCTCTTCTCTCCTCCTCTCCATGAGCTTCGCCTCCATATCCTCTCCAAAGCCTTTCCCAAAGGGGTCCAGTTCGGCTTCAACCTTCCACTCCGTACCGGTAGCCTCTCCAACCTCGTCCCAGAACTCGGTCCATGTTTTTGGGTTGTGACGGAATCGTCCTCTCTCGCCCGAGTACCCACTTGCCGTATAATCGCCTGCGTTGATGTTTCCGACTTGTCGGCCTATTACCATTGTGCCAGATTCTGGCTTCAAAAGCTGGACCACGCGCTTGGCGACATCGAATTGTTCCTCATAACTGAAAAGGTGGAAAAAAGAGCCAGTGTAAATTATGGACATTTGGCCATAGAGTTGCGTGAGAGGCGAGTCATCATCGAAGACATTGGCTGGCAGAAAGGTTGTTTTGATCTTTCCCTTGTCTTTGAACAAATCATACCCAAGTTCGATGAACTGTGATCTCAGGTCGGATCCATATGTGTTCTCTGAGGGGACACCGTCTGAGATCTGCAGGCATCAATCAGCTACGATCTTTGGTGACGCCGAAGACAACGTACAAGTTGGCGAATCTCTTGTCCGAAACAGCAGCCTAGATCCAGAATCTTGTCTCCACCTTTGAGTCTCTCAATGATTTCAGAGTACACCTTTGTGTGCACGATGCTCAGGTCCAGGAACCGGTACATTCCAATGCAGGGATATGCATATATTGCGAACGCCTTCTTCCGCTGCAAACGAGTGAGTGCATGTTTGAGCGAGAAACACCGAAGGACTTACAACGGCGTCCACATGAGGCCCAACCTCATCAGGAGCAAGGCCAGAGTAATTGATCAACAGGTTCCGAGCATTGTCTTCGATAGAAGACGAGTCTACCGTGTAGAAGCTTAATTCTCTTGCGGCCACCGATTGCAAAGTGAGAGGGCTCTTTTGCTTTTCTTCTGGCGCGGCACTCATGTTTGGCTGGGGCTCTTTGCGATGGCAATCAATGAAACAAAGATGTTCAAAGACTGTGGGCTTCTATGCATGGTTGCGGCTGATATAAGTAGTACTTATAGCGGCGAAGACACCTGATGTCTCGAATGAGCCGGTAGAGACATCACCTCATTTCAGGGTCCTGCGAGCGAGATAGCTCTGTCTGGGACCTATCGTTTTCGGCGGTCGATCGCGTCTTCTTGGATTCACGCCACCCTGCATGCACCCCATCTTTGACGCGACAACGGTGCGATAGCGGCCGAACGCATTCTTGCACACGTGCTGTTGCGCATCATTCGATAAACACTTTTTCTCGTCCATGATAAGTACTGCTGGAATGGGTAGTAGGTTCGTCCTTCTACTGTTTCGACGATGTCTGTCATATGCAACGAAGGACCACTTGTAGCATCCAACTTGGTTGGTTTCTTTCCAATGCAGGTGCTCAAATTTTGATGGTCGTTTCTTCCGCCTCTTTCGATTCCTCCTTCTTGGTAGAAGTGATAGGAACAATCTCTTCACATTTCCAGTCATCTGGTCCTAACCGTCCCGGATACAGCTCGGAAATCGACGACCTTTTCGAGGCCGAACGTTGTTGTTTGAAACGCTCAATCTCTTCAAGGAGAGTTGTCGGAACGGACCGCGAGTGCTCAGTCGATCCAATCCGCCAATCTGGGTATTTGATGTTATCGTCGTTGATGGCAAACTCGGTGTGCTCTGATCGATTAGCCGTTTTAAAGAGGTGGGAGGAACTCTTCTTCCAGACGCTAGATTGTGAGGGAGCGCTTTCGATGTCGACGGACCTCATTTCAAACTTGTCGTCCATGCCATGGGAGTATTCGTCTGATGGATGCGAATTGGCAACCCTGTTTCTGTCGTTCTTATCCGTCACCACCTTGACCAACTTGGAGAGCACGCCGAATTCCAGCTTGAGCTTGACGCTGTACACCATTCCCTTCAGCGTCGTTTGGATCTGGTAGAAGTCGCAAAACTCGACTGCAACAAGTCCAATATCCATGGCAATGATAATTACGTTGATCAATGCCAGCTGTCCCATCAACTTCCTCGTGCTGCCCTCCTTCAACAATTTCAATATGTTTCGAATCTCGTACAAGTATACACCAGATATGAAGAGCTCCTGGACCGTGAAAATGGTCATTTGGGCCTTTTCGAACCCAGCGTAAGGATGAAGGTATTTTTGTTTTGCCGCTGTGTTGGATCCATAGGTGAGGACGATTGTCGGGATGCAAAGGAATATTGCGTTGAAGATGATGGTCAATAGAATGAATCGCAGCAGCCTCTCATTCTGCGTAACCAAATGCAACCGCGAGTACAGCACCAGACTTTGTCCTGGAATCATGACGAGCCATCCCATACTCGACAGCGTAACATTCACCATCTCCACCGGTTGTATCCTATTCTGCTTCATCCAGACCCCGATTTGGTAAGGGATAACAGAGAAAGTCGTCCAGAGGAGAGACCAGAAGTACAACCCGGAGTACTTCTTGAAGACGAAAAAGATCAAGGTGAGGATCTCGACGGCATTGTAGAGCGCTATAGCCGTGAAAGCAGTCATCGACCTCAGAATCATCTGATTGTCGCCCTGATAACCACCCGAAATCCCATTCGAAGGCCCAATCTTTGGCCCATTGTTATCCGCCATTGTCAGGCTGCGTAACACGCTTTTGTAGTTCTCCAGAAAAACGTCGTCGTCGTCTTCATAGGGTCCTAAGCGCTTCGGTGCTTTGGCATATCGCTGGTACTAGTTGATGAAAGACTATCTTTGAAAGAAATGATGGCGTTGTTGGCACGATCGATGCACGTCTGCTTGCCCTCTCGCAGAATGGGCTACTCATCAAAAGACGGGAGCTATTCTGTTGACATAAGCCTCATATCTGATACAAGCCTTTCCATATGATTCGCAATAACGATTTGCGGGCACGACCGCTCGTTGGACCGAGAGTAAAGAAGCACGTTGATGGATTGAGCGTCTTCTTCCTCAAATGACACTCTTTTATTCCTGTCCTACATTAATTACCCTATGTGTCCCCGTATGCTCCCGGGATCCCAATCACTGATCCTCGCGACTCTGCACACAGAGTAACCGTGACTATATCCACCTACACACCGACCAATGTATGTGTTCTCGGTACACGCAAGTGCAATGCCACTAGTAATCTGGGCTGCGGAAATTTTATTGGTGCTGTAGGGATGCTATTGCACGGTCACGGATCATCCGTTAGCCTGTTGCGGAGGAAATTTAATCTATGCTCAACGCACATGTCCATCCCGACCAACGACTCTGTCTCGCTTGGACCGCAAATAGTCTAGATGAGTGGGTGAGAACGTGTCGCAGGACTGTCTGGGCGCGGGGGACGTTTCCTCTGACCTGTTTTCAGAGTGGATAAATGCGCGTTTGTGCAACGTCATGTTCGGAACTGAGACCCGTTCACCCCGTACTCGTTCCTCGTGGAGAGTAGGGCACGGGCGATGTGCTCGAGAGAGTTCCTGGATTCGGTGGTGAGCGATAAGTATTTCTTGGGGTATTTGTTAAGCTTTGTTCACAGTTTGATTTTTTCGGGGCAGGTGTACGTTTGCTGAGCCTAGAGTAATAAAGCAGCAGCCATTATTGCACCCGTGGGAAGTTTGATCTGCACAGCAGGGAGTATAAAAACGAAGGAAAGGCGGATACTGAAGGCCAACTCCGGTATGTTGTTTGGGGTTTGAAGCGCGATATGCCCTTACGTCTATTTGGCTCGTGGCCTCTCATTGCTATCTGCTGTGATCAAGAATTTATTCTTCGATATGCAAATATATCTTGCCTTCTATTCAAGAGGTTTCGAATCCTTCCAATTTAGAGCAATTAGACCCTTACACATTGGCAAAGTCAATAGTTCCGCGAGAAACTTGACAAATCGGCGACCTTCCCGATTCCCATGAGCTCGACATCGAAAACTGGGATAGACAGGTTAGCCCAGGACTTTGGAAGAAGAGTTGCAGAGAAGAAAACTAAACAAGGGTCCGATTACTAGAAAATAGAGTGAAATATTGATAGCAAGGGAGACTTACTCAGAGTAGCGTTTGGAGGAATCGCACCGGGGACACCCTTTGCTCCATAGCCAAACTCTGGCGCAATCTTGAGATTTCGACGCTCCCCTGGACACATGTTATAGAGGCCAGCGTCGAAGCTTAGCATGCTGTCAGCAGACTTCTTGTAGGCCTTCACGACAGCGTGGAATCACTCACCCCTTAATCACCTGACCAGCTCCAAGGGTGAAGTTGAAAGGGTCACCAGCTGGCCACGGCTTTTCTGGTGTATAGGACGAATCGAACAGAGTGCCGTTGAGGAGAGTGCCGTTGTAGTTCATCCAGAGAGTTTCGTTGGCTTTTGAGGTGTTGGGGCCACAGAAGGCGCATTTGGTGGTTTGCCAGGTGACCTGAGGGTCATTATGCGGGATAGGAATGCAAGAAGAGCCATCCGGGGCGCTGAAACTCGTATTGAGAAAGGCGAGTGTGAGACCAAGGAGAATCAAAAAAGAAGGCTTTGAAGAATTCATTGTTGCGATTCTCCATGCGATTGTGCTTCTCTGGTCATTCAGGATCTGGAGTGAATCTGAATGGCCTTGATTGTTATTTTGGATGCGGTTATCTTAGTTGTCAATGTGGAAGGTGCCATCTGGGAACGCATGGGTTGTGCTGGGGTGCAATAAGGAGAAATTGGCCTCATTTATTCCGCTGAACTTTCACCTTACGTTATCTCTTCAGCGCGTTGCCTGATAGCAAACTTACCGATGGATCAAAATGATTGTCCGCGCTCAGATTGTCCGTGTAAACACCTATAATTGGTCGAGGATATATCATTAACCATGTCACAAGGCTGACTACCTATTATAGCACACAGCCTAGAGTTCCGCAACGAAAGAAAAGATGAGCGAGTGGTATGTCAGCCTTGAGGGTTAGCCTTTGTACTCCGCCGTAAGAATATGCCGCACTTCTCCATGCTCAAGCATTTTATTGCACTTCAAGCACAACCTCCATCACAGCATAAGCATTCCCAATAGGCTGATAAACACCCTTCACCACCAACCGCTCATCCGCCTTCTTCACTAAAGCCGCAAACTCTACCGCACTCCTCTCCTTCCCACTCAAAGTAGCCATCATGTGCAAATCAAGGGCAGTAACAATTCGGCTAACCGAGGATGGTCCAGAATTCTCTACAGTCACGGCACCACCGCCACCAGTTGGTGGTGCTACCGCTTCTGCAATCAGGATTCGGCTGCCAGGTTTCATGACTGGAGCGATTTGTTGTAGAATTTTGAGTGCGTAGGCATCACTCCAGTCGTGCAAAATCTTTCTCAAGAAGTAGATGCCTGCTCCTTTAACGGGCTGCTTGGTGAAGAAGTCATGAGCCACGAAAGAGACACGATCGACGAGTCCACCTGGGCGGGCAGCATTGAACCTCTCTTCAAGGCCGGGTAAATCTTGCACAATGCAAGTGAGGCCTGGATGGAGAGCAGCGAGGTGGAAGCAGACATGGCCAGCCGAGCCACCGAGCTAGAATAGAAGTGTTAGTGACATCTTAAGATAGAGAAATGAAAGCAGCACTCACATCGACCATAGTCGCTTTGCCCAATTTCTCCCAATCAAAAGCTGCTAGACCTGCCTTCATGCCCATTCCAGGGGAGTCGGCGGTAAATGTCATGGCATCTCCAAACCGTTTCTGTCTATACCCTTTCTTGCCTTTCTTCTCTCCATCAACAGCAAGCCAATCCCAGAAAGACTTCGTATCGTCTTCCGGGAAGAATGTGAACCCAGCAGCTGTCTGGCCCGGCAACGAACCTTCTCCCCACTTCGCAAGCGCCGGAGCAAGATTCATGGCAGAAGGCCCACCCTCCTCAGCATGGTGCGCGATCCAGCTGCGGACGTTAGGCTGGCGAACGGGAAGACTGCTGAAGTTCGTGTGAACAACGTTTACACTGCCCAGAGGATATTCAGCAAAGACGCGGATGCTGAAACCGTGGCGCAGAATGCGTCGAACTGCACTTTCAGGGAGACTGACTTTCTGAGAGATTTCGGCATACGTAGCTGAGCCTTCGAGTGGAACCGCGTCCCAGAAGTTGAGGCGATTAAGCACATCAATACATGCTTTGTCGTAATTCCACTGTGCATAAATAGTCAGCTATGTAACAGTGTCAACGGCGGGCGAGAGACATACTTGCAAGCAATTGGCCATGAAGAACTCAGTCGGCCCCATCGCCAACAAATTTAGGTCCAATACTGATTGTTGAAGCACGAGCTTGGCCGCTTGTATCTCGGGCGACAGCGGCAATGCTTCAGGACCGTTAGTATTGAGAAGGGAGGGCATTCGAGCACCGGATCTTGCAAGTTTTTCTTCAATGACTTTTGCAGCTGACAGTATCTTCAAAGCTAGTTCGAACAGACTATGACATGTTGCTTGGTCTGCCTCAGAAGTAGAGCTGGGCTTAAAAACGGAGCTGGATTCAGGAGGAGGTCCAGGCTCAGGAGCAGAGGTGGGTTCAGCAGCAGAGATGGGTTTCCGAGCAGAGGTAGGCTCAGAAGTATAAGTAGGCTCAGAAGTATAAGTAGGCTCAGAAGTATAAGTAGGCTCAGAAGTATAAGTAGGCTCAGAACCAGGTCCAGGATCATCTGGCCCCGTTTCTGGGATCTTCTCGACAACGTCGTCAGTTGTGAACGCCTTTTCCGAGCCCGAATCGGGAGGTGTTTGAGAGGTAGAGGTCATGTCCAGCTTTTCTCGAAGTTCCCTCATCTCTTCGAGAATGTTGTGACTGTAAAACAGATCCTTATACGACCTATCAAAAGAGAGATCGACTTCAGGAATTGGGCCCTGGTACACATTTCGCAACTTCCGCATAGCTTCGGCATTTTGATGTACTGGATAGCTCGACAAGATCTGAGCTCGGGCACAGATTGGCCGCATATGCTCGGAGTAAGCCTTTAAGTGAGTCCGAATGGTGCTCAAATCCGACACGCCTTCAAAAAGTATCTCAAGAGCAGCAGCTTCTTCAAGTGCAAGCACACCAGCTTGAGCATGTGTTGGAGCCATTGGGTGAGCTGCATCGCCTATAATGACTGCTCGTTCCTTCCATAGGGTGTCGTAGGGATCGCGACCGTTCAGTGTAAACAGCTTGACTTCTGGAGCCATTTGTACCTAGAACCGTCAGAACGAAGAGCTTGATGCAGGAAGTGCACTGACCAGTCGCTGAATGGATGGATGAAAGTCCTTGATCACGTCAAGCGCACTTTCAAGTGGCGCGGTGTCATGCCAATCACCAGCAGCTGCAGTTTGGCCTCTTGACTTGTGCAGAAGTCCGATGTTGAGGAATTGTCCTCCTCGGCAAGGGTAAGACACTACCTGTGCGATCCGTCAGCCTAAAGAATTAACGTGGTGTACGAAGTCAATCCTACAAAAGTCCAAGCTGGAGGGTTGCAAGGGATCCACCATCCATGCCCCTCTCCTTCAAAATGCTTTGATAGCTCTTCGTCTTCGTAAACTTTCTCAAAAGGTATAAGCATTCGAAAGACAGATCTTCCAAGTGGAACCAAAGGCTCATCCTTTCCTGTGATGGCGGAACAGAACTTGGACTAAGATAAACGATTAGTGCCGACTTCAATGTAGCTTTGCTTCTATGCGGTCTTACCTTGACCCCATCAGCAATCACGATGAAGTCCTTCTTAAACTGTGTCCCGTCCTGGATTGTAATCCGTCCTTCCTCAACATCCACTTGCGCTCCAGGCGAGCCAAGACGAATCTTCACAGGCGTTCCAGGCACTTTCTCTGATTCTGGCGCCTCCGCCATCTCTCGTAGTCCCGAATGGAGATCGATTCGATGGAAGAGAAATGATTTGTTGCCATAGCATTCTTCAAAATCCGCCCATGGATCATCGACCACTTTTTCGAGGGTTTGATAATTGAGAAGGCGCATCTAGATTGCCATCAGCATGTGTCAAAGGCTTTTTTCGGAGAAGGTGTCACACCTGCGTTCCTTCGATTGCCTTCGCTTTCTCAAAATCGAAACCCCATTTCTTGAGAACTAACACTCCGTTGGGAGTAATTGTAATTGCTGCACCAACTTCGTTCCTGAAATGGGACTGTTCAAAGACTTCCACTTCATGGCCTGCTCTTCTCAATGCAATAGCAGCACTCAGGCCGGCAATGCCAGCGCCAACAACTCCAACTTTCATTGACATAGTGTTACGTATCAATGCCGAATGTGAGAGGGAAACTAGTAATCAGATGGATCCAGATGTATGAGCTGTGTTAGATGCTGGAGCTTGGTCTGGCTGGAAAAGATACACCGCTCTCGGTGTATGGTCACCTCTTATACGGCTTACTGGCTCCAGGGCTGAAAGAAGATCGCTACGCTTAGAGAAGGCTGCATCCTGGAGTAACCGCAAAATCTAACGAGGCGTGAGTCAGTCGACCATCTTGAGCAACTATCATTAGTGTATTTGTCTCTGCAGATGGTTACGTGACAGCCATGAAGAGAATATCGGCGACCAGGAGCCTGTATGTTGTTATTGATCGTACCTGGTTCGCTGTTGACACGATATTCTTCTCCGCGTCCTCTCGGGACTCGAGAACAAAGGCAAGGGGGTGATGCTGTGGAACGTTCTCAGCACCCATCAAGTCGTGGCATGCCTCGGGCAAGTCCCGAAAATCCGCCACGATTCGATAAAGATTTCTTTGTTTGCTCGGGTTGCAGAATCTACTAGATCTGTTTTTTCTTGTGCAACCCCTTACTTGGACCCGATTGATGTATTCCTCGATCTGTACTACCAGTGGTTGCATTCATCCACACTTGACAGCGGGGTCTCTGTAAGTCATGGCACGGCAAAGAGAGAAGTGGCATATATCGACTCGACTGATCCCCTTCAGCGGTGATTGAGCGATCTATCGTCAACGCCACACGATGCGCGCGCGTTGAGAACGAAGTCATCGGATGTCGAATCATTTGCGGGGGTCCCATCCACAAGCAAGAAGATATTCTTGATGTCAGTTTCCCCTTGAGAAAGTCATAGTTGATGAACGATGCTGGTGGTTGACGAAAGGAAGTGTGGAACTCACCACCATCGAAAAGAGTGCCGAAGCCTGTCACGTGGACCTCAATTAAATTGCTGGTGAGATCAAATATCAATTTGAAAGCCTATATCACGATTGCGAAGCTATTTGAGTAGTTCGCTGTTTCTATTTCCTAGAATCGTGCATTGCGATTGCTTCACACGATCAACTTTGGTTGTTCCTGCACAGGATCACCATGAGGCTGATTACCCCTTTGGGAAGTCGAGCTCAGGCTGTCGCATCATCTCTCCTTCGCAGGAAGAACACCTTTTTACGACTTTCTTTCCAGCTCGCTCTATCTTGTGTTTCTTCACTCGTCATTCAACTACCCCATTGTACCAAATATCGATTATACAAACATTTTTTCATCAACGCAATTCCTCCACGGCTCCCAGGGACCATGTCCACTCTCGGGCCAAATCCAGACCACGCCATGCTTGATTACTATACCAAAGAAGAACTACTGAATTGGGATGTCGAAACCCTCGCCGCACACATCCTCGACCAACAAGAGGAGCTCACGCGAAAACTGCCTCAAGTTCGCCCATTCGGACCCACATCAATGGCTAGAACATACCCCGAAAAGTACGAGAGTGTCCTCAGGAAAGTCAAAATCGCGATGAAACAGTCCATCGAGGTCCAGATGAGAGTTCAACGCGCACCCCCGTCCGGCACTGTCAAAGCTTGGGCCTTCGAAACCTTTGTCCCTACGCTCGAAGTCATCGACGAAATATTTAACATGCAGGATGAAGACGATGAACGTGGTTGGAAGTGTATCAGCCTGAAACGTTTCGCGAGGATTTGTTCTTGGGATTTGAAAGTCTCGTTAGTAAGTTTGAGCAGCTAGCTTAAAGTGTGTTGGTCATGCTGATGAGTACAGCACGTCGACGAACCGGCCCCTTTGATTGTTAAAGGGGATGTTAGACTAGAGTGGGACGAGGTGGCGCATAGTTTTGTTGTGTATGGGACTTATGGTTTCGAGTCTTTTTGGAATCACAAGTAGCTTGGGACAAGAAAGCATTCAACCTGGAATCTACGAAAGAGTAGAAGGCGTTGAGGCACTGAACGTGGAATACAATAATTCAGGTATGGTGCAGGAGGACAGTAAACTCTTTATAGCTAGCATTGCTGGTATTCGGTACCAAAGCCTTATTGGAGCGCAAAAGCATCTAAGAAATTGGAATGGGATGGCCGATAGCTAGCACTTACGTCCATTGCCTCTCTTCACTCTATCGTGCGTCTTGTCACTTGTCACGGCTTTGTTGACAATCTTTTTGGCGTCCTTCACGGTCGGCTTCTCAATTCAAATTTCTCGAGGATTAAAGGAATCGTTAGCTACTAATTGTTAAGCCTGAACACTGTCAGTCGGACAAAGTAGTTGAAGTCATTCTGGAGAATGACAGGATGGCGCGGCCCCGGAATATTTCAGCCTCAAAATGAATTTAGATCTGGTGCATCCAATTTGGTCACTGCTGACGAAGAGCAGAAACAGATAGACCAACTGTGCGTAGGCGAGTTCTGAGCCATGAAGTACATCGTGTCTCCGAGACGGTTTTTGCGGATCGTGGCGCAATAGCATTTGACTTTTAAGAGGGGGCTATGAAGCCTACAAGTAGTACTTCGAACGGGCCTGTTGTGCCACCATTTGCATTCGCAATTACTGCCGTCTCCCTTCTGTCTCCGTTCGATTTCAGGTCTTGTTCTCTTAACCCTGCAATACCTCTTCCTCATGCTTCTTAAGGAGACGACTTTTCAATGCCAGAGAATTTGAGCAGTCTGTCTCGACGCAAAAATCATTATTTCAGATTGAAGTTGCGGTTTCAACTTCTGGCTTTTGGTCAACATAGCCTTGGGTCCATAAATCCGAGACGAAGGCCACAATGGTAATGACGTCGGCGATATCGCTGAGGAAATTTCCAACATAATGCGTGTTGTAACCATGGTGAACGTGAAGGCGGGATTAGAAGTCCCAGCGATGCAAGTAGGTAGATTCAGAGAATTGGCGATGATCAGTCTTCCACGGCGGTCAAGGAATATAGGAGTAGAAACAGTGTTGCCAGTAAAAAACACGTATTTAGGGCACATAACTGATTGAAAAACTTACTAAAACCTGGTGCTGAAGTCATCTCATAACGACACATCTGAATCTTATGAAACCGGTGTAGCTTCAACCTACTGGCCCCTGACAACACCAGACTAAAAGCGACGCAATTGATTGATTAAGACTACATACATTACGCCCGTCATCTTCCAAATTTGCTCCATGCTCCAATCTTTCACAGCCGCAGCAGCCGAAGTCTTTCCAAAGCAGCGGATGCCGAACTCAAAATATCCACCATTCGACGACGAAAACACACAAAAGCAGCACCGCTCAACGCGTCAAAACACACGCGCAAAGCCAAAGGGAGAAAGTGCAAGCGAATGCTAACATACACGCATATGGGTATTGTCGCAAAGAAAGAAGCCGAGCCTATATTTGCAGGATTTGTACATGCTTCGCGAAAGCGAAGCCGAGTCGCACAAGTATAGATAAGTAGGTAAGATTAGTGAAGTGTGTTTTCGTCGAGTGTTTTCAAAGAAGAACGCCGTAGTTCCTTTTTCATGCCGCATTAATGGGTATCCAGAATCAAATCGCAGCCGAGAGCGCGTGTACAGGTAGGGAGAATCAGGGGCTTCCAGAAGGTGGTGGTGGTGGACCAGATCCACTGGGGTCGACGGTATCGCCTTCTATTGTTTTCCGCCAATGTTGAGGTAGGCAGACGCATACGAGCTGGAACAACCAATTAGTACTGGTTGCGACTGAAAAGTACGCGCAGTTGGACTTACCGGGAAAGCTTTGATCTCGCCGTCCGATTCTGTGCTCTCGGAATTTGAACCCGCCATTACTGCTCTCGAAGAACCATTGGATACACCACTGTCACGGTTTGCGCTTCTCCTGGCCTCCCAATCCTCGGCACGCTCACGCAGCTTCACACCAGTTGCCCAGCCATCGTCCCAGATTCCTACCACCTTGAGCATGTCTCCACGGTCAAGCTCCCACTCATCGTTGGCGCGTGGTTGATAGGCCCATAAGGTCGTTACTAGGTCGCCAGGTCGTACATCGTCTTGCGAATAGTAGTCCTTGAAATGTGACATTTGTTCCGAATGGCCACTGTTCATGCCGTCTGGAGATGAAAATTCTCCTGACTTCGGGGAGCTGTCGTTATCTGTTAATGAGCCTTCACGCTTCGGCAATACACCGACGCCAAGACTCCTTCCAGAATCAGGAGAGTCGTCATAGCCAGATGAAGAGTGGACGTAGCCACCGGGACCTATCGGACTGCTGTGTTCGTCCCTTAGACTACCTTCTAACGCCGCCATGTGGTGAACTCGTGCTCCGGCTGGTAAAACATCTGGCGGCGCGTTGCGAGTACTGCTTGCATAGCTCATCGGAGCAGCGGATGGTCCTTGTCGAACTGGTGATGGTTGGTTGAGCATGCTGCCAGCTTGACTGTCCCGTCTGCGGCGTAATAAGATGCAGCATCCCACGATTAGAGCAAGAAGAAGTAAAGCACCGAGAAGGGAGCCAATAACGATGCCAGCGATTGCTCCCCCACCTAGCCCACTCTTGCTACCATTTGCTGCACCTGCTGTTGCACTCGGCGTACTTGAGCTTGTGGAAGATGGGAAGATGTTGCCGAGGGATGTGGTAATTGGCAGTTTTACGTTCGAGCATTTGGTCTCCGTTTTTGAGTTCACGCAGCATGAGTCGGTAGAATTAGGTGAGCTTGCTGCGCAGTAAGAGCACAGACTAGGAAGGTTGCTGCTGAAGCCGCAGTTGTTCGGTTCGTTTTGGACGCCGTGTATGCAACTGCCGCTCAACGAGTCGTTTGGCAATGCGCAGGTCGTAAAGTCAGCGCGGATCTGGCTAAGGGCGTTGCTGGAAGGAGTCCCACAGAGAGACGATGATGCTATGGTTTCTTCGCTTGTTGCGAATTCGGCCTATACGGTACTGTTAGCCAACCCTGGAGACAACATCCTCTTCCCACTTACGCAAGTCTCTGCGCACACAGGCCGTGCCGCATCGCCTGTGAGGCTGCAGGCTGATAACGAGTTCTGTACTATGGCATTGCACAGTACCGTCGACGTGTATCGGGCATAGAGATCCGTTGTATTGGTGAGGTTGACATTGCTACATCCTAGCAGGTTCTGGTATCTATCCTGGCTTAGCATCTATGTCCCTCTTCACTAGACTGACGATTCTCACTTTTGTGCCGCATAATCGGTGGAAAGGTACAATTGGAACTGAGTGTCGAAGGTTGCTGTGTCGGAAACATATCGCAGGAAGGGACTACGACCGGACAGTTAGTAGCTGTCTACAAAGCCAGATGATGGGATTGCTCGTACAAGAAGCCCACGGTTGCGGAACTGGTCGATACAGACGAAGCATTGAAGGCCGGACAAGCTGTAGAGCTGCGCAACGAGATACAGGCCATGTTTGACGGGTTTCAGTGGGAGAACCGGGATGGAATGGAAGAGTCGAAGTGATTATTCATTAGATTCGAACGAGTGCCATTGTTGAATGAGTGACTGAGGTTGGAGAAATGGACTTATGGCTTCCTTGCGTGATCTCTGCTGCAAGATGGAGAGAAGGTGCAGCTTGCTCTGCTTGAGAGTGCGACACAGCCAAAGCAATCACCAACCACAACAAGCCTAGCTACATGCGGTACAAGGGCGTGAAGGCATGCAAGCCTTCGGCACGAAACGATTGGGCCACTTTGATCAAGGTCACTGTTGTCACTGCTAATTTCTGCAACTACACCACTTTGCATACCATTACTGCGCATTCGCTACCATTCTCCACTCCTCATGAATTCCCCGCGCCTACAGTTGTACCGCTCACCTCTACCGTATTTTGTGAGAACGATGATTTTCATTTTTCTCCGAAATTGTCTCGAGGGCAGGAAGCTCAAGGGCGTCGAGCTTGGACGCGGAGATTGAATTGGCGCTGCGCCAGAATGAAATCCTCATTTCCTTTGATCCTCTAGCTACGAATGTGGTAAGCTCGAAGAGACAGAACTCTCCGATACGCGTGCTCAACCGCCGTGCCATTATTATTTCATTGGGAAGACAGGAACATTTGTGGCAATTGCTTTCAGGTTGGAGCTGTCAACAATGCTGTGACTATGGTTCATCTTGTTTATCTTGCTCTTTGACCGAGGAGTGACACGCGCAGGCAGCTGTCAGACAATCTATCACCACCACCAGTTCGATAAATTAACACATGGCGACCAACTGCAGGCGTCGTAGCCACCGCACGTACCCTGAATACTCGCTCGGGGATTGGGGAACCCATGCCGTCTGACACAGTTTATCAATAGATAGTCGGCTTCTCCCTTTGAGTCTCGACAACCTTGACTTCAATTTTATATGCATATCCCTTTCCTCCCTTTTGTATTATTGACAAGCCCGCCAGGAGAAGTCGTCATCTTCGACGTTGTCGAACCTACGGCCCGTCGCGTCCCTGAACATGATAATCCCAACCCTTGAAAGTTCACCTCTGAGCCAACAACTTCCTTGCCATCAAGGTTCGGCTTGATAGGGTCTTCCATGTCCTTCAACGGTCGAGTCCCATACCCGATAGTCCTTTCTTCGACGTCTGACCGTGCTCGCAATCACTTCAAGACCATCGACTTTTCGACTCCGCCACGAGATCTCCCTATTCTTCACTTCTTTCCTTCTCTTTATCCCTCTACTCTCTAAATAGTGCCACTTCAGTGTCAACATGGGCGATTTTTACACTTTTCAATGTCGAGCAGGCGCCCCACTTCTTCCCAACCGACTCATGAGGAACACCTTTTCCGGGTCATCTCGATCGTGCTCACCTCTGGCGAGGTCTATATTCGGCGAAAACAACGCTGGCTAGAACAAGTAGCAGGGTGAACCCAGATATCGGTGCTTCTCTCGCTGATATTGAGGATCTCTCTCATCATCGTCACACCTTTCAGTACGTGCCCACGGAACGAAGGCCGACACTGCTATCGAAGGTCATTGTGCTCGTGATTGCGAAGAATTTTGCAGACCAAGAGCTGGGCAGTCCATGAACTTTATGCCTTTCCAGGATTGCTTGTAGTGCAACCCACTTAAGAGGTTCTCTCTGTCTTTGGCCAGTCAACCACAGCGGCCCGCACATCCGATGCCTTCGATCTTCAGCCTTAGAGGGGATGTCTGAATATTCAGTACGCAATACTGGTCGCCGAGCCATACTTGATGTTGATCACTTGATGCATGCGCTGTAGATTCAGCTCATAAATGCGGAAGCGATGGTTCTCTTGGCAGTCTGCAACATTCTGTCACAAACACGATGTCATTGGATCACTACTCACAATATCAAGGTTATGATAGGCCCATTCATTCGCGACGATCTGGTCGCTGTCTATTTTGCTGGCGCTCCTCCGACTAGCAATTGCTAGTTTTACCACTTCTTCGGGTTTCGATCTCTGGATAACTCGGCTTGGCTCACATCGTCAGCCCTGAACCGGCGTACCACTCGGCTCGTTGCCTCGTTTCGTGCCTTTCTCATTCGCCAGTGTTGCCGATGCCCTGCTAAACCCAACCTAGGATATCCAGCCTGCTTTTTGATGAATGGTTATTGGTTCAGGACTTTGCATTTGCTTATTCTCTATAATTTCCTCAAGAAGCTTCTCACCCTCCAAACTTCTCACTGTCGGACCACAATGCCCATGTTAGCTAAGCGATGACAGGGTCTTTCCTTCAAAATCATCTTCACTGGGTGACAGTAGCGATCGGTACGGGAATAACTTACGCGCCCTCAGCGCTCGCTGCTTCTATCTTGACGTGCGGCTATGCCTACTTCCCGTCTTAGTGTGCAGTAGCTTCGGATAACATGTCAAAGAGAGGTATCAGCCCCAAGGTCCGATCACAACAGCCACATTTAATGATCACGATCAAGCCTACCAGAGGCTTACCGGACTTGGTTCCGGCGATTATTAAACCCATCAATATCCTTCCTTTCTCTTGACCGGAATATTCCACCCTCTTAATTTTTATATCCACCTTATCGCAACGAAAAACTCATACTGTTGTTGTTCTTCTCTTTTTCTGGACAGAGCGACTTAAAATAAAAGAGCTCGGCTATGCCTCACCGCATCATGAAGGAGCAAGATCAATATGCGAAGTTGTTGCAGAATGCGATGGAGTTGTGTAACTACGACCGGAATATCCGCTCAGAAGTCCTTGACTGGTTTCGGGACTCGATACTACCCTTCCTACGCCCAGGATCGAGAACAAAATGGATTCCACGTCTAACTCATCACAATTCACCTTTTGAGCCCAGCATAAACACATCTGGCGATGGGCCCATGGACAAGACAGTCAGATTTACCATCGAAGCGATGGGTTCCCGAGCCGGCACGGTGAAAGACAAGTGGAATCAGGATGTACAGATGGAGGTTTTCAAGGGTATCAAAAGGAATTTGAAAGGACTGGATCTCGAACTATTCAACCATTTCAGCAAAGCCTTCTTCATCAACCCAAAAGACGAATGGCGGGAGTTTCAACCATTCTCCAAACCTTCACCAGCCTGTTTCCTCGCCTTCGACATAGACCCATCAAAAGGCGTCGCTGGTATCGGAACAACAGCCTACCTTTTTCCACAACTCAAATCATCTCAAACGAGCATATCACCCGGCTCCCTCGTTGAAGAATCAATCTTACGACTCCACGACAAGGACACCTTCAATATTCTGCCAGCACTAGAAATAGTCATGGAATACCTTCAAGAACCCGGCAGCGTCCTAACCCTAAACGACGTCGAAATGATCGGTTTCAATTGCACTACGATCTCCACATCTCCACGAATAACAATCTACGCACACTGCTGGCGCAACACCTTCGAAGCGGCCGAAGACGTCTATACACTTGGCGGTCTCCTGCCTGAAAACATCAAAAACCTCGACGCTCTAGAAGAATTCTGGAAGCTCCTTTTCCACGACGAATACGACGCAGATAACTGGAAGTGTATACCACTTGTGCCCATCGTGAACGACCCGCGCTCGTGCTTCATCTACTCTTTTGAGCTCACACCTGGGGAGCCTGTACCGACAATGAAAGTCTATTTCCCCATGTGGTGTTTTGCGGCTTCAGATGAAGATTTGAGGAGGAGATTGGATTCGTTCTTTGCATTGAAGGGGTGGCACGGGCTGGTGGGGACTTATGATAGGGATTTGGAGACGATTTTGTGAGTCCTACTTTTTCCTATTTTTTCGGTGCCTGCGGCATGAAGGCCGAGAGGGATGTTGCCACAGAGGATATCAATGTTCGAGTCTTCTTGAAAACGAGGCGAGAGTGGAGTTTTCGTGGATCGTTGATGATACGCGGCACACTTTTGGAAGTCTGGCAAGTCGCTTTTTTGCTCGAAGAGTTTGGATCTCCGAACTTTTCCTGCTGCAGTCTTATAGAGGACCACGTTTGATATATGATCGCATTGCTGACGAATCCATAGCCCATCACGAGATAAGAAGAAGGACACTGGATTGCATACGTACGTCTCATATGCAAGAAGTAAAGGGGGAGAAGATTATGTTACTGTTTACTGGGCGGGTGAAGCTGTACAAACAGCATCATAACACACGTGATTCCTGACATCAGGTATCGGCAGCACAATGGGCCACGAGAATAAACCATATGCGATTTTCTTGCCTGACCTTCTTTTTCTTTGGAGGAGCTAAGTCTCGTACAAGCACCAATGTTTCAGGGGACAAGAGTTAAAGACTCACTGACAACTGTGCACGCTCGTTCTTGGAATGGTGACTTGAATCAATTTGAGAAGTCCCTGGAAATTGTATCCATCTGTTCACTTCTTGCAACCTAGTCTCTGGCACGGTGCATCAGAGCAAGTGATTCATCGGCTCATCTTGTCATTAAGAGAATGCTTTCTTTTGGTGCGTTTTCAAAATCAAAATCGCACACCTCATGTACAGACGCAAGTCCCAAGGTCTCTCTGTGCCACCGGAATGCCGATTTGTTTCTCTTGCTCTTCGCTAACAGGATACCTACAAATGAGCTTCCTGTGCAATCGAAATAACACCGCAATACTCCGATGAAAAGCCCATCATCTTCTCCAATATATGCTTCAATTGTGGCTCCATCTCCCGGCGCAATGTCGTAAGGTATGAGTGGCATCTCCATCTGCAAACCCATGTTGGTAGTGATATATGGCACTGACATAATGTCCGGCTGCATCCACCATGAGAATGGAGTGGAAATCTCGACCGACTTTCCAAAGGCTTTTGGGCTTGGTGCCAGAGCTCCTTGATAATGGAGGGGACGAGTGAGAGTTTCTAGAGGCCACGCCATAATTGACTGGTCATTCGAAACCTTCATTATTTCCTCTTGCAACCTGATAAAGGCTCTTTCACCTTCACCATAGAGAAGTGGCATGTTGACGCCGAAGATGCCGAGAAGACAGTATGCCATACCTTCCACCCTCGTTGTTTCTCTGTTTGATGCTCATGCCATTCTTTCGGCAATGAACGCCGAATGGATCGAGTCCGCAGCCTGACCAAAGTAACCATCATTGATTCCGGATGCGGAGGAGATTGATACAACCAGATCTTCAATCATTCCAAGGTATATCCAGCCGCCACCGAAGAACCGGATATCATTTGGTGCTAGAAGTTCCTGTAAACACCAACCTGCCCAGTGAATGTCAGCGTTCAGGATCCATTCAGTATACTTGACAGAGATATATACCTCTGGTGAACCATGGACTTGCAGCAAAAGCTTTTAGATCGTTCTTCGTAGTCACATCTTCCAAGTAGGCATATGCTATCGCAGCATCTTCATACCAGTTGTACATTGAGTTGATGGCTTCTGAGAGCTCCGCTGAGCTCGATTCGTCGATGCAGCATCTGGTAAGTTGACGAGTGTCAATAACGCCGGCGGTTGTATCATCACTTGGAGCACTATTTTTTCGGTCGGCAAATCGTTGGAGTTCCACATAGCTGACTTCTTCCGGGGCCCAGGTATGACTGAGGATCGCGTACTTGGGCCTGTGAGACTTGTCCACCCAATTCTTCTAACACCCTTGTGTGAACGTTGATGAGGCGCATGTCGAATGATGCTTAAAGATGTTGATCCTGGACGGTAGTGGGGTAGATGAAGGAGATTTATAGTCTGATGAAGGTGCTCCAAATAGACCACCGTGTTGACCTGAACAGTATACCATGCTTTCATTGGTTTGATCTTGAGGGGACATGCAGAACAGCCTCTCCAGTAGGCGAACGTGATGATGTCTCTGTTCTCGTTGAATGGACCACTCAGCAAAGTGGCCAATATTGGCTCTTGGAGCGCACTGATCTGATTGTGTTAATGCATTCACACTTGAGATCACATACTGTGGCGATTCATGCTCCTATCTGGATGAGTTTCTGTAGGAAGGATCTAAAGAGCTATAACTGGCCGTATCTTTCTAGAGCAACGTCCGATCAAGAACGACAATTGATGTCATTGATCATCGTTATCTCGGCTTCCGTGCAATCTCCGAGCTTTCCGCCGAGATAGGCATCTCCAAACGTTCCCTTCAACTCTAGAGACGAACATCACCCTGCGGTTCGGGGGAGATTCCTTCATATTGCTGCCTGACGGACGAAGTTTCGAAGGACTCCACGGGAATCCCATCATACACATCGGATTTGATCCAAGCTGCATATGAAATGCCTCCGAAGAAGCGCATATATAATGCCTCGTCTTTCTCGGGCAATAGCAGTAAGCTAGATTATTGAATACACATTTCAATTCCATCAAGACTTGTATCAAACTCAAAGAATTAAAATTTTACTATGTTGGTCGCAAAATCCTTTTCCATCAATATCCCTTCCGCTCTCACCTCCTCTCCAATTCTAGCTTCAGCAGCAATCGGTGGAGTGACTCTCCTTCTAACAGCCTATCTCGACTACCGCCATTACTGCTCTTTCGGTGACCACGGCCTCCCAGGAAACTTTTATGGCTGGCGAAAACAACTTCTGTGGTCTAGATTAGCACGAAAAGATACAACCATCCCTGCTCCCTACAACGTAGAGGAGATCAAGAGGGAATACGGCCCTCACGCAACTACATCTTTCCTGAACTCCCCACTGCCAGCGAGAGACGGAGTCAGACCCAAGATCCCAGGTTTCGTCGCGCCCCAGCGTCAAGTCACCGATGTCGCAAGCTCAGAAATGAAAAAGCGCATGTCCGCTCACCTCGAGTCACTGGTCCGTGTCAATAGCAAGCTGCTTCAATCAGAGCTCTCTCATCTCGAAGGTCCTGTCCCTGCTGTACAGATCCAATCCAACATTACCCTTCCGCCGTTGTTGAAACGTACCGATGGTGAAATTATCCACGTTCATCCTCCTGATGGCAGCACACATGTTGTGCTTTCGTTGGAGGACTCGAGGATTGTGATTGAGAAAGGCTGGGGACAGAGACATAGGTTGTCTGGTGGAGTCATGTTGCCGTGGAGCTATACTCTGATTTATGCACCTAGGAATGACGAGGAACTTGAGATTTGGAAGGGAATCGTGGGAGCGGTGGCCAAGTTTTGCTGTGCTGAACTTGGTAGTATTGAGGAAGTGGAAGACTGAGTGATGGATAATATGATGGCAGTGGTAAGAAGTAGGCTTCTAAGATAATTGGGTGGATAAGCTGATGTTGCAGCTTGTTTTTAGAGTATGTAAATGGTTGAAAAGGTCTCCGATTGTCTGTTGATTGTCTGCAAAAATGCACCTTGTGTCCCGTACATATATATAGCTAACACTTCCGATAGAAGCTACTTGCACCATGCTAAATCATCAAGAAATCTCCTTAGCAGCGAATCGAAACCTAACAAGCCCCATTCCCTCAGCCATGCCACCACTAACGTGCATTTCTCTCCTATAGACTTGGTCAGTATAATTGCTATACAATTTCAAAATCGACTTACGCAGGATGCAATTCAAGATCGTAGCTTGCTCGAACCGTGAAGATATCACCCTTCTTAATCGGAATCATTTCATTGCATTCCGTCATATCACTGACAGTAGCCCATCCGCCCGATTCCTTACCAGCGCCTCCATAGATAGCTTTTGATTCGCAGATAGTCTGATTGTTGAGCATGAGGGTGGTAGAGACACCTCCATCATGAAGATGTCCACCTATTTGACCCATATATCAGCTGAGACACTCTGAGCGTAGATGACTGAGGAATTTACGGAGATCAAAGACGTATCCATCCTTTTGTACCGTCAAGTCCTTACTGACAACACTCCACTTCTTCTGGTTACCATGTGGTCTGATGGCAATCTGCCCCTCGCATTGGCTAATACTCATTGAACTCGACGAAACATCCGATTTTCCTTTCCCAAGAACATAATTCAGATCAGCCACGGCAAACACTTTCTTTGTCTCGTTGGTATTATTAATAATTTCCGAGCCAAGATAAATCCCTTGGTTCGGGCCAATGTAGTATCCACCATCGAAGCTTTCCGCATTTGATTTTGGGACGAAGCTATAGCTCCCACCCTCTTCAGCAGCAGACACGATTGTTGACAAGGGTGTGGCGGACAATGGAGCGGCACCGGGATATGCAACTAGCAGGGTAGGAGGCTTCCCGGTATTCTGAATACCAGTATGGTGGTTATAGATACAATAACTCCTTTATTTGGCGTCCTTTGTCGTTCCTATTTTGTCGTTTGACCAGTCCATTGCCACAAGTGGGTCTTTGGATATACTGCAACTGTTGCAATGTTGAATGGACCGAACCAAAATTCTGTTCTTTTCGCTGTTGTTTTCTTCGAGGTTGTAAGCTTGTCGGTTTGTTTGAATAGTGGCGCTTTGGGGAGGAAGTTGATAATAGTATCGAATAGCTTCTGGCTCAAGGACGAGTTCATCAAAAAGTCCACGAGGCTTGGGTTTCCAGTCCCGCTGGCGCTCATTCCTGCTATACCGCTCATTCCACTCATGCCGTCATGCTCGGTTGGACCATCTCTTCTTCAGTCTGGCATCGTGATTAGCATCATTTGGGATCTTAGGTGACTGACTGGCTCACAGGATAAAGAGTCTGAAGATTCTGTTCGAACAGGGGAACGAGAATAAGCATTGGGTAACGCTGTAACAAGCCCAATCAAGAGCACCGCAGAGAAGGATGGGCGCATGACTGAAATGGGTGGTAAATTTGAGGAAAGTAAATCCCGACATCAGAAGAAGACTTAAGTATCATAGAAATCACCAGTCAACAGTCAAGTGTTTCATTCAAACTATCGAGAATGTCATTCACGCAGACGAGTCCATACGCTCTGTCTATTGTTGTAGTTTATTACTAGTCGTACTCATGAGAATGCTGTGACTTGAGCGAGAAGCGAAGAGCGAGTCAGTATGATATGCTCCAAAATGTAGTAATATGTAGCGAACCTTGCCGCGCGGACCACTTGCTGTGTGATCTTCCTATCTAGGCCAGAGACCAGAGCTAATTTGCTGGATCATTAGAGAATATATATGAGCAACTACCGGAGCATCCATCTTGCCGCATCCGAATACTAACTATTCCAAGCCTTCTAAATTTGCAGAGCGCACGATGCAATCAATTAGCAATGAACCAGCTGACCTCCACAGTTTCTGTATAACTTCCCAGGAAGTTCGTGGATAGATTCTCAGAGTTATGCGTAGTTCATCAGTGGTCGTGAACGCTTCAATCGTGCGTCAGAGAGTGATGAGCTTGTAGTCAATTTGAACAAAATGAATCTTGTGATGCTATTAGTCAGACCATCATTTCCAGAGTCGGGTAGCCTTGGCTACGAAGCGACCTCGAGTGTATCTACTACTATGATCTCGCTCCAGAGTAGTCGGCTGTAGGAGAACAGGAGAATTCGAAGAAAGAAACCCGAAAGGAATTATCTATGACATTGTCACTCGGTGCGTAGGTCGAAGAATGGCAAAGTCAGCTAGACGGTCTGATTAAAATAAATTGAAAGGGGGATTTAGAGAGTGCATTGACGTAGGTCGTGAAGCGGAAAGTAAAAGAACTGAATAGGTCGTTCGCTTTCTACTTAGGTATTTGGTCACCTTCGTTACACCTTTCCAATTGCATATACGAACCTACTGCTCAACAAAAGGACAGCACAAGCTGGTGCACATCACTAGAGTAAGGCGCATGTGGCCAGATCCTGCTCAGATTCAGTTCATCCAACTTTGTTCTGTTTGGAAGGCGAAGCTTAGTTTCAACACACCCTCGCTCAACTAAAACAACACCACACCTGAATCATCACTGACAGATGAGCTTCGCATGAACGTCATATCGAGTTCACTTGCCTTCATTTTGACCCACCGACCGCGCCACAGTCTCCTCGTCACTCTTTTTCCATTTGTATCAGCCATTGGTCAGGCCTAACATTACTCGTTTCAAGGACAGCCATGGCCCAAAATTACTTTTGCACCCATGAAAACATTGTTGGAATAGCAGCAGATGTCTATAGGCGGTAGAATGGGTTACAGGTCAGCCAGACTTGCAGTAACTTTTGTTAACAGTCTCAGAAGTGACCAAACTAGGGAGGAGCTTGAGAATTTGAGGTGCAGCGTAAGATCCACCAAAATAGGGCGGGTGAGCAGCCAAGATCTCCCGAAGAGCCCCCTGAGATCGCCACCAAGTTGTGGGCCTTGCTTTGTTGGGTTGGTGTTGGTTCTCTCCCTAAAATCCTCTTCAAGAATTACCTAACTTCTTCTTCTCCGGATACCACGCAAAGCCGTCCATATAGACATGTCCAGTATGAACAAACAGACCATGGACCAAGTCAGATCAGCATCCTCCTATTATTTCAAGCAACATGCCCTCGTTTTGTTCGGATGCGCGCCCGGCAAACGGTGGTCCGAACGTGCAACTGACCATTCTCGTCACTCTCTCATGAAGCGGACACGGCAACAGAAGCTGCAACCTAGGAAACAACCAGGAAAGTAGCAGCGCTTGCTCGCGGAGCAGAGGAGCTGTGGTCCTGTCAAGGGAAGATCAAACGTGGCGTCCGGGCTTGGAAAAATGTACCTGCATCTCTGCGGCGCCTCCCATTGGGTCACCATGTCCATGGTGAGGCAAAGCGCCAGGGGAGGCCACCGGAAGCTCGCCGTTTCGGTTTCAGCACTGCAATCGACAACATTTGTTTTCTGTTTGCAGCTCATCACTCGCGAGATCCTCCTTTTCATTTGCTCCTGGATAATTGTGGACCTTTTTGAATAATGAGAAAAACCATGGAGCTCGCCTTTACATCTTGCTAACGTTTGCTCGCTCTTCCGTTTACCACCTCACTCTCTTTGGTGTGCTTTTGCTATTCTTTCCATTCTTTCTTGTTACTAGCTTGCCGTGCAACGCATATATTTCTGCCCTATCCATATTCCAATTTTTGATAGTCATTCATTTCTTTGCCCTGGTGGAATATTGATACCCTCTTTCATTCGACCAAGCTGCATTTTGAAAGTGCATTATAGTTCTGAGGACCATCGCAAACGATCAAGACCCACTTTCATTGCTATACGAATAAATTCTCAGGCATCTCGCCCTCTTCTTACCCTTTTCAAAATGAGATACTTCAACACGCTCTCGGTGCTAGCACTAGCATCGACCTCTCTAGCCCAGACATTTTCAGATTGCGACCCAACAAAGAAGAGTATGTATCTTCCTTTGGTCTATTGTATTCAATCTAACAAAGAGCAGCTGGATGCCCAACAAAGCCCGGTCTATCGACAGCAGATTTCAGTACCGATTTCACGCAAGGCGCTGCTGCTGCCAGTCAGTTCACAACAACAACAGGTGTGATCAATTATGTCGCAGATGGAGCTGAATATTCTATCACGAAGCTTGGCGAAGGACCAACGATGCAGTCCAACTTCTATATTCAATTCGGTTACGTCGAGGTTGTGATGAAGGCTGCGCCCGGTGCTGGTATTGTATCAAGTTTCGTTATGGAGAGCGATGCTCTCGACGAGATTGATTGGGAGTGGATTGGTAGCGATGCCGCCCAAGCACAGAGTAAGTTTCCTTTGTCAATCATCTTATTCAAATTCCTAACACATGTTTCAAGGCAACTACTTCGGAAAGGGAAACACCACAACATACGACCGTGGCCAGTTCCACCCAGTCACAGCACCAGAAACAACATTTGTCAAATACGCCGTGAACTGGACTGCAGAATCAACAACCTGGCTCATCAACGACGCCCCCGTCCGCACCCTCATGTTCGCCGATGCTGTCGGTGGGAAAAACTATCCCCAAACTCCAATGAACATCCGTTTAGGCAATTGGGTAGCAGGTGCCCCAACAAACTCCCCCGGAACCATCCAATGGGCCGGTGGACTCGCAGATTTCTCCAAGGGACCCTTCAACATGTACGTTCAAAGTCTCAAGGTCGTAAACTATAACCCAGCAACCTCATACGCCTACAACGACATGTCCGGAACCTTCCAGAGCATCAGTGCCCTCGGTGCCCCAGCCCAAGCAAGCCTCGACACCAGCGGTGGAGACACAAACTCCACTGGCCCAGGCGAAGTCCCGTTTGCCAGCGCAAGCGCAAGTGCCAGTGACTCCGCATCTGCCTCAATGGCAACCGATTCCTCCGATGGCTCAGATGGCTCAGACTCTTCGGGGTCAGCAGAAACCATGCCCGCCGCAGCAGCAGCAACATCAGGGTCCGGCTCATCAGGAGGTGCCGCATCCGTGGTCTCCATAAAACTCGGTGGCTCAGGTGTCGCCGCAGCAGGCGCAGCAACAAAATCACCCTGCAGTACAATCACCAAATCCGGAGCCCAAGGCGCCGCCGCCGCCGCCTCAGCAACAGGCAAAGCCTCCGTCGTCTCCATCAACCTCGGTTCCTCAAAGGGCGCTCAAGGCTTAAGCGCTGCCGCAGCAGCAACAGGCTCAGCTTCGGGAACCAAACCCTCCGTCGTCTCCATCAACCTCGGAAAACCAGGAATGATGGGTCCCGGTGCCGCAGCCGCAACAGCAATGTCCGGTGGTAAAAACTCAACAAGTTCAGGCCAAGGTATCGTTGCTGCTGGTGCGCCGGCGAATGGAACATTAGCTACTGTTACTATCAAACCTGGTGGAGCTGCTGCTGCGGCTTCGACGTTGAAGACGGGCGTTACGGGTGCGCCTGTGCCTTCGACTGCTTCTGCTCAAGCGGCCAATGGAGGAACGTCCTTCGGCATTGGGGCATCGACTACTTCGGTACAGGCAGCGGCGCAGGTTACTACGAACGCAGGGTCAAGACTGGAAATGGGTGGTGCAGCATTGGCCGCTTTCGCCGGATTGATGGCTGCTCTGTAGTGGCTTACTTGGGTTAAGCCATTGTCGTTGTTGCATGGAAGGCAAGGAAACTTCAGTTCTGTATATAATTCTTATTTGTCCCGGCGCATCGTTTTACAAGCAAGATACCAGCCAGCTAGCCTGGCGTTGGTTGATTATGTTATGGAGATAGACTTGGATGTCTGGATACTTAGATAGTTGATGGGAGATAATGGAAAGAAAGCATAATGCAAAAAATCACTTCTTCCTCCCTAATTCATCATTCCTTTTTTTCGAATCGCTTTTGCAACTACTTCCTTTTGCAATTAATTCTTTGATTTTTCTCGGATGGCGATGATGCGTTGATGGTGAGACGTGCGAAGTAGGAAGTAGTGAAGCGAAAATTCAAACTGCTTACGCGGGTGCGAACATATTTCGTGAAACAAGTCAGCAAGGTCGTTTCGATTGCCATTGCATTGTTTGACAGGCTTGTTAAAACAAGCTTTCGCATCAATCCTTATACTCGCCTATTGCCGATCCTATCAACCGTGAAGTCATCCCTCACAGAACTCATAACAAGCATAAACCCATTAAACCATCACCCTACAACTGCATTCTCCCCTGCCCAAGACCAGCCGGTAAAGCTGGAACAGCCGGAATGCCCCCCTCACCATCCTCCCCCTCCTCCTCTTCCTCCCCACTACTCTCCTCACTAAACACATCTTCCACGAAGCCAAATTCAATCTTCTCCTTCTTCAACTCGCCCACCATGACCTCCCTCCTGTCCTCCTGCCATCTCTGCAACGCCGCCGCAGCATGAACTCTGAATCCAAAGACCTTTGGTTCGTAGCGCTTTGTGCTCTTAGGCGGTAGCATGGCAGGGTAGACTTGGAAGAGGATGTTGTGGAATGAGGTTCCGAAGTAGGCGCCGTCGATGGAGGCGTGGCGGGTGGATTTGGGGTTGTAGAGGTCTTCGCACTTTACGCAGTAGAGTTTTACGGTGCTGTTGTTTGGGGTGTCGTTTTGGCCCATTGGGAGGAGGGGTTGTTGGCCGCACATTACGCGAGGGCATTTGCCGAATTCGGACTTCTTGAACTTTTCTAACTGGTTGTGGTGTTAGTATTTTTGTTTATTGGTGAGGAACGGAGTGAAATACCATTTTAGAAAGACCGCGAGTTGTGACGATGTATCGTGCGTGGACAAGGCCGTATAGATGTCTCGCCGACTTCTCAATCTGTTCCCTCATCTCATCCTCACAGTCCATGTCGAATACATCTGTAACGAGCTCGAGCGCATACTGATAGTATTGAACCTCCGTATTTAAGCCCGTGAGGTTGAATCGATCCGTAAGATAATCCTCATCAATCTCACAAAAGTACTCATTCCCACGTGACGAAATAAACTGCACATCAAGTCAGCACAAAAGCTCCAGATACAACTCTACATCGTGAAGGAAATGAGATCCAAGGTCAATAAAGGGACCGCAACCCAATGTCTGTATGTAGGTGGACGCATTCGGTTCCAAATAATATCAAAATTCAAGCGTTTAGCAAAAACCCGGAACTTGTTTCGCAAGATCTTATCGGAGTCACTCAGTAGATGAAGTTCGCGGTAATGTGCTGCTTCCAGTATCCTGTCGATGGCGTCTTGGTTCTTGAAGAATTCCATCCGTTGCATGTACGCGGTTCGGCGATAGTGCTCGTCACTAAAGGAGTACAGAGCGCGTGGATTGTTGGTCGTAATGAGATCGTTATCAGAGAGCATACCGTCAATGCTAGGTAGTGCCCACTGCGGAGGTGAGGGCAAAGAGATATCTTGACGATGCGTCTCAGTGCGGTGTCGAGGGCGGCGCCAGTCGTCGAAATGACTATCAGCTTGTTCGGACCCGATCTCGTCGTCGAAGGGGACCCGTGACCAAGTGGGTATTGAGTGAGGCATATGGCAGCTAGAAGTGTGTTCCTCGTATCCTAGAAATGCCTCGGAAAGTCGTGAATGTCGTAGAGAAGCCTTGGAGGCCGAATCATTTGAAGCAGCTGTCGAATCCGAGTCCCCAGTCCCACCTTCCCCCCATTCAAACATCCCCTTTCACCCATCAAAAGAAGACAAGAAAGCGCCAAACAAAGAAAAAGATATCATCTCACTCACCCAGTCTCTCCAATAACTCGTGTAATCACTATCAGTTTCCGTATTGAAATCGTCCATCATCGTATGTAGTAGTGGGGCAGTGCCGTCCTCAGCCCGCCGGTGTTCAGAGAGTGAAGTGATCGTACTGGATAGATATTGGCGAAGAATACCGCGCGGGATTTTGATTATAGGTTGTCGATGTGTTGGAGTTGGCCTTTGTTTTGTCGTGTGTGTCAGTAAGTGGACGATTCAGGGTTCAGATGTTGAAGTCCCATCGTGCTTATGTCAGAACATTTGTGGTTTTCAATACTGCGGCCTCAAGATTTGTCTATGAAAGGAATTCAAAATGGCATGATTTCGGAAGAACTTCTGTTCCTATTCTACACTTCTATCTATCCTCACAAGCCCATCGAGGCCATGCTGCATATTCATACAATCAGAGTGGTGTATCTATAGTAACATCCAAGAACAACAATACTCCTCCCATGCAAATGCGCTCTTCCAAAACATTATTGTGCCCTACTCCTCCAATTTTTTAACATCCTTCATATTCTTCACCCTGTCCTCCTCTACAGGATCAAGATAAAACTTCCTCATCCTCCCCGCAATCCTCGAATCCAAAACCATATCATCCATCCACACACTCTCCTTCTCCAAATCCCTATTCTTACGAGTAGACTTATGCCACTCCGCTTCCTCATGTTGTAGCAAATTTTCTTGCTCCCAGACTTCTTTCCTAGGTGTAGCCGTGGCCCCATCATCAGATGCAAAGTCTGAAGTCGGAGACGCATCATCCGATGTGAAAGGACTCGAAGCAGATGAATCCGCTTCAGAATGTTGGTATGGTCTGTACGCTGCAAAACAAGCTGCTGCTACTTCTCGGCCGATATCATCGGCTACGTAGCGGCGCGAGAGGAAGCGGTACATTCGTATAGGTGTGTTCATGAAACCGAGGATGTGAGGGAGAGGTATCGTGGTTGAGGGTGCGAATTCGATGGGTAGTGAAGGTGCGACTGAGGCGGAGGAGTAGTCTTTTGTTGATATGTATGGAGGTGGTTGCTTTTTGGCCTTCTTCTTCTTTTCTTCCTCTTCTTCCTTGGCCTTCTCTTCTGGTGTCTTCTCGACCTCTGCGGGAATAGAGATATCGACGGTAGGAGAAGCATCGTCGGATGGTGTAGATCCTCCAGCGTCGTGAACCACTGTAGGCGCGCCTTTCGAATCCCTATGCGGTAGATTATGAATAACCTGCTCTCCCACATAATTCGGTATCGACTCAATCCCATGCGGTTTCTCAACCGGCTGCCTATGCTCCGGCTCATCCACCACATTCTCCACCACCTCTTCCCCGTCCCCAACCTTCGGCGGATCAAGCGGTCCCAACCACCCTTCATGCAAACCCCTCACATACTCCTTCCAAGTATTCCTCCCAATAACAATATCCCCCGCCGGCCCACTCCACTCACTAACCCCCATCTTCTCCCTAATCCCACTAATCAAAACCTCCAAATCCTCCTGCGCAATATCCTCGCCTCCCTCCTCTCCCCCCAACTTTCTCATCTTCCTTATCCTATCCGCCAACCCCGCCCTGACATCCCCCTCCCTCCTTCCCTCAACAGCATCCCAATCCAACCCCGCGCTCAGCAAAACAGGCTTAACATACTCATGAAAATGTTCCCTGGCAGTCAACAATCCATCCGCAGGCGGACTCGAAAGATAAATTGTCAATTTGCGCTGTTGCATCATAGATGGCAAAGGTTCGTCGGCAAGGTGTTTAACAGCATCGCACCACTTCTGGCGTATCTTTTTCGTTTGGACGCGGTCGTAGTAGATCGCGCCGCTCCAGGTTCCGACGATGGTGAAGAAGATGGTCCAGTTTCGGGAGGGGAGTTTGCGGGTTATGTTGGGCAGTCCTGCAATTTGCTATTAGATAAGACCTTCTGTTTGTAGTTTGTAGTACCAGTGCCATTGTGATGTGTTGCGCAAGCATAGACGGGATGGATAACTCACCCATCATCTTGAAGACGGGATTAGGAGGTTTCGGTGCCTTCTTTGGGGCAGCAGAAGCGCTGGATTTTGCGTCGGCGGCGGCATTGGAAGTGGATGGGCCTGTTGTAGGCTCTTTGTTGTCGGCCATTGATGGGGTATATGTTGACCAAAAAAAAAGTTGAGACGCAATTCTGAATATCGCGAAGAGCAAAAGCGGATGTGACCAGGGTCCGCTAAGTTTAAGTGTGGCTGATGCCCGCCTCTATTTAGGGGAACCCACTACACTTTGGGGGGCACAGCATTATTCCAAGAACGAAACTCGAGAAGGATGGGGTATCATTGCTGCATAGGTCTATCAAGCTTCCAATTCCAGTTCCAACTCCAAATACTTCCAGCCCTCCAAGAACTAGGTCTAGCCATTCTAAAAACACCCTCAGGAACACCATAACCCCCCAATCCTTAATTGTACATTGGTGCCCCATAAGCATCAGTACTAACATACGCCGCATTCCCTCCCACAGCAATAGTCAACACCTTCGGCTGCCCATCATAAACAGCACCACACTGATCTGGTCCGCCATCCTGGCAAACGTCATCATATGGAAAGGCGTACCCACGGCCATCAAGACACTGCTCATGGACGATGCGAGCGTAGTGGTTGCAGAGGGCGTTCTTGTAGTACGTTGTTGGACCGGCGGGGTCTGGAGAAACATTGCTACTAAGCAAGGTACCTCTGTTGAAAGCTGCCGAGAGCCGTGGAATGATTGCCAATTTCTCCGGAGTCAAGTCACTGCCAAAAGGTCCAGTTGAGCAGGAGAAGACATCGGCAGTGCTTGGTTTTATGAAGGTCTGTCCGCCGAAGTTGAAGGTGTTGTTTGAGACTGTGCCTGAAACTCTTCCCCATTCTGCCTGCGTGTCGATGGTGAGAGGTTGGTTCGTGTAGTTGTCGTAAACTTGATTGACATAGTTGTCCATATAACCCTGGAAGATGTTGTCACCCATGACTGTGGCGTTGTTGGGGGAAAGAACACGGAGAGGTTTGCCTGACGAGTTCTTGACAATGAGGGAAGTCCATGGCTGACCATCAATCTGACCCTGGGATGTGAGGGCACGGCAGACATTGTCGAGTCCATTGGTTGCCATACCAGAGACGTGATCGACCTTACCATCGTTTGTAGTCAAGGTAATTGACATCGACAAACAGACAAAATCCACGTAGCTGCTCAACGTCAGCACAGCTTAGGGGTATCGTCATCGAGAACTGCCTACCTGATGTTTGCGAAGCATTGGTCGGCATTGAACGTCAACTCTGTTTAATAGTTCAGCAACGCTTTCACAAAGTCAATCCAACAAGCACATACCAACAAAATCCCACCAATGGTTAATATCAGGATCTGAAGTATTGGTACAAGACGGCTCCACGAGAGATGGGCCAAACGGCCCAGGGTTGAGTCGAAACGTCAATTTACTATTAACAGAAATCCAAACCCGACACCCAGCAATATGAGGAATCGTAGCAAAAACACTCGTTCCCGGCGGTCCCAGTGGAATCGCACAATCCTTCTGCAACGGCTGAACCGTTGTGCCTGCAGTGGAAAGGGTCAGAAAATGTGAGCTCCGAGTTTGTTGACACGGAATAAGATAGTCTCACCTGCAGGCGGACTTGGTGGAAAGTAAGGTGTCTGTCCATCCGCCGAGATGAGCATCAACTGGTTATTATTATCGATGGCTGATCCAGTGATGAAGGCGTAGACTGTGGGGCTGACGGTGGAGTTGACCAGCTCAATTTGCATGGTTTGGGTGGACATGGTTTTTATTGAGGGTCTGAATATATTAACATAAGAGGCTAACGGAATGAGGCGAGTCGTAAGCTTGCTTACTTGGTGAAGTGGAGGCGCTTTGAAGCTTCCCGCGATGAAGGAAGTGAAATCGGTGAATAGTGAAGACGTTGCTTGGATAGCTATAATGAGTGGGATAGGATGTTGGGTAAGTAGAGGATAATCCCAGAAGTGGTAACTGTTGTTGAGCTGGTCAGATAGTAACGGTGGTTCAAGAACAGAGGATATAAGGTTGGTGTAGAGTATGGTGAATGAAGATGGAGATGGATAAAGATGGGAATTCTAGGATTCGGATTTCGGGGACCAGGAGGAAGGACACAGGCAGGTATGCTGAATATGGGGAGGAGCCAGGCCAACAGACTTGAGTCGTAGTGGAAGGAACTCTCTTTACAGAGCCACAATTTGGATTACTTGTACTGGAGGAGATACCTCAGCTTCTCGACGAGACAGCCAGTGCTCTGGAGGACCGACTTTAGATCATGCCAGAATCTCAGCCTTTATTTGGTGAGCGTCGAATGCGGCAAACTCAGCTACACGCTCTATACACCGAGACACTGGAAAACGCAGGCTAAGATGGGCGAACTGAAGAAGGAAGAATGCTTAGAGGCTACGCAAGTCGTGTTGGCATGATATCGAAGGAAAGCACTGCTGTAAAAGTGAGCATTGTAAAACCAATGCAACTTCCACCTATAATCAGCACCATTTCATGTACAAGTCATTCAAACATTCTCGCCCTCCGTGAACAGCTAGATCTCTGATCCGTCAATTGCCGCATACTTCAAGCTTTTGCCTCTATCATAGTCCCATTCCCGCAGCTCTTACCAACCCAAACGCCAATACCATGCAATTGAGATGGGGACGCAATTCAGTCCACTGGTGCCTCTCCTACAACAACGAGATCCCAGACCATGCCGCACCCCGCTCCGTTCTGTTTCCCTCAGTTATCCCCAGGTAACAGATTACTCCTCACAGCAAACATCTTCCCGCTGATGGCAGCAGTGAATCCGTCCACCTGCCTGGTGTACTGTTCAACCTGTCTGCTGTTGAGCATTATCTCGAGTCGACTGGGTTCCGTCGGGAGTTTGAAAAGTCTCTGCCATTCGTCCTCGGGCAATGGTACTTGCTTGGAAGCTGCACGTGCGGCATTCTCTGCTTTGCGCTTTGTTTGCCAGGCGGTGATCTTAGTTTGCTCGCGAGCCAGAGAGCGCTGGTAGTACTGATGGTTATTGAGTTCAGTATGGTGTGTCTCGATGCTGTCGAGGAGCAGGTCGCAAGTCTTCTCGAGGAAGGGATCGATGGATAGATCTAGCGAATCGAAGTTTGGAGCGAGTGGGAAGGATGTGGTGAGAGGGTCGGTTCGGATGGCAGCCAAGCTGGTTGGGAACTTGAGTTCTTCTTCTGGGGCCTCTGAAGGAAGCTGGTGGAGGAGGGAGGTGAGGAGATGGGAGTTATGGATGGTGAGAGGAAGTTCGACGAGGATGTCCTGGTACTTCAAGCCGCTCTTCTGGAGGCTATGTGGGGTCAGCATTTGCTCGTGTTCTCATTTTATCGTGGAGGACATATACTTTTCTACTGTGAACTTGCTCTCCTTGTAGGCAGTCATGAAGGTAGGCGATAATCTGAAAGCCCTCAACTCCAAGCTACCCTGGGAACTGCGGCTAACATCATGTACCAAGGCAATAGACCTCTCATTCAATTCTTTCTGGTAGAAGAACTGGTTCTCGATGGTGTTCAAGTTGACGAAATTGCCCATCGAGGTGCTCGTATACCATCCCACACCGTTTGCGTCCACATTGACCTCCCGCAGCAGTTTGATCATGTCCTCCCGGTATGTGGTGTTCGCCTTCGCGCGAGGAGCAGCGGCGGCCAGGTTTGTGTTTGACTGTTGGTGAGAGTCATCTTGCGAGGACGTGTCAACGGTAGGGAAAGGGAAGCAGTTTGTGATTTCGAGTACGCCGTTGACGTCCATGCCCACGATGGCACCCGTCGCTGTTGTGGGAAATGTCTGGGAGCAGTGCTTGATGATCTTCATGACCACCAGCGCCTCCACCTGGACGGCGCGGAGACTGGCTGAATCCATATTTGCGGTTGTATTCGTGGGGACTTGTGTGGTTGTCGCGTCGTGGTTTGAAGATTCGAGATTGGAGATTGGAAATGTCGGCGTTGTGGGGTCGGTGATATTTTGCAAGCGAAATTCAAAATTTGGTGGGCTGAATTGGTGGAATTCGAAAATATTCACAAATGACTGTCTTTCACGCGGAAATCTCTTCTAACCTTGTTCAATCGTTGCTAAGATGCTGAAGAAGACATACAAATCTATTGACTACCAAAATATGCTTGCGTGCTCAGAACGCTATATGCTATAAACCATTTGTACAGGATTCCCACACATTCACCACCCATCGAAACGTCATCAATCATACAGTTTGAAATCAGTACCGTAGCAATGATCAGCCCACGCTTGACATCCCGTTTGTGTATCCAAATCAAATCAAACCACCAAGACATAGCAAATTAGAAAGCGCTCGAGGAAACACGTCTAGAAATCCAGAACACCGTCGTCCGAGTCATCATTGGACCTCCTGTCCACAGAGTTGGAATCCCTCGCCGAGTCAATTCGACTTTGATCTCCTGTCTTAGAACTTGATGGACTCATCGTTCCTTCTCGAAGGTATTGCGCGTAGAGTTTGGCACTGCCGTATCGATCATGCATAGGCGTCTGTCCCCGATTACTTTTATAGGCAGTTGGCGTAGGGCTACTGACCGGGCTCGTGATTGGACTCATAATCGGGCTCATAATCGGGCTCATAATCGGCCTGGGTGTAGCTGCCGTTTCTCGAACCAGGGATCCCGTCAGCTCCTCTTTCTCAACCATCACTATGGATTGATTAGCCGTGATTAGACTGAAATATCACTGCAACAGCACCTACCCATCATCCATACGCCGACTTGTTCGTCAGACCCAAGTAATGGTGTGCAGTGCACCCACCGTGGCTTGCCTTGAGCGCTATTCCTGTTTGCACGCCCGGAATGCGTAAGCCATGATATTCTGGCTGTAACACCAACTCCTTGTGTTAAAGCTTCGAGTACGCCCTCCCGTATATGTTGTGGCCCACCAACTCTGTCCATAAATCGCGACTGGACGAGACCCGGTATACGCATGGCGGGAGAAGTAAAAGTGATTCGCAATGATGGGTAGGGTCGGACGAGCATATACTGCTCTCGTTAGCTGAATGTCAAATAAAATTGTGTATAAGGATCCTACATTTTGATACACACCAGGCATTCTTCCCGAAGAGCCAAGCGAGGCTGCTGGCCACAAACTTTGACCAAACTCATTGCCATCTTCCATCCCAAGGCGCCTTCTAGATGTGCTCGGTCTGGATCTTTGTGGTGTATCCCGACCCGCATGGTCTAGTTCCGGATTTCGTATCGTTTCCAATTCTATAGGACTGAGTTGTCGACTCAGTTCGCTCAGAGATTCCAGGTTGTTCTTGTTTAGATTCCCAAACCGACTCGCACTTCGACCCTGTGTCACCAATTGTTGCATCGAGTCCAGCCCTCGACCCCCCTCCACCAGGTTTGTAACGTCGATTTGGCAGCCAAGGAAATATCGTATCCGTCCCTTGTTGTCATACAATGGCGAGATCATGAGTAAATTGATAAATGGAGTTCCGTCTCTTCGATAATTCAATATCGTCTCGCACACCTCCGTACCTGTAGCCAGTGCGTCTATGAGCCGTTTGACAGATGAATGCGACGACTTTGGCCCCTGAAGAAATCGACAATTCCGCCCTATCACATATTCTCGCCCATATTGTGTGGTTTTGTAGAACTCCTCTGAAGCATATACGATAGGGTTGTCGGGAACCGCGGGATCGGTCAAACAGTATACCTCTGCCAATCCAGGCACCATATCGCGCATAATCGGCGCATTGTTGCCGGTGATTTCCTTGACCAAACATTCTGTGACCACGCCTACCAGTCGATGGGTAACGTAAGCTGGTAACGCATCGCTTACAAGCTCTTCTGTAGCTTTTCGCGATTCGGCTTCGAATCTACGGTCGAGGATTGCGGCAGGTGATTTTGGGCCGAATGATTGGCTTCCTTCTGCGAGGCTCTCAGCGATCGAGTTGGCGTATTGGATAGCAGCTTTGGCTTTTTGCGTAGCTTGGTATCGGGCGAGGATGGGGTTTGCTTGAGGTCGGTACTTGTTGAGGAAGGAAGTAAATCTGGCATTGGAACTGCGGTTGGTGAGGATGAAACTGAGGTGTTCAGCGGAGAACAGCTGCTCCGCAAGTGCCTCTGCATTCTTTGGAGACACTGAGGGTGGGGGAGGCTTCAAATCGTAGTTTCCTTCATTCTCTTGCTCACTGTCAGAGGACGCAACTCGTGTGGGCTCGGTGTGGTCTTCGGTTTCGTCGGTAGATGAAAACACGGGCAAGTCGATTTCCGAGTTCGACCTCTCAGACATATGTGCGGCAGCTTTCTGAACGAATTGAGTAACGTCCTCTGGTAGAATATCTATTTGTGGTAAGATGTTTTCTGGGAGAAAAGTGGAAATAGTTCTTGCTGGACTGCTCGTTCGGGCGCGAAGATGTATGACGCCGTCAATACTGCCCGTCGCTGCCCTGTCAATCATTGTGCCCATTCCCGGTCGTTTTAGAAGTCAACTACAGGGGACGGGTGATAGTTAAGACAAAAAGACTCAGCAAAAGAAGTATGAAGGTAAGAATTGTCACCGGATAGGAAATGATGATGAAATGTGACAACCTTGTAGCGCACTGGAAGAATGATGAATCTCCAAACTCTCCCTGTTTCCCCAGCAGGACCCAGCAACACGGCTGAGGGACGCCATATGAATTGCGAAAGACTGATTAGGAAAATCCGGATCTAGCAGAGAATCCATGTGGCTGAATATGGTGATGAAGCCCGACCAGTCCGATTCATGGATTCGACGGCTGTCAAAGCCATCGCTCCCGCACTGTCGATACATTTCCTGGTTCCGGTGCGTCAAATGATCCGACCGTCGAGATCATCACTTTCTATGGGTCCAGGGACAAGTCTCTACAACGTCGTCGGCGCCCGTTGGGAAAAGAAATCGAGGTTGATGTGATGAGATGTGTGCCAGTTTTCGGTGGCTACCCCTGAGAGACGTTTGCCGACATTCTGGGCTCCACCAATCACGAGAATTTAATTTCCAGAAGTGAAAGTGGCTGCTGTCAGTAGGGCTGATCGATAGAGAGGACGCTGCCATTGAAAATGCCATCGGGAGATATTGACATCAACCTCGATCCTTAATGTCGTGCATCCTCACCGCCGGAACGATCCATCAAGTTGGTCAACCAAACAAGGAACAGAGTCAGGACTCGAACATGCTCGCAATCGCAATCGCAAAGCGCATAAAGAGATGCTGCCAGGCCTGGCCATTCAGTATTGAAGATCGTCGTGAGCCTAGTCCGAGAAGGCTGGAGCGTTGTTAGCTTCAAGTTTAACTCTGACATGAAACTCAAACGGCCAGCGGCTGGCACGTTTTCCACGTTTTCTTTCGCGGGACGTAATCCAACCCGTCCCCTAACCCCTGGAGCACTCTGCTCTTTTCTCCACTCTTCACTCTTCTTCAAGCATCTCCCCATCATTACAATCACTGCATTGAAGAGCGGAAGAGAGATCAATACTTCTCGGAATAATTCCCCTTGCTTTTCTTATCGCTGCAGCCGTCCAATTATCGCCAGGCGAAACGACAACCCCAAAAATCGGAATTGGGACGCCATCAGATTTGAGGCTGTTGATGGAGCAATCCAATCCCGTCAAGTACTTCGCGCAAGTGATAACGCGGCGTAAGCTTCCTCGGTCGACAATAGGGGTTGCATAATGCGGAGGATGCCAAGTATTCATTTGCGTTCTCATGCCTAGAAGCGACAACGATGAGGACTGCTGAAGAGACGTTGAATCGAATCAGGCCGTATCGACCACCTTTGAACCTCTCGAGCACTTCTTTTGCACAACAATCGGGCAGGCTATAGCCACCTGCTTTCTCGTCAGGTCGTCCATCCGCCTCCGTGTCACAGTCGGCTCATCAATTCATGTCCCCTCCTAACCCCAATTGCGAAGCCATATAGCTCTCGAATGAGAATTGTTCGACTTAACATCGATATTAGTAAATTACTAGCAAGCTTCGTTTTTGAATATCTAGGAATTTACCAATATCGTTATAGAGTTAGGTATATTATATTGAATTGAGCATCTCGAGGGGTGATATGAACTAGTGAACCGACTGTGGTGGCAATTTTCATTGTACTAGTATACTTCCATCCTCCGTCATGTCCTCCCAAACTTTGTGTTGGTTAAGAAAACTGGCTTTTCAACAAGGCTGTTTCGTATTTCGGACTCTGCTAACGACTTCAGCTTGATCTGTGCCGACGAGACTCCACTCCTTTGGAACGATAGACTCCGGATGCACACTACGTCTTGTTGTTCTAATTGACTTTGTCTAGAATGCAGAAATGCTCGATGGGACATCTCTCCTAGCACAACACACCTACAGGTGAATAAGTCGGCATCAAAATTATTTGGCATCAAAATTCATCAATAGAGATGTCTAAACCTTGCATCCCAGAATCTTGTCGATTATCGGCTTCTTGTGCATGAACAGATGTCACGTCAAACACCAGCAGCAGAAACCGGTGACCCGGTTATGTAGAAGTATTGGAGTGTATTACTTAGAAGCGCCAAATAATCCTGGTTCAATTTCTCTTTGACTTTTCGTTCCTGCAGGTACGAATCGTTGATGTGCAGAGCACGTTTTGTGGGAGATTGATTGACTGATGCTATCTTTAGCTGCACCATACCTGAACCTTTGTTACGTGCGATGCACCCCAAACTTCTTTTCGAGCACACGATAGGGTCATAGATCTCTGCAATTGGCTTAGTATACGAAGTCCATCTTCCAGTGTCCCAACATGCTATTTTCCCAATTCACGCCGTGGTACGGTTGTCAAAGTTGCTTTGTGACCAATCCGCTCGTGTGCTGCTCTACTTGAGGAGGCCCAAGTGCAAAACTCGATGTTTTGAAACATGTATACCAGGAATAGTCAATAGTCAAGCCACATACCAGGATTTTCTGCAAAGAACTGACCATGAGCTGTCAAGCTCAGACTCGGTAAACATTCCGGGGATGACTACAAACGTACGTACTTTCGATTCTTCTGGTTCACGACGAATAATCAATAGGCCAAAGAGAAGCTTGTTTCTATGTTTAATCCTACTGTATTCAACACGTCCAGAGCTCGATACTTTGATGATTATTCATTTGCACATCGGTTGTTTCCATGTCCGCGAAGTCGATGGTCGCTTGTGATACGAACGATCTGGCACTTTACCACGAATCTGCGCTTAAGGCATTTGCGATTTCAAGTAAATGGCATGTTTTCCCCCGCCTCGACGAACCGCTCACTACTCTAAATTCACAAAAGAAAGGGCCTGGCTGCAACTCTTATTTCACCCTTCAATTAATGCAGCGTGTCATGGCACCGGACAACTGACCTGAGGACGGGTATTGACATGTCGTTCAAATTATATTCATAGTTTCCATTCGCTCTTTCTTTTCTTCTACACCTGCGTCTCCTTTCTTTACTCACGCACGCTCTTTTCCCCTTCACAGCACTCAACGTGCATTCGCGAGGTCGTTGTGTTACAATCATGGGGTACTCACTACTCTGTGTCCTTTTATTTTCTCAAATCACCTCAGTCGTTTCCAAGCCACTACTTGCGCGGGTTGTTAAAGAATTAGACAGCAGCTATGACTTCATTGTCGTTGGCGGAGGTCTAAGTGGTTTGACAGTTGCAGATCGACTGTCAGAGAATCCTTCCAGTACGATACGAATGCGAACGAAAAATGTCATCGCTAATACAGTGCACACAGCTTCAGTGCTCGTAATCGAATATGGGCCGCTTGACAATCAAACCCCGTCAGTTCTGGTCCCTGGTCTTTTCCCCGGAATGACAGAATTGGCAAGCAGTCCATATCTGCAATTCAATCTCACAAGCACACCTCAAGTCTCCCTGAACAACAGAACGTATGAAATTCCAGTTGCCTCCGCAGTAGGTGGAGGGACAGTAATCAACGGCGTTTTCTTCGATCGTGCAGCAGCAGCAGACTACAATGCTTGGGACGAACTCGGCGCCACAGGCTGGAAGTTCGCAGACCTCCTCCCATATTTCCGAAAAAGCGAAAACTTCACGCCCGCTGCTGAGGACCACGCGAAAGAATTTGGAATCTCCTGGGATGAATCTGTTCACGGAAATGGAGGACCGATTCATTCCAGTTATCCGCAATACCAATTTCCTTCGATCAAGAATTTCTTCGCGGGCTGGAAATCTCTGAATATCACGACGCCCAAGGATCCGGCGAGCGGCCAGAAAGAAGGCGCTTTTTGGTGCCCAAGTACGCTTGACCCGAAAGACGAGACTCGATCTTATGCTAGGATAGGACATTATGATCGTGTTGTTTCGCGGAAGAATTACCATCTTTTGGCCGAGACTGCTGTTAGCAAAATCATTTTCGAAGGCAAACAGGCCACTGCGGTTGAGTACATGACGAAGAATGGTAAGGCACCAAAGACTGTTTCTGCGAAGAAGGAGATCATTCTCAGTGCGGGATCCTTGGCTACTCCGAAGATTTTGCAGTTATCTGGGGTCGGTCCCAGCAAGCTCTTGACCTCCTATAAGATCCCAGTCATCGAGGACTTGCCAGGAGTTGGGCAAAACTTCCAAGACCATCCCACGATATACGCCAATTTTACCTGTAAGTTCCGCTCTTCTGCTCTAGGTCTTATCTCCTGGTAAAGGCCGGCAATTCATCTACTTACTCCCACTAGTCCAAGCATACACCAACGACATCCCCCACACAGAAATGCTCTACCAACCCGCCTACCGCGCCCAACAATTAGACACCTACTGGAAAAACCGTACCGGCCCCTTCACCATCGCCAAAGACGGCGGCAACGTCGTCGCATTTCTCTCCCTCCCAACAATAACCCCCGACTGGTCCCGCATCGTCGAAATGGCAAACTCTCAAGTCCTCTCCACCATCTACGGCCCACAAATCGACGCAACAGTTCTCGCCGGCTACTCAGCCCAACGTTCAATAACGCAGAGGTTATTGAGTGGCAAGACAGCCCCAGTTATTGAGATTGGCTGGAATACAAATAGTATTATGCCCATCACTTTAACAAAACCGTTTAGTCGCGGCACGGTGAATATTCAGTCGACGTCAATTTATAAACAACCGGCTATTGATTTTAGAGTCCTCTCCGACCCTACAGATCTGGAGATGCTCATCGCAATCGTGAATATTACGCGAGCTTTGATTCAAACACCAGCGATGCAGGAATTGCGTCCTTTGGAGAATGTCCCTGGCGCTAAGAACGTGGAGAAGAAGGCGTTGGAGGAGGCGATAAAGGAGAATCTGAACCCGACGTATGTGCATCCGTGCTGTACGGCTAGTATGATGAAGAGGGAATTGGGTGGGGTTGTTGACGCGGGATTGTTGGTTTATGGGGTTAGGGGGTTGAGTGTTGTCGATGCTTCTGTTTTTCCGTTGATACCTGGAACTCATCCTAGTGCTACGCTTTATGCACTTTCGGAGAAGGTGGGTGATTAATTCTTTCTGTGCTGTGGATGGTGCTAACGATGATTTAGGCAGCGGATGTGATTAAAGCAAGACATGGACTACCGGTTGAGAAGATTGAATATTGATTTGAGGTATCGCGGCATTGCGCAAGGTGTTGGGGTATATATGTATTCATGCTGAGTCTACATTATCAGATGTGATGCCACTAAATCTTCCCCTCGTGAACAACGAACCTCGTTTCAAGCAGCGCCTCCCAAAGCTTGACCGCACCCTTTTACGATGTTCGTGATTGATTCTGACGCTTAGTAGCCGAAGTTCCGTCCCACAATTTGGAGCCAGATTGTGTTGTTGCTGAGACGGTCAAGATGTCGTCCAGCAACTGTCGTGGAAGTTCAATAGAAATGTCAGCAGCCAGGAAATCGCGCGCAATTTGTTCCTTCCGAAATATCCGTGTCAGCCAATGTGAAGAATCGATACATATGGATAACTAACCGCTTCTTCCAGCTCCAAAGCTTCAGCCTCTGGCATGACGGAGCACGCAGCGATCAGATCTTCACCTCTTGCAGACAGGCGAATGAGCTCCTCAGCACGTCTCACAATCTCGGGCGCTACACCATTCATTGCTGCACAGCTACAAATTGTTAGCGAGAAGCTTGAATAGGCTCTGTCAAAGACGTACACAGTCCCGAAACTTGATATGCTTCGTCCAGACCTAAAATTGTACAGATACGTGATCTGATCCTCCAGCTCGGCAGCGTCAGCGTCAACATGAACTTCCATGTGCCCGAAAGATAGGATCGAAGAAGGTCTGAGATAGCCACTCTCAAATATTTCTGTTTCGTGTTAGGATCATGAATGAGAGGACATCGCACGTCGCCATACCATGAAAGTGAGTGGCAGCGAGGACTTTGGGACAGTCATGCTCCAAACTGACCAAGTAGTCCAAGATACCGCAGGCCAGACCGGCTCCGTCTAACAGGGATAAGCAATACGATAAGAGATGGATGTAAATAACGCTGACCATCTGCCTCTGTGCCTTTGCCAAACTCGTCGATGATGAGCAGACTTCGGTTTGTCGCTAGGTTGAGAGCAAGGGACACTTGCTGCAGGTCTATCATAAATGCGCTTTGCGCTCTCGAAACCGTCTCTCTCGTGCTGATGCGTGTGAGGATCTTGTCGGTCAATCCAATCCTGGCACGATCTGCGGGGACGAAGCTGCATTGAATCAGCTTTACAAGTCCTTTAGAGGCAATAAGAGCTTACCAGCCAATGTGTGCCATGTATACAATGAGGGCGACCTGCTTCAGATACACGCTCTTCCCTGAATAGTTGGGACCAGTCATAATCAGCATGCTTGGACCATCCGTCGACTCTGTTTTGCTCCTTGTTTGCTCTGTCGCATCACTTGGCTGATCCTCAGATTGCAGATTCTGCTCAGTGTCATTCGAGTCTGGGCCCAAGTCTATATCAGATCCCTGACCACCAACCAGCAGCGTGTCATTGGCTATGTAAGAGCCGACTGTGAGCTCCTGCAAAAAGTGTCGTCCGCCTTCGATGCGTATGACATTCTCCTTTGTCAAGCTGGGTCGGGCAAGTTTGTATTGCTTCGCACCCAATGCGAGGGCGATCATACTGTCCAACTCGCCACAGATGTCCGAGACTGCTGTCAATAGCTCTTCATATTGTAATATGTTCTCAGCAAGCTCGTGAACGATCTCAATCTCCTTGTCGCAGATCATGCTCCAAAGATCTCCATACTTCTGATCCATTTCTCGCATATGGCTGCTTTTGTAGTAAGTGTATTCCTCGGTTGTAAACATGCGCTCCCAGCTCTCAAGTGGCTCGCTGCCCATGCTTTCAGATCCGGCGTCAGTATCGACACGAAGAGAGATCAAGAAGCCGATTTGAGGGAAGTAAATGATGTTGATTTGAGCCTGAAGAGTTGCCGGGACTCTGTCCTCGATACTCTTCCCCACTTCGGTCAGGATCGAGTCCAATCCATCATAGTTGTGCTTGAGATCGTCGAGCTCGGTGTCCACACCTCTTATTACTACGGTCCGGTGCTGGATCTCAGACTCCTCGAAGTCGACCTATGGTTGGGTGAGCAAGGTTGCAAGAGCAGAGTCCTGCGACACAAACAATATCACTAATTTTTCTCCCTACTTGGGCGAGATGATAACCTTCAAATTTCTCCAGAACCTGGACTGATTAGCCATAACGGGTGTAAAGTTAACATCAACACATACTTTGTTCCGTACGTTGATCTCGTCGGAGCCATTGAGCTCGGACGCGATATCTCTGATTTTGAGAGCATGGAAGACGAACTGGGAAGTTGGTGAGCAATCCGCAGCATGGCAATGTAGCTCCGTAGAATTACCTGACGCAAGGCCGACCATATAGGCTTCGAAAACCCCGCCTTTTGAGATCCTGCGCACACACCTTTTCGAAGACTTATCATCATGATGCGCATGTTCTTTACTGACCGCAGGTTCCTGGATAGATCGTCTAATTGAGTGGCATTGTCAGGCCTCAGAAGCATACTAATGGTGCGCAGGCGTTCATTAATGACGGTCATGTTCAAGCTTGGTCGTAGAAAGTACTGTCGAAGCAGGTACTTTCCCTGCGGCGTTCGGGCTAGGCGGTGGAACAATCCATAGACTGAGAGGCCTTCCTTGGATCCTGAGGATCTCGGACCTTGATTATGAGAGTTGGGATGTGATTCAGTCTCAATGATCTGTAGTGACTGCAGTGTGTCGGCATTGACAAACCTAACTGGTTAGCTTAGACATGACGACGGAAGGGTAAGATACGTACATCGTCTCGTTCAAAGAGAACATCTCCAAGGCAGAGATCCGGAAGAAGCCATGAGCTGAAAAGTCGCCTGGTAAATATCGCGTGGCTCGGCGCCTCTGGAGGTAGGAAATTACTGCGCCGGCGCAGCCGACCTGGAAGTTCAGCAAGTTGTCGCATGTTTTCCACGGGATCCAGTTTACCGTGACTCGACTCTCAACATCTACCCAGCCTGCGAGACGAAGGAGATGCTCATGACGGCCAGAGTTTTCATCTTGCATTTCATAACCATCTATACCAATCACATCACCCGGGATAGTGAGTGTGATTCTTGGGCCATCGTGTGATCCCAGGCGCAGATTGGCGAGTTTTCCTTTTGAAGAATCGTAGTTGAAGTCGCCTGATGGTCTTACCTCAAGGAGATATGGCAGACGGAACTGGTCATCTGTACTCTGCAATCAGCGATGACAACAGTTAGCATAATGTCAAAACATACTTGACTCAGCTACTGAGGAGCTTCTGTGTCGCAGCTCTGGATCCAAGCGATCCATGACCTCTTCGTCGATTCTCATAGAGACCAGAATGACCGTTGGTTCGACGTGTAGTTTGACTGCGGAAGTTCAGCCATGTATCTCAACGTCGTTGAAGATACCCACGAGCTTCGATGGTCTCTACTCCTCCAAGGCGAACATCTTCCATGAAGTAGAGTTTTTCGTCCCTTGCTACGTAATAGGTACATCCGACGGTTCCTCGTTCACGCAAGTCGACAGCCAGAACGACCTCATTAAGAGCATCGGCATCATCGTCTACTTCAGCATGAAAAGGGTGTTGGTTACTTGGCCCGTCCTCACCACCTTCGACTGGAGTGCCACCATGAGATTCTCCGATGCGCACTCGTGAGTGAAGACGAACAGGAGCAGGCGTTAAAGATTGGCGAGAGGGTGCAGGTGCAGAAGCACGAGAGGGCCCAGGAGTAGCAGAAGCACGAGAGGGTCCAGGGGTGGCTGATGGTCGAGACGAGCGAGCGCTACCTGCAGAAGTTGACTTTGGTGTTGAGTTTCGTCTGAAGCGTGAGAATTTAGACGAAGTGGAGCTACTTCCTCCAGGTTTCCCGCCGCTTCTACCTCTGTTGTTGCCAAATTTGCGCTTAGGCATTTTTAAGAGATTGGTTGAGCGCTGTTCATGAAGATGGAACGAAATGGTTGATGCGAGCTCTGTATCTTCGCCTGCCTAGTTTGACCTATCGACTCAACTTACACAACTCGGTCTTCACATCATTGCCGTCACAACACCACACTTTTGTATCCTACGATATTCCTCTCTTTCAATTTGCCTGGTACAAATATCATCAAGTGATAAGTCCGTCAAAGCCGCCAGCACAAATGCCCTGCTCATTTGAACTACAATCTTGTCATGGTCTCCTGTTTGTGGACTTTTGCTCGGATCCTAAGGAATCATGCAAGTTTCAAAAACTGCTTCCGTCATCTGCTCGCAGCTTTGCCAGATGGTGATGGCTAAAGGTATGAATACACTCTCTTACTCCAAGGAGCTCTCCGTCAAGTAATAACTTGAAGGTGTGTTGGTGGGTATTGAAATCCCAGCAATCGTGAGCATGCGCACATTCGTTTCCCGTCAACATAAGAAGAGAGTACGTCGAATGACTCTCCACACGCCCGTAAGTGTTGGACACTGGTGCTGCGAAGCCCTTCCAAAAGCAGTACACAGGGAGATGGGTGTTCGATGGAGTGTCGCTGCAAGGGATGAATTGATCATGTCCGTCGGAATGATCAGGGGGTTAAGTCTTGATATTCTGCATGTTAGGCGCGATTTCACCCTACAAGGATTACAACGCCACTGTATCGTCTGAGCAAACGCGGTTACGGGGAACGCATCCAGGCTTCCGAAGAGCTCGGGTCGCTAGAAAAGCTCGCTCACCCAAGCTCCTTCATCGAACGTCACCTCGGAATTAAGTCCCAGAGAGGTAAGCCGAACTCAACCTTCGAAACCTGACAGCTGCATACCATTATCGTCCTGGAGAGTCAAAGGGCATTGAGGCATTGAGCCTTTTTCCTTTGACGCAGTGATCGCTCTCATGTGCTTGACATGCTGACAAGTCCTTGGAGTACATTCGAAGACGCGATCTCCCGATGAGTCTGGAAGTACCAGGGCCGTTGCAGCTCCAAGCTTCTCACTCACCCTTCGCACGCAATGGTTTCTTATCTGACAAGGAAGTGGCTGGCTGGATGCCCATCGACAACAGCAAAGTCGATCAAGAAACCTCCCGTTGGTGCGCGTCCTTCCTCCCGCTCGGACAAGACTCCTATGTATCGTTTCCACGACCTGGTTGGCCTGACCAGGATCTTCACGCCGTTAGCTTACGACAAGGCTGCATGGAGAGACCTCTACTATTGCCTTGTCTTCATACACCACGCGGGAGGCTCCGAAAATCTCGCTTGGCTAGCTACCCTTGCCTTGCCTTGCCATAGCCTGCATGGCGTCGTAGGGAAAGCAAGTCAACTTATCGCTGCTTCTCAGGTTTGCGTATTGTTTCCCTTAGCTTATTACGATCTATAGAGACGCGCTGGTATAATCGCTGTGATACTCACAGTCTACACTTTGCAGATTCTCCTGGCAATGTAGTTCAATACAACAATACCCTTTCAAAATCTGTCTGGTTCCAAAAACCGTTTTAGCGATTCCCCATCTCTCAGAACCTGGCAGACATGAGAACTGTTCCAATTGACGTGCTTGCTACATGGCCGTCTCCAAATTACACCAATCCTGTGACCAGAGGACCTTCTGCAGTCATCTTGATCATCATCTTGTCTTCCTTCGTAGTGGTTGCCGTGTCTTTGAGAGTCTACACAAGGTTGTATGTACAGCGCTGGTCTGGCTTCGATGATTTGTTTATGGTCTTGGCTGTGGTAAGGTGATCTGTTCCCTCTATTGATAGTCGCTCACAGAACTTCGCTAGATCTGTACAATCGGACTCAACTCGTCAATCATACTGGCCATAAGCCAATTTGGGTGGGCTCGGCATGTATACGACATACCGCCCCATCTTTTGGCAGGTTGGGCTCAATGTTCGCAACTCCTATGATGAAAGCTAAAATCAGATCTAGCATCCGGCCTCATAGTCTTTGTTGCTAAACTACTATTCTTCGTCGCAACCTCGTTCTTGCGACTCTCTCTCCTGAGCTTCTACTACCGGCTTGTGCACGAGTCTGGGAAGAATCAATTTCGAAAAGCACTGCATTTCTCAGTTATCTTCGTGGTTAGCTTACTCCTCTGCTCGGTGTTCATAAGCATTTTTGTGTGCGTGTAAGTACAACCAATATCATCCGGAGGGTCTAGATTCAACTGACGTTTGGCCTCTAGTCCCGTCTCTGACTACTGGAGATATCCGCCACGAGCAGACCGGAAGTGTTTCAATGAAGGACCTGTGGGGTTTGTTGTGGCTATTATCAATTGCGTAGCAGATTTGCTCATCACCTGTCTGCCCATCCCGTTAGTCCTACGACTGAACATGCCCTTGAGGAACCGACTTGGAGTCTTAGCTCTGTTCTGCTTAGGATTCATCGTGCTCGTTGCCTCTATTCTGCGAACATACTATTGGTATGTAACGCAGATTGTGAGCTACGACGTAACATGGGAGGCATACCCTCTTTGGATTGCTTCTGCCATTGAAGTCAACGTTGGAGTAGTGAGTTTCATAGCGCTCCCTGAATTCAGATACTAACAGGACTACAGATATGTGCTTGTGCTCCAGCAATACGCGTTCTGATCAAGAGAAAATGTCTTCCAGCCCTCACGGATTTGGGAAGAAGTAGGACCACGCAGTCAGAAACGAGGTCTGACACCGCAGCAACTGAATACTCGAATCCAAGAAATAGCCGAAGTCTGGGCTGTCTAAGCCCGACGTTCCAGAAGGCGCATGTAGCTCGAGACTCTCAACAAGTTACCACACCCATCACTCCTACAACACCGAATTCGCCAAGGTGGTCTTTGTTCTCAAAAGCGCAGAACGATAGAAATCCTCAACAATTTACACCACCATTCGCCCCTTCAACGCCATTATCACCATCGTGGCCCCTCAGAGAACAAGAAAGAGAGAGCTCTGTGATACACCTTGACGTTTATGACGCGCCAGCGCGACAAAAACTTGACATTCGGGAGCCGGCTCTCAAGAAAGACTCAATACCCAGAATGAGATTGCCCCCGGAGACAGCACCTGGATCTGAAAGCGGTTCCGTATCCAGTTTACTCGTGCCTGGGCAAGCAATGTATGCATGGAATGATGGAGCGAGCCGATGAGGATACAAGGGAAAAGAAGCGCTATGGGTTTTCTGTTTTGAAGGTATCATGGGCGGGAATAAATACGGTATTGCCTTGACGCTTGACGAAGTATGCATATGGAGTTTTCAGGTCATGTTTTGTGCTAAATCATCGTTACAAACAACGTGGAAAACGGTGTGCTCATGGTTGTTCTTCTAGCGACAAGGAAGAATGCGAGTATTTTGGGATTATTGCATTCATATGACAATGAATAGTCTGGTAGCTTTTTGACACATACAGCGAGCATACCATTCAATAAAGTTGGGGGCCGTTCCTGGTCTCCTCCCAAATTCACCTTTTCTTCAACTGCCGTCAATTGCTACCAGCTTTCTGCGTCGAGGCAAAAGCTCACGAATCATGGCGCAAGGCTGCAAACGCAACGATCGCCGGCCCCTCGAGGTTATCATTCACCGGGCCTCAACGATCAGCATACAATGGAACAAGATCTCGAGCACTGTTCAGCTACTGGCCATGGACTGGGAGAATGAGAGACACCTCGCCTCCCCTCCTTTGAGTCAGTTGTTACCTGTCAGTCAATAATAATGAGGTCTCAGTTATGATCAGAATGGGTTCCCGGGGGTTAAATTGTCAAGGCTTTTAGGCGGTTGTTGTGTGCTGCACTAGTATTCCGATCATACGCGTGCAGTTTATCAAACGATTTTCTATTCTTTCTTTCTCACCGTGCCAGCATTAGCAGTGAGCGTTGAGATTCCGCAGGTTTATATCTTGGTGAGATGTCAGAATAACCAAAAACACATCTCTTTTACAAGACTATGGCTGAATAAATAAGATAGACTCTTCTCATGACTTAAAGAAGCTCTGCCATCACGGCGAACATTCAAAGGTGAAGTCATGATATGGAGTACGTATCCAAGCCGTTTGAGCCTAACGTTGAGGCCATTTTTAAACAAAGGCGTACGCCATCGGAATGACTCCACTCGGCTATTTTGCAAGCATTTTAGCCCTGAATCCTAGACTCGCATCGGGAAAAGCTCCACACAAGGCAGAGAAACTTCTAAGCCGAAAATCATCCGCAAGCCCCGCCATTGCTTTTGTTCTACTCAGCTGATGTACTTTTCCATTCCGAGTATCACACCAATCGCCAATATCGAATCCATCATATCACATCTCTCGAAGTTGAATTCGTCACACGCACCGAGGTCAACAACGAACGACACGACGAATAATGACTCGCATCTCGGCAACCAAAGGAACGGCCCACCCTAACCGACAACAGACACTCGACCGTTTACGCTCCCAACGGCCACTAAAAATCGCAAAGAGTGGGGACCATTAGTTCGCATAAACAAGGAGATTATGCAAATCTCTCCTCGATAGCATTACTCCTTTGCTCGACGTGCAGCAAACACGCACCAGGATAAACGACGAGCTGGAAATACCGGGGCTGAGGAAGGTTTCGGAACAATCTGCACTGCAGCCATGATTATGCTTGCAGGATCCTCGGTGCTATCTTTTTGCTTCTTGCTTTTTGGTGACTGGTGAGTTTGAAGCGGAGAGCTTTGGGCGGCGGCCGGATTGCCGAAGAGGGTAGGCCGTGAGTGCCCCTGTCTCATAAGATGCACGGGCGATGCTGTCGCCATTGCGAACAATGGCGTATTTGGGATGCGCATGAGATGATGCGGAGGGGAGCTCTTGGCCAGAATATCCACCGTTCAAATCTTTGGGACGTGTCTCGTACAACGGACAAACTTGAAGTCCTATGAGTTCTCGACTCAGCCTCGCGACTCCACCAATCAGGTCCATCCCACAATCTGATCGCAAACCTTTCCACTCGATGAAGTCCCGTAAAATAAAATCAGGAAGCGTTACAGATTGCAAGCGAAAGGGCAACGTCCCAGCATCATCTTCTCAATGAAAAAAAAAAAAAAAATCAACCAATCCTCCTTCAAAAGAATGACACTCGCGTCGGTGAAAGCTCGCGCAGAATACAAGCTACGTACCATTTTTTCAACCTTGTACCCTGCTCCAAACCTCAGAAACAACGACCCACCTCAACCATCCCTTTAAATATGGGCAGGAGACGTACCTATTCTAAATCACTAGCAGCGAATCAACGACATGTTAACTCAACTCGTCCACCTCATATGGATTAACACATTAAACTTGCACTCAGAATGACTCTCCAAAAGCGACCCAGCGCACTCGCTTCATAGGCATGGTTTCATGAACAAATGTAGGCTTGATGAAGATAGGAGCTTGAAATACGCGCAAGGCTGAGTGGATACCACGTGGCATGGACATTAGATACTGCAGACGTCAGCGTGACGCCTGCATTTGCACCGCTCAGCAATGCAATGCTCCGTTATGCAACATGCAAGATACGATGCAGCTAGATGGTTAATCGCCGAGTGGTAAGACCTATGAGACCCAACTATGAGCGGTTTGGTCGAATAAAGTCCATTAAAGACGACAGAGTATCAATAGTTCTAAACTCTATTTCCCACGTCTAGTCTATAAAAGCAACTTCAAAGTCTATCCAACGCCTTCTACAGACCAAAATAGAATGTACGAGAGATCGCAAGCTTTGTCTTGACCAAAGCCGAAGAACAAACTGGTACAAAACAAGCGCGTCAGCCGCCCGGCATGCCCAAAACAGATGTGAGAAAATTTAAGGTGCTTTTTGCACACTCTTACATTCCTGCTGATGTTTTCATCATGCAAATCCTATATTAGGATGCATATTGTGGCATGAGACGATAATAGCTCGGGAAATACATGAAGGTTAGGCGGCTCGGCGCGCCGGTGCGAGAGCGAGATAGGAGGTTGTTTATGTTGTTGAGTAGACGCGTGCCATAGTCTGAAATTGTTGAGTTAGCTTTTTGTTTGTTTTGTGATGTTGAGAAGTGAGAAGAGGCATTAGGAAGCTGAACGGGCAGAACGTCCCCTTGTTCACATGCATGCACAAGGAGCGAGCTACACAGATCTCACGCTTTCCGGTTTGGCGAGAGGTGATCTGGGACCTCGTAAAGGTGTCCCAGAAACAGAGGACAAAAGAGAGTCCAAGAACAAGGAATTGAAAAAGTAACGAACTTACCGCAGCTTGTCTCGGCTCAATAAACAATGCCTCAGCCTCCACCAAAATAACACCAGGAGACCCATCTGCAGGCAGAGTTTCCAATCTGCCCTTCACCCAAGCCTTCCTGCCATCTACCTTTGTTGTCTCGGCCTTGAGCACGACATACTGTCCTGCCAAACACGGTTTCTTGTAATCAATCTTCAAGCTCGCAGTGACACCCACCTTGTTCGGTAGAGCAGGGAAACAGCATCGAGCCAATCCCTCGTCCAGGAGTGTAGCCAGTAGACCACCGTGAACGATGCCTGGATGTCCACACAAAGCGAGCCCAAGATGTTGTATCGAGATCATGACGGGTAGATCTTCTAGGTCGGCACTCCCAGATGTGAATGTCAACGGAGGGACCGCAATCTTATGCTCTCCCAACAAAGTTCCTCCTGTGAAATTATGTGGTCGTAGCGAAGGCGGGATCTTCATATGAGGGCGAGAAGCTCTGTATTTTGGATCGGCGGTCAACTGGAGGGTAAGAGGGTGATTGAGGATATGGTCGTTGATCTCAGCGACTGGATCATCTTCGGCTGGCGCGTAGAGGGAGAGGGTTTCTTCGTCTGTTGGCGGGGAGAGGATCTCGTTCGCCGTTTCGAAGGCGGGAGCGGTCGTCATGGCGAAACCAATTGCTGTGCAAGTGATTGATAGAGCAAGGAAGGTGAGAATTCGGATTGAGAGTGAGCGTTTGGGTTCAGCTTCTGGTGGAGGAGTAAGTGTAGGAGAGTCTATGGTGTTTATATCAGTATAGACAATTGTGAGCGTGTGCAATCCGATCTTACCGCTTGCTGTACTCTGATATCTCTTCTGTATAATCGGCCTTCTGCAAATACTCGAGGGAGCCTTAATGGCGATATATCCGCGTTCGAAGTTGTGGGCGAATTGCTGGTGATAGCGATTGGGGGATACTAGTACTTGAGAGTTTGTTCGGCGAAGCAGCGGTGACGTGAAATGCTGCCGGCGGACGAAAGCGTTTCCGAATCCAATGAAGGACATTGAAGGAGCAATTGCTAGGCCGAAGGCCTCTTGATACTGTGGATCTCAACGCTTTTCCTTCGGACACTGCTCGGGAGCTTTCACGAGAGTACCATTTGTGGCTGAAAGAGCCGAGGTTGATTTTACGAGGCGGCGAAAAGGAGGTCGGTGTAGAGTTGGCGGCTTGGATGGAAGATTCTTTCGGTGACGGGTGCACTGGTGGGCTTCGCTATATTTGGACGATAATGGTAGTAGTCGGGAGAACAATGTTACAAACACGTTGATTCTATTGTACTATCTACTAGGGTAGGAACTGACTTATATGCTCTCTTCCAGTAACAAATTCATGCTCATGAACAAACCGAACAATTCTTGCAAAGGCCTAAAACGCCACTGCTCGCAATAGAAAGGGTATCCGAAACTCCAAACCAAAAGACCAAAAACAAATGCCCACCATTTCCCAAGATCGAAGAGGGTGAAAAGAAATGACTTCCTACACTGCCATAGCACCAAGCTGCGCGACCTTGTCCCACAATTCCTTCGGATCTGTGAAGACTGTCCAGACATCCTTGGGCACGTCCTTGAAAGCTTTCTCGAACCTCTCAGCCTTGTTCTTCTCACTCTCATTCATCGGCTCGACGTCTTCGACCTTGCGAATGAAAATGGCACCGACCCAGCCGGGATATTTGCGGTATACATCGCCGTAAGCTTCGGGATCTGATTGGGTAGAATCGCCAATACACAAGAACTTGCGATTTGGAAATGACTTGTGGATCATATCCATCCTGTCGACCTTGTACGCTTGAGTTCCTTGAGTAAGCGACGTGAGGAAACCGGCGAGATTCATCCACGAGGCCTCACGTAAGCTCATGGTTCCAGCTGGGTAGAAATCTTCGCGGAACTGGCGCAGGAACGGGTACAAGTTGTAGGGAGAGGCTGATAAGTACCAGAACGGAGGATTGTTGAGGCTCTGTTTGATGTTCTTGTACAGCTCTGGCATGCCTGTGATAGGGACAGGCTCATCCACAAAGGTCGTCCGCAATATTCCAGTCGGCGAAGATGTCATAGTCTTCTTAATTGTATCGTCGATGTCGGAGATGACTGCCCATCCAGTTGCGGTTGCAAATGTCGTTGTCAACGGCGTTCCTTCTATGCCCACTGCTTTCGATGTCACCGTCTGTCCATCCTCATACGTGCCTTCAAAGGGTAGGAGATCGTTGCTGATGCCGTCGCGGTCGCCTGGTCCAAGCTTGAAGGTCTGTTTGCCTCCGAGACTGATCTCGACGGTATGAGATGGCAGAACCGTATCCATTAGAGGCTGAATGCGTTTCCTGACAGTCTCCCTCTCTTCCGCTTCGTCTGCCAGTCCAATCGCATCAGCCAGTTTGGCTACGATCTTGCTTTCGTCCTTGCCAGAGTTCTTGATGAAGAAGGCCGAGGTCACATCGACCATCCATTTTCCTTCTGGGGTTTGATATGCCGTGTTGTCAAATAGCCATAAGATGTGGTCTTTGGCATTGACCGGGTGGGCAAAGGGATTCCTCTTGCCCAAGTAGGATGTGAGATTGTCCACAAAGGTGGAGTCGCTTCGTCTGCCGAGAGAAGGCATTAGTGCTTCGATATCTTGAAAGCTGGCTTCTTTGCGCTGGGCTCGCTCTCCGGAGGTTTCTTCGGCTTTCTGAACAGCCTGTCTGTAGGCGGTCTCCATGATTGCGGTTGGTGATCAAGGGGTAAAAGTAAGTGTACGAGTAGGTGTAGTCAGATGGCTATGGAGGGATGATAAGTGTGTCTTTCACGAGTTTACGAGAGTTCGAGGAAGTGAGACTGGGAGGGGATTTAGTATGACATGAAGCTACGACTCGTGCGTAGATACAGAGGCGCAGGAGCGATCTGCTGATGACGACGTTAGTAGGTCTTGACCGCAGTTGTAGGCGCCTTTGTATAGGGCAGCCAAGTAATGTCTCACTGAGGAAACATCACATTCACTATTCGTTGTGTCGTATTCTACAAAGACGCGCCCTGTGGCGAGTGACTTTGCGACCATGACTGTCCGACGATGGTGATGCTGATGATGCTTGCCATAATTGCCTTTAACGAACTTCGGATTGGACTCGGAGTCAACGCACCAATTTCGAAGACAAGCACGTGACATATTTGCTTTTCCTTTTTCTAAATGAATATTCAACTTCTTCATTTCGACTTACTCGTCTTCTCGACAATCTAGAACTCACTTCGAGAATCTGGTGCCTCCATTTGATCTTTTGGCCATATAAGGTTTCCTCAGCTTACTGGATCCGATCATAAACGTGCCTCCAACTTTTCGCTCCATCGAACAAGCATTCTTCTTCTCCATGCTCTCCTCCTCCACGCTCTTCTTCTTCATGCTCTTCATCTCTTTGCTGTTCATTTCTTCAGTTTCCAGTTTGGCCACCTCAGCCGCACTAGGTTCCTTTCTAGGAATCCTTTTACCACTCTTCTTAATGGATATTACTCCTAGTTGGATGACCACCCTTACATTTCTAGTATTCGCGGCCATCAAGGGCTTCGCTCAGCGTGACCACTGTAAAGCATTTTTCTAGCTTCTGTATTCTTCTTGCCGATGTGTCCTTCAGCTCACTATCGTTCGTCTTGAACCCTGCTCTAAGCCTTTAACTGATGATATCACATACTAATGCTCAACCACATAAGCAAGGCAAAAGGTCGTCGATGTTAGCGTAGTGTGGGCTTTTCAGGCTGGCCCTCGCTGGTAAAATATAGATCGTTACCAGGATAAACAGGTCGGCCCGATATGATACAAACATCAATGTTGAGTTGCGAAACTGCCGCTTAGACTGCTTCAAAGAAACACCTCAACCTTACACGGCCGCCGCAACGGACATTACCTGCTCACATCGCACGCATGTGCTGACTCTGTATATTTTATCTTGACATCGCTTTACCATCGCATTGAAGCTAAAAGTCATGTACATCAGATGCATGAGCCCATCATGAAGACTAAAAAGAGGAAAACCTACGCATTTCCGGTCCAGCCTCGCACGGTGCGATATGTCATGCTGGGAATATGCCAGCAGCTTCGGTCATTGACATTGTTGTACCAAGCAAAGCCATACGTTTGCGAGGGCAGTCGGTTTCCAGCCCTCCTCACCAGAAACGGAGAATCCACATCTCACGCTAAAGATTTGTGTTTTCCAATTTTGGCTCTGACATATTAGGCCGATCATCTCCCCGATTTACAAGCACTGATCGTGGGTCAGATCAATATACTCGCTTCCACATATTCAAGAAATTCCCCGGTTCATGCAACTAACCGACCCCACATTCGTGATTTATACAATCATTAGATGACTGACATTGGAACATCGTCACTGATCGAAATCGAGTAGGACGCCTTATGGCTTTGACCAATAACAAATAACATTTTCGACACTTCATCTGCAAATTCATGCTCAATCCACCGAAGTCTGACCTAGACATGCCATTTCAGGAAGACGATGAGAGCTGGACCAGTCCTACTTCCTCAACTCGCCCGTACCCTTTGACATTAATTTGTAGAATCTCTCTTTGGTCTTGTGATAGACGCTCACTATAGCTCCTCATCTGGGCCTCTTTATTCGATCATGTATGGGAGTATAAGAAGTCACCCACCACCAAATCGAGCCCGATCGTATTAATGAACATTTCTACTCATTTCAATTTTTATGAAAAAATATCAAACACGCAACTCTACACTCTTGCGCTGACCGTTGGTCTTACTACATGTTTTGCTGCTCCACAATATAACAACGAGAACCCCCAATACGGCAATGGCCCCTATAACGGACCCAACTACCCAGACCGCCCGGGGTTCAATGGGCCTAACTCCTTCGATGGCCCTTTCACAGGTCGCCACGAATGGATTCCAGCCTCCAAAATCAACGGTGCCTCCCGATCACCCTGTCCATTCCTAAACTCAGCTGCAAATCACGGATACCTGTAAGTCCTCATGCTCCCTCTCCTCCCATACTTACGACTAACCTCCAACCCAAGCCCCCGCAGCGGCCGCCGCATCACCATCACCGAATTCAACCGCGCCCAAACTGACTCGCTAAACTTCAGCCCCGACTTCGCAAACGCAATAACGACAGGCATGCTTTCCAAACTAAACGTCCCTCTCGACTCCTCCTCCTTCCGCATCGATCTCGATCAATTAAACGTCCATGGGCGCACAGAACACGACGCCTCCATCTCCCGCCTAGACCTAAACCAAGGCAACAACGCTATCCCAAACCCCACACTAATCCAACGATTCCTGGACGACACCCTCCCACGCTTCTACCCCTTCCTCAACACCTCCTCCGTAGCACGGACGCGTCTACGTCGAGGCTTTGAGTCAAGACGTGCTGGTAATCCGCCCTTGAATCAAGCAGAGGTGACTGCGGCACAGGGCGAGGCTGCCGTGATTTTATTGATCATGTCTGATGATTTGGGAATGGTTACGAGTCAGACTGCGGATTTTAGACGCGTGCCGAAGGATAGGATTAGGACTTGGTTGCTTGAGGAGAGGTTTCCAGAGGAGTTTGGGTTTCGGATTCCGAGGAGACAGGTTCAAGGGAGTGAGAATGAGGCGTTGGTGGAGCGGTTAGCGTTTTGGGAGCATCAGGACGAGAGATTTGGTGGGAGGGATGGCGGGAGAGATGGCGGGAGAGAAGGTAGGCCTGGAAATGGGTATCTTTTGTCCAACGACACGATTCCTGTGGCTTATTGAGAAGGTCTATACAGAGCGCTGTGCTGACTACGTCACTACCGAATAAATGGCAAGGGCGATATATTCTTCCTGGATTTCAGCCACTATCGAAGAGAACATAAGGTAACTCAATGGATCGTCAAAGCTTTGATTCCTCGACGCGGGCGTAGGGGACTCGGTTCGACGCGATTCTGCTTGATGAAGTCCTTGTCGTTACCCACTGTACTGAGTGACGAACAGGCTTTAGTGTATGTGTTGAGTGCCGAAAGCGACAGCAAGCTGTTTATGTGAAGATTTATTGTCTCTTCTCTATTTCATCCACGACCGTGGCTCGCGATGCTATATTACAAGGTATAAACGTGGTGGTGCGATGACCCCCTTCCCGCCCTCTAATACAGCGGCTTACAACCATACCCAGTAAGCATAAATGCAGCCCAACACCTCGGCTCCTTCAACCCATCAACCGACAGCGACTGAAGAACATCAAGATGATACTTGGCAGGAAAGACATATCTCTGATGTTCACTTCCTCCCGGCGGAAACAGTGCCCTCAGTTCCGCCGTCAATTCGAACAATCCATCCTCATCCATTTCTCGCAATTTTCGTTGTGCGTTGTATAATGCTTCCGAGGGTGAAAGTGACTTCCTGGCTTCCTTGTAGAACAGCATCATGAAAATCAGAGTTGCGGCGTCATCCACTGGCCATAAGCTGCCGACGAAAGCTCGGGTACCGCTGCCGAGGAGGGTATGTGCGAAGCCAAAAGAGCTGCCTGAGTCGAATGTTTTGGATATCCCCGACAGACATGAACTGAAAACGACCAATTCAGGCCGGAGCTTAAGCTTGCGCCAGTCTTTGATTGTTAGAGAATCCTTGAAAAGCTGCATGCTCGAGCCCATGGGGTCTTTATCGTTATAGCTTGAGTGAGCACATAGGTGGAGGATATGTGCCGATTTTGCTTGACGTTGAAACTCGTCACGTTCATTCTTGTCCGCTAGCATTGGCCTCTGGTGGTCGTGAACGTTTGCGACGTAGAACGCCTCCATCCTGGAATAGGGTATATCTCGGTAATGGTTTTGCTCGTCGCGAGGTGAATTGCTGACCACTGTGATCTTGGATGACGTCTTGGAATTGTTCTTGGTGCTTCCGTGGAGACGATTCCAGATTGACAGACTGGGAACGATTGTGGAAGGGATGTCGAAGAACATTGTCCAAGGCAGGTGGGCTAGGTTCCCGGAAGGGACTATGACGAGTCGTAAAACGTCCTTGAGATGCTTCTCTATAGGGGCAACGAGCTGTGTGTGTAATTCCTTTCGCAGCGGCTCGATTGTCGTGTTTAGCTCGACCCTTGGTGGGTCAACTTGTGGGACTTGAGCTTCTCTCACAGCTTCCCCAACCGACCACATGAGGTTCCGCAGAGAACTTATTTGACGCTGTATTCTCTTGATATTGCATTCTACCCAGAGAGCTTCCTTCACACCAGTGTTGGTGATGATGAGGAAGATCAAGCCGCTGGGAGCCGCAGACACGAAAGAATATTCAATAACTGCAGTGCCCTGTGGTATGTTCTTGATTATCTTTGGTATATCCAGCTTCCGATTACGGGCTTGTAACGCCGCACTGAGGGTCGGATTTTCTTGAGCAAATGTGTAGAGCAGGATATGTTTGCTCCATTTCTTCCATTTCAGACGGGCGATTTTGCTTCTCTCCACCCTAGTCTCCTCGCCTGTTTTCTTTTTGTCGAGTGAACCAAGAGGGAGTTTAGATGGATCGTTAGCTGGTGAAGCACTATCTGGGTCGGATGATGTGATGAGAGGCAGAAGAGATATGTCGCTCGATAGATTGTCACTATATTTCATAGTTAGTATTATGAATAAGCCAAAGTCAATGAGCCAGTTGAGTGAGCTGGACCAGGGCTCGATGTTAAAGTGCTAGGAGTTTGCAACATGCATTGCAAGCGCAAGTCGTCGTGCTTGGGATATAATTGTAATTTTCTTTTGGAAAATAGCCCAGAACACTCGCTGGATCACTGTAAATTGACGTACCTTGTTCGACGTTCTCTGTGTGAATCATCGGTCAGGACCGAATCAGTGTTGGCTCTCGGAATCCTGGTTGTTCGTCTTTCAAGTAGCTTTTGAGCCCTCACTACGTCTACAACGTGGGCGAGAAGCATTTTCTTCGGCTTGGACAGGATTTCCTCCTCCCCACGGACGATTGATTCGAGTAGGGCGCGGCTCCGGCCTTGTTCAAGGAACCAAAGAGCTTGCTGGCGCCAATCTGCTTCCTCGAGAGGTGGGCTGCACTTTAGACCGTGTGTTTTGAATCTTTCCGTGAAATCTCCAGGCATCAGTAGTTTTCCAAGCTCGTCGAAGAATCCATTCCGCTCGAAATAGATGCACATTCGTGCCGCAGAGAAAAATAGATTTGCGCAGTCGACATGATCTTGGCTGAACATTGGTGCATTTGGATCATCCAAGTACGTATGGAAGAACTCTGTTACAAAGCATCTGTACGAAATTAGTTAATGTACTTTCATACACCAATATTGTGGATAATAACAAAGAGGCAGACAAGATTCCTTGTACTCGTTACGTTCCACTGCCTGACGAACTTTTACAGAGATATAATCGACCAATTCAAAATCTTCCCAATGCCTGAACGCTCTCTATGACAAGGGGCCTCTGGATAGCTAGTAAAAAAGGTAAAACTGACCCATGATTGTACACGCGCAAAGCTTTTGCCATACACTCTTGCTGTCCAAATAAAGTGGCCGATCTACTCTCATCGTGTTCACACAGCAAACCAAGATTTAGGAGTTGTCTGCACTTGGCAAATCGATCCATGTCTTTTTGGATATTGAAATAACTGGGCTCAATCTTGTAGATTTTGTGAGCAACAGTCTTAGCATTTTCCCAAGCGTCTGCTCTTAGTAAAGCGTCCAGGCGATCCTTCTCGAGTTTGCTGTCGAAGTGTGACATTCGCCTCCATTCTTCGTACTGGGTATCTGCATCGACAGGGCTATCCGTCTTCTGGCGTTTCGGTGGGTTGAAATCTTGTGTTCGCGAATTGGTGTGGAAATGTGTCAACAACTCCCGTGCTTCGCTCCTTTTGCCCTGGTCAAGCTTGATCTCAGCTTGACCAAGTTTCCAGTAGTCGGAGTGGTCATGGTTGTGGGATTGCAAAGCTTTCAGACCATCCTCGAGGGCCCTATCCCCTTCATCGCCCTGCCCAGAACGTACAGATTCTCTCGATTTGAGACGGGCTTGCAGAACGATATTAGAGGACACAAGACGAGCCTTGTCGTCTGAATCTTCGCGCTGGATTTTCGGTCTACTGGTGGTCATTTTATCCAAATGTTCACATGTCATTTTGAGGGAGTATTTAAGCGAATGTACTGGTCGAGTTAGTATGTGGTTGTCTCTTTGTCAACGATCGTTGAACCCTGCAAGTCAACTTCTTGGTTTCAGGAATTCGTACCTTGTAAGAATGGGTGGTGTATTTTGGACACTTGACGCCTGGCCCCGAACCAAAGCGTGACACAGCAGCTGACTGATTTTGAGATGTTGAAAATACGTTAAGGAGCGGATTTGGCCGACACGTCGAGGATCCCAGGCTGACTTTAAGGTCCGGTCGATGGAGCGCGGCCTCAAGCTGGGGAATGACGATGAGGCTCATTGGGGGCATGACCCCCCCTAGTTTCCATGCAAGAGAACTGAATTTGAGGCGCGGCATGTTGCTCAAGTCCACCCACAGCGGTTAGTGGTGGATCTTGCGTCTCAGCTCCGAAGCCCTGCAGAACAAAGAGATTCTGATTTGTACTCGTTTAGGTTTACCGTAGGCTTCATGCCGTCTTTTGATGTTTTTGCACGAACTAAATCCGCCAGCGGACTACTGCGCGGAGGATCTCATGGAGCGAGAGAGAGAGAAGCGCGCAGTTCGCCCAAGAAAGTACGAAAGGCAAGACATTTGTCACATTCAGCCCAAGAACTGGGGCAATGAGCAGAGATGCAATTGTCATAGGACGGTTTGATTGCTGCAGGAGAAACGATGAGTTGTTCACGACCGCAGCACCCCTCTCAGCCACCCACACGCCACTAGCTAAGCCTCCGTCACACGTCTCCAATGGAGAGCTTTTATAAGAATACCTCATGTGCCTCATTAATTGTTTAGCAAGCATTTACACTTATCGAAATCAATATACGATTTTATCATCATGTCAACAACACAGATTCATAGCTTTTTGCCATACGAGTCCGGCATAAATCCACAAGACCTCAGAATTGGCAGTCTGTTCCTCAACATATTCAATATCGAGGAGAGTCAAGAGGACAGCAGATTCGAGTACCGCCAAGATCTCACTACTCAGATCGAGTACGAGAAAGCGATTGAACCATGGTCAGCGGAGCCCAAGATAGACACCAATGGCTATGGAATCAACTTCGAACTGTCCAAAGATACTTCGATGAGTGTGAAACTCTCCGAGTGGATTAAGGCAGATGGAGGTGCCAATGGAACGGTCACAGCATTTCTAGAAGGAACCGCAGGAAGGAGGCTGAGAATTAAGAAGTAAGTAAAACAATACAACTATTCAGCACCGCCTAACACTGTGAAGGACCAGCTCGTTCTTGAAAGATTCAGTCATGCAACAGCCTGGAGCAAAAGAGTGGATAAGAACCCAAGCCTCGGTCGTACGAAAATCTCTCCATCACGGCTCCAAATTCAAGGCACCACCAATCTGGATGTGCACAGGAGTTCAGCTAGTGACGAATGGCCAAGTCCACACAGGATCGTCACGACACACTGGATATGGCTTTGGTGCTGGAGCGGATCTCGGTGCAGCTGCAGGCGGTCCTCCGGGAGTTGCGGTCCTAAAAGCTGAGGCTGCCCATGAAAATAACGCTCACGCTGGAAACCACTTTGGTTATAAGGGTGAGCGTGTCTGGGCCGCCCAGTTCATGGAGGTAAATTTCAAGTTTGATACCGAACCAGATCCAGAGAACAAAGATCATCCGAAGACCATTGCCAAGTTTGATTTAGAAGACATTGCGGATTTGAAAGCCCGAGGACTGAGGGCCGGCCAAGATATAAGGTTGCAAGCAGGTGGTCAGCCAACGAGCCCTCCACTGCCTTTGGTCGCTAAAATCACTGGCGTCGAAGACAAGGATGCTGTGGCAGAGCCGGAGTCTGAGGTCATGCAGATTTCAGACGGCCCATACGTGAAGTCAATGCAAGACACTGACTGGGAGTCATATAACGAGTGTCTGAAGTTTTTGGCAGACGCTGATGCTGAGAGAGGCGATAGTGCTGGATTATAGTTGGCTATTCGATTGTACTTATATCTCTATGCATATAGACAGGCGTTCTTGTGTATTCATTTTCAATGGGTTGGCGGTGATGAGTGATCTCTCACGCTTTGCAAACACTGGGAACAGCATAGCAATATGATGAATTTTTTGATGCATTCTGTGAAGCGCCTTTCTGTGACGATGGAAGGCCACCCGCAACTGAGTCAGAAGACTTATTATAATAATATCAGAAGTTGTTTTCACAACTTGACTTCTCAAACTTCATGTCTACGCGCATTAGCAACAATCTGCGACTCCATAAAGTAGGAAGTACAGTCAACAAAGCCCACAATATGCCCACAGAGAACTACGAAACCGAGCCAACCATAGAAATGTCTTTCGAGTCCCAGATGGAGGACCTGAAGCAACACGGCATCTGCTTTCTCAACAAGAAGTTCTACCAACCCCTCTCAAAGGAACCATTTGAGAAAAACGGTGGTGTCAAATATCGCTGGATCATGGACGAATTCGAGCGTCAAGCAGCGTTCAATCACCCCATCGGAGTGAAAGTCAATGTAAACTTTGTCATCGAGGAGTTCTATCGATGTCATCCTAATATTGACGAGAATCAGATGGCGAGAGGTATTAAGGAGCAACAAATCAAAGAGTTTGTAGAAGAGTTGAGGTTGAATGGATTAATTGAGAAGGGGATTTGGATTCCTGCAGCGAGGGATGACGGGACAATCGGACAACAGTTTCTGTGGGAATTTGCAAAATCAACTTCCGGAGGAGAAGCTCTGAAATCAAATGATCGAAGGTTAGACGAGAGTGATTTTGACGATCTAAAGGGGCCTCGAAGCATTGAGACCAGCGTTGATCTAAGGAAGTAGAGATGGTTCGGTCGATATTGGTTATTCATTGAACACTGCTCAAAACGAGAAAGGCGGAAGACGTGGTAAAGGAGAGTTGGTGGTTGACGTTCGAAGGCGAAGTCAACGTGAATGTTTTGGAGCTTGGAAAGTACATCATGCAACAAAGTCGCGTTGAGCCATGAAGCTCTCTCAGCGAGGAACTCAAGGTTTCTGCGATGAATTTTTAAATATCTATATCCTCCTCGATAGTAAGTAATTTTCTGGAAATAATTCTAAGAACTATTAGGAATATATTACGCTCGATTAGCACGTGACCTAATTTTTCGAGATGGAAGGGAAGCTCCAGCGACTTCTCGATCATCAATCAATTCATTCCAGCGCAGCAAGCAATTGCAGCTCTTGGATTACAATTCATCATGCTGCAACCACGGCTCCTGGCCCGGACTGCCAAATTCTCATCCCAGTGTCCCATCAACCGCCTCCGCAGACAATACGCAACTGTCGTTCAAGCACCGGCCGTCACAATCCCATCCGCATCAACTACGAACGCGCCAGCAGCCGAATTTGGTGGTCCAGCAACCCGGCAGAAGCAATCCAATGTCGTTCTGAGATCATACAAGCCTCGAACTCCAGGTATTCGTCATCTCAAAAGGCCCATCAACGACCATCTTTACAAAGGAAAACCACATAGACCATTGACGCTGGCCAAAGTCGGACATGGAAAGGGAGGACGTAATCACACAGGCCGTATCACTATGCGCCATCATGGAGGTGGACATAGGCGAAGGATTCGGACCGTTGATTTCGAAAGACAGGCGCCGGGAGAACATATCGTGGATCGCATTGAATATGATCCCAATCGTAGTGCCCATCTGGCACTTTTAACGGAGACGAAAACAGGGAATAAGAGTTATATCATCGCAGCCGAGGGGATGCGAGAAGGGGATACCGTGACGAGTTATCGAGCAGGCATTCCAAGTGAATTGCTCAAGAGCATGGGTGGCGTTATGGATCCAGGTATGCTGGCAGCAAAGACAGCATTCAGAGGAAATTGTCTACCTCTGCATCTTGTTCCTTCAGGAACTCAGGTCTACAATGTAGGAAGCACAAAAGGAAAGGGTGCTGTGTTTTGTCGAAGCGCAGGCACTTATGCCATTGTGGTTGGCAAAGACGACCAGCCTGGCAAGAAGTTCAAACATGTCATTGTCAAGTTGCAGAGTGGTGAAGTGAGGAAGGTGGACAAGGATGCGTGTGCCACAATTGGTGTAGCCAGCAATCCTCATTGGCATTTCAGACAATTGGGTAAAGCCGGTAGATCGAGGTGGCTGAATATTCGGCCCACGGTGCGAGGTCTGGCTATGAACGCCTGTGAGTCTCTTCTTTCCACTTTAACTTTGGTCACACATCTAATCATTTATGCAGGTGACCATCCTCACGGTGGTGGTCGAGGTAAATCCAAGGGTAACGTGAACCCAACGAGTCCTTGGGGAACTCCTGTAAGTCCTCTATATTCTTTCGCCTTATGCCCCTGCTAACGGAATGTGTAGGCCAAAGGTGGATACAAGACTAGAGCCGTCCGAAATGTCAACAAATGGGTCGTTCATGAGCGTGTTAGAAATCAAGGTAAGAGGAGGAGTAAGTCAGCATAGAGCGGCCTTGTATGATCTACTTGTAGCATATTGGTCTTAGTGTATGTATCATATATCAAACAGGGTCTTGGATGATTCGACCTATAGAATCAATCTGCACGTATTATCATTACCCGAGCGAACTGTCCCAGTTGAAGTATATACATGTTGTATACAATTCACACCTAAAGTCTCAAGCCGAGGGCTCCAAGCCCAACCCCTTTACTCCGCGACCTATGAATCTACTAATGGAGATTCTGTAGTGCTAACGGAATGAGGTTGATTTCTCCTTCACCACCGATAAATCATGCTGTCTGCTTTGTTCTTTTTCTTGTACTGCAGCCATGCACTTACAATAGTAGGAATGCCCACCGCTAAACCAACTCCCACACCTACACCAATGCCGATCTCGTCAGACGATGAGAGTGATGAGGTTGTCGAGCTGCTTCCAATATCGGGTGTTAATGGCACTGTCAAGCCAGTGGGTGATGAGCCGGCGGTGGCAACTACATAAGTTTTGTCACTGTATACGGCTGGTAATAGATACGCTTATCAGCTAGCATTCATGTTGAAGGAGGTAATTAGAAAGCTGGGACGAACGAGCATGTTGTTATGACATTGGAAATTGTTCGATAGAGGGTATCATAATTCTTGCCGTCATCGTTCCATCGACAATCGTATTGTGCAAGGTGGCCTAGGAAAGCATTCTCGATGATTCTTGTTTCGCATGGCTGGTCGGAAGGACTGTTCATTAGGGTTAGATTGGGTTTTGTTGATAAACATACCATGTGTAAGCTGCATCCGTAGAAGTCAGCCACTGTACCTGTCCGGATAGACATCCCACCGGTGCAATGGGACATGCTCCTTGCACGCCAATGGAAGACGAGCAACAAGCGGGTGCACCATAATTGTCACCCAACAGATTAAGTCCGGCAACAGTGCTCCCTATCGAACGCTGGTAGCCTACGACTTCACGGTTTCAAAGGTTTCAATTATGTGCCAAGGCGACTGACAGAAAGAGATCTTAATCCACAGGTCAAGTTGATGCATGACCCCGACAACATGGCAAGGGGAGCACGAGTAAGAAATACTAGTAACCTTGTACACGAGCAAGCAGGAAGGTAAAGAGCACCGAAACCCCGGGAAGTCAATTGGAGAGGACGTGGCTGACTTTCTTAACGCAATGCTTAGCCCACAGTGCCAGCCTTGCTCTCGTTGATGCTGAGGCGTGCGTTGGCGTTGTAGGATGTCAATGCAAAATCTGCCTACTTTTTTTATTCTTTTCTTTTGGCTGTAGCTTGTCATCTTGAGGACAGGTCTTACATCTATGATAAATGGCGTGGTAAACTTACTGTCCAATGTCGTCGTGGCGTTGACATATTAGGCCGTGCCTAAGAAGATAGAAAATATTGACTTTAATCGCAGGGTCATGTGCTTGATAGTGATTTGACTTCTCCAGCCCGCTCTAGAGAAATAGACCACTCGACAGCCATGAGAACAATAGCGCCTAATAATTCCTGACTGAGAAATATTTTTTCCTCCGTTGATGTCCATGGCATTGTATCCCCAGACACCACATCGGAATACCAAGAACGCCTGCCCGCGATAAAAGCGGTCCCAGGTCAACTGACGCCACGCTATGCGATCCGACCAAGCCAAAATCATTGAATCAAATATTCCTTTTACTAGCCGTCTTCCTCCTCCTCGACCCACCTATATGCGCCAAATCTTGAAATTCATTAGAGTCCGTTTCAAACCGTTCATTACCCACCATAACAACCTTTACTTTGTTCCCAAAACCAAGAGCCACGCTTCTATTCCCCAGTGGTACAATTGGTCCTGGGTCTGCGACGAAGAGTTCGTTGGGCGATGTGGGCAAAGGCTCCGTGTGAAATTCGCCAAAAGAAGACATAGTCCAGACCTCCCATTCGTCGATATCGACATCTTTTTCCACTGGAAGAGGGTCGAGTATAGAAGTGGAGAATGTGCCGCGTGATCGGTGCTTGAAGTCATGTCCCGGTTGTCTGTGCAAGGACGCAGAATCGAAGCCTGAGCTGGATGAGGAAGTCGAGGTCGGTGTGTTGATCAAACTTGGACGAAGGCGAATCCCGATAACGGCTTGCGAGTTCGTGGACTCCCAGCTTCCTGGTTCGTCAACCGTGTATGTTTGCTCCTTGGCGGAAGAGAGGCCTGGACAAGTCGGAGCCTTCCCAGAAGTCGCCGGTGCCAAGCACATAAGGTCGTTGTAGTCATTAGAACGCGTGTAAGTTCGTATAACGCAAACATGCGTCTCAAAATCGATGTATGCAAGCGATATGCTGTGCACAGCCGTTGAGTGGCAATTTTTGCACTCTCTGCGAGGAGAGGCCAACACTCGGAGAGAATTTCCCTTGATCAAAACGGCTGTAAATGTGTGTATTAATGTCTTCGTTTTGATATCAACAAAGTTGACGACGCGAAGTCGTACAGCAGCAAATACGCCGAGTGATGGGATCGATGTGATGGACTTAATTTTGCCTTCTTGGCTCCCAGGTGCTAACCTATAGTCCAGCTTCTCAACAGCGGCGAGGGCCCAGTCGCCGTTGTTGCTGGCAGCGATGCGTATTCTTCCCGACCGCGTCAGAGCTATGATGCTGACCCCAGACTTTGACCGAGAGATGGTGGCCATTACAAGCTTCTCCTGGCTGATGCGAAACGATTGAATGACTTTGGAACCGATGACACCGACTTCGGTGACCATTGCGTCGTATGATACAATAATAAGACTTGGTCGTTCACCGTCTGCCTTGTCAACGCTGATGAAGCCGAAAGCGCATGGCTGTTGATCTTCTAGATTGATTCTGACGAAATGGCTAAGTCTTCGTTCAGGTAGATTCCAGAAGGCTACATTGCCATCTTGAGTACAGAGCGCTGCCCAAGAGCCGTTTTCATCCAGTGCGGTGGAGACAATTGGCCACAAGGGAGGTGTCATCACCACGGTAGTTAACACGCTTAAGGAGTATTTCTGAGTGTGAGGATCGAATAACGAGAAGGATACTAAACGATCGAGGCTGATAGAGATGATGTGCCCCCTAGTGCAGGCTATGATTTTGATCAAGTCCAGCCGGTGGGCCTGAGGTAAAGTGTCAAGAGTCAGATTCGGGCGCCGTGAGGAGTCAGATTCGGGCTCCTCTTCCGGCAGCTCATTCCAAAGCATGTATTGCATCAAGAAGGTGACGACCGCCACAGAAAAGATCAACGTGAGTATGAACGGGTAGATGTGCTTTTGAATAGTCTCCCACCACATGGCGAAGAGCGAAGTGTCAGTTGTGTTTCGGCCCCGATCAGCATGGTGTAAAACCACGACCAGAGGATCGTATACACGAGCCACGATGTGATGGACATTTGGCTTGACGAACTGAAGGACTTCCTTGGCATCTTTGTAGTCCTGCATACGCAGCCAGCTAGCAGGCGTCCTGGCTTGATTGATCTGCGGCGCAACGAAGGGCACACTTTGGTGGATGGAATTTGTGTGGAACATCGATTGAAGCGAGTGTAAGAATGACCAGATGGGATTTTCAGATTCGAAGAAGTGAACGTTCAAGCCCAGTATAAAACAGATCGAGATCAATATTCCGGCGATTCTGCTGGTAGCAATTCTGCTCGTCAAGGAACCGCGTCCAAGTAGAAGAGCATTAATGAAGAACTGTCGTTCCGGGTGAGCTTTCGACACATGCTGTCCCCGGTTTTTGGCAACGTCAACGCGATCGAGAGAGTCTGAAAGCTCCATTCTTCGGACATCCACACTGACGACGGCGAGGAAGAACGTGAGATGAAAGAAAAAGTCAAAGACCAGCGCAATGGCGGCAAAAGCGCAAAACGCGGAGACTCCCGAGGCTACTGTTGAAAGTATCCACAAAATCATGAGCATTTGCGTTGCCGTTGCCAGCGAAAGATGAGCCACCTCGCTCAGTGCAGTAGCAACTCGATGAATAGTGGGCAATTCTGGAGGCTGCATGAGCACGGCATTGACAAGACGGAACCTGTGCATGACATGTTAGAAGCTGGGAATCGGGGCAGCAGAGTCTAGGGCCATTACATATTCTCCAATCCTATCACCAAGACAACGAATGGATATGCAGCATCTGGTATTCGTGCGAGATCAATCTGAAGCATGCCGCAGATAGAGAAGCTTGCGATGATCGAGATGAGCATCTTGCTTGGAGTCAGTATGCGCAGGAAAGTGCTGCATGTCAACTCACCTGAAAAATGAGAGTAATAAAAAGTCCTGTCCGGCTTTTTACTGCACGCAAATTGCTCATTCTGGTGACAACGTAGACCAGCATGAGCAGATACGACCCCACCAAGAAAAAGTCGTCGTATCTGCTCACGGGCGTTTGCTGGAACTCATACAATCGGCTTTGAGCAACATGGCCGCCGCGTGGATAAAGGGACCATCGAGCAGGAGCATCTTTCGCCAAAGAGTCTAATCGGTCGTCCCATCGTTGATTGGTATGTTCCGTAACTCGATCAAACAGAGTGATAACCAAAGCATCGGCTGCGACAACTTTGCCTTCAGCGAACGACTTGCTAGCGAAAACCGAGGCGGGTCGCAAGGTAAGATTGAGGTATGACCTTCGTGATATTTGCGAATTGATGGTTTCGACTACATCTGCATCGGATTGCAAAGCCTGGGTAGAGCAATTCCAGAACATCAAGGGCGAGTGAAGTCCCAATGACCGGTGGTCGGTTGCAGGATCACTTTGACATATATTTCCATGATGTTTGATTACAACATCACTTCCTGGCGAAATCTCTTGGGTCATGCCATTTATATCATCGTTGTCCGCGACCAGAGTGTTTTGTATGCTGAGTGCTTCCTGTAGTACTGGCTTCTCGAATGCTTTCATATAGTCCCCATGGATCCACACCTGCCTGACCTCCAAATCCGGACGCGTATTGGGATTGCCGTCATAGAGTCTAGCAGACGTCCAGACATGGTAAGGGAGCTTAGAGAAGCCGGTGGTGGGATTCTCGTAGAGGAAGAAGACTGGATAGCATAGTAATACCGCGGTTGCGACGGAGCCTAGGATAAAGAGAAGCCAATGGCGAGCGGCGGCGGTGCCATAGCGATAGAAGGCTCGTCGAAGGGGATGATCTGGGGTCAAGATGGGAGGCTCAGTCGTACTAGTGTGGATGTCAGCGAATATAATGCGATTGCAGCGCATGTATGGTGTCTGATCGGCGAGAGTGCGCAGTACACTCCGGCCAAATTAACTATTCGCACTCGAGACTCACCCTCTGAATGGGTAAAGCAAGTACCAGATCATTCGTGCGGTCTATTCGTCATGGTATAAAGAAAGCTTGACTGGACGATAGATGGGAGATGGAAGACGAAGACGGCCTAGTAGACTATTTATTGTGAAGCTTTCCGAATCGCCTTCATCATGACCGCGGATTGAATAATGTGGCTCACTATCCACAAGGCTCACCACTGAGGAATTATTACTTGCTTTTGGAACACGGGAGGATCGAGAACGGATTTGCCCAGCCCCGCAAGCATATTACTGGGTAACTACCGTCTTACACACTCCATTCGTTCTTCAATTGAGCCCGGTCACGACATTCAGTTCAGGCTTGGATGTGCCACAACGAAGATCAATTCCAGTCCAAAGCATCGAGATTAATTCGGGCTTCTGATAATTCCTGGCAATTTCGCAGTTGTCTGCCTCAAAAATCTAAAAACATACGAGCAGGACTTGTTTCTCGCAACAAGGCTTTTCAGAGCAGGTTTTCCCAGCTTCATTCTGGACTTCAGAATCGTCGATGCAGCCCACCATTGCAGGAGATCTTCATCCTTGCGTCGCGTTGGACCAACAGCATTCGTACCCGACTTTCATCGTGGCACCGTCTTTGTACATAATCTTGTTCCACCATGCCCTATCGATAGGAGAAAGAACTGGCCGAAAATGTCCGCCATATAGTCATATTCGAATGAGAGGGCGATACATTCCTGGCAATCTTGGATAATATTTTGCCAGGACTCTTAATACCTCTCAAACGAGTTACGACTCACAAAACGCTGCTGGCCATTTATTTCTCCTAGGGAGGGTGGAAATCTTTCAAGTGCCTTCCATCTCGGCATCTTCGTCCTCGCTGCCATCGCCTTCGTAATCGTCCTCAGAATCATTGTCTGCTTCTTCTCCTCCCAAAGCGTCGTTCAAAGATTTGACCAGCTCCAAAGCGTGCTCTTGCAATCTCTCGTCTTCATAGTCGAGAACCTGGCACAGACACAGGCAGCGTTGCAGCCATTTTCTCGATCTTCTTAGCAATTCCTGCACATCCTCGCCAGGCTCGTCAGAGTCTTTCATGGCCTCACTCGCCAGCTTTTCTTGCCGTTGAGCCAGCAGATGCAGACACCATCCACCAAGGTACCATGCCTCAACACTTTCGTCATCCTCTGCCACAAGTCGCTCGAGTACCTCGTTTGCTTCATCCTCCATTTCAGCCTCCATCAATAATCGTGACAGACTGATTCGTGTTGGAAAGTCAGGGACTTGTGGATCTTCAGGATCAAGGTCCTTCCATAGCTCCAAGCTGTTCCTGAGGTGTTCGCTCGCTTCATCGAGCTTCAATTGTGATATCCGTACTGAGGCAACAGTCTGTAACGTTTCTGGTCGGTCTGGGGCCACAGACAGTGCTTCCTCCATGGCCTTGTTGCACTGCTCCTCCGCTTCGTTGTCGTCCCAAGACAAGTCGGTCATGTAGATTTCGGCGATAGAACACAATGCACTTGATAGCTTCACACGCTGTTCGTCCAACAGCGCTTCCGCTTCTTCGTTGTTTTCCTGAGCTGCCAGAGATGCAATCTGCTTGCGCAAATTGTCCGCACCTTTTTGATACCATCTCACGCTATCCATGCCGCCTTCTTCGCTCAATTGGGCCAGCCAAAAGAATTTTTCTGGGCCTCCTCCTCTTTCTTCTGAGACGTCTCCATCAGCATCAATTTCGGCTGCTTGAGTGAAGTACGTTATAGCAGCGGGAATATCGCCAAGCTCGACACATATTTCTCCCAAAATAGATAACGCAGGTAACTGCTCGATCCGATTTGACTTTGTTTGAAGGGTTTTGAGGGCGGCGGTCGCTAATTGAAGCGCAACTTGTGGTTCTGACGTATGGAGGAGGGAGACAGCTTCAACGAGCAGTTGTGCGGGAGATTTCGACTTTCCGTTCATTTTTCGCTTTGCTAATTTGTTTCTTTCTGGTGGCCTTGACTTTCCCATTGTGTGTCACTTGTGGGCGTAAGACTGGGGCAATACATAGACTTCGAATCGAGCAGGAAAAAGTTGTCTAGACCCTTGTTTCCAGAAATTCGAACATCACGTGCAATATATATGGAGGACAGAATTGATGGAGCCGCTGTCAAAGGGAGGCCCTAACGACTCGGCGGGTGCCGCTTTTTCTTCGGCGTCTGCGTGGGGAACGAGTGGATGGATGGAAGGAAGTGTGGCGAGCAAGGATTGCACATGGTCATGTGCTGGCTTGGATAGAGAAGGGTGCATCTCCAGAACAACACCAATCTTGACCCTATATATTACTACTACTGAGAAGACTGTAACTACTTTAATTGACATCTCGACACATCCATCCATCCATCCATTTCTCCTCGTTCAACCTCTGTATCCTATGTCCAATTGCAATTATTATGCCCACCAGACCCGAATCTTTCGGCTTGCCTGCGTCTCACGCTGCTGAGCTACGCCAACGATGTCTGGAGTCGGAAGAAGGAATTCGCGCACCAACGCAATCATCTGATGCCATTGAGTCAAATGCGCCCACACAACAGCCCACGCCTCCACCCGAGGACCAAGCTGCGCGCTTGGTGCTGCAGGACTCGAAGCTGGTGAAGAATGATGTCGATGGTCCGGCACGAGACATCCCCAGTCCAGTGTCCACTCACGAAGATCCCAACGATACGGATCAGAGGCTCTCGCAAAGCGTCACATCCTCTTCAATCACATTTCAATCACGACTACCTCCACCTCGCTTCCTTCCCAGCACCCTGCGATCACCATTCCCCAAAACGAGATACCTGCCGAACTCGACGTCATCCTTCCTCAAACCCGGATCTCGATTTGTAGGCTCGCAACAGTCTGACCGCCAGGTCTACGATGTCGAGGTGCAGATACAACATGTGGATATGAAGGAGTCGTTCATCTGTGGCTATTTGCGCATACAAGGGCTCACCGACGATCACCCCACCTTGACCACATACTTTGAGGGCGAGATCATTGGTACCAAATATACTTTTGAGACTCGGCATGCGGAATGGGGCTCGAGTGAGATTACCGATATGCAGCATTGGGGCAGATTTCCCGCCTGGAAACCGTTGGCGAGCCAGGCGCAACGGCCAAATTTCAGCTACAAGAATTTTGCGCAGCATGAAAACATATTCATGCGATGGAAGGAACACTTCCTGGTGCCCGATCACCGTGTCCGCACCATATCTGGCGCCAGTTTTGAAGGCTTTTACTACATCTGCTTCAACCAGGTCTCGGGCAGTGTTACTGGCATTTACTTCCACGCGAAAAGTGAAAAGTGAGTCGGCTCCATATCCGAGAAATGAGCAACATCTAACAGTCCAGAAGATTCCAACAGCTTGAGTTAAAGCATGTCAATGACCATGGGTGCGAGAGCGCCGTTGAATTTCGATGATTGATGATTGAACGATGTGTCACTGCGAACAACGAAGCGAGCGATACAGCAAATATATCCTCTTGAGCGCTGTGCAGCGGTTCTTTGTATGGTTGAACGTCTTGCTTTTCTTAGGGTGGCCTCTGAGGTTGGCTGGTGGTGTGGAATTTTTTATCATCGTCGACAGAGTTCGATGGGACTGTACGACGAGATCAGGCTGTACATGAGAATTCATTCTTCTCCGACGACTGAAGGACGGTCTACGTCATGTAGGCTCTGTGTGATTTGTGTTTATAGCGTTCTGTTGGTTGGAGAAGGTGTTTATACTCTATGAGATTGTTATAAACTCAAGCCTTACGGCTTTTCTCTTCATGTCAATTTGGATTTGCTGATGAAACGAAAGTGACCTGCTGAAATACACAATACAAATAAACCCAATGCATCGAAAGTTCCTGCTGACATCAAAGCTAACTTTCGATTTCTGATTTTGACGTTCTCGACGTCTCAACCCTAAACCCTTTTAAAAACATCACTCGCACCTCGCGCCACTAAAACTTCACCACTGGAAAAAATGTCGACAGAACAACGCCCACCGAAGAAAAAGGCCAAGCGGGAGGTAAAACGCGATGAATACCGAGCTAACCTCAACGAGCTCAACAAAGAAAGCTCAAGTGCTTCTCTACCACAGAAGAAGTTCTACCGCCAGAGAGCCCATGCAAATCCATTCTCAGATCACTCCTTGACCTAGTATGATGATCAAAAATACCAGATTTGAACAATAACTGACTTGTATTTAGTCCAGAACGTCCCGATGCAATGGACTGGTCAGAATACTACCCGGCATTTACTGGAAAGCATAAGAATGTTGAGATTGCGGATATTGGATGTGGATATGGAGGACTTCTCTTTGCTCTCTCCCCACGCTTTCCTGATACTTTGATTCTAGGTATGTATATCCCCTCTCTCTTACTCTAGTCTTCATCCTCGAGCTCAATTTTTGATATAGGCATGGAACTCCGCACCTCAGTAACAGAATTCGTCCAAGAGAAAATAAAAGCGCTCCGCCACCAACAACAACAATCCAACACTACCAGTACTAGTCCAGGTCTCTACCAAAACACAGCCTGCCTCCGAGCAAACACAATGAAATTCCTCCCAAACTTCTTTCAGAAATCCCAACTCCTAAAAATCTTCCTCTGTTTCCCAGACCCGCACTTCAAAGCCCGCAAACACAAAGCCAGAATCGTTTCTGCGACTTTAGCAGCCGAGTATGCGTATGTTATGAAGCCCGGGGGAGTGGTGTATAGTATTACTGATGTGAAGGACTTGCATGAGTGGATGGTGGAGCATTTTCAGGGGTGTGTGCTCTTTGAGAGGATGACGGAGAGTGAGGAGGCGGGGGATGAGTGTGTGGAGGTTATGAAGATGGAAACAGAGGAGGGGAAGAAGGTTGGACGGAATGGGGGAACAAAGTATGTGGCTTGTTTTAGGAGGTTGGAGGATCCAAGTTGGCCTGAGTAAAGCATTGGAATGGGATGAAATATATTGCTCTATGGCTAGACTGAGGACTAGCAATGTCTGCCTTATTAGATAAATATGAAGCGAAAAGCAACAGAACTGAAGAAATGCGGCGGAATCTTCGAGCTCTACCATTTTAGATTCAATGGCTTAAGTTACGCTCGAGGACTCAAAATTTCTCCTACCAGTTTTTCGGAACTTGCCAGGAAATTTACGCCCTTGATCTCGACCTTCGGAGGTGTGATTCTCCATTGGTAGAGCTCACAATTCTACGGCTCTATCCAAACCATGAAGGTATAAAATTCCTTGTGTTCTAGCTTCTCACGAAGGGCTGAATCAAAGACTATTGGGTATCAAATTCAAGAAAAAATACTACAGACATCACGCATCGATTCCACCCCACTCATCGTTCCCCTCCACCTCACCCTCCTCCTCCTCAACCTCCTCACCCAACCAAGCACTGACCCTATCATCCTCCAAAACCTCCTTAACCCTCTCTCTAACAATCTTCGTCGGACTCTCCTTAACCATACTCTTCAACGGCGCCAACAATATCTCCACCGGCATCTCTGCCTCTGTTTCCTCATCAACCTTCTCCAACTCATCAATATAGATATCGATGACGTGGAATCGTATGCCATTTGGAATCCGCTTTTCGGTGGGGTTTAGAGGTGTGGTTGCGAGGACGACCATGTATTCGTCTAGACGGGTCGTATCTTTCCACCCTGCTTTTGCGAAGTAGGAGAAAGAGGCGTTGAGGTATTGACGGGCGAGGTAGAGGAATTTATCCATTCTGCCTATTATTAGCATCATACTCTCCAAATTCGCAGCGTGCTTATAATTTACCGTAAAACATCAATACCACCCCACTCCCGACTCATAGTCTTCCAAAACGCATCCAAGAACGGCACAACAACCTCTTTGGGCAAATCATTAACCAGACTCGCCAAATCTCGTGCCAGTTGTTGTTGATTCCGTGGTTTGTCGCTCATCCACATGCAGTAGTATAGACCCTTCCATAATTTGAGTAGTTCTAGTTCTGAGATTGAGGTGCGGTGGCGGAGGTAGGAGCGGAGGGATTCGACGGCTTTGTCTCGGACGCGTTTTTCTGTATTAAAAGTTAGCCATGCACAGAGGTATTGGTGAGTTTTGGGAGGTGTAAAAGGTATTCTAAGGGGAGAGGTGTACCATTCGCTGCCAGCTGTTTCATGAAGGATTGGTTTCCTTGACTTGAGGTTGTTTCGGCCATTTTGGAGGGATGGCGTGGAGTGAACGTAGTTTAGAGGTTGAAGTTTTGGAGATCGCGAACTTTTTTGATGGCGCAGTATCGATAGCGGGTTGGGCGCCAGCCAATGAGAGGACTGGTGGTGGAAGCTTGCGTTACCCGGCCCTCTTGTGCATCTCTAGAGGAATCTGGATCTTGCTTTAACGTGCGCATTAAATGATCTTTTAACTAAGAGATTGACATGATTAGGGTGTGTTGAAAATATTTTCCCGGGGCGGTCTGAAGTTGGAGGGTAGCGGCCAAGACCTGGGTCCTGGGAAGTTCAAAGGTGGACCCCCTCTGCTCTTTAGGGGGTACCACCCAAATTTAGAGGAGTAGATTCGAAAAATTTAGAAAGCAAGATCTAGTACTTCTTAGATTTTAGAAGTTATAGTAATATAAGTTAATTTTGGATGAAATTAGATTCATATTACTAATCCGCGCTAGTAGTAGCTATAAAAAGTAATTTTATAGATTCAAAGCCGCTAATACCCTACCTCTACCCTCCTCCTCTTTCTCTATACCCTTCTTCTACCACTTTAATCATCTAGAATCAACGTAGAAATTATCTATTGTAAGTTAGAGCCCTCTCTAAGATTATTTCCAACGTCTTTAGGCAGTCTTAGAGGTATCTTACAATGTCGGGATTACCCCTCTAAGACCTAAACAGACTTTACCCTTCCCTCATATCAAAAATACACTCTATATTATTCTTATCGCGCGAAAAAGGCTCTGGAAACATCTACAATCACTATTCTAAGTCGATCAACGCGTTAACATGCCATTTCCAGATCCGTGCGTGCGATATAACGTGTCTATATGGGTTCTGTACCCCTAACGATAGCCATGGTGGAAATTCCTGGACGTAGATTCGGGAGCGCGTACGTCGACGAGGCTGAGGTAAATCCAACCAAATAACAACTACTTATGCATGCTACTCACTCTTGACAGGTTGCATCGGTCGCATGCTTCAGATTGAAAAACGATGTTTGTCTTCACCAATCCTCTATAATCCAGTACAAAACACACTAATCTTGGCATAGATGGAGGAGTACCTCGTTGAATGGAAGTCAAAGGCGCCACCAAACAGAGTGCCCTACAGCTGGCATCCAATTCACGAGCTCGCTGGAATGGACGGCCTAGATAATGAATCAACTGGATCATCGCTTAAGCACGTGCAGCTATACATTGACAACTTGAGGAACCAGAAAGACCCTCAGCTAGCGATCAAGTAAGCTAACCTAATTATTATTCACTTTTCAATTGACTAATCTCTGAAAGCAATGACATGACCAGAAAGAGAAAGAGCCCTGAGGGCGGACCCCAACAACATCCGCGCCAATTATCACCTTTCGACCGCCTTTCCGAGAGCCGTTCTCCATCCGTCTTCAGCACACTCTCCGATAATTCCTCTCGAACGTCTGCCGAAGACGACGAACCCGATACGTACAACTGCACACTTGAGGTCAAGGGTGGCTTGATCAAGCCTAAGCTAGTAAGTTGGCCAATCATATGGCTTGTGCACAAATGCTCACGTGTTATAGTCATCAGTTCAGCCTCACAACACCACCATTTTCCCATCGAGATCCATAACCGATCGAGCACTGAGACTTCGGAAACATATTAAGCTCGCAGATGACAAGATCCGAAACGAGTTTGTGCGTGGTCTAAAGAAGATCAAGGGCGCCAAGCCAGTCAAAATTCTCAACACTCGCGATCGTTCTACGCCCTTATTGTCCTTTGAGTTCGTCGACAACTACAAGTATGGAGATGGGGTTGAACCACCCTGCCCGGAGGCCATGGAGGGGTGCCAGTCGTGTCGCCCGAATATGGGAGGGTTCTGTGGGTGCGAATACACCAAGCGATGCGAATGCCTGGAGTTCGCCCGCGTAGACGAGCAAAAATTGACCTTGGAAGAGAAGAAGCAATACGATCGCGCCCAAAAGGGAAAAGATACCACGATGGGGCTCCCTAAGCGGTTTCCATACTCCAAAGGTACCTCACGCCTCGTCACTTTCTATCTTGAGTCGGAATACGCCATCTTTGAATGCAACATCAACTGCGGCTGCGGACCGGTGTGCAAGAGCCGAGTTGTCCAAAATGGCAGACAGGTTGGGCTTGAGATATTTCGCACAATCAATCGTGGGTGGGGTAAGTTTACTGGCGTGTAGCGGCATCATGCAAAACTAACGCCATCAGGACTCAGGCCCACTGAAGGGTTTGAACGAGGCCAATTTATCGACACATATCTTGGCGAGGTTATCACGAAAGCCGAGTGCGATCGCAGAGCCAAAAATGCAGCGAAGGGCAAAGATTCCTACATCTTCACTCTCGATAAGTTTGAGGCCGACCTTACGGAGGATCCCTACGAGGTCGATGGAGAATTCGTTGGCGGCCCTTCTCGCTTTATCAACCATTCTTGCGACCCCAACTGCGCTGTATACGCAGTTTGCTGTGATAAGAACAATCTCTACCAGTACGACTTGGCTTTCTTCGCCCTGAGGGACATCAAAGCAGGAGAGGAGCTTACGTTCGACTATCTGGCAGGAGTATCGCAAGAAAAGGAGGAGGAGATTACCAGCAGCCAGAAGGATCCACCAATTCCTTGTCTTTGTGGCAGCAAAAACTGCCGCAAGATCTTGTGGAAGTGATATGTACGACAAGGATCAAGAGAGCAGGCTACCAGGGGGGAATAAGAGTAGACGGACACCTTCTCCTTAAGAAACTTCGAACGAGATTGTGATGAATTCGTGGCAAAATATTTTGAACGATTGCCGGGAATGTATCGCCGTTTCGTTGATTGACATTACATTAGAAACATTTCGGCCAGTTTTTGCTCCTACTGATGGGCAGGAATGGAAGCGACAGGAGTCATACATAGGGTGTCTATACTTGGAATTATGATGATACCACACGGGATTGTGCAGGCGTTCAAAGGCATTGGCCATCGAGTATCCAAATTTTGTCTCCCTCGGACGACGGAGTTTTGGAGCTCGGATGTTCCACACAGCGACCGGAGAATGGAGTTCTGGCAGGCTGGGCATATAGCATTTTTGATGGAGTAACGACTTGGAGGTCATAGCATAGGCATTTAGAGCTTTCACGGTTGGCACTTGAAACGTCTGGCCAGAATTGAAGTAACTTGTGTTTCTGAATAAACGGAAGTACTCTTACTTTGCATGAAAAGCGTGGTCGATACACTGGAAAAGCTTCAAGATCTTGGCATACCTAGTACCGAGACTTAGAAACGAAGAATGAATCCAATCGAATGGAGAGGGCGACAGGTCGACAGCGATAGCGGAACGTACGGATGCAGTTATTAAAATAAAAGAGGCTCGCTCTGTTTGCACTACGGAAGCGCACAGACTGTCCCCAGGTTGTTGGAAGGGAGATTGTCATTGTCTAACAGAAGGAACTCTAGTAAAATGAAAGGCTCGATATATTGACGGAGTGAAGCTCAAGTGGTCGGCAATTGCGACGTGTATATGAAACGGACCACGTGCAAAGGGCATGTCGGCAGCCATGAATAGCACGCGGGACAGGGAGCGTCTGTGAAAATGAGCATGCCAGAATGTAAGAGAGAGGGAGCAACCGTGTAGGTGCTATGGAAGGACCCGAGGACACCCTTGGAAAATGCGAGCAGCGGAAGAATGTTGGGCTCATATGATGCCGGGGGATGAATGGATGGATGGAAGGGCAATGGAGGTGTGTCTTTGCATGGGAGTGTCTGCCCCGAGAAAGTCAAACTATAAGTGTAGATGATGTCGGCGAAGAATTGATCATGGGAAAGGTCGATGTATTGTCTTTAATGGGTGAGAGTGTTTTTTGGTTCAATAATATAGCTAGCTAGTTTCTGAGAGGAGAAGGCTTGCCGGGAGAGACTTTTTTTGTTCGCCGGCTCTGAACTCATCTTCCCAAAAACACAACCACACTTCCTCACTCCCAAACCCCTCCACCCTCCAGTGCCCCAAATCCACTGGCAGGTCTCCCAATTCCTTGCTGTCCCATCCGCGAAGCTTCGTTTGCTCGTCGCCCCGCGCGAATCCCCTTTGCAAAAAAAGACGTCGGCCACGCTCTTCGCACTTGACCCACAAACCCGACGCAAACTCGCCCATCCACCGCCGACGACTTGGAATTAAACCTTCTCACAGCTGGCCCCAGGCCGTATTTCTTTCACAGGTACGTCCAGACAGCCCTTCCCACTCTCAGCAGCACAGGCGGGCCCATCGCCGCATGTCAAAGTGTGACACCAACCGTCATTACACTACGCACAACCTTTTCCCACAAGAACCTGCACCCTCGATATTGACCCTGCTCTCTCACCTTCCACGCTGTGCTTTGAAATCACAAGTACTTCAGCATCATCTCGCGTCTACTGCAGTCACCTCACATCCCGATTACCCGCTGCTTGTCGCCTGCTCTCGACCGCGTGTGTTACTGCCTTACCGTGGTCGACGACGCTTCCTCTCACTCTCCCTTCATCTGCTCCCAAACTTGCTTCCTTGAATCATCTCAGAAGCACCCTCGACTGACTGGCTCGTACCTCTAGACGCCCTCGTCGCCTTCTGTCCGCTTACCCAGCCGCGACTTTGTCACATTTCTTCCGACTTGTCGAAACGAGCCTACAATATCGCTCGTAATATCTAATTAACCAGGATAAATTCCTGCAAACCTTGGGAACCCTTGCTTCTCGGTCTGGCCACTGGACCTTAATAATCGACGAAACTTCGATCTCACGGGCAGAACAACGCTCTGCTGAGTATCGAGCCCCCACGTCGCTTCGCGACTGAAGAGGTGGTGCGGAGAGGGCAGAGCTGCACCTCTCCGGACGTCGGGTCAGAACTTCAGTCCTTGGGTCTGTTGTTCGCCGCTCAAAAGTGATTCTTGCTTTTTGTAGTTCACTACTGCTCAGCACTTTTCACTCTCTCCCACATAGTAATACACAAACAACCTCTGCAATGGCATCAAATCAGAAGTCGTCGCTAGGCGACAGCTCAACACCTGCTGTCCCGTTCTCATACGCGCAAGCCGCCAAAGGAATCTCTTCACATGCTTCTGCCAATTCGAGTAGAGTCGCATCTGGAGCCATCACTCCGGTCACACCCGCCAAAGAGAACTCAGCCACGCCATCCTTGAAATCGGAAATGGCTCCTGGAACGAGTTGGGCAGACGATGTGGAAAACGGTTCGACCTCGAAGGAAAAGGAGAAGGAGAGCCATAGCACCGCGACTACTGTGGTGGATGGTCTGCAGAGCCCGGCCGCAACTTCTCCCATGATGCCTCCTGCCCACTCGCAGTCTAATGGCATCCTCAGCCCTCCTTCACCGGACTTTGGTTCGTCGTCAACTTCAACTTTGGCTCGTGAAGATGATGCATCTTCAGTCCCGATCAGCGCCTCGGACTCAACATGGGAAAACAAGTCGCAAGGATCGCATGTGCCGGAAAAGAGACAGGAGTCGGCAGATCGAGCGCCCTCCAAAGGAAGAAAGAACAATCGGGGAAAGAAGTCGGACAAGAGCGAGGAGCAAGGAAAGGACTGGTCACAACCAGCGCTGCCTCTTCACGAGGCTCCTATTCCAACCTACAATCCCTGGAACAAGCTGCGCGCTGCGGCTGTACCGAAACCAGCACCAGTACCAATGCGTCCATCCCCAGCGATCGCAAAGTCCCAACCGACCACCAGCAAGGAGGCCCAGGTGTCAAATACAAACAACGTGGATGCGGCAAAGCTTGACCGGCCAAAACCAGCAACACAAGGAAATGGTGACGCCGCACGCATCACCTCTGATTCACGGAAAGATGGCGAAGATCGTTCTACTCAACGCCGAGAGCTCCGCGCAGGTGCAAAGGGTTCTGAGCGTTTGGACAAAGTTGTCACCGAATCACCAGCTCCCAAAGTAGCTTCACCGCCCATGGATCAAGAATCCTGGCCAACTCCAGACACTGTTGCAGAACGTGCTCACGACAAGACCGAGAAATCCCAAAAGACTCAGGTGGAAACAACACCAGTGCCTGCGCCGAAAGGCAAGAGTGCCTGGGAGAAGGTTGATTTTACTCCAACTGTAGTTTTCAATACTCCATTACCTGGTAATGCTAGGAGAGGTGGCCGTGGAGGTGGCCGTGGTGGACGTGAATCCAACGGACGACAGCCATCTGGAGCGCCTGGTGAGAAGAGCAACACTTCACAACCAGCTGTAACCAACGGCGATTCTTCACGCAAAGGACGCCCTGAAAATCCCGCTCGAGGTACATCCCCATCCAAAGGCAAGCGTGCATCGAGCACTGAGCCGGCTACGAAGCGCGATATCTCTACACGAACTCTCAAGGAAGTACGACCTGCAGACGCAAATGTACCGTCCGAGTCGCGCACTCAAAAGTCTTTAGGGGCTGAGGAGGAAACAAAACAAAATGCCAACTCACAAGATAATACGCCCCAACGTAACGGCAATTCGTTGCGACCCAAGACCGCTCGACGAACTGACGCCCCAACGGTGACAAATGGAGAGAAGCGAAAGGAAGGCGAGACTGGTGGAAAAGAGAATGAGGCCATTGCTGCCAGCAGGAGAACATCAATCAGCAACGCCCCAACTGGTACTGCATCCAAAAAGCGTAGCCGTGCTAAAGTGACTAACAAATCTACAGAAAATGGCGACCGAAAGTACAGTCCTCCAGTTGATCCTGCCACTGGATTGAGATATCCGACTTCTGAGCGTAAGAGTGGTAACTTCGGATCCTTCTCAAGCAGAGATCGACCAGAGGGCGGACATCGTGGCGGCCGTGGTGGGAGCCGTGGAGGTCGAAATAGTGCTCAGGCTTATCACCAAAACGGCCAGCCTATTTACCCGAATGCTCCAATACCAGGCGCTGCAGCATATACACCTCGCTCACCTACTGGATACCAGCAAGAACCTTACTTTGGCCACCAGCCGACACATTCCCGGTCCTTCAGAGGCGGTCCCAACCGTGCGCAATCTAATCCTGTCGAAAACTATCGCGGATACTCCAATGGTTTTGGACCGAATGGTTTGCCACAGCTCAACACCTTCGTTGGGCAGAACGGCATGTACGACTATCCCAATATGGTGGCCATGAGCGCTGCGCCATATGCACAGACGCCATACGTTGACCCATTTACTATTCTGCCCATGGTCACTCAGCAAATGTAAGTTGTCCACATTGTTCTCACGATCCACACTAACACTTCGTAGGGAGTACTACTTCTCGGTTGACAACCTGTGTAAGGACGTCTTCATGCGGAAGCATATGGACTCCCAGGGTTTTATCCTGCTCAGCTTTATCGCTGACTTCAAGCGCTTGAAGACAATGACCACGGACCTTGAATTGATCAAGTTTGTGTGTCAACAGTCATTGAACATCGAACATCGTCTTGGCCCGGATGGTCTCGATCGGCTTAGAGTGCGTGTGGGATGGGAGAAGTGGATCATGCCAGTGACAGAGCGTGACCCTAGTGCTCAGAACGATGGCCCAGTTGTTACGCATACGCCGCCACCGCCACAGGTGCAGACTTACCAACCTAGGGATCAAATGCGTCAAGCATCGCTTCCAATGTCAAACACTTCGGGTGCTCCAATGAGCGCGCCTCCAGTTCCTTATCAGTCCTTGAACGGATTTGCTGCATCTTATGGTAATTTTGGTCCAAGCCCCACGAACGACAACCATAATTTCCAGACATCACCCACGAGTGCCACAAATGAGGCTGCGCCCATGGTGCAGCCACCTGGATCACAACTCCCATCTCCTCAAGCCTCCCAATCCGGCCTGGCTAACGGGGCTGTCGAGCATGAGGCAGATTCTTTCTCGGACGAGGCGGTCCTGCGACTTCGTATCATTGTACGACAACCAGAGCCCAATGCTGTAGCAGCGCCATCAGCTCCTGTGCGATCGTTCTCGAACGGATCCCTTGACGGTGCCAACGTTGCAGAGGAGATGGGAATTCCAGCTATTGCTTCCGCTGCACCACTTGGTGGAGCTGCGGCTGCAAGCGAGTAAGTAACACGTGGTACAAACCTCTGTGGGCCTTTTAGGAACGTTACTGACCAGTTTGTAGCTCGCGGGGATCACCAGCTCCCACTGATCGAGTGGCCTCGTTTCTCAACCAGAATGGACGCCTGAACCCTTCCAGGAACGGATCTTCACCGGAAGCTCCCACCAGTGCACCGGCCGCCATTTTCTGGATGAAGGACAAGGACTCTCCAGCCCACGAATTGGCGCCCGACGCACTGACCGAGCTCTATATCAATCAACGTGGTAAGGCACTCGAGCAACGTAAAGCATCAAACAGCCCAGCCTGCCCTCACGACATGGATGTCCTATATCAATTCTGGTCGCACTTCCTCATCCGAAACTTCAACTTTGGAATGTACAGCGAGTTCCGCCTATTGGCTGAGGAGGATCTCCTCAATCACAAATCTTCCGTGGGACGGGACAACCTCGTCAAGTTCTACAGCGGCGCACTTGCTCATCCTGAACCAGTGCGTCACATCGTTGCTAAGGACTACGTCGACCTTGTCATGGCAGAACCACGGGACTCTGATCGCTTTGCGTACAAGCAACTCCGTGTTGCCTGGCGGGATGGTGCCCTGAACATGAAGAATAGGAAGCGAATCAAGAAGTTCATCGGAGCGCAGCTTGAGGCCGAGCTGGACGGACCAGCCTGATTGATGGGGACGTGTTGCTCATTTTCTATTCATCACAATCACACTGATATCGACACATTCCCAAGATCACATTCATATTTGGCATCATCTCTGAGGTCGCAACCTCATGGAGATACTCAACGCATTGGCAACCTCACGCATGCATCTCGATATCTTTCTTCCCACAAAATTCCCACGTGCACGACATCTGCTCGTCACATCATTTTCTTGTGTTACTGCTGCTACGAAGGTCATTTCTGGAGTCTGGGAGTTTTCGGGTGCAGCCATGGATTGATTGCATGTATTCTTCTGCTTCACAAAAACACCCATAGAGATTCCACTGGCTCACGGCAGTCTATGCTCAATGTTTCTACCAAGCTCGTCACGATTTGTTTGCTTTGGAATTTTGGAGCTGGCTGTTCTCAGAGGGCTGGCGACGGTATTTTCAAAGGACCATGTACGGTGAAGGGACTACTGGGATATGCTGGCATTGTGGGAGGGAGTGGGCGCGTGTGCTATTGCTCCTTTCATTTCACTTCTCTGATGTCAGATGGAGGGCTAACAGAACCCTCTCTTGCATAGCGGCCGGGCTTTGTCATTGTTGCTCAGTACATATCTGGGCTCGAATACTTTTTTATTGCTTTTTCACTTGTACATTGAGACCCCTCTGAGATTCTTTGGCACCTCGTTGCCTGAAGACACAAAAGCTAGACTAGGACATTAGTACCACTAATCATCTGTTTGTTTTGATACCGTGTGTGTTCAATATGTGGAGTTGTGATGATTTGTTTGCCTTGCATGAAGTGAAGCAAAGTGAAGAATCGCGAAATTGACACGAAAGTGGTGCTAAAGTGGTTTTTGCTTCACGCGCTGGCCAGCATCGTCCGACCAACCACCAGCAAACAAACATCGTGACTACACAAATATACCTACGAAACATCCACTCTCATATTGACTACACCTAATCGCATAAGCATCAATGGTTAGTACTCCCCAATGCCCCCTTTAATCCAGCGCTGACACTGACACAACATGCAGACCTCAAAATCCCTCCGCCGGCTGGCCGCAGACCACGGCGCTCTACACAGAGATGGCCTCCCACCAAACTACCTCTTCGACCCCTCAAAACCCGACTCCTTCTCCGACCTAACCACCCTCTCCGTCCTCCTCACGGGCGCAGAAGGCACGCCCTTCTCCTCGGGCCTCTTCGCACTGGACCTCAAAATGCCCCCAACCTACCCGCAAGCCGCACCGACGGCCTTCTTCCGCACCAAAATCTTCCATCCCAACGTCGATCCCGGGACTGGCGCCATCTGCGTCGACACCCTCAAGAGGGATTGGACGCCGACGTTGACGTTGAGGGATGTGCTCGTGACGATTACTTGTTTGCTTGTTTTTCCTAATGCGGCGAGTGCCTTGAATAGTGAGGCGGGGCGGTTGTTGGAGGAGGATTTTGGGGAGTTTGAGAGGAAGGCTAGGTTGTGGGCTAAGATGCATGCGGCTGTGCCTGCTAGTTTGAAGGGGGTTGTTGAGGAGGCTAGGAGGAGGGGAGATGGGGATGGGAAGGGTGGGAGGGAGGAGCAGGCGAAGGTCAAAGCCAAGGAGGCGAGAGGGAAGAAGAGGAGGGAGGGTAGTGAGAGGGAGGAGGGGACTGTGTTTGTGAGGGAGGATGGTGGGGATGATCCGTTTGCAAGTACGCCTTCTACTTCTGCTGCGCTGCCACCTTTTGCTACGCCTGATGCTTCGAATGGGAAGATGGCTGCTCCCACAGTATTGGGACTTGGTCTCGCTTTCAAAACGACAGCAACGAGTATGGACGATTCCAGTATCCTCATGAATCTCGATACACCATCCCAACAACCACCCCCCATCGCACCTCGCAGGCGACTAAAAACCTTTGCATTCGACCAACCAGCAACGTCGTCCGCAACAATGCCCTCCTTCTCAACAGTACTCTCAACACCAACACCAGACCAAGTTTCAGGCTTCACATCAAACATCACCACGCCCCGTCAACCATCACCAAAACGCGTCCGCTTATCTCCAGACCACGAACGATCCCAAGGTAGTCCAGGTAGAATCAAGAAGCCGTCTTCAGCAGAGGAGACAAAGTCATGGATTACATGGTACAACGTTTCTCCCATGGCTCCAAGAGAGAACAAGCAGAAGAGGATTGCGAGGGAGAAGGTGGAGTATAAGAGGTTGAAGGCTGCAGGTTTTAATATCAAGAGGTATAATAGTGGAAGGTTTGGGCCCAGGACGGGCATTGAGAGATTGTGAGGGAGACTTGATTTCCGGGGTTTACTTTCTTGGGACGCATAATGATAAGAGAGTGGGGAGTTTGGAGTTAGGGAGGTTATTTGTTGTTTGTGCAGAGATACCCCTATGCTTTTCTATGATGCGCCTTTTTGCAGAGGAATGAATGAATTCGTGGTGTGTCTATGTTTTGCTTGCTCTTTTTTGGTCGTGCCCACTGCTTATATGTGCAGCCAATTCTGTATGGCCTTCAACAGATAAAGGACCAACGTCGTACTCTGCCCGTACACCCAAAAAGACACCAATTAAAGCTTTTCTACCGCCGCCTATCGAGTTCGACAACATGGTTTCACTATCGCTCTGAATATTTCCCTCGCTGCCTTTATATCAGCACAAAGCTCAGCTACCGGCTCACATCAACGCCTTCAAAACCTCAACACCCAACCCCAAAATCTCCGGGTTCCTCGTCTCCTTCAAGGTTTGTGTAACCACATCCTTGGCATTACCCTTCTTCAGCGCCTCCGTGGCCTGCTTTCCCACTTCTCCCTCCGCGAAAATCATACTCCTCAACGCAGCCAATCCCCGATGTTTCATCCCCTCATCAGCATCAGAACACATCCCAAGCACATTCCTAACCCCATTATCCTGTTTCAATATAGCTTCGACGCCGGGTTCGAATTCGACAATCATATTCAGTGCACCCCCCGCCGCCATTCTTGTTTGCAAATCACGCGCATCAGCCAGAGCGAGAAGAATATGCAACCGGTTCTTCGCTTGTGCGCTTCCATCAGCGAACTTAGAGACACCCGTGGCGGAAGCGCATAGGTTACATATCAACTCGACAGTAGCGCGTTGAACGAGTTTGTTATCTGACAAAACCAAATCTTCAATCTGTGTCCAGGCAAGGCGGATGATATTATTCCTCGCATTATCGTCTGTACTCGCTATATTCGTCAGCGCCAACAACGCCTCAAACGTATGTAGCAGATTTCGATTATCGCTCGCTGGATCGTCGGCGAGGAGGTTGAGGAGGGGTCGGATTGCTGAGGTGACGGGGAGGGAGGATGTGAATACATGGGAGGGGTTTACGGAGATGAGGATTCGAGATAGAGCGTGGGCGGCTGTTCGGGCGGCGGTTTCGTCGGAGGGTTCGTGGATCACTGGGATGTTGGGCGAGGAAGTGGATGCACCTGTCGTGATGTCGTAGATTTGGAGGAGAAGTCTTAGGGCGCCCTGCTGAGCCATTTTGCTACGGTGTTTTTGGTTTTTGGAGAGCGAGTTTAGAATTTGGAGGAGGACGGTTTGGGTGGTTGAGGAAAGGGTGTTGATCTGGGGATTAGAGTTAGGTTGAGATTTTAAGGTCCAGGTCAATGGCTTCAAGTCTCTGGGCCTTATCCATGCGAGTCTGCTGGAAACACTGCATAGCTTTCAGGATTGAGGTTTCCCTGAAATAGCTACTCTAGTATTTCATGGCAAGCCGCGCATGAGAAGACGCAAGTTCAATGGACTGGACCTAAAACATACCTGATTGGATCCTGTGCTTAGAGAGATGAACAGAGGAATCACCCCAGCATCGAGCACTTTCGTGCAGCGAGCTGTGACATGGGCATCATCATCAAGATCATCAGGGGCAGCAGGCTTCGTACTGTTAGCGTATGCCTTCAATTCTGCCATCTTCTTTTGCTCTTCCGTGAATACAGGTAAGTATGTAGTCAGGTTGGCAAAGATAGTGAGTCCTCCAAATAATGATGTCCTCATCGTCTTCGGTTCACCCATAATCTTAATCAATCTCCCCAAAAATTTCGAATCATGAGCCAACTCCTCCTTAACCTTTGGTCTGATGGAAGAATATGCCAAACCCTCCACCGAATCTTGCCTGTTTCCCTTTTGCTCTGTCGATATAATCATGCGTTTGAATCTAGACACGAGTTGATCTTGAGCTTTTGAATCCAAAGATGTATCAGAAGATGAGGATTTCTCACCCTCAATCACCTCATTGAGTTTGACCAGAATAAGCGATGCTTGACCAGACTTAGCGGGATCTTTGCTCGTTTCGGCAACTTCCTCGATCCATTCAAGACAAGTTTTTCGAATCGCATCGCGGCAGGCTCGGTCCACGCATGCAGTGCTCAGAAGCTCAAGAGCGGCTTGTTCGAGTCTCGTTGATTTCCACTTCGTGACCATTTTGACAAGGTTGACGAGAAACCCTTCAGAAAGGAATAGTTGTGCCGCTGGACCAGGAGCCATTGGAAATGTCGCAGCAGCAGCAGAGAAAGATTGGATCAAGCCATCTGTTGTAGGCTTCTTGACGCGGTTGACCACGTATTGCGAGATTAGACTTTGTGCTTTCTCTGGCGATTGCTCGAATAATTTGGCGCTTGCGAGCGTTGCCTGCCCTTTTAGCAGCTTGCTTTCTCGAAGATCAAGCTTCTCAAGAATAGCGCCAAAGCCATCGGCATCAACGATTTCGCCGAGGTTCTGATGGTCGGCACTGAGCAGCGTCGAAATGCATTTCATAGCTCTTTCCGGGTAGTCTTCTCCAGCTTGCATCAACTGGGCAAGTGCTGATCGGAAAAGGTTTCTCTCGGCGGCGATCCGTTCCTCCTCTGACGCCCAGCAGGCTGGACTGAGTACCAAACTGGTCAAACCTTCCGAGCTATCATCGCCTCGCGCGTATAGGAGTCGATAGGTGACTGTCTGATCTTGTTCCTTTGTGAAACGTTCGGCGAGTAATTTACGTGCTCCAGGATTCTTGAGAAGCTGGCCAGTGATCTGATCGGCTATGTCTGATTCTCCGTGGTAATTAAGCAAAGTTGCCATTGCCCGCCGAGCCACATTCGGCTCAATTAACTGGTGGTTATGGATGTAATCAAGGACACCTTCACCCTCATCGTCGGTTTCTGTAGCCACAAATCTCTCGCACCTAGTGACGACGCCTGCGCCGGCTTGTTCATCCCTCAGTCGTTCGAATGCTGCTTTGACCCTTGCATTTCCTGGACAGACACTCGCAGCCTCTCGTAATTTCGTATTCGCGCCTTCAAGAGATCCACCGTTCTCGATCAAAACGAGGGCTTCTCTGGCCAATGCTTCCGCCCTGAACGCAATTAGCCTCATCAGTATTAGTCAAAGATCAAGAGCATGGGTTATGGAACTGCGCAGAGAGCGGCATCTTCGAACACTCCCAGTCGTAGCTCTAGACTGTAAGCAGGGTTAGGCGGTTTGAGAAAGAATCTCGCCAGAATTTCCAAGCTCTTAATGTTGACTTTGCAACCTGATTGATGATGATTGGGATTGTCCAAAGAACCGCGCTTCTTTGCAGTTCCAATGCCGCATGCTCTTGATCTGAAAAGGAGAAAATAAATTCGCGAACATGACTTGAAAAGTCTCCGCCGTCGACTGTTCAAGGCTAGTTCACGCATTCAGCAATTGGTTCAGGAAGAGACGGATAACATACCTCTCGATAGCATCTGATGGTTCCGACATGTTGAATGGATCTCGATGAGATTGGAATTGCAGTTGGTGTCGAGTTACAAGTGACCGAAGAGGCCCGCGTGGGATGTTTGTGTTGTTTGTGTTTAGAATGGAGGAAGCAGGTGATCAGGTATGCATCGAATGTTCATTCGGCAGCGACCGTCAGTCCAATCGGAAGAAAGGCCCATTCATTCCAGGAGTGGAGGGATTCACTTGCTTCACCGCGTAGACGAGGCATTAATCTTTGTGCTTGGGTTACTGCCTGCTTTTTGCAACCGTCGGAAAAATGTGAGGTGCGCCTCTTGCTTCGTAACATGTGGGGTAATAATTGGGTCGTGAATGAAGAATAGTGACTTTGATGAAGCCATGCTAGACGTGGCCGGTGAGGTGAATAATGTGTCAAGTCAGGTGTATGGAGTGTGCAGTTCAAGTTCAATTTGTTTTTTCCAGTCTAATCCGAAGAAAGTGTATGATATAATATCACATTGAACCAGTGACAGCTCGAGTCTTCGCCGAAACCTCTACGCAAATAGGTATCACTACAACCATCCAATGTAAAGTACGCCAATGTGAAATGATGCCAACAACCGGCGCCGAAACTCCGCAAATGCCTACTCACGTAACTGCGTAGCTCAGCTTTTCAATGCTTCTAGCCGACCTCTCATCTGAGCCAACATCTCTTCTTGATCTTCCTCTTCCTCCTCCACGGGAACACTGGGCACATCCACTTCGTCCACTCTGTGCGCTGTCTCTGGTGGAAGTCTGTCCTTGAGAACCTCGCTCAAGATCTTGTCGACCTCTGACTCGGCCTCTTCATCCTCGCCTTCCAGAAGCTCGTTATCTGGCATGGAGTCACCGATCATTTCTTCTATGATTCCAGCCTTGACAAGTTCCTGACTTAGTTCCCGCATGGTGCCCATGAGTTCCGGTAACCTGACTAGTGTGTTGACCTCCTTCATGATGCCGGTGGATGCCTTGATGCTGCCTTCAATCTTTCGGACAGCAAATGCCTCGTTGACTTGCATTTGCACGCTGTTCAACTGTGCTTTGCTTGTATGCAACCGTCCCGCCTGTTTCCGTACTCGTATCAACTCGCGGGCAAATAGTCGTACTTCCTGGGCGGCTTGTTTGGCTTGAGAGGGATTCCGCTGCGCACGCTTGTCGGCGCTCACTATGAGTGACCGCGTCTTGTTTTCCGTGGCCTTGAGACCTTGGATTTCGCGATCGAGTGAGCGGACATTCTTACGGACGAGGGCGTTGCATTTCCGTTTCTAGTTTTGTCAGTCTGGTGTCAGTGCGGCAGTGTAGGCGGCCTACCTGCTCCTCAGGCGTGGGCCCCCAGAGGAACGATTTGACAGACTGCATGTGGCTGTATGTTACGGAGGGCAATATACATGTGGCAGTTGATATGTAGAATCAATGGAGGAGCGAGAGGGTTGTGGATGGACAGGTGTTTGAGCACGCTTGGACAAGCTGGAGTCTGGAGCTCTGATAAAGTGACGTCTGGGGTTAAAGGCAGAGATTCGCGGGGCGCAAAGTCTCAACCCACCAGAATTCAAGATATATCAATCATCTGCCTGTACGTGAGTGGAATATCCCTTCATTGCCTGTATTCGTGTGTCTCGGACATAAAGTGCATCGTTCCAGGTTGCACAATTATGTTCGTCCCACATTCTCGACCGGATTCTATGATCTTCTTCTGCCAGCCTTCTTAACCGCTAACCTTTAATTATTTCAGTTGCAGCCTCCCAAACATCACACAACCAAACATCAACGAGACAACCATTCGCCAGTCGTCCAACATCTCTACACCCATTCTCATATCGCTCATCCACTCCTTTGCGTCATCATGTCTGCCCCCACCGTTCACCCCGAAGGTACGAAACAACACCCCCCATCCCCATTTGAGCCTTGCCTGATGCCATACACACGGTAGTGTGACTATGGATGGCACTTCATTTCGACCTTACCAGACTAGAATGGCTTGAAGGACTCTGTGCAACGCCATTGACGCCCGAGCAATTCGCCTGGAAGGCGCACATTATCAAACCTAGCACTAACCCCGATCATAGTCCTCTGGGCCCAGCGCTCCAGCACCAGCGACCCAGCCAAGAACTTCGTGTACCTCACTCTCACCGTACCTGATGTCTCCGAGGCCGATCTGAAGCTCGACATCACGCCCACAAAGCTCACACTCACCGGAAAATCGCACACCAAGAAGACTACCTATCACGTAGAGTTGGAGTTCTTCGCAGAGGTAGGACCAGTGGCATAGACGCAGACTGTGGAGCAATTTCACTAATACATTGTTAGATCGTGCCAGAAGAGACAAAGAAGAACCATACAGATCGCGATGTCGAGCTAGTCTTGCGCAAGAAGGAAATGAAAGAGGAGTTCTGGCCACGTCTGTTGAAGGAGAAGGGAAAGGTCCACTTCTTGCGAACAGACTTTGACAAGGTACACCCTCTCCAATCTATGTTGCGGACCAACAGCTAACATGAAGCAGTGGGTCGATGAGGACGAACAAGAGGAGAACCCCGAGGACGAGGACTTCATGAGCAAGATGGGCGGCATGGGAGGTGCTGGCGGACCAGGAGGCAACGGCTTCGAAGGCATTGACTTCTCCAAGCTCGGCAGCGGTCCAGGCGGCGACCCAGCTGACCTCCCTGAGGGATCGAGTGACGAAGACGAAGACGAGATGCCTGACTTGGAAGGCGAGGAGGAGGAGGAGTCGGCTCCTGCATCGAAGAAGATTGAGGAAGTCGAGTAAACGTTGTCGTCTAATCTTGTCCGACCTGGTACGCCTCTAGAATTTCCATTTAGCATAGGGACTTTATAGCGCCGGTCTATGGCTTTGGGAAAATTTGGCGTTGGCTATCGGATCGTGTGTATGATGACAGCGTTTTGCGCGATGATATATTCACGGCGAAAGAAACAAAGAAAAATCAAATGCTGCCATGCTTCAAATCAATCTTTATCTTGAATTCAAGTTGTGCAAAAACGATCATGTTGGACGCTAGTTGTGGCTGCTTCAAAAACCAAGCTCGACTTCGTTTGTAATCTTGCTAAACCTCCACATCATTCTTTATCGACCAGATCTTGACTCGATTCCCACTCGAGATTCTGACTGATGTGGAGCGAACAAATCTACTCTAAGCGCAGTACTACCTTCAATTAGCCCAAAAATTTTGAGGACGTGACCGGTTGTATCCCCTCGGTCTCAACGCTGAAAGCCCAAAGATAGCCATTATGGCGTCGTTTCCATCAACACAATCCGCTTACAGGCAGCAGTCGACCCAATGACTTGGTTCAAAATCTTTGAGGTTCTGTATCCATATTTTCTCATCCCTCTGATTGGTGATGTATCCTTAGATGCTGCTTCATAAGCACTCGCTGACTTAGCCGGTGTCGCGAAACTGATCAGGATGCAAGCGCTCGTATCGTAAACAGGAGTCCAGGAGAGCGATAGAAAGTCTTAATAAACTTAGTATAAACTAATTATTCGTCCACGCTGTAGCTTCGTTCTCTTAATCCGATTTCGTATTTCAACCAATACTGATCCTCCACTTCAAGTCGTCCATTTTGGCGGCTACATATCATGTTGAAGCAGGCTGGAAAATCCCAGGCTGAACCTGAGGAAGGCCGAAGGAGAGGAAAGAAATCTCGCCAATCTTCGAAACCAATACCTGAATATGAGTTTGTCACTTCAGTCGGACTGCCCTCCAAAACAAGCAAAACCGCCGCTGCGAAGCAAGTGGTTCGAATTCATGCTATGCGTTCGTTTCTCAGACAACGAGATGCAAATTTACTTGACGGAGGACCTAAGAATGGAAAGACAGCTCCGACTCGGCAAATCCAGGTCCCTATTGCAGGCAAATTCAAACTGGACTCCTGGTCACGAAAGAGCAGCAAAAAGAAAACTACAGCGCAAGATGATGTAGAGACCGAGGTCACAGCTCATGTAATCGACGAAGAACTGTCATTTATACAACCAGACTTGGGGCCTTTCGAGCTTTTAAACATACCATTGACACCACAAGTTCGAAGGCTACTACATCATTGTATGAAGCATAGAATGCTGTCGTAGAAAACGGATGCTAATGTCCAGCTGGGTAGATCACCATGACTTTACACAGAACTCTTTCGCAGTTAATCCTGAAGGCAGCTTTTTTGACTTTGCGGTCAAAGATGTGGGCTTGCTGCATTCGATACTGTCTATGGTGGCACTGCACTTCGGCCTGAGTCACAATAATAAATTCGATTCTTCGGCTTCGGATCCTGTATACGATCAAGCTTTGTTTCACCAAAACGAGGCCATTCGAGTGGTGAATCAGACAATAGGAGCTTCCGGGAATCACCCTTCAGATGCGTTGATGGCGACTGTTGCACTCCTTGCGAATTACGAGGTAAGCTTTAAGGTCCCCTATATCTGGTCAGAGTGCTGACGGTAATCTCAGACAATGAATGGCACCGTACAGTCTGCCACTATGCACGTGAATGGACTGAAACGGATGGTAGACCTACATGGAGGGCTCCACAATCTTACACGAAACAAAGTCCTACAGAGGATTATTGCGTGGTATGTTCTCTTTGCAGCGTCAAGAATTCGGGATACCAACTCACCAATCTCTCTTCGCAGGACTGACTTCTCTTACTCCTCAACATGGAACAAGCGATCCGTATTTTCACGCTTACCACAACTAGCAGGACCTCTATCATCTTCTCTTCCAAAGCAAGCCCTGCCCTCCCAAACTCTCCTCCAAGGCATAGACGTCCTCTCGGTGGTACGACCCGAAGTGCTCGAAATCATGCACGATCTCAACATTATCTCTAAAGCCATAACACTGTCTTCTTCTCCCGCAAACACGGCGATCACGGGTCTCAACATAAGCAATGCCGTCTATTCAGTCGAACATCGTCTCCTCTCTATCCGTTCAGATCTATCACTCGGTATCGAGGAGGACAAGCGGTCCGGCTACGACTTCTCGATGGCTCCAACAATGGCAGCGCACCTCTACTTACATCTCGGGATTCGAGAATTACCACGAACGGCTCGGATGCATCGACTCATGCTCGATACTCTCGTTGCAAGTTTACTAGCGTTTTCTGTGCATGATGTATCGCCATTCTCCATGGACATCTCTCTGCCGATTTTGATGTGGGTATTGTTTATTGGGGCGACTGCTTCCTCCGATCAGGATCAACGAGGATATTTTGTGGCGAGGTTGCAGGAAGTTACGTTGATTTTGGGGGTGGTGGATCTGTCGCAGTTTGTTGGCATGTTGAGGGATGTCATGTGGGCGGAGAAGTTTTATGACAAGTATTGTACAGATGTTTGGGGCGAGATTATAGCTTTTCCCATGATATGAAGTGAAATTGATTTTGGAGGAACATCTGATATTATAACTTTCCATCGTCGTCTGTGCTCACACTGCTTTCAATGGCTTCAGAGAATGAATTTTCGTTCCTCTATTCTCTTAGTTCCGAAGTTTCTCCATCCATCATATATCATCTTGATAAATCGCCCAAAAATGAACCAGGAGTCTTTTCAAACACCTTTGCTAGAAATCTGAATTCCCATGCCGTGCCATCATTATCCATTGGCCTCAAAGCTGTGTCGCCCAGCTTCGCAGCTCGAAGATCGATGGCATCGAAATAGTCTCGAATCACGACAGGCTGATCCTGAGCCGCTTTGAGGACACCGTCTTTGATCTCAATTTCGGGAGGCACTTTCCTCAGCCTCAACATACTCGCCAGCAAATCCGAGAAGCGTTCGCCTTGTAGCCAGAAGTAGCTTGGTGGTTTCTCAAGCGGCCATTGAGGCGTCCTATTCGGATTTGGTAGATCTGAACGGTCGAAATTTCCGTGTTCGGGAATAGGGCCTTCTACGAGGGAATCAAAGCTTTTGTAGAGGTAGCACATTTTCTCGACGCAGCGAAGGAGGAGGATCGTTCCGATGAAAGTTTCAAAGTTGTCGGATTGCTTGCGTTGGATGAGGGATTTTTCGAGCTCAATCATGATGCACTTGAAGAGATCGTCTGCGCGTCGTTCTGCTACTCTTCGAAGTTGGAGGTAGAAGACTATGTCTACTGCGACGGGGGTGCGAGACACGTTTCCGTTGATGTCGATGTGTTCGGCGGCAGCAGCGCTGGAGGGAAGGGAGGCGTGGGTGTAAGCTTGGACATCTGTAGGTTTGCAGAATATCATTTCTGTGCAAACCCATAATTCTAGAGCCTGTGATACGAGCAATCGATTCCGCATTGTCATGGCCAAGTTGATGGTCGCTTTCATAAATTGTGATGATTTGAAGACGTTCCCACCAGTTTCCAAGTGCCTTGCGAGGAGTCGGGTAGGATAATAAGTGATTCTTCCACCGAAGGACAGTCGATCCCCGAACCCTCCGTAATCCTGATTGATTAAGGCTATGGATGAATTGTCCCCTCGACCTGATGGTACTTTGGCGTAAGGAAAGGTCATCGCGATTCCCGAATGTGGAAAGTATGACACTTCCAGTCGTCCAGGCATGCACTCTAGAGGACCGAGTGCTTTGGTTGCTTCAACTTCATGATGTCCAACTACCATAAAGAGACCCGAGGAATACAGCTCGAAAATTTGGGCCAGTCTTGTCCTTAAACATGCCCCTTTCCACACTCGAGCGTTGTCCAGCCTCGAGCATTCCTTGCATGGATCTCCCGAATCGCAGCTTTTCTTCAGCATTCGACAACGTAAGCAAGCCCCCTTTTTTCGTACTTCTTTCACCGCTGATCGTCGATCCGGTGCAAAAGCACCGCGAACTTTTTTGCCCTGCGCATTTGTTGGCTCGGTCGAATTAGAGCTATCCCACTGATGAACCTGTAGGTTCTCTCTAGGTTCCTCAACGTCCGCTTGAGCGGCCTGTACCAACTGTTCATAGGCAGGTGGTGCCTGGAGACTTTCGGGACGGGGATCTTCTTGCCTAGGATTTACTGGGTTGAATGCCCGGGTTGTTTGGTTGTGCACATATGGAACTAGTACGGGAGACGTAATCGGAATCTGTTGGACAGGGGTTTCTGGAGACTGTGGCAACTCTTCTTCAAGTTGCGGAGTTCTTTCAAGGACGAAGGTTTGTATCGCATGCCTGGACCGGTGGCCATCCACTGCGGGCGGCAGTCCATGACTGTAATCGACCAACGATCGACTAGGCTCCTGAATCGTTCTGAGAGGCAGCTGGGGATCAAGAGTACTCAGAGCATCTGCTGCCATATGGAGAGAAGAAGCAGATGGCATCGGGGCCATGATTGCATTGAGACTTGGGTGCTCACGGGCAACAGCATCTCCGTTGTGATCAGTATTGAAAAACTCATCGGTCAGCTTGGAAGTGTGCGCGTTGAAGTCGATATGACCATGTTGCCTCGAGACTTCAGCCAATGCATCAAGTCCAGAAAGTGTACTGAAATTCAAATTAGCCTGTAATTCCGTCGAACAGATCGAAGTTGATATATTTCTGGCAATTTTTCGGCGCAAAATCACCAGAAATTGCGAATGGACTTTGTGCAAATCATCACTAATTCCCTCCCAAAAGACTACCACCGTGGTTTCTGGCATATCATGGCCCGAGACTTGAATCCAAGAGAGTTTTGTTACCTACTTGTTCTGAGCTCCAAGAGGTCGGTCAGGAGTGATTGTCAACCGAAGCGCACTTTGGGCTTGCTTGATGGTCGATGTTGGAATTGGTGCTGTGAAGGTGATGTCGTGTAGGAATTTTTCACGTTCCTCTTTCGATATAACAAGGCATTTCCGGGTGACATGGACGACGAGCGTCTCCTGTCTTCCCTTCTCAAACTAGAATCTAGTCAATACGGTGAGTGAAAAGATATGAAAAGACGCGATGGTACCTTTTCGCCGCATCTTTTGCAGGTATGCTGATATCTGTTGCTTGCGTCTCGTATCTTTGGGCCTCGCTCGAAGAATCGTTGTAGGATTGGATTCGGCTTCCTCCCCATTTCTCTCTGTCGTTTTATAGTGATCTTCAATGACTGCTCACCGCCCGCCAGAGAAATTGAAGCAGAATTTTGCCGTCTAAAATGGTCTCAACGATGGGAGTCCTTTTTCCGGAATAAACACGTGACCTCAAGATTTATTGAAGATCGACGACTACAAGTCAATCAAGATCTCTATACATCACTTCACATCGACTGTACCGGAAGACTAGAGCACACGTAAGTCGCATTCTATATTTCCCATCTCGACTACCCAGGCATAGAGCAGGTGAGACGAACACCTGGATCTACTTGGAGACTCGGCCCATTCAGTCAATAGCGAAGCTCAAAACATTTGGACCTGTCTTCAGCTCAGAGGCAGAATACACACTTGGGCGATATCGAATGCAGGAAGAGAACACCGTCTAACATCTGACTTAGTTCATCAATCATCCGCCTATCTCCACGTAAACGCCTAATTCCATCACCAACTCATGGACTACCAAAACCGCGCCGGCTCCAAATTCGGCGGCGGTGGTGTCGCATCGCACTCAGCCTCCAATGCCGACCGTCGCGAGCGTCTACGAAAACTTGCCCTCGAAACCATCGACCTCGACAAGGACCCCTACTTCTTCAAGAACCACGTCGGCAGCTTTGAATGCAGACTCTGTCTTACAGTCCATCAGAACGACGGTTCCTACCTCGCCCATACCCAAGGCCGCAAGCATCAAACGAATCTCGCCCGCCGCGCTGCCCGAGATCAGAAGGAAGGCAGGGAAAGAGAAGGTGTTCTGCCAATAGGAAATCAAATCGCAATCAAGAAGAACACAATCAAAATCGGTCGTCCAGGTTTCAAGGTCACGAAGACGAGAGATCCAATGACCCATCAACTCGGTCTTCTTTTCCAGTTACAATTCCCAGAGATTAACCCGGGAGCCGTCCCACGCCACCGCTTCATGAGCGCGTTCGAACAGAGAATCGAAGAACCGGACAAGAACTTCCAATACATGCTCGTAGCAGCCGAGCCATACGAGACTTGCGGCTTCAAGCTCCAACAAAAAGAGGTGGACAAGCGCGACGGCCGCTACTGGACCTGGTGGGACGACGACAGCAAGGAATTCTGGATCCAGCTGTCCTTCAAAACAGAGCGCGAGGAGCGATACGCCGGTGTCCCTGGTCTAGCACCAGCAGGAGGACGGAGATAAAACAACAACGCGAAAAAGGGTAGTCAACTGCTTCGGCATTCATTGTACCGAACGACGCGCTCAAGAGAATTTGGCTGCTGACTTGGAAAGGAACGAAATACGAGCGTTGGTCTCCTACGGCCGCTGTCAGCCTCATCATTTTCTTTTCAGATAGTTGCCCTACCTATCTCATCCGCTTCATGCAGGTACGCTTCCGCCACGCGTCGATCTAACTCAAAAGCGCAACTGGTCATGTCTGGAAGAACACGAGGTCCATATCGGCCCCAAAACCGGATTATCACAAGAAGACTAAACAGACCAGGCGAAGCGAGCTTTGCTTAATGCATGTACTATAGAAAACCTCGTAAAGGAACTCAAAAACTCAGTGGCAAATTGCAATGCACAAGAGAGTCACTAATGCACGTCAATAATTGTCCGAATGAAGTGTTCTCGTGTTCAGATATTTCAAAAACATTAGATTATATTCTCCTTCCTACTACGTGTTGGGGGTATCCATCAACCAACCACAACACTCTCCAAATGAATAATGTAGCTGCTGTCCACGACACGACAAAGTGTTTCCCTTCCCAAACAATTATGCCCGCTACCAGTCCAGTCCGTAGCCTTGACCATATTGATGGATAACCAAAACCCAACGCACTATATGAAAATGATGCAAAAGAGCCGAGATCGGGGGTATACCAAGGAACTAACTACAGTTGTGATTCCATCGATGCAAAGGAAATACTCGAGACAAGAAACAAGCAAAACAGAGAACTATGACAATGAAACAAACTAGACTGATCTGCAGAAACAAGAACAAGGCTGCAGTACAAGACACAGCGTGAAACAAAACAATAACAAGACGTGGGTGATCGGATCGTGCGTGCCTGGCGTATAGCTTGCGTAGTATTCATCCTCTCCAAATGCTCCCTCACTTCTCCCCTCCTTAATTAAGCACTATCATTTGCTTTCAACCAACCATCATGGATGAATAATAATTTTTGACCCGCCACAAAATGCCCAATCGACCTCCCACCAGCCCAGCCCGGATTCCCAAAAGCAGTGTGGTGTCGCTACCGAATCAGCCATCCGTATTAAAACGGTCTAGCAGTCGGGTCCAAGTGAACCTTGGTGTGAAAAAAAAGAGTAGCAGATAAATGAAAATTATGAAATTAGGGGGTGAAAGAGTAGTGTCAAGGAAATAAGGCAATTTCCCCACACGTCATAAACGGTCCTGTGGCCGTGTGAGTATAGGGTATGCCCATCATTACCAATATATACTAAGAAATATATGTGCTGCTGTGTCGGTTGTGCTAATTTCCGATGAAAAAGATCCAAACGAGAAATGAGGTGCGGCAATTGCGGCGTGGTGTAGAGTACAGGGTATCATCGATGTATGATGACGACGAAGACGGGACCTAGCGAAGAAAGGATAAGAGTTTCAAGATGATGATGATAATGATGATGCCCTGGATGCTGTTCATGAACGCCAGAAATACGAAGCTCGTGTATGAAGTACGCATAAGCGAGTCCGCACACATAGCGGGAAGCTTAACATTGCGTGGGATAATTGTCGTAAGACTCAATATCCTTGCCAGCCAGGCTGCTGACCTTGCTGTTGTTGTTGTTGTTGTTGAGGTGGAGGTGCCCAGCCTTGCATACCAGGTTGACCTGTTGCTGTTGTCTGTTGCATGTAGTGATGAGGACTTGGGCTAGCTTGTTGATACATCTGCTGGCGCTGTTGGACATTTGGATAGCCAGGAGGGTTCATCCCAGACATTCCAGGGTATCCAATTGGTGTTCCTTGCATGGATCCTGTACTTGACGAATGATGGAGCTGCGGTGGTGCGTGCATTGGTGAGGGTTGCATGTGCGGACTCTGAGATGGCATGTGCTGTCCATATTGCATACCAGGATGTTGCGGCTGCCCCATGGGGGACTGTTGAGCTTGCTGCCACATCTGGTTCTGTTGTTGGTATGCATATGCGCTTTGTTGTGCATGAGCTATCATCCCGGGCGAACGTTGATGTAGTTGAGAACCCGGAATCTGCGGATTCATGGCCCGAACCGGTGATTGGGCGATCATGCTCTGTGGGCCCGGCTGTTGCGGATACTGATGGCCCATCATCTGCTGAATGCCTTGTTGAGGGTGTGACATTGCAGTCTGTTGCCCTGGCAGTGAGGCACCGGCCGTAGGTACCTGCGGCGACTGAACAGCCTGGGATGATGCAGGTACACTTTCGCCTGGGACTTGAGCTGAGCCCGCAGGTACGGCAGGCTCGTGGGGTTTTTGCCAAATGTCGTCGAGGTATCTAGCGCGGCTGCCTCTCTGTTGCACCAGAGACCGGTTGTATTCGGCGGTTTGCTGAGCATGGGTCAAAACTTCAGTCGGCGCACTCGCAACGATCCTGTCATGGTAAGCTGGACCACCAACCTCCTGTCGTGGTCGCTGGACGTTGCTATAGTCCGGACGCATCTCTTCGAAATGTGATTGCGGTGCTAATGCCGATGATGGGACGTGGCCATCCGTTGCGCTACTGTAGATGATCTGGCCTTGTGGCAAAGTCAGTGAAGCAACATGAGCAGTCTCTGCTGCTGCCGCGGCCTCCCGTGCCTTTTGTGCGCCCGGTCTCTTCTCTCCTGCTGCGTCTTCTTCGGTGAACCCTTGCTTCCTTGCCTTTGCCTCCCAATAGTCGTCACGGACCCGTCTTCCACCCTGAATCACTCGGCTTCCAAATTGCCGAAACATGGACTTGGCTGTGACGATTGCGATTTGCCGAGATCTGTACGAATATGGTAGGATTTCTTGTTGTATTAGATCATCCTTCTCCGTCTGATTGGCGATTATCTTGTAGAGTGAACGATTTTTGTTGAACAGAAGGTAAGAGTCCCGATAACTCAACACACGCGCACATTCTGTTGCAAGCATGAAAAGTTTGTCGCCTCTGTTTGGTACAAAAAACGTCCGACACTTGTACTCTCTACCGTCCTGAAGTCGACCATTGGCTGCTATCTTTTTCTCTCCACTCTCGTCAAATTCGCGTGGTATGTATTCATCGCCCTCGGGATTGAGCTGGTCGGTTGTGTGGTCTCTCACAGTGGGCAGCGCTTTCACAACTGCTGTTTTGGTGGGCGTTTTCGTCGGCGAGCCTTGAGTTGGAGATTGTCGCGGCAATGATTGGGTGGGTAGTTGCGGAGTCTGAACAGGTTGATGCGCTGAAGATGGAATTGAGTGAGTTGCGGATACCGGGCTTTCTAATGGCTTCGACTTTGGTGGTCGGCCTCGCTTTCGTGGTTTTGTAAGGTCGTCTAAGTGTGACCAGATCAGCCAGAGCAATCATGCAGGATTGGGTTACCACGAATGATAGCATCCAAGTACATCTTGTAACATACCATCGTCAGCTCGGTCGTAGCCCAATGATTCGCCGTGTATTTCAGGCGATCGACTCCGCTTGACACCGCGCGGACTCGATTGTGTCAGGTTTGAGGTCGAGAGATTTGGTGGCTGCACTAAAAGATGGAAGCAATGGTCAGCGCACGAAGTTGTGTTTGATGGATGGGGGTCGCAAAGTACGGATGTAACAGCGCTGCGGTGGTAGTGATCTGTCACGCCGCCGCCGCCGACGACGACGACGAGCCACGACCAAGCGCGATTTGCGCGCACAGTATAGCGACAGTAACGTACCGGCGGTGTTCAGAGCGGCGGGATTAATTGTGCCAGAACCGTCCATGATTGAGCCTCCATTGAGGGATTGAGGGTGGTGCGACATGGAGTACATTCCAGAGGACTGGAGAGGAGTCGGCGACGCGTTGCTTGGAATACCAGGCGCACAGTATTCGCAGGGTGCGGTATTGACGATGAATGGCAAAGTTTATGGTCGAGTCTAATTGTCATTGATTGGCTAACGGATGAAGCCTGATGGAGGTTGGGTGTCGTTCGTCGTGCAGCTTCCCGTAGCCTGGCGAGATCGATCTCACAGCGCGGCGACAAACCAAAGCAAAAGGTGCCTATTACGTCGCGCGTCGCACGAAAAGCGCAGGTCCCACACCCTCGATCTGATGGCGGCGTGAGGTGATGGTAAGGTGGGTGGGCAGTGTCCAGAGTTTAGGTTAGGTTATGCGCTGCAACAAGGAATTGGCACCTGGACCTTGAGGTTAGCAGGGCAAACGACTGCATATCCCGACTTCCACCATGGGGTGGGGAGAGGATTAAAACAGGCGAGCAAGTGCAAATTGAGGGGGCTTAGTACCTTACGAACTACCTGGCATCTGTGCGAGAGTCGGTGATATGGGATAAATGAGCTGCTGTTGGCCTATCTGAAAGTATTGCTGCTACTAGACTATATCTATCCCAGCAGACAGACAAATGATGCGCATGGAGGGATTGTTCGAGTCGACGGGAGCGCCGATAATTGTAATTGGTCTTTGGATATTTGCGCCAGATGATGATGACTAAATCGGATGGAAATCAACTGTGAATCCCTATGAACGGGGCCAAAGCTTCTCCTCTGGATAGACAGTCCGCGCGCTTGCATACGAAGAAGCAGGTGATATTGTGTTTCAAAACCGCCTTGATCTCTAACTACTAGGTCTTCCTCCTTCGCCATCATCATTCCCATTCCAGTTTCGAAACAGGCATCAGCCTCTTTCCGGCCCATCTTTATTCAAGCTCATCGAGTGATCGCTCCTTTGGCTACCATCCCTGGGACTTGCAAAGGGATCGCGCATGAAGCTCCCTCTGTCTATCTTTAGTCGTAGTTGTGCCCTCAGCTAGCTCGGCCTGGGAACAGGCAAACAACTTGCCAAGCTAAGCGCAAAGTGAAAGACACCTGATCGCAGAGCCGTACAGAAGATTCAAGTTCCTGTTTCTGTTCACTAAAGTACAAGGTTCTCTAGCTAGCTCCGCCTCTGCTGGGCTGGTGCATGAGCTCAGTCTGGGGACGTGATTAACACGGCGTCCGAAGGAAGCCGGCTCTCAGACGCGGATACATTCCATCATTGGTTACCATGATCAGATACCTAGACGGTTCTTCGCTTCCTGGACCCACATTGACCTTGCTGTAACAAACACGAGTGGTCTGAAGCTGGACCCCAAGATCGGGAGAACAGCTTGCAGCCAGAGGCGGCGGCGAACAGCGGAAGCGGGAGGACGGCTTCTGGTGGGAAAAAGCAACACGAGGAATCGCTGCACGGATTGCGCATTCACAAGATCTGAGGTCGTCGAAACTCGGCTGAAATCGCCGCGAAATGACTCTGCAAGTGGTGCGATATTGCCTGTCCAAGCACTAAACTCCTCATGCATCCTTCCACGCTACCTCTTCGGCACTGGCTTTTTGGACATGGAGTATTTTCTTTCAGATGACCTGCGACTTTGCTGATAATCCTGCAAAGAGCGCCACCTGTTTCCTGGAGCCATTCATCCCAGTCAAGCCTCGTCGTCGTTCTTCCAATCCGATGCGTAGGCAAACCCTCTCGCCACCTGTGATTAGCCGCGGCGAGCGATTCCATTCTCAGCTCATCAACGATCAAGCGACAGGCGTGCCCAGCCAGGTCCCTATCAGGCCAACCAACTGGGTTAAGTGGCCCGTCTAATCTCGATGCAAATATTCAATATTGTTTGGAAACGAGAACAATTACTACTCGCCATCCTGCGAGACTCAATGTCATCAATCATGGGCCGTGAAACAATCAGAGGCCTCCCGTGGAACCGCCGTTCAGCAAGTGTCAGCATGGGGGAGTGCTAAACGGTGAGTTCTGGTCTCGATCCTGCAGAACGGATGCTTCCTCTCATTCGTCGCCATATGCTTGCGCCAAGTCGAGGGTATGCGTGGATCTACGCGTCTTTGCATGCGTTCGTTCAGCAATTCGAGCACTGGACTGGTCCAGCCTTGTCGAAGCCTGCAGCAATCGCGAAGTCCCGAACGGGAAAGGACTGTCAAATTTAAACGAAGGAACCATTTCCTGTTCGAACAGATTTCCTTGCAGAACTACGGATCTGGAACCTCTCATGACGTTTCGCTAACAGAACGAGCATGGACTGCTCTCGGGATCTTATCCGTGAAAACCCCAGACTGTCAGTGCATTTAAGATCTCCGGTATAGTTCACCGCACGGTCCGAAATTCAACCGCCAGCGCTGGCCATACCCAATATGGCTGTCGCCCGTTTCGGATTGGTCAATACGAGCCTCAAGGGATCTGTCAAAGCTGGTGGTCGATGCTGACCCGCTTTCGCTCCAATCTCGTCCCCATTTTTATCCAGAGAATCGGTCGCTTAATTGATGTCGCAACGTGCCTTTTGGGAATCCACGATTGTGGAGCGACCGCTTTGGATTGATTTGGAGTCATCTGATGTTTGCTTCTGAACGCCTTCTCGTCATCGCGGGGAACGCCGTGCAGACATCTGCACTCTTACGCCACATTTCGTTGGATATCAAACTTCGGCCTGTGCTTGGAGACTTACAATCTGTTCAAGCTCGAATTGCAATTTGATATATTCTTGCATCTCTCGTGACCAAGGTACGTATCTGTCGCGGTCCTGGCCCTAGCATCTCGACCGCGGTCATGCGAGCTTCAAATAGATTAAGGACCTTTTCAGTCTGCCCAGACTCAAGCGTACTAATCATTGCCAGCATTCAATTCAGATAGGATATATTGAATAGTATAGAATCTAGGGCCAAGTTCCTCTTCACGTACGAAATTTCGGCGCGTTTCTTTCGGCTCCACGATATTCATGAGATACTATGTACTGCATTAGTATATTGCTCTCTACTACCTGCTTTCGAATCAGGCTCGGATCCCAAATTAACATTTTCGAAAGGATCATTTAGCATGTCGCGTGGTTTATTATCCATGTCATACCAAATCTGGTCAAATTCTGCACCCCATATTATGATCATTTGGAATTGTCCGACGAAATTCAGGATGAAGCGCAGTGCAAGGGCAAAGGTCCAGTTGGTCGGCAGCGCGCAGAAACCCCCTTGCTTTGGCCCGTTGATGATGGATACGAGCTTCTCCGAGAACTCCTTCCAAAGAACCAATAAGCAAATTGCCCAGTTCGGATGTGCCTTTCCTGGCAGTATTTTCTTCTTAATGCTCTGCTTCGAGTTACCATTTGTTCACCCCTGGTTTGACTGCCACAGTCACACAAAACTGGCGGTGTGGGGGTGTCACAGGCGGTTGCTTTGTTCTTATTGTCAGCCTTTCAGCGGTCGCGACGCATGTACACATACACCGCTTTGGATTTCTTCATTCCTTATTTCAGTCAAACTCATCTTTCGATCTTCTTCCAATGCTCTGCTTGATATGCCGGTCAATTGTTGGCGTAGAGTTGGGATACGACGTGAATGGTCAGTCTTGATGTTACAGTCGCTATGATCAGCCTGGTAGAGTTCCTCTCTGCTCACTGCGATGCATCAGTCTCCAACCATTGCCTCTAACGCTTGAACTTTCGGTATAACAGTCTCAGCTCGACATCGATATCGAGATATTCCTGGCAAACCCATTTTCGAAATGGCCAGAACCTTTGGGATAGCGATATGAGATTGAGAATGTGCTTCTAGAAAGCCTGTGTCATCGACTATGCTGTCTGACGAAAGAAAACAGAATGGGCAACCCACGCATTCCACGGAGACAGCCATAACGGCCTGAACAATACAATCGATATCAGCAACGTAAGATTCAACCTTGTTACACGGCAGCTGAAGGCTTTAATAGTTTGGGCCCCAACCACGAGCTTCGTCCTCACCCCTTACTGCAAGCACCAAGACCGCATACCGTATTGAGTCGGGTCTCCAATAGCAGTGTATACAAGGCGTTGACATGGGTATTAACGCTCCATCAGTCCATATTGACCGATCATCGGAAATTCCGAATACAACCTGGAAAATGCTGGCTTTTCTAAGGCAAGTCTTGTCTAGTCCTCAGCCTCTAGAAGGTCAACATTTGAAGACACAGAGTTTGGGGCAGAGGCATCTCTTCCAAGGAACAGACGTATTAGCTAAATGTCCATTAGGGCGATAATAATACCCCTTCCTCCAAATTTCTTGTAGTAGACACCAATTTACTTCCTTAGCTACGAGTTCGATTACAATACCACCTGATCGTCATATAAGACTGTGAAACAGAAGTACATGCAGATAGAGGTCTGGAGATTACCAATGATTCAGTCTCGTCACCGATGGAACCTGAACTTTCGACAATATCGAAGTTTATGTGTTTACGATGAGCGCGATCACCGCGAGCCTGGGAGCCTCTGAGCATACCGTTCCTAATAACCAAACCTCGTAATAATCAAGGATCTCTATGCACCTACCCTACTCCATGCTCTTACCCATCGTCAGCCAGCAAAAAGGAAAGTGAAATAGAAATGCGCTACCGCGGAATCGACCGGAAGTCTCAAGCTTGGAAGGCTGGAATGATGCTTTAAGGTTGTTAGTTACTTGCTGCTATGAAGTGATGGGTGAACTTATTCACCAGTAGCGCCATTTGGTTTGATTTGTCGGGGAGTTTTGAGACTATGTAATAGCTTTGATCGGGATACTTACTACAAAGATTATCGGCAGATTTTGCCCGCACAGTTGATTCCTATCGCCATTTCATATGGTAAGTCACCCTCCATACCCCTAAACATTCAGCACCAACACAAACTAGACATTGAATTCAAAATGCTGACCTAAACCCGAAGTGCATATTGAAATCTCCAAGCAACAAAAGGCTTGCCACATGCTGGGATTATTCTTAGCACTAGGAGTTGAGATTGGAATAAAATGAAAATCAAGTATCGCCTCCGCGGAGTGGTGAGGATTGCTTGATTGAAGGAATATGTTGACTGACGAGCGAAGTTGGTCTTGATCGCTTCATACTCACGAGCGGGAGATTCTCTTGGAAGCACCATGTTTCTGCAATATTTGGCCGCTAGAGGTCGCCATAGTTGTTTGCAGCAAGGTTCGAATTGCGAGTCAGGTACTGAGTCAATTTTGTCGTGAAGCGGAAGAACCTCTCTACATATTCCATTTTCTGAGAGATTGTTTTCCTGACAGCAATGATCAGAATTTAATGGACTATTTGTGGTAGTCCGTCATCTGACGAGACACAATTGTATTCATCCTCTAGACTGTTGTACTTTTTCACATACCAGGTTTTGTTTCCATCGATGAATCTAGTACTTTGTTGGTTGTACTGGCCGGCCGATTCGAAGTTCGGCGTTGCAAAAGCCTCCTTTCTCAGGAGACGGGTACGAGGTTCTGTTCCTGCATCTTGAAAACTGTTTGGTCGGAGGGGTAGAGTGTCTTTTGGGATTCAGTCGACGCTGTGAGGAGAAGGCGGCGAAGTAAGAAGGACACTCGATCGCCTCGTCGGTTCCCAAGTCCAGACCGAGCCCCCCAAAGTGTCTGGCAATTTCTTCTTGAAATCTCCAGAAATTCGGGAGGCTCAATAGTGACTTTGAGGCTGAGAAAGAATTTGAATAAGCTTAAAAATTGGGTTGTTTGTTGTTGATATAAACTTGGTTCCAGAAGTTACCCGAAAAAGTAGTGTGGCGAAAGCTATGGCCATTCCAGTGCAGCGTGGACCTCTAATTATATTCTATGGCATTTTTCCAACTCCATTAACAATCCCATCACTCTCATCTCCATGATGTTCTGTGTGGTGAGGTAGTTTTTTATATCGCTCTGTCAAACTGTCAAGATATCTTTTTGTGGAGAGTACACACACGTCCTCCCCCCTCTGTTACTCCACCAGCCAACCACGTCCAGCCGCGTCAATTGACAATGAGCGAGCCTGCTGCAGGTCCTCCTCGAGGCGTCCGCTTCACAGAGGCAGAGGCTTCTACAATGGCCAATCGTCCAGAGAACCGAACGCAAGAATCGTCCTCGTCCTCGGGCTCTGAACCTGGCCAAAAACAACAGAACAGCGACGACGACGACAATGAAGGACAGTTTCACTTCACGCCAGCCGTAGTTACGACCCCTTTGGACGAGCTGCCAGCCATGGCCAGCAACGGCTCGTATACGTGGAATACACCAGGACAAGTCCGTGGAAGAGGTGGTAGTTCTGCAGGACCTAGCATGCTGGAGACCTCTACAGCGGTGAGCAACGGCGCAAGCAGTTCATCTCGTCCTACAAGACCCAATGCTGTCCGGACGCCTTCGAATGCTTATGCCCCCTCTTCTGCCAGACGTCCTGGTCAGCACTCTCTGAACAGCACCTCGAGTCGCCACAGGAACAACTCGGCAAATCGAAAGCGAAATCCAAACGCCGATTATCGTGCACAAGAGAAGGCATATGTACAACGTATAAGGCAGGATGCACCAGATCCAGACGACTATTTCGATACTGAGCTTCGCACCCCGAGTCTTGATTTCAGCACCGACTCAGGCTCTGACGGAGAATCACCCTCGACCGCTGATTACATCGACGATCCATATGATCAAGAGATCAGCTTGTACTATGGAAATGAAGACATGCAGCCCTCAGTGGAGGAACTCAAAGTGCCGGAGAACAGGGAAAGGTTGGAGTGGCATTCAATGCTTGCTAGTGTGTTGACTGGGGATGTTGTTAAGCAAGAGAAGAAGCGGTTGATTGGAGGAAGTGATCAGCATGCCGACGACGCGTTGAAGGCTGAAGTCTGGATGGGCATCAGGGCGAGATGCTGTGGCCGCTTGCTTCAAGCACAAAGGAGGATGGTCGAAGAGGGCCGAGCGAAGGCAAAGTCCACCATTGAAGCCATCATTACGTTTGAAATCAAGGGCGAGGCAGAAGTTGGGCAGAATCCTGGCCAGCAGGTCGAGGATGTCGTCAAGAAGATCGAGAAGTGCGAGGCACTCTACCCAACAAGACAGGCTATGGAAGCTGCTCATACTCGCGCTGCTTCTGCTGGTTATACTGAGGCATGCGATGCTGTAATTGCGTGGTACAATACGACACAGCTTATCAACACCGAGCTTCAGATTCTTCGCAACTGGGTCGGTAATGATGAGCTGGACTTCTCCAAACCAAGACCACAAGACGACTCGGACGGTCGTCTAGCTGACGACTCATCCTTCATTGAAAGAATACTGAAAGAGGACGGTCTCAAATCTCTACAAGGAAAAGACAGTCTTCTGGTAAGCTTGAACAAATTCATCAACAAAGCCAAGATGACCTTAATCGCCAATGCTCAAGGATTTGCCGACCGGCATTTACCTCCTTACATCGAGGAGCTCCAGACTTTGATCAATTTTCCATCCCGTCTGGTGCAAGAAATCATTCGAGTTAGACTTTCCTATGCGAAGAAGACAAAAGATCCAGCGCAACAAGGTCTTATGATGACTGAGCAAATGATTGTCCAGTTCCAGATTTTACTTAATCTGGCTGTCCGCATTCGAGAGTCGTATAATCTTATTTCACAGGCAGAGAAAGGTTGGGACCCTCCTGAGTGTCTCGAAGAGAATTTTGACGATGTGGTTCTGGAGGCCTTGAAGTTTTACTTCAAATTGTTGAATTGGAAGTTGATGGCGAACAAGAACGCGTTCAAAGAAGCCGAGATTTTGGAACAAGAGTGGGATTTTTCCAACAAATTAGGCAGGCATCTTGAAGGTGGAGACATCGAGGTTGCTGAACAATTTTGGTGAGTTCTATTGCTTGTCAGACATTTCAAGATGCTAACAACAACAGTTCCCTGACTTCAAAGTCCCTACTTCGTTTAAGCTCGCAATTCGAAAAAGAGCTTGCTAGGCGACCCGATGAAGTTGCTGGCGCCGAGATGGACAAGCGATACAAGGCCATCTTAGATTCTGTCCGTATTAGGCAGCGAAAGCTGTTCCGTTTCTCCAGACTGCTCACCCAACGCTTTGAGAACTGTGCCGAGTACAACATCAACTTGGAACATGAGCAGCTGATGGAATTCTACGACACTTTGATTTACTCTGGTCATTTTCTTATTGAGACCACGCAACACAGCATCGACCGTGTTTACATCCTTGCCTGTCCAGCTCTCAAGGATCGACCGAAAGACGTACAGTCTCTGCTAGGATCATGTTACCACGCCGAGGACAGCCCGGAGGACTCAAGCAATCCTTACCTGTTAATTCTACGGCCAGAGCATCCTCTCTTATGGGCTGGCCCAACCGTGGAGTTCAACATTCGCCAACCTCAGTTCGAAGTCCAAGTCAATCGAATGCGCCTGGTTGCCGACGGCTCTCAGCAACGTCTGGCAGACGCCAAATTCTCGTTTGGCCAAGCAACGCAGATTGATCTCACGGTTCTCAATGACCAAAGGGCGAACTTGCCTCGTGTCAATGCCGAGCTTAAGAAAATCAAGCGCACTGCCTTCAAGCTTTCTAATACCATTATGGAGAGCGTGGAGATCATTCGGACACAAACTGCCGGACTGGATTGTCAGGAACTGATTCAAACTTGTTTTGCATTTGCTACCGAGTTTGGGCAGCGCTCTCTGATGTACATGGATGCCAATCGCAGAGCCATGAACAACACTAAGCTCATGAAGCTTGCTCTAGATTGGGTGAGCTTTATCTGCGATGATTGTGTTCCATCGGACAGGAAGACGTTCCGATGGGCTGTTGTGGCCCTGGAGTTCGCCATGATGATGACGCGAGGACAAAATATTCTATCTATCAACGAAGAGGAGTATTCCAAGCTCCGTGCCAAAGTGGCTGGCTGTATGTCACTCTTGATCTCACATTTCGATATCATGGGAGCCCGATCTACTATGGCTGCTCAAGCAGAGAAGCAGCGTATGGATGCCATGCTCGGCAAGAATCGCCTGGACGTCAGCCGATTGAGAGATGACGAAGAATCATCACATGCTGTTCAGTGTCAATGGGTGGAACAATTGGCCGAACTTGACCGTGCCAGGATTCAACGCGAGTCCGAAAGACAAGCCCTTGGACGTGTTCTAGAGGATACCAATGAAGCTGACCGAGCTCTGACTTACCTCTCTTCGTCGGCCACCAACGTTACTTTACGCTGGCAGCAAGGTCAATTTGTTGGTGGAGGTACCTTTGGTTCTGTTTACGCTGCTATCAACCTCGATTCTGGTCAAATGATGGCCGTGAAGGAAATCCGTCTCCAGGATCCGCAGCTCATTCCGACCATTGTTGCTCAAATCCGGGACGAGATGGGTGTTCTTCAAGTTCTTGACCATCCTAACATTGTCCAGTACTACGGTATTGAACCACACAGAGATAAGGTCTACATTTTCATGGAATTCTGCGACGGTGGATCCTTGGCAGGCCTCCTCGAGCACGGCCGTGTCGAAGACGAAACTGTGATCATGGTGTATTCCTTGCAAATGCTCGAGGGTCTCGCCTACCTCCACGAACGTGGCGTTGTCCATCGCGATATCAAGCCTGAGAACATCCTCTTGGACCACGACGGGTTGATCAAGTTTGTCGATTTCGGAGCTGCCAAGGTCATCGCTCGTCAAGGCAAGACTCTTGCAGCAGAACACAACGCCACTCGACAAGGACGCCAGAACAGCATGCAAGGAACACCAATGTACATGTCTCCCGAAGTAATCCGCGGTCACTCTTCCGGCCGCCTTGGTGCGGTCGACATCTGGTCACTCGGCTGTGTCATCCTCGAAATGGCAACCGGTCGTCGTCCATGGGCTTCTCTCGACAACGAATGGGCTATTATGTACAACATCGCTCAAGGCAACCCACCCCAATTGCCTACGCGGGATCAACTCAGTGATCAGGGTATCGACTTTTTGAAGAGGTGTTTTGAGAAGGATCCGGTGAAGAGGGCGAGTGCGGCGGAGCTGTTGCAACACGAATTCATTGCGATTATCAGGAGTCAACTTAATATTGAGCCGCAACCACAGACGCCAGCTAGTGAGACGAGTAGTAATGGCAGTTGGGCGAATAGTCGACAGAACTCTACTTCTTCGCAGTAGGGTTTTGGAGAATCAGGTTGGGTTATTGTTACGGCTTTTTTGGATGCATTAGCGAGGAGTTTTATGAGATTGTTTTTTGTACTCCCCTTTTGGAAACAGTAGCGTATAGCTTTTTTGGGTGGTTGTTTGGGATGGGAACTGAGATCCAGTAATAGACGTAGTTCCTAATCCGCTCATGATGAGTACACAATATCAACATATGTTCTGCATTATTAAATACCAATTCCTCTGCCTTGCTATTATTATTATTATTATTCGTATGAATTGTGACACTCACAGCAACGTCTGTGATTGAATCTTGAACTCATTGCCCCCTTTTCATTCTATAACGGTCTCCCTGCCATACGGGTCTCACTGCTCGTCCCATGTTCATTCACCTCTTATCAGTCAGTCCACCTCCAAACACTCACCATGTCCAGTCCAACTCCCTCCCTTCAAACCCGCCAAACAACAAATCGAAGATACCTACCTCCCTAATCACCATGCCTCTCAACATCAGCCCACCCCTCATCAACTCCTCCAACCCCTGGGCAACCACCCTCGAAGATCTAACCACCCTCTACCAATCCCCCTACACCGGCGCCGTAACAACAAGAACGTGTACACTCCAAGGTTTCGCGCATGATGATACTATACACCAATTCACATTCTTCGATGCGCATAGTTTTGAGTGTGTACACACGGATCCCTCGCGCTGCACAAGGGCAAGCGCATCGTTGAATACGCTTGGATATTCGCCCTACCCTCTGGCCAAGACGTTAGAGAATATTGAGAGAGTCTCGGAGGAGGTGGGGTGGAGTGGGAAGGGGTGGATTGTTTCTGTTACAGGGAGTCCGGAGGAGATTTGGGAGTGTTATAAGCTTGTTAGGGCATTGAGGGAGAAGGTGGTTATGAAGGTTTACATGGAGATTAACCTCTCTTGTCCTAATATTGGTGGAAAACCGCCGCCGGCTTATGATCAAGCGGCACTGGTGGAGTATTTGGTTGCTGTGAGGGAAGTGAAGAGGGAGTTTGGAGGGGGTGTTAAGGTCGGGATTAAGACGCCGCCGTACAGTAATCCGAGGGATTTTGGGGTTGTGAAGGCTGCGCTGATGGAGAGTGTGGTTGAGGGAGAGCTACCGATTGAGTTCATTACTGCAACGAATACGCTAGGAACGACTTTGTTGCTTCAACCGGATCAGTCGACATCAGCTGCAACGCCGAAGGCTTTCAAACCGGCGCTGTCGTCTAGTGATAGTGAGGGAATTGGAGGATTAGCTGGGTCGCCACTGCATCCTCTTGCGCTGGGAAACGTTAGGATGCTACGACGGATGCTCGATTCGGAAGATTTGCTCAAAGGGGTCGGCATCATTGGGATAGGAGGTGTTAGTGATGTTGCTGGATTTTCGAGAATGAAGAGCGTGGGTGCAGAAATCATTGGCGTTGGGACAGCTTTGGGTCGGAAAGGTGTTGGTATCTTTGAAGAAATTGCCTTTGGTGGGAAGGCAAGGCTATGACACCGCCAGGCTGAATGGCAGAATTCACGCAGAACAAAGATCAACACACCAAACATTGGAATCAGGTTGCATAAATCAATGGGAGCCATGAATATTCAACATTTGCTTAATCCGAGCAGAGCTATAAACCGAGCACGAGGATTGATCGCAGTGTCCATTTGTGTATGTGTCCCCGAATCTCCTCTCGTTAATCACCGACCTCACAGCTTCTAGGCAACTAAAGATACTAACGCTGGTGTTCAATATGTCAAAAGTAGTCCCTCAGTCGTCCTTCTTTCATTTCTACCAAAACCCACCTCCCAAGCCTCCAAATCTTATACTACTGCAGACATCAGTCTCGTGGTATCAATCAGTATTGTCACTTCTGACTTTCAGAGCTTGCTTCCTTTTCCAATTTCTCGCTTCGTCCGCACGGAGATAGCTCATCAAGTGATCAAGCTCACGATCATCGCCTGCTCGGTCTGCTTTCTCTGGACCGAACAGTATCCAGCCTGATACCGGTTGGAGCGTTCCTTGATCTTCCAGTGCTACCGTATCTGACTTCAAAGCAAATGGGAATTTCCGTTCTGCTTTTGGAGGCCTTTCATCGAACTCTGGAATGATGGGGTCGAGTTTAGGTGGGCTCGACGGCGATTGCTGCTCCTCTTTTGGTTGTTGCTCATCGACAACATGCGGCTTCGTTCGACATAGAAACCATGAAACGATGCGAGAAACCACTTTACTGATTGAGCTGGAGTCTTTGCTGGTGACAATATCAGCCCCAGGGCCACTTTGCTCAGCATATAGATTCAAGACAGGATCGAATCCCTCAAGCTCAGGTTTTGCAATATCTTTGTCGTCCTGCTGCTGTTTCACAGCACCCTGATATATCTTCGGTGCACCTCTGGTAATCCTCTTTCCCACGGCCCCAGCAACAACTACACCCGGAAACCCGTCCTTGCTCTGCGACCACTTCGTCCCACGATGGTCAGGCCAGTCCAGCACATGTATCGGCGCCTTGGCATATCCAACAGGGACATCAGTGTTTGCCACAACAGGATACGCCACCCCGTCAAGCTCATAATGTTGATACCCAGAGCCCACTTCCATTTGCCAGGGATGAGCGAATTCGGGATGACCTTTTGAATTCCAGTAGCAAAATCCCATGAGCCAGCCAGAAACTTGATAAGGTGGACCACCGGACATGCCATCTGGATCAGCTCGGACGATGTGGTTCCAGAATTTCTTGATGTCCTTGCTCTTTGGTCTATCGAATGTCTGAACAAAGCGCGACAGGATCGGTTTGAGACGCGAGGCGAACTCTGTCGGCTCTTCGCCAAACTCTTGAAGACGATCTAATTTCCCCAGGATTTTGACGTAGTCCTCACGCTCACCGAGGAGAGTGATGGAAGGAATACCGCAGGTTTCACAAGCCGAATAAGCGAAATACGACTGCATAACCCCCATCATAAGGATATTAGCCGTCATCTCATCATCTTCAGTCGTCGTGCTGAACGCCGGCATGATCCAATCGTACATCCAATCCGTTTTGATACATTTCTGTATCGCAACACTGAATTGTCTCAACAGCTGTTTCAAACTCTCTTTGCACATTTCGAGAGTCTCGAGTACGATGTCTTCTTGTCCTTGATGGTTGACGAACAAATGTCGGACTTTTTCTGCATTTTTTGCCATGTAGAAATTCAGTTGGACTAGGATGGCGAACCAGATGTCTTCGGGGCGGATGACAAGGTGGAGGTGCTGGCCCCATGCTTGAATGGCGCCGCGTAGGAAACCACCCGAAGACGCGACGATGTCATCGGAGGACTTCAGGTCTTCGAAACTGCTGATCAAGATTTCGGTGTCGCGGGCAACTTCTTTTGAACACGCATCGCGGAGGAGGTTCATTGCTGAGCTGGCAGGGGCAGTTTTTGGAAAGGCAAGAGCTTCGTGAGCTGCTGGGGTGATGGTGATTGGCATTGTGGGTTTTTTTCGACGAGAGAAGCACTTTTTGAAAAATATTAACAATCAAGATGATATATACTTCAATTTTAAAGGATAACCAAGTAGGTATCCAGATTTAGGCAGCAACTTCTTCATGTGGAGTGACAGACGGTGACCTAGAGAAAGCTACAAATCCTTGTCATTATCTCTGCATGAGAGCAATGGCTAGAGCAATCGGAATGCGATGATCTCAGGTCGACTGTTGCGGGGTTACTTTATTCATCCTTGCCTGCAAGGATTGGAACCACGCAAGAGATTGCCATCGAGTGGATGTTACGCAAAGCACATTAGAGAGTTTGACACATGGTTTCTATTTTAATCAAGTATGAAGTCCCCTTTTTTAAGTATGTCGCTGGAAACGATACTAGCTGAGATTCAGATATTGATTGGAGCTGGAAATTTACCCCTGATCACGTGATCAGGCTGAATGTAAGCTCGTTCTTACCGTAGAAGTCATCGGCGATGGATACCAGAGGCATTTGTCCTATCGTTCGATTTCTGAATGCGTTTTCACACTATTGGGAGCGGAGAGGGTGTGGATCTCGATCCCACGGAGGAAAGAGTAGCAATCCCATCTTTACTATCAGCGATGATGTACCCTTTAGAAGAAAAGTCATTTTTGAGTAAACTCGACAAATGAACTTCCCAGGGTCTCTTTTTTTCATCGATCCCTTCTCCCCATTAAATGCCCAAAACTGTGCGAATCCTGGAGAAGTCAGCATCAATGTCAACTACTTGCATCCGAACTAACCTTTTAATACCCTCCTCAACTCGCCCATCGTCTGCTGCAAAGATCAGCCGAAAGTAGCCCGCCCTCTCCGCATGGTATGCTCCCCCTGCTGACATCACCACGCCTGCGTTGGTAAATCCTTCTGAAAGCTTCACCTCCGCGGCCCACGCGTCAGAGCCGGTTTTGTTTATGAAGTTGGTCAAGTCCAACCAGATGAAAAATCCAGCATTCCTGCTTCTTGTAAGTCACCTTCACTGCATATTCTCACGAGACGTACCCTTTGCGATGGTAAGGGAGCTTTGCCTCGTCTAGCAATGCGGTGGTGCGTGCATACGCGGCTGCCAATTTCGTTTCACTCTTGCTTAAGAAAGACGGGAAGAAAGACTGGTCAGAGATCAACTGAGTTGCAAGTACCATGCTGAACTCTGATGGTCCAGCAAAGCGACTTGTAGGCCGCAGTGCAGCATGGACAGAGGCGCTGCGAGATACGAGGCAGCCGAGACGCATACCAGCACACGCAAAATCCTAACATGTCAGTCAGGTAGAGAGATAGCTTGAGCGTCACTTACCTTGGACATTCCATACAGCACGTGTATAAGATCAGGACGTGTAGAAGGCAGAGAAAGCACCGAGGTGAATTTCTCGACCTCACGACCTACTACAGGGAAGGCGGAGAGGGCGTAAATCTCTTCGGAGACAAGATGAATGGAATGTTTGGCTGCCAGTGCTATCAGACCAGCAAGAGTAGCAGGTGCATAGGTTTGGCCTAGGGGATTATGCGGATTGCAAATAAGCAGGGCCTTTATGGACTTGTTGGCTGCACGGGCATCGATGAGGCCTCGCTCGTAGATTGCCACAGCTTCAACTGAGAAGGGGTTAGTGACCCCAAAGGTTACGTACTCGAGCTTTGAGATGTGGAGAAAAGGTTAATAAGGTGAATAGGATAGCGGTGGAACACATACCCAGTCCGCGTGGTTATGTCCTTATTGAAGCTTCCATAGATAGTGCTGCCGATGAGAATTGAGTCGCCTTCATCACATAGCACCAAAGTCAGCATCTCATTGAGCGCAGTAACACCAGCTGCCCAGCTGATGTCGTCGCCTGTTATGGGAGACTCTGGTGCGAAGTAAGTATTGATGTGAGTAGCCATAGCGCCGCAGAGCTCAACGGTGCCGGTCATGCCTTGGTTATAAGAGCATGTTGCAGGCAGGAATTGCGTCTAGTACAGGTCAGAATGAAGGCAGAAAAATAGAACAGAAATCATACATGGTTGTTCAGATAGGCGAGGAGATCAAGCTCCATCAAGTACTAGAAAGGTGTCAGAGCGATGATAAAGATACGAGGGTTTCGGCAAAATGTTGTTTTATTTTTCGATGACATCTAGCTGTGGCATAACATAAATACTTGCATTTTCAGCGTTCGCGAAGCTGACAATTCCCTTTGGATTAGTGACTGGATGAAACAAGCTCTGAGTACCGCGAGAGAATGAAGCCTTCGCGTATTGCTGGCCTCGCAGAGAGATTCCCTCCATTTCGATACTCTTGGACAGAACTAAACTGGCAAGTGTGATGATAGCCACTTGCAAGTGACGGCAGCGAAGCCAAGCCATGATCGCAATAGCTTATTCATTGCGGCAGAATGTACGAACTTCGGTCGGCTTTATTACGATGTTGTTGGACTTCGGTGTGAATCCCGTCTTAATGTATACCCTGTAATATATTTGATCTCCGCACTATTGCTCAATTAGACAGCCATATAAGATATAACACGCACTTTCGCATACAACCCAAGATTTCAAAAATCCAATGAGTTGGTGCTAACCAGCCAGGATCAGTGAAATACCTACCGAGAGGGGTATTTGAGTAATAGCGCATAGTTGATTAGTAGTATGCAGCCCCGAGAGACATATGGCTTCCAAATACTCCTCGGGTCTGAACTCTTGTATGTTGGTATATGCTTCAAAGCTGACAAAATTGACTCATATTTGCTCAATACCGGTACGGCGATCGACTAGAGCGATGATCTGCTTGAAGTCTACGCCCGGACATCCAAAAACGCATAAATTGTAGTAAACCTTTCTATATATGAGAAGGAGTGCCCCCGATATGTACAAGATGGCTACGTCCCTATTTAGTGTTCAGTTCGTGGTTGATTTCGTCTGCTGCGAGCAGGAAGCTACTGGAGACAATTGACGACAGGGACGAAGCGAGGACATATCATTAGGAAATTACAAATATTGACAAGAAGAAGAATCGCATACCTCACTTCCAATCAGCCAGCATGGTATCACCCTCTTTGATACCTGCATACTTCAAACTTCCCTCCCACAGAGCCTTTTGCTTCCCCACATCCAAGGCTTCCTGGTTCATTGTCGCTCCAACCTCCGACCCATCCACATACAACGCCCTAGGAAATTCGCCAAATTTCTTGTCGTCAAAACAAACTCTCACAAGATCATCCCCCGATTTCGCTGCTGTACGGACAAAATGATTGGGCCAGAAATAGCTGAGTAACGGCGCTAGATATTGAAAAGTCCACATTGCAAAAACAACCGCCATAGGATTATTACGTCCAATTGAAGTTGACACCCAGCCAGGATCAAGACCGAGAAATGAGATGTTGGAGAGAGCGGGATCGCTATCGAGTCGCCGTTGAAGCTCATGCCTGTGGCTAGTAAGAGACATCTTAAAGGGGCTCTTTAAGCACTTACATAAACATAATCATTAGCACTTTGCTCATAGCATATCTTCGCTGGGCGGAGTGGAATTCTTTGTCAATGGACTGAGTGCCCCTAGCAAGCTCGTCGACAGTAGTGAAGAACCTCTTTTGTTGTTCTGTTGCGTAGTGCGATCTGTTGGGAATCCAATCTGGAAAGATGGACGTGGTTCCGATCAATATGATTCGACCATGCTCTTTATCCATGCTTTGCAGAAGCAAAAGCACAAGAACAAAGTTGTGAAGATAGTTGATGGAAAACACCCGTTCCAAACCATCTGGGGTGAAGTTCAATGTGGCATCTTGAACTCCAGCATTCAGGACCAAGGCACGGATTGGCGGTAGATTTCCTTTTGATACACGCTTATTTATTGCTTCTGCTGCTGTGCGGATACTTCCAAGAGTACTCATATCTAGAGGTACGACCTCAAAGTCGTGGAGTGTTAAATCATGGTCATGGACTTCTAGTACATGTTGCAAATTAGATGCAGTCGCAGGGTCTCGAACGGTGTAATACCCTTTGTATTGTGCGGCATAAGGAGATTCAAGAAATTGAGAAATGAAAGCCGTTGCTATGCCCCCGTTCGCGCCTGTAAGGAGCAAGGTCCCTTGAGGTGACATGATGCTTGGGCAAGTTGACAAGTATAAGACGGAGATATCAAGAAGGGAAGAGAGCAAAAAGGCGAGCGAAGGAGAGAGGAACGGCAGGAACTGGAGATTATCTCGAGTCGACGATATGAAGAATGGAGGTGGCCATGGAAGATCGACAGACCAATACCCCAATATGGTACTTAGTGGTGCAGCGTTGTTTGGCACTTTTGGGGGCGAAGCGAGCTGTGCACACCAAGCCCGATACACTCGGCACGAGCTTACGTGAGGCACTAACAAGGGGCCGAGTTTGATCTTATTGGTGATAGCAAGCCAAGTTTTACCCAAGATTTCTGGTTAAGACTTCATCCCACTATGTCATTGTTGGGTGGTGAGAGTGTGGACGTGGAGAAATGTTCCAACTAAGACAAGAAATGGCCGAGACAACGGACACGTGACAAAACCCCAATGATTGTGTCAGGTGACGATATCACGTGAATACACTTATTTAAAACAAACACTCGCTAAGTTCCTAGGAGTTTAGCGAATGTTCTGAGATATACACGTAACTTCACTTTTAACTACTTTAAATACATACATCCTTAACATTACATTTGCTTCTTCGTACCCGACGAGTAGTCGATTAAATAGATTAGCTATTATATCTTTAAACGCTCCTAGATACGGCGAGGATAAGTAGACTCCTATTATAGTAGGAGAGACGGATATAAATTTTAGTAGTCCGTTCCCTCCTAGCGACTTAGGCGTAAGAGAGGACGATAAGAGCCTAGAGGCCTACCGTCCCGACTTTACGGCCGCGGAAGATAAGGAAATATCTATCTTAGCCGATAAGGCCCCCTTAAGGGGACCTACGATATTTAACCGCCTACCTAAGACTTTAATTACTTAAGGTAAACGCCCTATCGGCCCTAAGAGGCCCTAAATAGAGAGAGTAGGTCCTTTAAATACTCCGCGCCCTAGAAGTAGCGTTAGATAGGTACCTAAGGCTAGAATACCCGCATCTAGGCTAGAACGAGCTAGGATAAGCTAGGATTTAGTATTAGGGGATTACGGTAATTAAGAGCTAGTAGGTTTATAAGATTAGCTAAAGAAGGCCCTAATTAAGAAAGAAATCGCTAGGCTTAAGATAATTAAGGCCGCTATAGAATAGGGTAACGTCGCTACGCTTAGTATACTTAAGTTAAATAGTAGGATAGAGCTTAAGATAAAGAAGCTAGCTAAGAGACCCTACCTTCCTCTAGTAAAGTAGCTAACTACCTTTATATCTAAGAACCGTATAGAGTATAATATATAGGTCTAGGATTACGAAGATCTCTTCGCAAAGTTACCGGTATACTTTTTCACGGAGAAGAAGAAGGTCAACTTCGCAAAGGACTACCTTAATTATAGTAATAAGGAGATCTAGGCGAAGTACTATAAAAGCTTAGAAGGCGTCTACGGAGAGGACCGAGAGTATATATAGGAAGAAATAAAGTCTAGGATACTACGATACTTAGGTACTCCGTTATAACGGAAACTTAAGGCCTCGGAGCTTATTAAGAAGTATAGCTAGAGGAGCGAATAGTCGCCTACTAAGTTACTATACTACTTAAAACTACTTTAGGACGAGGCTAGAGTTATAGATAAATTACTTTAGATCCTAGACTACCTAAATACCTTTCGTCCTAGTATTAAGTTATAGCTAGCTACTACGCTTTCCCTAGACGATATAACCCTCGGTAGCCTCGAAGAAAAAGCCTCTAACGTCCTTTAGGTAAATAAATCTTATCCTTAATAAATCGAGAGAGATAGGCTAAAATTAAAGGATACTATAGACGCTAAGAGTAGGTAAAACAACTCGCGTAAGCACTCTTAAAACGAGGGGGACCATAAGAGACCCTAAAAAAGAGGGCGGGGTTATAGACGACCCCGGAATAAGTTATTCCGGGATAATAAGAGCTAGAGTATACTAGAAGTACGTAGATACTACGCTTACGGCGAGCTAGATTATATTATCCTAGATTACCCCTATAAATCTAAGGTAGAAGCCTACTGGAAGAGGTAAGAAGTAAAACCGGGAAAAGGTAAGGGCTAGTAGGATTAATTCCTTTTCTACTAGCCTATATCGAGCTTAAATCTAATTTGCGAAAGGCCGGAGTAGTCTAAGGACCTCTATCCGTTTTTACTAATAAGTTAATTACTATTAATATAACGATTAGCGATCGCACTTAGCTTGATATATTAGTAGATCTAGGTTCTTATTTAAACCTATTAGATATAGTTTTAGTAAAAGAGCTAGGACTAGAGTAGAAACCGCTCCTACGAGAAGTTGGAGTAACTATAGTAAACGGTACTACTATAATAATTTATAGTATTACGGAGGTAGAAATAACTCTTTCTAACTCTTCCGGAACCTCTCGGACCCTTACTATCCTATTCCTCGTTACGAACCTTAAACGGTACCCGATATACCTAGGTATGCCGTTTATTAGCGACGTTAACCCACGAATAGACTTTAGGAGTAAGGTTTTGACCTAGAGGTCGGAAGAGGAGGAGTTATTCTCTTAATTTATATATTTAGCTATCGAACCTACTAGGAAGTTTACTAAGACTATACTTTCCGGTACTATAGACTATTACATTATACATATTGCCTCTATAGAAGATTCTAAGGGAGAAATTCCTAGTACGTATAGGGAATATACGGATATATCGTTAAAAGAAACATCCTCCTAACTTACGGAATATAGGTACTAAAATCTATCTATAGATCTAGAGCTAGGCGTAAAGCCACCGTTTTCCCCTCTATATAATATATCCGAAACAGAGCTCGCTGCTCTAAGGAAGTATATTACGAAAAACCTCGAAAGGGGCTTTATTAAGAGATCCCGCTTACTAGTAGGCGCCCCCGTACTCTTTACGAAGAAAAAGGACGGTTCCCTTTAACTCTATGTAGACTACCGTGCTTTAAATCGGATTATAATTAAGAATAGGCATTCCCTACCCTTAATTTTAGAGTCTCTTACCCGATTAGGTAACGTAAATATCTATACTAGGCTAGATATTAGGGAAGCCTACCATCGCATCCGTATTAAGAAAGGGGATGAGTAGAAAACTGTATTTAGGACTAAATACGGTCATTTTAAGTATAGCGTAATACTATTTAGCCTTATAAATACACCTGGATAATTCTAGGAATATATTAATATAGCCTTAACGGGATTAATTAACGTTATCTATATTGTATACCTCGACGACATCTTAATCTTCTCTAAGATAGAGAAAGACTATATATAGTATATTCGCTAGGTCCTTTAACGACTACGCCAATATAAGTTATTTATTAAACTTAGCAAGTATAAGTTTCACACTACGGAGACAGAGTTCCTTAGTTACGTAGTTATACTACAAGGGGTTACTATTAATCCGTTAAGGGTTAAAGCTATATAGTAATAGCTAATACCACAATTGGTACGCGAGATTCGCGTATTTATCGGTTTTTTAAACTACTATAGGAGGTTTATCTTATATTTTTCTAAAATTATACTACTATTGGTTAAGTTGACCTAGAAAGCGCTAGATTCGGCTAAAGGAGGATATACCTAACGACGAGAGGAGTCTATAGCCCTAGACATTAGCTTAGAAGGGGAAAGAGCGTATTAGGACCTAAAGAATACTTTTTTAGGAATCCTAATACTAGTATATTTCGATCCTTTACTCCTAGTAAAGGTAGAAACTAATATATTAGAAGGCGTAATCTCCGGTATCTTAAGTTAGCTCTATATACGCCTAGATAGTAAGAAAGTATAGAGACTAGTTAATTTCTACTTAAAGAAGATAATTATAGAAGAATATAACTACGACGTATATAATAAGGAGTTATTAGTAGTAGTAAAGAGCCTCCTCTATTAGGAGAAGTATCTAGACTTAGCTAAGGTATTCGAGTTATTTATAGACTACGCTAACCTTAAATACTTCCTTACTACGAAGTAACTAAACTAGAGATAGACCTATTAGTCTAAGAAGCTCTAGAGGTTTAACTTCGTTATCTAATACCGTCCTAGAAAGTTAAACCTAGCTAATAGGATCTTAAGGAGACCCGATTATATACGCGCCGCCTAGGCCGATACTATATAATATAACGAGCGTAATATTAAAGCGCTCCGGGCTAGATTAGCCCTATCCGAGCTATATTTAGTTAACGCTATTATCCTTAGGGATTTGTTTTTCCCTTTTAGGACTTATACGTTATTCGAGGTACTCGCTATCTACTACGACGACCTTAATACTTTTAGTATATACGCGGTATATACTCGCTCCGGAGCAGGCTTAAAAGAGCTAGAAGAAGACGTCGAGACCGATTTTAAGGAACCGGAAGACCTAGTAGAATAACTAGAAGCCCTAGACAATATATCGCCTATTATTATTTAAAGGAATACCCTTACGCAGGATCTAATTCCGAGAAATGTTCTAAAATCTTATAAAAGAGCTATAGAAGCTCTAAGCCGACCTCCTATACTACGGGCTTTAATACCTACTATAGTTATAGAATAGAGTACTTCTCTAGTACCTATTACGATATAGCTACCGACGCTATCACGGACTATACTAGAAGTAGCCGCAATGGGCTAGATTAAGCCCTATCCGGCTTTAGACCCCGGATTAGTACTTACTAGATATAGTAATAATACGGAGAAGCGCAATATACTTATAGAATATTATAACGATCCTCTTAGAGGATACTTTAGTACTTATCGTACGTACCATAAGCTAGTAAGGAAGTATAGGTAGTAAGGTATAAGGAAGGATATTAACGACTAGATATACGACTACGTACTCTATAAACGGGCGAAACCGTCTAAGTATACCCCGTATAGCTTACTCAACCCTCTTCCGATTCCGGATGGGCCTTGGAAGGAAGTAATAATAGAATTTATTACTAAATTACCTCCGAGTAAGTTTCTTAGGGTTATTTATAATCAAATACTTGTTATAGTATATAGATTCTCTAAAATAGTATACTATATACTATTTAAGTCCTCTTAGGGTGCAAGTGAACTCGTAGAAGTATAGATAAGAGATATAATACGACTTTACGGTATACCGGATAAAATACTATCGGATAGGGGGCTAATTATAAACTCTAAATACTAGGATACTTTTCTTTACTATTTAAAGTTAAGAAGAGTCCTAACCTTAGTATACCACCCCTAAACTAACGGCTAGATAGAGAGACAAAATTAAACTCTCGAACAGTACCTTAGAATCTATTATTCGCTTAAATAAGACGATTAGGCTATATAGATTAGTATTACCGAGTTCGCCTATAACGATAGTAAATATTTAGTAACTAGCTTTACCCCTTTCGAGATATAAATAGGTATACTACCCAAACCCCTATAAAATCTAGACTAACCGCTTAGCGAGGGAGAATCACTACTTATATAGGGCTTAGCCGCGAAAGTTCTAAACTTATAATCTAAATATCGCCGTAAAATCGCCGCCTCTAACAAATATTAGAAGGAGAGAGCTAATAAGAGGAGGAAGGATATTATACTTAACGTTAGGGACCGTATAATAGTATCTATACAGTATATTAGGTTATTAAGACTAAAGAAAAAGCTAGATAATAAGTTTATAGGGCTAGGGTTTATTCTAAGCTAGAAAGGCCTAGATATATATAAAGTATACCTCCCTACGCTCCGTAGAGCTTATCTAGTTTTCTACGCCTCGTTACTAGAGAAATAGGACCTAACTAGTTCGTTAAATCTCCTAGCCACCTAGGAGTTGGATACTATAGAGAGATATAGTAATAAAGAACGAGAAGTAATAGACGTACTTAATCGTCGCCGCGACGTAGTAGATATATAGGAGTATCTAGTTAGATAGCGCGATTTACCTACCTTAGAAGACTCCTAGGAAAGAGTAGCCTTAGTACCACTAGAAGTAATAAATAAGTTCTAGTAGAAAATTAAAGTAGTACTAAGAAGAAGAGGCGGAAACGTACGAGGTCGTACTTCTTAAAGAGGGAGGTAAACCAACTAAAATTTTTAGGCTTTATAAAAAAACTAAAGATTTTAGTAGCAAGTACTACCTTTACCTTAATTTTCCTAATAAGGTTTTTTAATCTACCTTTTTTCCTATACAAATTTAATAGGTTTTAGGTGATTATAAAAGGTATTTAATAGTGTATAGCTAATACTCTCGAAGAGAGTAGGATACCCTAAGAGTATAGAGGTAATTTCTAAAGAGTAAAATCCCTTACCTAATTTAGTAGGATATAGTACTTAGAAGAAAACCTTAAACTCTACTAGAAGTAACTATTTTTTCCTAGAAATTAGGTTTTTAGTAGTTATACTAAGTAGCAGAGGGTAATTAGACAGTAGAAGTTAGTAGAAAAGAAGGAAAGAATACTAGGAAGGTATCTTTTATATAGTAGTACTATATAAAAGATACTAGGTAGTAATTAAGTTCTACTACTAGATTAGAAGAAGGAGAAGGGAGGTTAAATTAAATTTATATTTAATAGTAGCGCTTTAGTATCTTTATAGCCTAATATAGCCCCTTCTATATTATTACTATTTGTATAAGGCCCTTAGGCCGGGGTATATCCTATCTATATAATTTATACGCCTTTCGAACCTAGAACACGCCAACTAGTACTAGTATCCGCTAGATTAAGTAGTACTACGACTACGGCCCCTCTTCTTAGGCTTACTACGCGAGGTATCTTTTATAAGGCGCGCGCGACGCTCGGATAGCGTCTTAGCGGTGCTACGAATTCTAAAGCGTTTCTAGAAGGTTAGTATAGCCTACTTTACGCTAGAAGGTACCAGAGAATATACCTTTATAGTACTAAAACTAGCTCTATTAGACTCTTTATTACTATCCCGATCGCGCTTACGTTTCTTTACCTCCTCCTTAGCTAAAATTCCTTCCTTAGTACGATTACGGCCCTTACTAGTTATACTAGACTAAGTAGTACCACCTTTTCTATTATAAAGAAATAAGGTATTAGTATACTTAGGATAATCCCTAGAAAAATACGTTAGTCTTTATAGCCTAGAAAGCGCTAGAAAGTACTAGAGAAGGATATACTCTCGTAAAGAAGCTAACGTATTACTAGCTATATCCTAAATCTACTTACGTAGCTAGATATTATCCGTATCGGCCGGATCCGGACCTAACTAGATAATAATACCTCTAAGTTTACTATCTTAGCATTAAGGTCTTCGGGAACCTACGAAAAGGTTAGAATAGCCCAAATAGCGCTAAAAAATAAAGTAGAAAAACTTACTTTAAAGTAATATTTACCCTTATACTAGTAGTAATAGTAGCGATTAGCTTATTTATTACCAGATTTATATCTAGTAAAGTTAGTACGACCTAGATTAGGCTAGAAAGTACTAGAACTTACCTCTTAATACGCTTCTCGTCCTAGGTAAATCGGTACTATCTATCTAGGCTAGGAATTTATCTATTAGCTAATTTAGCGAGATATCGGGCGTATAGAGAGCTGTAACGGGGCCCGTCGGCCGTAGCTTACTTAAGAAGGGCTATAGCGGAGAGAGGTACTATATTCTAGACTATAGTTAGCTATATTACGCTAGAAAGCGCCAGCCAGACACTTTTAAAAACTTACTAAAGAATGTTTAAAGGTTAATGTTAGTATAAGGTAGATAGAGAAAATGAGCCTATAATTAAGCTATAAAGTTAAAGGCTTGGCAACGTAGATACCTTAGGCTATTTTTAGTATTGTCGCTGTCAACAATCTGAAAATGGGGTATTGTCAGGTGACGATATCACGTGAATACACTTATTTAAAACAAACACTCGCTAAGTTCCTAGGAGTTTAGCGAATGTTCTGAGATATACACGTAACTTCACTTTTGACTACTTTGAATACACACATCCTTGACAGATTGCCCACATGGAAAGCAAATGTCTCGAAAAGAAATAAGACCTGACCATAGGGAAGGAATGGTTAAAACAAATTTCTGAAGTTCGTCTACTAAGCTACCACAACCATCCCTTCACACCAACCCGATTCCACCTCCTCCAGAAGAAAAAATAAGTATGAGTCGCCACAGCTAACAATCCTTTGAGAATGAAGTTCATATCATGTCCAGCCGCAGTAAGTATCCATCTCTCAATGTTATTGTCTGGTGCACCAGGTGTGAAAAACATCGTCTCCATCATATCGAAGCTCATCTGCTGAACTATTGTTGCCCTCTTGAACATGTCCTCTTCGAAGGCTTTGATCTCTTTCGACAACACATGTCTTGCCGCAAGGTCTGAATTGGTGGAGGTTTCTAGATAAAGCGCAGCATTGGAGATGGCGTCAGCGAGTTTCATTGCATCGCTCATTGCGAGATTGACCCCTTCGCCTGCAAAAGGACCCATGAGATGTGCTGAGTCTCCTAGCAAAGTCATACCCGGATGGTGCTTCCATTTAGTGCCAATGGGGAGCATGTAGACATTCCTCGGTATGATTGGGCCATCTGCCATTTCGATGATCTGGAGTAGTTGTGGATGCCATTGCTCGTACTCCTTCTTTAGCTGCGCCTTAACAGCTTCAGAATCTTCAGTCTTTCCATTGAATTTATTGATGTAGTCTTCCGGATGTGCACCCCATGTACTGACATTCAGACTTCCATTGCCGAGCTGCTGAGCCATGATCGACTTTGAGTTGGAGTAATTGAAAGAAGAGCCCCTATTGACCAGTTTGTAGATTTCGGGACATCGCTCTTGGGGATTCGAGATGGATGTACCAATGCCGGAGACGCCAGAGTAGAAAGGTTTGTCGTCAGAGAGTAACGCGCGGACCTTACTCCAAGCTCCCTCAGCACCAACAACAAGATCAAACCCAGCCTCCACATTCTGGTCTCGAAAACGCAGATTGATAACACCATCAACTTCATCCACGCTTTTCAAATGCCATCCCCACCTCACCACTCCCTCAGGCAAACTCTCAACCAGAATCCTCCTCAGCTGAACACGATCAATCTCCGGCCTCCCTCTCGTGCTCTTCTCATCTTTCGTGCCACCAATGCAAATAAACTTCTTCAAATCCTTATTGGCAACCGTGAAAGCTTCGCCATCAAATCTCGCCAATTTGACAAATTCATCGTTGAGTCCACACCTCTTCATCGCCTCCATCCCGCTTTCTGTATGCAAGTCAAGTGATCCACCCTGCGTCCTCGCATCGAGAGATTTGTCTGATTCGAAAATCGTAATGTCAACTGGCACTTCGTTATGGATCAGCAACCTCGCCAGCGTGCAGCCAGCAGGCCCTGCACCAATGATTGCAATTTTGAGTCTTTTGGGCGACGACATCCCGGCAATCCGGCTTCAGCTGTGTTATGTTGAGCTTTAATGATGGGTTTGAGATTTATTCAGGGGAAATGGAGGTCGTATTCCTCAGACTTTGATGGAAGAGGGTATGGAAATTGAAAAGTATTTCGGCTTGTAATCGGAATTGGCGTGAGGAATAATTCAGGAAATGGTTGAGAAGGAGCAACTGGCAGAAGATCAGGCAATGAAGTATAGCTGACCTTTACCAGAAGGAAGTTGGGGGTCATAAATACATTTTCGGGCCCGGTGAAACACCGATTCTCCCGTCTCCGTCCATGCTGCAGCCTGCTGCTGACGATGGTTACCCGTTGGAGTTGTTTTGACGAAGGAACGGGTTTTGAGAAACCCCGAAAAGGAGCTAGCCGTCCGTAAGATTTCGGCGCCGAAGCACCCTCATCATGCGTTCAGAATCTTCAACGGAGAGAATGTGTGCATTGCAAAGTCTGTAGTATTGAACAGATGAAATACCGCATGGTGATCGATCTCACCTCAAACCATAAAGCAAAATTAACGCTTTTCCAAAGATACACTAGCCAGGTCAATTGTATACAAGCGAAGCCTTCATAAAGATAAAGCTCAAAGTTCGCTCAGACAGCCACCCAAAGATCCATCCATGCCATAATCACATAAAGGTGTTCCATAAATCCATATACAAAATTAAAAGATCAACCGCTCAACAAATCCTTCACACTCATACCTCTGCCACCCTTTGGCCCACTCCAGCTCCTCCTATCGGTATTCAGCATCAACAAAGCAGCTGTAGCTTCATGATCGCCCTGCTCCAGTGCCTTAACGCTCCCTGGCCCGCTCTCCTGGGGTCCAAGGGCAGGACTTGTGAGCGAGAAGGACGAGTAATTCGGTCCACCCGCCTGTGTTTGTGGCTCAAACGCTGGAGAAGGCTGAGCAGAGGAATTTGCAGAATAATAGCTGTATGATGACTTGTGCTGGACCGTCGTTAGAGGCGAGGCATGCGAGCTGGGTAGTATAGCAGGAGATATCGAGGGTTGATGGGAATACCCTGTGCTGCTGGCAGCCATTGAACCACGTGGGCGCATGCAATGTGGAGACGGCGCTTCAGACATTTCTTCGTCTTCATCCGAATCTTCTTCTATTGCTGAGCCAGCTGCTGGAGTAGCATCGCTGTATGGTGTTGCTCGGAATGGAGCTTGTTGGCGCTGCTGGTAGGCCGTAGGATCTAGAGGTTGGCATAACGAGTGGGCGGATTTGAGATCTCCTAAGCATTGCTCTAGGTATCTCATATATTCTATGCTAGCTTGTAGAACTGGTTGCCTTGTTAGTATTGGAAATCCTACTATGGCCAGCAAAAACACTCACTAGCAAGTTTGTGCATGTCCGACCCATTGCAGGCAGGGATCATATCCTTCAACACGCCAAACTCCTCGTTCATCTTTGACCTTCTCCTTCGCTCAATCAGACTATGCGCAGTCTTCCGCGCAATCTTGCGTCCTGCCGCAGTCGTCGGCCCACCGCTGCTAGACTGCTTCCGCTTCGACCCAGCAGTTGTCGTGGTATTCTTTGTGTTCGTTGGTTGCGAGCTAGGAGCTATAGCAGGGTGGTTCTTCGCAAAATCTAGACTTTCGTCCTGTGCCTCTGTCTGGCCTCTTGGTTTCATCTGTATGATCTTGCGCGACCTCGTTGGTGGGGGTGGAATTGTATATCCATTCTGATTGGCAGCATTGGCTTGAGTAGCAGCGGCACTGCTTCTCCTTCGTGTCGCAGATGGAGTCTTCTCTGTGCGGGACGTTGCAGACGGGACGGAGGGTGGTGATAGCGGTCGATATGAAGAATCCGAATTGACTGGGGACAGACTCTTCACGGAAGTGCTGTCGCTACTGCTGGCTGCTATGGCTGCCGGAGGGAGAGAAAAGGCAGAATCAATTTGACCAGTAAGACTGGCCCTCTTGCCGGGCAATATCTCGGTGGAAGGCGCTGGTGTGGGGAGGGATGTGGGAGACATGGTGTGATAGGACATGGCTGGTGTAGCACCAAACAGCCACGACAAGAGATAGAATTCAAGGGAACGGAAGGCCCAGCTGGTCGTGTCTTGCAAGTCTAGGTGACATGTTGTGAGCGAGGGCAAGAGCAGTCGACATGTTGTTTGCGTTATCCCATCCAAGCCTTGTGCTCGTGCCTGCGGAGAAGGATCGATCGCGTGTCTGTGAAGTCTAGGAGGGCACGAGACATGATGCGGGATGCTGAGTGGTCACCTCCTCGGAGGCTGATGGCTCTTGCCGATGGTTTGGAGTGTGGGCTTGATCCACGCAGTTCATTGGCTGCGTTGCCCTTCGGGCCCTTAGCCTCGATATCGTTATCATCAAAAATCCCTCCCCATCAATTTCCGCTGTACAAGCGCTTCTGTTCCTTTGATTCGGATGGCATTGGCGAGAGTGCTTTGATAAAGTAGTCTAAAAGCTTTCTAGGATTCAACAATGAATCCTGCCATGAGTCTTTGTCAGTCTTGATTCGAATACGACAGCGCTGAACGTCATCGAGACCGAGTTAAGGGACCGATTGCAGCAGCGCACGCGAGCATTTAGGACTGCGGATTGGAAGCAGAAGATTCACCCTTTCTCAACCTGCTGCAAGACGGACCATACCGGGAAGTGCATAACAGCCTTTAGACCTCCACGTGTAATAGCGATTCGATAATATGGGGTGCATGAACACTCCCATTCCTCAAACCCTCCACATGTTCGCTCCGAGTTGTTGACAATTACCCTGTCCATCTCAAACGCATCCAGCTGTACTTTTATGGCACTGGGGAAGAGCTAACGAACGGGAGTCAATTTTCTCTGAGCTCCAAAGACTGGTCATAGGTGGAGCACCATTTCGTACATCCACCGTTCGAATTGCGTGTCAGAAGATAGTTTTGATCAACCGTTGATCGTCCTTTCATGGGAGAAGGATTCTAGCATCCCGCCGCAGTGATTCGACATACCACGGAAGCAATCATCGACCCAAAGATACAGGAATTGAGTTTCCCATACCACAAATCCATTTTTGCACACTCGGCGACGAAAGGAAGTGATGGTAGTAGTGTCAGGGAGGTGCTTGTTTGCACCTCATAATATTATTCCAGCTCTAGATCCGCTCTCGCTTAGATCAATCAATACATGATGAATATTCAGAACAAACTGACAAAGAAGACGATAGAAAATGCCGCCAAAGTTCTCTCAAGTGGTAGTGCCGGGGTGAAGTTTTTTCGTGGGAGTATTCTCCTGCCAGTTCCCTCCATTAAATTAGATCCTTCTCGCTGCGTTGCTGCGTTTCCAAATATTCCCAAGACCTCGCTGTAGCTCCGCGCTCGTATTCCATTCCAACCCAAGAAAAGTCATCAGAGTGTATTAAAGATTATAAAGTATGCCAGTGAAGCACTGCTGTCGACAAAAGGCGAAAGGAATGCGACAGAAAAAGATGAAAGATCCAGTATACAAAGACGTCCACGCTGAAATAGGACTGAAATGTTCCGGTTTTTTGTGCCAAGAATCTCTCGTACTCAAGACAGGGTTGAAATTCAAAATCGCAGCAACTCCAAGAGACCGGGTATATGCAAGACAAATGAGATATGAACAACAATTCAACCAGACGTTATAACATAAAAGATCTTTCCCAGACCAACGAACTAGCCATCTCCAGGCTACGACTTGGTCGCTGTCGAACCTTGGAAATCCTTTGGCCCCGTGTTGGAAAAATGGAACGATTTGGGTACGGGATCGTTCCGAGGCGGAGACGGCGAGCAGCTGGCACCTTGAGGTGGTGAGTAATGATGAACAGCAAACTCTGACTTGACAAGGGATTCGGACATGGTCATGGGGTAGCCATGCATGTTTGGATTGATTGCTTGTGGGGCGAATTGAGGGATGCTGTGAGAATTGAATTGCATGGGGTTGCTCATTTGCACTTCGCTAGTGTTGTCGAAAAGCGGCACTGGTGGCCAATCTTGCTGAGACTCTACGCTGAAGTTGTTGTCCGGTAATGACGGTCGTCGAAGGTGGGACTTGGTGTCGTTCATCGACTGAGCCATTACCTGTGACTGTGGCATCATAGACGTGTGAGCGAATGTGAGTTGCGTGGCTGGCGCAGACTGTGGTGGTGTATCGTGATACATAGCATGTTGACGGGCATGCATGTGAGTCCTGAATTGCGCATATTGATCCGTGTCTAATGGTGTTCCGGGTGGGGAAGAGACGTTCAGAAAGAGTCCATTGTGGAATGACTCTTCATGGATAGACACGCTCGGGTTGCCATCAGAAGGATAAAGTTTGACTGCGCCTTGTGACTGCCAGTGAGGGAAGCGTGCAAAGTCGCTTGGAGTCAAGGGGGTTGGTGGAGCCAGGCTGTTCGTGGTGGCGGACAGCGGCCCACTCGAGATCGTGGATACGGAGTAGTTGGAAACGTGGCGTGCATACTTTGGCGAAGCTGCTGCTTCGGCAAACGAGAAGTGCAGCGGAGACCGCTGGCCGGAGGCAGCAGACTTGGAGATGCGCCCGACACCAGTTGAACGTATCCGTCGAAGTGCTTGATCTGCAGGTGTGGCATGGTTTGCTCCAGGAGAGCCGGGCATGCCTGCGCTATACGAGGCGCTGCGTAACGCTGCTGGGCCAAGGTTCGCAGGGCGCACCTTTTGCCGCCGTTCGGCCAGACTAGAAGGCGGTGGTTGGGACGAGTCGCTCGACTCTGCAGTCTCCTGGTTGGCAATGTCGACGCTACTCATTGAGTCTGCAAGAGCGCTAGTAGATGATCCTCGACGTCCAAATGCCTCGGCGGGGAGATCTAATCGGGCATGGGAAGCAAATTCGGACTGGTCTCGGGGAGACATTGATGGCGCAGAAGGATTTTGATGTGTGTAAAAGCCCTGTTGTTGTCCCATCATTTGCGCTGGTGACCAAGTTGGTGTGTGTTCGTCAGTTGAGTCTAGCGGAGCGAGAGGACTATCTGCGGGTAGCGACAGCTTTCGATCATCGGACCAAGGATGTGAATATGCTGAAGTCAACGACGGCATGTTATTTGGGCTTTCAGAAGCAGACAGCGATTCTGGGCTTTGAACGTCTTGGGCTGTGTCGATGTATGCTGGATAGTTGAGTCCGTGGAAAGGATCAACAAATTCGCCAGGAAACTGTTGCATTGGAAATGAGTCGCCAAAGGGAGGGTAATTGCATAGACTGCTAGGAACTGATGCCATGCCATTGACAGATTCAGAAAGAGAGTATCCGGCTCTGCGCAAATTGATCTCGATGCCTTCTCTTGAGCCGGCCTGGCTAGTCTCTATGATTGTTGGCACTCTGGAGGTGAAGTCTGGTGGATTTGAGAACATGATCGCGCCGTCATCCACACTGCCGGAAGGGCTGCACGATACCGAAGCATCTCCGGAGTCTCTATTCGATGGTACCACTGCGTGCGGTATGAAATACTCTGGGCCAGAGGATGGGAGCGATTGATGTGCTGCATAGAAGTGCATGGCATGTTGTTGTTGTGTAGAATTCCATGCGGCAGCGGCATTTGCCTGCTTCTTTGCATCCTGCTTGACCTTCGCGCGCCGATTTTGGAACCAGTTCTATCTCAAGGGTTAGTAAAGCGGTAGTGCAGATGGAAAAGGTGCGCCATACGTTGATTTTATCCAGCGGCACACCAAGATTGTCTGCGAACGTCTTTTTTGTGCTTGTCGAAGGTTTTGGTTGCGCTGTGAAATGCCTCTCCAAAATATCGTGCTGTTCTTTCGTGAGCCGGGGTTTGACATCCGGGCATACTTGAATGATGGTTTGTGGGTGCTGTGGGTGATCCCATCCGCTGGGGGCGCCGTAAGAGTCCATCTCTTTTGATCGGCCAAACTGGCAATACGTATAGACGATGGATGGCGTAGTACTCTTGTCGATTAGAATAATTAGGTGCTGCTGTCCGGACTGCAAAATTTTGTGGAAATCGGGCAGTCGATTTACAGGCAGCTGATGATGGGTGATGGTAGCGAGAGTTTGGTATTGGTAAAGTAAAATTAAAGCAAAGGAAGAAACGACAGAGTGAAAGCGACCGATAGCAAACGTGAGCGAGTGTGTTGACCGTGAAGGTCGTGGAAATTGCAGTCCTAAAGCATGGAATAATTAAGGACGATGGAATTCGAGGGGGAGTGAAGCGACAGAGGCTCACACGAAAGCGAAGAAGAGGAGGCAGTGTCTGCGAGGTGACGGTCGATGGACCTGTGTGGTCCCAGCTCTGCCTTCACCACAGGACAAGGTTCTCAGGGCTGAGCAAGCCTGATCATTGGCCCTGCCAGCAGTGAGACCTCCAAAACTGCTCCTGCCTATTTTTAGGAGCGTTCGCCTGCAGGAATTCCCACATGCACGACAATGGATATGTCACGGCTTCTTCCTCTTGTTCGAGGCACTTTGTCTGTCTTTAGCAGAGCTTCAGAGCTGTTGTAGAGCTCTTCAGACTCCTCATTGGCATTCAGATCTCTGAGAGTCCCTGCCCACGGACCGCTAACTGTCGATTGAGGCTTTCCGGTTCAGGAGAGACGGGAAAGTCGCTGAGCCCCGCTGATTGGTGACAAAGGGCGCGGGAGACGCTCGCCTCTGTGGCTTGCAAGGTCAAGGAGTCTGGATGTCTCCACGGCGTTACAACCGATGACCCGACTTGCTCCCTTCTTGTCTGGTCTCGTTGTGGCCATGCTCGGAGAAATATAAGGACGAATCCTCATCGCCTGCTAAGGGGAAAAGGGCATTTTTCGTCTCGCGTATTTGCTTCCCTCAGCTCCAGACGGGGCAACCAAAGTTGAAATCAACATTCGAGTCAGTTCCGGCGCGTGGGATAGGAGCAAACATCTGCCGTCGTTCACTGCGTTCACGCTGACACGGAATCTCTGGCGACGAGCCTCTGCTCCAAGCAGGCTAACAGTGATCATGGATGATTCCGCAAGGGACGACTTCCGTAGAGGGCCGTAGAAAACTTGCACACCAACGCGTGCCCATCGGAACCCTTGTTGACGGCGGGAACGATGAAATTGCCGCGTTGATCAATCAGCGGACACTAGCACTGAAGAGGCTATGAGAGAAAGGGGTTGAAGCATTCACATTGTTGTCCACCACTCGCTGGTCCCTTGCAGAGACAGCGCGTCTGTCGCTGTCGTGCAGTGTCTCTCATCTGTAACGACAGCGAACAGTCCTGTATGCAAGGCATACTTTCACTGCCTGATGGGTGTCAAGCCTTGAACTCGTCAGGTGTTCGGGAAGGCCGAAGATACCGCCCATCTCATTTCCACACGGAAGGCAGAGGCGTGAGGAGATGATTTGAGAATGCTCCGCCAAGACCATGAGGAGATCAGATAGAGAGATCAACAGAGTCGCAAATCCTCCAAGATGGAATCGACAGCAAACTTTGCTTGAATGGGAACAGCTAACCTGGCGATTGTACTCACCGCCCGTCGATACCATGTCATTTGTACAACAACACTATTGGGGATGGACATGACGCCAGGAACAAAGAAACGTGAAGAAGATGCTGCAATTCCTTTTGCTGCATATAGTAGTCGCGCCAATGAGAATTCTTTGCGCATTGTTTTGACGTTCGACTTTCCTCACCCGCCAGGAGATGTTGTTCGTCATTGCTCGTTTTGGACTGGAAGGATCACTCCATCAACCGACCTCGCAGGTACTCGCTTTTCTTTGCATCTTCACCGACAAATCAATCGTCAACACGACCCGCCAAAGGTCACAACCACCTTCGATCCTGCTCGTGCTTGTACCGAGCTTCGTACCTATCTATCTCTCAGCCGCCTCAGTTGTGTAGCAAACCCAATCAACGGACCCAATTGTCGCTGCTGTTTTTGTAGCACAATGTGGGCACGAATCTTGCACCACTCAAATCATCTCCGCACGCATCTTCTGCGGCCCTCTTAACCGTGTCTCGCATGCGGAAGTAGTCTCTTCACCTCTAGTGGCTCGTGGAGACTAAGTCGAGACGTGTGATAGGAAGCGACTTTGTACTGGTCAGGAACGTTTGCATACAACCAACCACCAAGCAAGGAACTATCTCTCGATTCTATTTTGGGCACGTCCAACTCAACAACCTGCGTCTTTTAACGTGTCAGGTTTCTATGCATACAAAATACGATGCGACTTTCTAGAAACGCATATCGAAGCGTGCGAAGATATGTCTCGTGATGCAATGTGCACACCATCCCACGCTGTACAAAATCATTACACCGGGTTTTGCGCTCGAATTCCTTGCTTTGGAGCACAAAAATCCGGAGTTCATTCCACCAAGGCGTCAGAGATCTCCACGCTAACTTCTCCATTCTTCCTATCATAGCCGTTCAGTCCAACACTTTTCATGTCTCTGACGATCCAATCCGCACCGGCTTCTTTCAATTCCTTGACCGCGTGTGTAGTCGCCAATGCAACGACCCTGAATCCGGCCGCTTTCCCTGCTCTCACACCCGCAGGAGCATCTTCCAATACCAACATATCGGTAGCATTGGTCAGGCTGAGTCTATCGCGACCTAAGCTGTAGCACGCAGGGTCCGGTTTCCCCCGTTGCACGTCTTCGGCAGTCACAAGGTTCTTTGGATGTGCGAGCTTCATGACTTCGATCCATCCGGTGACTAAGGGATGTGTGCCTGAAGTTACGATTGCCCAAGGCGCGCCGACCTTTTCTAGCTCTTCGAGTAGTGCTCTCGACCCGGGAATTTCGACGGCATCAGCACCATATGTTTTTGGTATCAAGCCCTCAATGTGCTGGACGTCTAAACTGTGGATTAGCAAGAGCCATGCTTTCTCTGGTGTGTGCACAGTTTTGTTGATCAACTCTTTGCCCTAGACAATGAACAGGTATGCTATTCCATATCGATGGCGATAAACTCCTGTCAACCCGAAACATCCAGCAGCGGTAGCTTCAGGATGCCCTCGCCAGCTTCATAGGACAGGAAGGACGCGATGCTCAAGGTTGACAGGGGCAAAGAAGTGGTGGACCGATTAGAGGCGAGACTTACAGGCCATGTTGGCTTTCGATGGGTCGTATTCACGCAAAACGTCGATACTTCTTCGACCGTGGCTGGTTGCTAGAATGACTTCGGGATCCACTCCAAGCTCCTTTCCTATGCTAGACGGACGAGTGAGTGATGTGGACCTAAGAATGGCTTTCAGACGTGTCACCTCGTCCAATGCTTTACGATGGCAGCGGTTGAGTCTATGATTGTCCCGTCCATGTCAAATAGCTGTGATAAATTTAGTATCTTTGTACCTGGTCTGACCAATCACACTCACGAGGCCATGAAAGACGTGGGTCTCTGCTGGCGCAGAAAACAAAGGTTGTTCCGCGATATCTGGCATTGTGTTTATGGAATGAATTGAGAGAAAGAGTAGTTGAATCTGTAGTGAATGGATGAAGCAAAAAATCTGATCAGTGAGAGGCAAACGCAGCTTCTATAAGATTTGAACTTTATCGGAAGGAATACCTAATTGATTCCTTCCTCACCTGTTCCTAAACGCCGAGCTCCGACGCTAAGATAAAAGTGAAATCTTGGCGCGCCAAGCTCATGTCGAAAAATTATTATGAACAACTTCATTTCGCTGTAAACCAATCCAAATCGCAAACATGCCTAAGGTCGGAAGTGCGTATGGCCTCAATCATAATACGAATCAATTACTAACAATATCGAAGAACCCACTTCAAAACGCCAGCCCGTGCGGCTGCGACACAAAATCGAGAAGGCCTCTGCTGCAAAACAACGAAAAGAGCGCCGCAAGGCAAAGGCAGACCCAACATGGCGCACAAGACTAAAGAAAGACCCTGGTATCCCCAATTTGTTTCCTTTCAAGGAGAAGATTTTGCAGGAGATTGAACAGAAGAAACTGCTCAAGGAAGAGGATGCACAGAGAAGAAGAGCAGAGGCAAAGGCGAGGAGAAACGGAGTCGTGGGAGAGGAAGAGGTGGCTGATGCTGGAGATGAGGATGCTGACGCATTACGAGATTTTGGAAGTGAGGACGAGGGCGGAGAAGGTGTGGACATGGATGTTGACGAGTCGAATCCTATGGCTGCGCTGCTGGCTTCTGCGAAAGCGAGAGCTGTGGATTATGCACATGCCGGAGTAGAAGACGAAGACGCCATGGACGAGGACAATGAGGTTGAATGGGCAGGTGTCGAAGAGGGAGAGGCACAACCTACAGGTCAATCCGGTCGAGGAGACTCGTCCCGAAAGGCATTTGACAAAATATTCCAGCAAGTTGTTGAGCAGGCAGATGTAGTGCTTTACGTTCTCGATGCTCGGGACCCAGAAGGAACACGATCAAGAGAGGTTGAGCGACAAATCATGTCCGCAGCAGGAGGCAGCAAACGTTTGATTCTGATCCTAAACAAGATCGATCTCATCCCACCACCGGTCCTAAAAGCATGGCTCGTACATCTCCGCCGCTACTTCCCAACACTCCCAATACGAGCTTCGATGGGCGCACCAAACGCAAAAACATTCGACCATAAACAACTCACTGTCAAGGGAACCTCAGAAGCTCTTTTCAAAGCACTTAAATCATATGCGCAATCAAAGTCACTCAAGCGATCAATTTCCGTAGGAGTCATCGGATACCCCAACACCGGAAAATCATCCATCATCAACGCACTCACATCCCGCATGGGACGAGCGGCGGGAGGTTGCCCGGTCGGAGCTGAAGCAGGTGTCACAACGAGTCTCCGCGAAGTTAAACTCGACAACAAATTGAAGCTTCTCGATTCTCCAGGAATCGTATTCCCGGTGGCTTCGAACGCCTCCAAAGCGGACAAGTCAGAGGAACAAGCTAGACTTGTCCTCCTCAACGCGGTTCCACCAAAGGATATGGATGACCCAATGCCAGCCGTGACACTTCTTCTCAAACGTTTAGCAACATCAGAAGAGATGTTCTCCAAATTGCTGAAGGTCTATGATCTTCCTCCACTGATGAGTATGGATGGTGACATCACCAAAGACTTCTTGATCCAAGTTGCTCGAAAGCGTGGCCGCCTGGGCAAAGGTGGTGTGCCAAACTTGCACAGCTCAGCACAGGCAGTCATCACCGACTGGAGAGACGGCAGGATTCAGGGTTGGATGGATGCGCCAGTGCTGAAGATTGCACCCGAGAATGCTGCGCCTGAAGATGTCGCTGAAGGTGTTGATCAGAAAAAGATTGTGAAAGAGTGGGCTGCAGAATTCAAGTTGGAGGGATTGTGGGGAGAGAGTGGGGAGCCTGCTGCTGCAGACAGCACGGCTATGGAGACTTGATTCGGTTCAAACTGGTACTGGAATTGAGGGTTGGCGTTTTATGGGAGTTTGTGGTAGGGACAATGCCTTATGATTGAATATCATGTGACCTTATTTGACAGTATTCAAAATCGAAAGTGATTGAGACTCCGGCTCTATTGCTTGATTGCAGTCGATGTTGCAACTTAGCAATCCTCTGACCCTCTTTTCGCCGACCTACATTTAGAGGTAGGTCTTCCTTTGAGTTTGTTTCTTTATTGACTCATGAAGGAGATAGAGACAGTCGCATCGACATAAGCATTGCAACCACCGAAATGCAACGAAAACGAAAAGGCCTTAACGGGCGCAATGTCGGAACTACCAAAACCTTCTCCTATTGCACTGAGTTCACCAAGCTTGGATTGGGTTCGAAGATTGTTTTCTCTTTTAACGATCGTTGCCAGTCTATTCGCTACCGCTGCTATAAATCACGATAGAAAGTAGGGTTCGATCAATGTTTCATTTGTTTGGAACACCCGCAGTCGAAGGCTCGCACGTTCAAACCACATTCACGATATATCCCACGAAAATAACCTTAGTGTGCCATTTTGACTTCTTGAAGATTAGCCAGGAAGTCCACTGGGTTTTCGACGCTTCTGAAGCAGAAATGATGCATCTATTTCGCCACCATGTGAAACTCAAGGGTTGAAAGATATGATAGAGTCATATCAGTGTCCACCTTAACAGAACCAGTGCTGTTCCTATTCATGCGACAGATTGAGGAAAACTTCAATATGCCACACCTCATCGCTCTTCTCTGGCACGCCCTTGCCGTCCACGCCGCGACCATCTACCCTCGCGTACCTCAGACTCTTGCTGGTGTTCCCAATCTAGGAGCTTTGAGTGGCCTTCTGAATGGTCCTTTGGCAGCTTCTTTCGGAGGTCCTGCAGCAAGTGATGCCATTGGTAACCTCTTGAAGAATGGAAACCTCGGAAACATGGCGCAATCATTCTTGCCCGCGACGAAGGTTGCCAAGATTGAAGATCTCAAGCCTGCAATTACAGGGCGTGAAGGAACAAAACGCCAATTGATTCGATTCGGGCCCACGGTGCTGGTTGGCAAAGGAGTAAGTGGCAGGAGTTGCGAGGTCCAAGGTCGATCGATCTAATGTTTTGAATAGCAAAAGAAACCACCAGGAATGTTTTCGCTTGACCCACATGGCCAGTCATCCGTCGGCGTCATTTCCAAGGGTTTATGCTCGAACTGCACAATCCTCTCGGGAAGAACTGGCCTTGTGTTTGAAGATGGTAGATCAGCGACTCCAGCAGATAATGTGTATGTTCACCACATCCTCAGCGTGGATCTCTCCAAGCAAGGGTCAATGCCCATCTCGATCTGCGACTACGCGAATCCCGTCGTCAACGAGACAAGTGTCGTGCCAATGATGCCAGTGTCTGGATTCATCGGACAGGGTGAAGACAATGGCGATACAGCCATCTTCTTTACAACCTATGATGGTTCCTATCCGTCGGGATTCCATATAGGCTCGGATGACAAATTTTTGCTGCAAACAGACCTGGTTAATTACAATAACGAGAGCAGAACTGTCTACGTCACCTTTGACCTTGAATATGTTGATGGCCATGTTGGTGCCGATGCAGTTACGAATCTGCTTAGTGTTACTGGGTGTAAGGTTGCGGAACCGAAGCTGAATAAGACGGGTCCTGCCGTTACGAACAGTCAAAAATTTCCCGTCCTTGAGGATGGTCATATTGTTGCAAGTAGAGGCCATATGCATAACGGAGGAGATGCCATGGTATGAATCCCTCGGCCTGGTCGTCTGAGTCCGCGAACTGACGGATCCAGATTCTTTTGGTCAATGGAAACGAGATATGTACCTCAAAACCTTCATACGATGGCCAGGGAAAGATTTTAGGAATGTCGGGTTGCGATAAGCCCATAGCTGTTTTCAAGAATGACACGGTCGAGCTGAGGTCGGTGTACGATTTGTCCAAACATGCGTTGTAAGTTTTCCTGATTGATTGTGTGTTTATTATGCTAAGCATGTCCAGACGTGAAGGTGCGGATGGAGGCGCATCCAGGGATATCGTTGGTGGACATGATGTAATGGGTATGTTCACGTTTGGCTTCAGCCGAGATCCGGAGAAGAAGAAGAAGTTAGCAAGTCCGACGGCCTAAGTACTGAATGCCCTTGGCCGTTTTCGCTGGAAAATATCTACAGAAAAAGAACAATTCCGTAATGACCTGCATGTTGTTTATCATTTACCTGGCTGCGGGAATCATTCGGGATGCGGAAATTTGGTGGCAGAACGTTGTTTCTGTGTCGTTTTAAGCCCAGAACCATTCATTGTGGAGGAGATTGAACGATCTTTCAGTAACTAAACCAACTATTACTGGTATTGTCCCAAAATTACCTGGTGTCGAATTCGAACCAAATTAGTCCCTCGGTTAACGATCAACAGTCCCAAGATTACTTCACAACGAGGCTGTATTGGGCAAAAGGCTTTGTTGCGGCGACCTTTTGGAGATCTCATATCGAAACTCACCTTTATTGAGGGGTTGACATAGCACATCAACACAGCCTTAAATTTCCTACAATCTGACAAGCCTCTAATCTTTCACTTACCTCTCTCCTCCTCTAGCAACAGATCTATTCCAAGCTAAATCCCCACCGTTTTCAGGTCAGTTCCGCTGCTCGTCTCTTTCGATTTCATTTCGAATCATGCGCCTTTTGTACATGGAAAGCGAAGAATTCCACTTACCCAGGGATTTCATCAACAACATTCCCACATACTGGAATGGGGATGTTGTGGCGCTCTGCAGTCGGTTTCTAGAAGTGTCTATGGTAGTGTATCTGCAGTAGTCTACCGCTGCCTTAGCACTGGCTCTGGCTGGCACTGCCTAGAGCTGCAGGCTGAACCTTGGAGGGAAGAGCGTTTGCGCGTTTCTTACGTCTTGGAATCCGAACATGATGGTGAAGGCATTCAAACTCGAGCACTAGTTCGAAAACTACCTTTTGTTGCTGAGGTCGATTTCGAGTCCTCAATGCAATGCAATACAATACTCGATTGGAAAGAGTTTCGTCTTGAAGTGCCAAACTGCGGCTTTTCCAAGTGTATCTTGGAGCTGCTTGAATCGGTTCGACAGGTGTCATACTGCTGGCTGATAGCTCGTAGTCGAATAATAGGAATAATGGGAATAATAGAATTGATCTACGGACTAAAGGGCGGCTATAAGAATATAATATTCCGGTTACAATACACGAGATAACGGTACGCTTATTTAGATACTACGAATAAATATTCTTTACCATTTATATATGATCAAAATATACTATACTTAATTAGATTAGTTAGTATCCATTATGAACATATATATTAATATTAACCTTGTTGATTGAACTTAAGAATCTCTCGTTCTTATAGCGGTGATAAATTATAATAAAGCCTTTCAAGGCGCCAACTAGCTCTCCGGCAACAATTGTGAGATTGGAGCAGCCGTTACAGTTGCTTATCCTTTTGGTCCTAGTCACTAGGCGTGCCAGGATCATCTTGCAAAATGCACATCTGTCAATCAAAATATGATCGAAACGAAGCTCTTTTGCTAATCCAATGGTATCGATAAGTCGGTTGTGGGAACTTCTCATCGATACCGGAAAATCCGCTTTGAAATGCAGCCAGAATCTGTGTAGTGGTAACATGAGAGGGTTTCTTGGACTTCGTAGATTCCGTGGACTTTGTGGATTCCCTGGATTCTGACTGGGGAAGCCCTCAACAATAAGAAAGTGCGGCGTAAGTTTTCACACTTCGATAATTGTTTTCTGTTTGAATCTTCAGGCGGAGAATACCATCTGCGATGTTCAATAAGCGATTCGGGCGAAATCAACCAATCTTCCTCTTGCAAGTGGTGTGAAATTCGGAGTTTTGACAGTAATTGAAACAATTAATGAGCAGATTTGGATTAGGCACTTTGGATGAAGTTTTCACACTACGAGGTTTCACAAATTGTTCTATTCCAATGGTAAATATCACTGAAAGGAAACATATCATGAGCATGGACTGGCTTACCTATGGGCTTTGATTGGTCTTTATTGGTAAACAGGAGTGTAAGTAATCTCAAACTTAAGATAGCCCCAGTCGATTCCCTGTAGACCCACAACACATGTTACATGGCTTAGTGGAGATTCGGCATGCCTTTGAGGTGTATAAAGTGGACAAGAAGACCGTCAATTCGCCGTAATGTGAGATAGCCGGTGAATCCCGTTGGCGTTTGGCCAGATTCAGGGTGAGGGGCTGGAACAGAAGCCAATAATAAGCGCACGAAAATAAGGTGGCTTTTAAATTACCAGGGACAACTGTCGTAGTATTTCCAATTCCGATACGCTAAATCATCAATCAACAGCTACTAGTTGAACTCACTCCTGTCACATGCTAGTGATTGGTCTTTCAACTCCGGAAATGTAGGATAGTAATCCCAGAATTCATAGTACACGTGAGCAAAGATGTCTCCCTCGTCGTACCCGCCATTCGTGGCATTGCGCTTAAAGTGCATCACAGTGACATCGAGGGAGTTTTGTTTACCGTATGGGTTGAAGTCGATGCGTTGTGGATTATATGAATGTCTGAAAGCGTCAGCAATTATTTCGGTACTAAGCTTAACTACGATCAATCTTACTTATCGGTAAACATCTTTTATCTGCTAAACCCGGCATCCGCGCTCCTAAAGGGTCTTCATGGCTTATGTATAACGGGTCGGATCCCATTGATGTCCAGAACATATCGAACTACAGCATCGAATCGCGCTGGGGTTTATTGCTTATAAAATTCTCCCGTATACACGCTTCAAGACCTCGATGATATGGGCTATTTTGTGCTGATACTTCGTGGATTGGGTGATGTTGATGATATCCTGCTAGCTGGGCGTCTAGTCTGCGAGACCGCTTATAGGAGCTACACAGGTCAGGGTAATATATGTGAAGGACTGATTGGAAGATTAGTTAATATAGTCTTTGGTTTGACTTAATTAAAGTAGTCTGAAGTTGAAGAATTTGATGGTTGGAAGAGAGGTGTCTCTCTGCGGTCTTTGTAGAATAGAGTGATCTCTTGTCGCGATGTTCTTTCCACATTCTCCAGGTGTTCATCTACACAACCACTTACTCGTTGTCCGGCACCATGCGTGTCCATCGTACAGATCAGAATAGCTAGATGTCCATCTAGATACCATTAACCGCCAGTGACCAATAACCCTGTTCCATCTGTTTCTAACGGGAACTGGTGAAGCATGTGCCACGATAAAGCCAAGCGCAGTGATTTTTGATAGAGGAACGAAAACAATGTGGTAATTCTTGAAGAGAAGGTGCATTCCTTGAGAAACGTGGACAAATGAAAGTATGTGAAATAACACTAATTAAATGACTAACCATTCGTATCAGTGCGAGGACCTCGTCCTCGGTCGCATCAACGTCATCAGTTTCGTCAGCTTCTAAACCTTTGGTGGGTTGAGTCTCAACTGAAGCACTTGTACTATCTTGCAACAAGGTTTGAACCTTCTGCATCAGATCATGATATAGAGTCTCATTACTGTTGTTCCTTCTCCATAATAATTCTTCCTTTGCCGTCCGCCAAACCTGCATCGTGAGAGACTTTCGGTTCCAAATTGTTGTTGTATCAGTCGCGATAGTTCCATCGGAACGTTTCTGCTTTGGAATCAAAGCATCTCTCGCAAGGGGGGAAATTAGATCGATATCGTCCGCAGCTTCGCAGGGCCAGCTGACGACTCGCTCTGCGTTTCGATATATGTCACACATACTTTGGACCTGATTGCCTCGCTCTTGTAAATTCACTTGATGGATGCAACCGGTTCGACATTAAGGAGATGGCCGAACTCAGCACATACGATAGATAGGTTAGAGAGTATCAAGTCGGTAGCCCGATTTATTGCATACCATTGTGTGGGTTGGAGATTCGAAAGGCGCTTGCCAATTCCATAGTACTGCGTTCTGTTGCACTTTCTGCCTTTTCTCAGTAAAGGGAGAGCGCCTGCTTGTGAATCAACAACATCAGACCGTCAGATATACGCATATTCGCACATTCCACTTACAAAGTAAACAAAGAGCAGACTCACGTTGGCTTCTGTTCCTCTCCTACCCATCTGCTTCTCCTCGTTCATCACTTTTCTTCTGCTCCACTTGTACACGTTACTGCTCTCGAAACCATCCTCATCCACCCTCTTTCTTTCGCTCTCGCACCAGTGTCGTCTATACCACTTCTTCATCTGCTTCCTTGACTAGCTCGGTACCGACCTCCTCTTTGACTAGGCTGAACTGGCTGACGCATTGCATTGGTGTATACAACTCTTCCACTAAACTTTACACGCTGCTCTCAGTAACCATTGACGCTAGACTAGAGTTTCTCCTTTCATCCTCTCGCATCCATCCCTCTTCACTACGTTCACTCCTATTACTATACACTGTTCTCTTCCCTCGATCTCACCCCATTTACGTCTATACTCGCTAACAGTTTCCAAGCTCTTTCTCTCACAACCTCTGGGACCTCAGTTTCTTTAGGCTTCCGCATCGTTGCCTTCTCGCGTAGAGCAATCGCGCTTGTGCCGCTTCTCATCATTGGTCTAGGCGTGCCATAACATCTGCAAAGGTAGGAAAGGACATGATGAGTTGTTGTTACAATCGGAGGCTAGGGCCAATGAAGAGAGTTCCACGCGATGATTCATGTACCACTTACTCAGCTTTGCTGACACGGGTTTCTGTTCTTTTTAGATGATGGGTTACACCTCGGACCTCAGTTTCTATCGGCTTCTGCGATGTTTTCTACTCGCAAAGAGCAACAGCGCTTATGCCACTTCTCATCATTGGTCTAGGCGTGCCATAACATCTGCAAAGGTAGGAAAGGACATGATGAGTTGTTGTTACGATCGGAGGCTAGGGCCAATGAAGAGAGTTCCACGCACTGATCCATGTACCCCCTACTCAGCTTTGCTGACACGGGTTTCTGTTCTTTTTAGATGTTGTCTTATACCTCGGACCTCTGACGCGTTCATCACTGGTCTCAGGCTGTACGAGCGTTGTGAGGCGGGAGGTGGCTGGGACACATGTTTGAATTTAAAGGGTGTGAGATGAAAATGTGTAATTAGTGAAGAGAACTTTACTTACTCTATGACTTTCAAGATCTTTGGGTTTCTTGTTCTTGGGTACTGATTGTGATAAACCATGGTTCTCTCGCTCTAAAAAGCTTAGGCGCACTATGACTGGGCAGAATCCTTGGTCCAAACCATACTTTGACCACAGTTAGCATGATCGAAATTGACGCAGTTAAATCCGCGAGCAATTTGAGTCAAAAGAAGGATTCGACGAGATTAGGTTGGTGATAGTGAGGATTCTGCCACGTAAGAATAGTCGAGGAACTTGAGTGCTGCCTGAGGCGGCTGCACCTCGTCATGGCTACACACGCAAGGTTTGAACTTCTAGAATTTGAGAATACTGTACACAGCAGAGGAATATCAAGATTCCACGATAGAATAATTATACATAAGCTCTTGAACTAAGGTACCTGTGCTTGCGCGGCGGAGTTATGTCTCGTAAAGTCAGAGCAACTGGTTGCTCGGGCCACGTGACGGGGATACGGACTTGCTATCCCTGCACGGACTACTTTGCTGCTTTTCAGCCTGATTGTGAAGAAGGAAAAAAAGAAAACTCCACAATATAAATCTTTCTAAAATTCTCTTCATCTAACTTGCTTGTACTTGCCTTTACCTAAGGGTATACTCTTTATTTTACTACTAAACCCTTTCTGATTTTCCGGCTCACGCAATGCTTCTAGGTAGGGAGGGGTTTACTTAGTTCAAGGCCCGTGAGCGTGAGTACACGCCTGAGGTGGCTTAGGTTATTAGTGGGATAAGTAGTTAGAAAATGTTGGTGGGATTAAAGGTTGTTGAATTGAAATTTTAAGTAAGAAGAAAAACTGTGGGTTGAGTGGTGGGCCCCAAAAGTCGATGTTGTCTCCAGGGTGTGCCGATTTTGTATTGATAAAACCGAATAACATCGAGCTAATGGAAGCTATCAACGCCATGTTTCGGTGGTATCAAGACGCCGTTAAATGTGACGTCTTATGAACAGACGTTCATTACGATGGAGATGTGTTGAATGGGCTCTATACATATGTATAAGGGTCTCGTATGAAATGTAGTATGTCTTGATTGATTGATCTATCTACTGTTCGTGCGATGAGGTCGCAACCTCATCACCCCTGAATACCCCTGCTGGTGGCGTTCCAACAAGATGTCTTTGGCCCGGCTGGATACAGACCCTTTGACCTCACATCTCAATGGCTGCCAGACTTTCGAAGAAGTTGACGGTTTACCCGAGGTTGGACATTGTAAGAACTTCTAGCTCCGCGCTTTGTTGAATTCTATTATGCGGATCGCACATCTCGAATAGGCGATAAGCGATCGCTCGAGAGATAGATCCACGAAATCACTGGTATTCATACTAAAGCCCTTTGAGGAAGTTCGCTTACTCAATTCCAGGCCGACGAGCGATTAGGATAGGCAGAATCGCGTTAGACTATGCCAGAAGAGGACTAAGTCCACTCTCTTTTAGCAAATTTTGGTATATATTTGGCGCTGATCTACGGGGAAGACGAGAGAGATGCATTTATACGACTTGAAGAAGAGATTAAAAGACGTAAGCTGCGTGAGCAGCGCCAGAACGCGCCTGTGAACCAGCGAGCCCAGATAAGCCCCACTTATCGTTGTTGAAATCTTCTGACACCAGCGGTTAATAATGCGAGATCACTTTTGATGGCAGTGATGGGAGAATCGGGATCAGGCAAATCCACGTCTCTCAAGACAGCTAGTGGGTTTGACACAGTAGAAATCGGACACACTCTCGAATCAAGTAAGCTGTCTGCCACGCGCTAATATCGTGAGTGACTATTGATCTGAAGGTACGTCAACAGTACAGATGAATACATTCTTCTATCAAAGTTAAGCATTACACTGGCTGATACCCCTGCGTTCGATTATTCTACTACACCCGAGATGGAGGTGTTGAGAGAAATGGTATCTTGGTTGGGACTTCTGTATCAACGAAACAGAGAGCTGAATGGTATCGTATATATCTGCCGTAGCCGCGAAACATACAGACCTATGTCTATGCCACGAGGCTTGAGGCTGTTTCGCGCGTTGTGAGGTGAGAATTTCTTGCGGAACGTGGTCTTGGTTGAGCGTGAAAATCAGAGGTAGGGGGCCGATTTGCCTCTGGACTACGGCGTCTGGGGTGACATGTTGCAGTAAGGCGCCAGAATGGAACCATTTCGTGGGCAACATTCTGCCTTGTCAATCATTATGCGTCTCGCCAACAACACGCCACGAACGATCTTGGTTCAGCGCGAACTCATTGACCAAAACAAAACCCTAGATGAGATTGTGGCTGCAAAAGTTTCGGTGGGGGCATCATAACGGCATCGACTTTGAGCTCAACACCTTCTAGACCACATAAACAACTGGCGATATTGTACTTTGGCAATGCTTCAGCAATCCTGCCTGTCTACCAATCATCACGTTTAAATCCCTCCATTCGCACACCTTGGCAAGGAATCAAGGATTCCATTCATCAATCATCGGTAGTTGAGGATTCCCCTGGTATTGCACTCTCTTTTCTATCAAACACAATATGGTCTTGCCTAAGTTCAGGTAGTACAGGGGGTGCTGTAAAGCATATCAGATCCGAATAAACAGCGAGGGCGATAAAGTTCTGGAAATCTGAAGAACCATTTCCCCAGAATCTGGCGACTGTTAAAGGGAATACAAGGTACCTGTATCGACTATGAAAAACTTAATTCCTAGCTGTTACCGTGGGAGATTTGGCTCGCAACGCCATGTTGCTGTATGAAATACTTTTCGATGCCTTTTTGTACATACAAGAATTTTTCTTGTCGCTTTGAACCCGCTATGACCTATAGCTATGACCATCATCCACCTCAGGAACAACATCACTTGCCGAGCTCCGCCGAGGTCTCGCGTTATGACTATCGGCATCTTCTTCATCGACAACATGAAGCCCACCCGTCGCTGGCAAATTCCTACGCTCCCAGAACCTTGACCCACCCGAACCACTAGCCTCACTTCCCTGTTCCGTAACCTCCGGCCCGTTCGCAGAAGGCGCAGCCCTTCGTCCCCAAAATCTCGACATGTCAAATGTCCGATACTGAGCGGGGACTTCAGCAGAGAAAGCTGGAGGCCGAGTCGAGACTTCCAAGGCATCGTGAGATGTCTCAACATCGTCCCTTGGATTCGAGTTCCAGTAAATGTTGCGCACAGAAACCACTGTCGTCAACACGAAGAGCAAAGAATTTAACCAGATGAAGGCAGTAGCTGCTTGCGCCTCTCGACATCTCTTCCCCCTATCCCAAGCGTTATTCGTGATCCGATTCTGGACAATATAATCGTAGTTGTTGCAGTTGTGGATGCCCATTGCCGCGGCCAGAGCGATGGCGCCGCACGTGTAAAAAATAGTCGTCAGCACATCTAGAACCGTTGTCGTAACGAGATAGCCCTCCCCTCTGTGAGGGTTGAAGGCAAGTGGAATGAATAGTGACATGGAGAGGAGTGTCCAAACACCGAGGAACATGGCGTAATTGACTTCTGCCGGGTTGCCGCCTGAGGGGTGGTTATTGTCGGTATAACCACCGATGGGCGCAATCATGTTGTAGCCTGATTCCGATATCATATTTCCGATCAAAGCGATAATGATGGCCGCAATTAGGGTTTGGGTGCCCCGAATGAGGGATGATATTGACATCGAGATGGGCATATTTTCGAGTTGAGAAAAAAAAGAAGAGTGTTGAAAAGGTTTGAACTGTAAAAAAAATTATGTGCAGAGAGGGCAAGCAGTAAAAGAAAGAAAAGAGGTCGTTTCACTGCGTACGCCGTATTGATTAGGTAGGGCTTGGTCGGCTGACTATTTCAAATTCTGCCCCGCGAACAAGGCTGAGACCGTGCATGCCTTCAAACCTCGAGCTGCGTGGCTGCACCGGATTCGCAAAAATGTAGCGAGAGCGCTAACATTTGACCTGACCGCAACTAGGCAGGATACAGGCAGAGGCGGCCTGGGGGTTTTTTTTTTTTGTCGACCTTTCCCCACCTGCAAACAACACCGTCCGTGCCCGACGTTGTTCTTTCCCTATTTGCTGTTTTGTTCAGCGCACATGGGCTGTGTATTAACCATAAATTTGGATAGAACCCTTCCATTTCCCCTTCGTCCGACTCTTTTGGATCGAAAGGATCTGCCCATCGTCAGCCTGGTCACGTGACCAGCGCAAAATAATCCCTAAGCCACAGCTTCAAGTCCCACCTTCGTAACACCAACAGCCTTCGACTCAATCTCCTCTCCAGAAGACTCAAATTCACTACCCATCCCAGTTCTCAACGCCAACTTCCTCTCATTCCTCTCGGACAACGGCCTAACCACCGCAACCGTAAACGCAATACAAAGAAAAGCACAAACAGCACAAAAAGTCCATCCCTTAAGATACCTCGGCGCCTCAACAGTCTTGAACACCAAGATTGACGTCCAAGCCGTCGATGATTGGGCAACCAAATTCACAATAACTAAAATGATACTCCTCTCTTGAGTATTCCCGCGACAAATCGTGTTTACCCAAGAGTACAAAACGCTGGACATGGCAACGGAGAAGTATTGCAAGTTGAAAGCAACCCACTTCGCGCTCTCGGGTACTTTCCAAACGGCGAGGATAACCATACCGATGAAATTCATGCCTTGAGCTAGGGACAGCGCACCGGTGCGACCGAGGAATAGATCGCTGGCGAAATTGATGAAGAGAACATAGCCGATTCCCAAAGCCGGCGCTGTCGTGCCCAGCTGATTGACTTTCACGGAGTTATATCGTTTTAGCGATTTAAGCCAGAGGAGGTAGCCGCCACTTCCTGTCCCGCCTGCGTTCCAGAAGAGAATTGACCAGAAGGTTAAAACGTAAATTTTCCAGTCTGTGAAGATGGAGCGAAGGACTTGGGTATGTGTATGGTGGAGATCTTCTGTGACGTCGTTTTTATCAACTTCGAGGCGCGTTCTGGCCAAAGCGAGTTCTTCGTGTGAGAGGAAGCGAAGATTAGGTCGTGCTGGGGTTCCCGGCCAAATGAAAAAGCCAGATATACCTACTGGGATCGTCATAAGTGCTGTGATGATGAACATCCATCTGTCTGTCGTTAGTCATGGTAGGAGCTGAGGAGAGATCCGACTTACCTCCAACCGGCCAGTCCAGCAACGCCATCTAGATGGGCTGAAGTCCCACTCGTAATAAGACCAGCAGTCAAGATCCCAAGCATCTGCCCAACGTAGAATATTCCAGCACGGCGTCCAATCTCGTCTCCTCTATTCCTTGTCAGCTTGTTCACAACTATACACTCAACTCAGAATAAACAGACCTGTACCAAGCTCCGAGCACAAAATGCACACCAGGAAAGAAAGCAGCCTCGAAAATACCAATGAGAAACCGATATGCCAACAACTCTGCATACCCCTGGGCTCTAAATTGCAAGAGAGTAAATATACCCCAGAAAATCTCCAGCAACGGAACGATATAATTCATGGGATACATGGGGAACAAAATCGTGAACGGTAATTGTCCCACAACAGCACCGACGATATACATCATCTGCAAATTGACGAGTTGATTGCCATTGAACCCGAGGTCTTCTTTCATCCCGGCGACGTAGGCATTTGCTGTTCAGTCATGGTCAGCATATGGTGAATATCAAATGGAATGATACATACTCAAATTCGATTGATCAATATACTTGATCCAGTACGCCACAACAGCATAAACAAGAATCAACATATCTAGTTTGAACACCAAAGCCCTCTCTTGCTTAGTATCAGTCGAAGAATACCAATCGTACCATTTCGTTTCCCCATCTTGACGTTTTGAGTGCATATTGGGCAATCTTGACCAACTTCTTGGAGATGAGATTGTTAGAAACTAGATTTTTCAAGGTCGCGATGATATATCTTGCAGATAGCATGACTAGCTAGACTGCAAAGCATTATCTCGTCGATCTCGACTTTTTTCTTGTGATTGCGAATCTGTACTAAGAAGATCACTGCGGTGCTCGGCATGCGGCTTACTTAGGAAATCACTGCACCCCTGCACGTCTCTCATTCGGGTGGGGTATTGCGTGCTAGAGGATGAATACCATCACAAAATGAAAAGATTTGGGACACGGTTCAGAGTCAAGAGGAATGCATTGAGACGATTTATAGGCTGGATTGGGATATAAAATCATGGACCCTGATTCGACTTAACAGAACCTTGTCTGAGAGACAAGGCTGAGTTAAACAAGAGTACGGTCCCACAAAACGCAAAACAGGCATGAGGCCACGTGAAGAGCATTGCGCCATCAGTCCCTTTCCACAAAAGCTAAGAGTCCTACTTCGGAGCGGCAATCCAAAGTCGGTATTTGCGAAGGAGGAGCTCAGCAGCTTGCATTAGAATATAGGATCGCAAGGTACCTTGCGAATGACGTGCGCAGGAAACCAACGAGCATATCTTTCTCAACTGGACGTACTGCACTGAAATCGAATAAATTCAGAGCTGTCGCAATGACTTCATTGAAAAGAGGCGGCGCCGACGTGCTTGAAAATGGTTCGTCTAAGAAACTCAAGGCCAACGGAAGCGAGGCTGAGACCGTCGAGAATGGTTCCAATGGCACAAATGGACATAAAGCGAAGAAGCAAATTCTTCTAAACGCCTTTGATATGTCCACAGTTGGGCATCTATCCCCTGGGCAATGGAAAGTCAGTCATCTATCTGGTACATAAGTGCTTGGCTAATCCCAGCAGAATCCCAAGGACAAATCAGCAACGAAGCGCGGTCTGGACTATTGGATCAATTTAGCAAAGCTTCTCGAGAAAGGCGACATCAATGCCTTGTTTCTGGCGGACACATATGGAGGATACGACACCTATGAAGGAAGCCTAGATAATTGCATCAGGAGAGCAGCACAGTGGCCTGTGACCGACCCTACAATTGTAAGCTCATGAAAAAGACAGGTGGAGGAAGTGCTTACAAAACGCAGCCAATCTCAGCGATGGCAGCAGTAACCACGAATCTTGCCTTTGGTATAACCGCCTCCACCTCTTTCGAACCTCCATTCCTCTTGGCAAAACGGTTCAGTACCCTCGACCATTTAACAAATGGCCGCATCGGTTGGAATATCGTTACGTCCTGGAAAAAGGCTGCATTCAAAGCTATTGGAATTTCCACCCCAATAGAACACGATGAAAGGTACAAACAGGCGGACGAGTATCTTCGCGTTCTGTATAAACTGTGGGAAGGCTCCTGGAGCGACACCGCGCTGGTCGAGGATAAGGAAAAAGACATCTATGTCAGACCAGAGGAAGTCCGTGAGATACATCACCACGGCGAGTACTACGATATAGACACCCGCCATATCGTGGACCCAAGTCCGCAGCGTACGCCATTCTTGTTCCAGGCTGGAACGTCGCCGTAAGTAGGACCGGGAAACTTAGACGTCCGAGAGCTGACAGATTTGCATGACAGTGCTGGTTCATCCTTTGCTTCCAAGCACGCCGAAGCAATATTTGTCACAGCCAATAGCCCAGTTGCATTGCGCCCAAAAATCGACAACATTCGCAAGCTTGCCGCCGCCGAAGGCCGAGATCCCCGGTCCATCAAGTTCTTCAGCACATTTACGCCAATCATTGGTCGCACAGACGAGGAAGCACAAGAAAAGCTGGAAGAGTTGAAGAAATATGCCTCTACAATCGGTGGTCTCGTCTTGTTCAGTGGATGGACAGGTATAGACATCTCCAGGCTCCCACTTGGTAAGGAGATTACACCCGAAGACTCGCTGGAGGCACACAAAGTTACCAGTGCTCTTTCTGGAATTGTAAATGGGACCGTAAAATGGACGCCAGAGTTGGTTGCAGAAAAGGCATCGATCGGTGGTCTGGGACCAGTCGCTGTAGGTAGCGCGGCTACGGTTGCAGACGAATTGGAGAGGTGGGTCGAGGAGGCAGATGTAGATGGATTCAATTTGGGCTATGTAACGACTCCAGGTACATTCGAGGATGTGGTCGAGTTACTTGTGCCGGAATTGAGGAGACGAGGACTTTATGCGAAGCCAGGGGAGAGGAAGGATGGATTGACGGCGAGGGAGAAGGTGTACGGCGAAGGACAGGCGAAGCTGAGAGGGGATCATACTGGTTCTAGATATAAGTACGATTTGTATGAGGAAGATCCTCCGTTCCAGAAGAATGGGACAAAGTCGGGGACAGATTAGTAGATAGAAACTGGAGGCTCATCTCCGTCGATTCTAAGACACCGTCTGATTGCGAAGAGCTCTATCTCGTCTCCAAATCAGGGCTATCCCAAACTCTCCTCGAGGATGTACGACCATAGCGGGTTCATCAACTCTGTCCCATTTTCGAGGGCATGGTCGACAATATAGACCTCCGTAGAGCGTACTTTTACTCTCACAATGCAGTAACAAAGTTTCTACCCATCTGAAAACTGGGTTCACCAAGAATTTATCGATATAGATGTCGAGCTAAACCTGTTGAATTGATCTCAAAAGATTCTTGAGAGTGAATAAAGTTGAGGACGCGTCTGGCGACGCAAGATCTGCTTGAAGCAAATAACTTGATCTACTCAAACCGGTTCTTTTCTGTCAACCTCACAACTTTCAATGCATATTCGACGAACATCCACGAGGACTGGTCTCAATTATCACAGTCAGAGAAATAGAACCCGATTTGAACGACTAGTTGTATTTACAGATAACCGCACGTGATGATGCAGACCAACACCGCCTCTTTGAAAGTACAACACATGAACCATATACCTATGTCGAACAGCTCATATCATTCTCCAAACACGTCCAAATACCCAACCCTATACCATACTCTTACCTGTTACCAGCCTAGAACAGCTCCTCAATTCCCGAAGTTTGGCTTGGGTATTTCCTTCAGTACATGGGAATGACAAGGCTGGGTCTCAACAGCATGCACTTAGCTCCGAAGCATATGCACCTCGACGAAACAGAGCGAACTGGTTCTCTGTGATTCTATCAAGGTCAATTTGAGAACACTGCATCCACAGGAGTCCTCGTGGAGCCATCAGGTCCTCCAACTAGGACAACATGCTCGCATTGGGCAAAACACCAACTAGCACGGTATCGAGCCTTACCAGACTTGAGTCAATAACAGATGATGAAAGCTGGTACATTGTACCGAGCTCGACGAATGCTGGAACTCGTTACTCTGAGACATTGTCCAACACAATTCCTAGTCAACAGAGTCTCGTGTTCAACTCTGATTATCCGCTCGTATCTCGCAAGATTCTAGGCCACGGTGGTTGCGGCTTAGTTAAGAAGGTCACCTCGCCTTGGGACTTTCCTGAAGCAGAACCTGAAAGCATGGCGCGAAAATGTTTCGATATCCGAGGTGTTCAGAGACAGGAGAAGATTCTAGCAATTCAGAAAGAAGTGAGGGTGTTGAGGCAACTTTCTCATCCATATATCGTTAAATTTCTTGATATGTACGAAGAAGAACCTGGGAAATCCGAACACAGAATCTTCATCTTAATGTCCCCAGTGGGTTACGGCGATCTGGAAGCCTTTCTCCATGACGCTTTGCCCTTAATTTCCGGGCGCAACGAACCAGACAAATATCCCAGAAAATGCTGGCCCTCGGGATGCTTTCCCAGGGCCAATTCACGCATATTAGCGATTTCCTTTTAGATTTGGTGGAGTTCCACCCTTTCATTTTTTTCAGTTTTCTTACACCATGGTTATGCCATCATCGAATACCTCAAGTAGAGAGCAGTTGTGTTAGCCATCAATTGGAAATAACAATTATTCAAGAGCCTCCAGACAAACCCAGTACAGCCGAAAACTTTTACGCCATCTCCCTCCTCATATCCAAAGAATACACCATATAAACCATACCACTCCCAATCCCCATCATCACGCCAATAACAACCAAACAGCAACCAAAGCCAAAACTAATCCCAAAAACCACTACTTCCGTTCCTCCTTCACACTCTCAACCGGCCCCGGACTCGCCCAACTATTATAACAAATACAAGTCTTCTGACTCTGCCAAACCCACGGCATCTGCCCCGACTGCCCGGCCCCCGGCAAACTGATATCCTCCATGACACTCGCACACCTCGGACAAACCCTCAACCTCGCCTCCCTACTAAGCGGCAACTTCCGAATAACATCAACAACATGATTCTCATTCCACCTCTTCGTCTTCATGTCATCTGTTAAATTGAGCCACGAGAAATCGTGTGTGTAGATTATGCCTTCGTCAACGTCGTTGGTTAGCTTGGCTATTTTTGTGGTGAGCATTTCCGTGACGCAGGGGAGGAGGATGGAAGGGATAGTGGCTGTGAGGAACATTTCTCGTTCGTATTCTTCGCGTTTGGCGTCCGTTACACCACCGTTTTTGTAAGCGGCTTTTACTAAGGTGTCGACTTCTGTGAGGTACTGCTCGAGTGGGAGGATAGAGACAGGAGTAGCGTGGTATATTTGTAGGAGTTTGTTGAAGGCCATTTTGTGTTCGAACTGGATGCTTGTTTTCGCGCCGTTGGTGGAGTGAATCATGCCGTGGCGAAGGGGACGGAATATCATTCGGAGGAGGATACGGGGAATGGAGCAGAGGATGATGAGGAAGGCGGGAGAGTGCTCTTTGAGGAGGTAGGCTTGGATCCAGGCGAGGTCCTTTTCTTTGCCTGGGGAGCCTTCGTAGGTTGCGTGGCGGATTTTATCGTGTAGTCGGAAGAGTTCATGGAGTAGGTAGACGCAAATGTCTAGGGACCATTTGACGAGTCCGACGAGGGAAAGCGCCATATCTATGATTGAGTGAGTGGTGGATTCAATAGGAAGAAAAGGTATATTGTACCTGCTCGTAAGTTCTCGTTGGAGCGCAGATTCATGCTTATACATAGCGAAATCATTCGAAGGTTGATCGTAATCCATGCAAGTCGGGCAGAGAGTTTCCGCGGGCCTTCTTTATCGGATGAGCCGAGTGTACTCTGTATACTCAGGCACTTGAACAGGAGATGGTGACGATAAAGGCCGGGTATTTGTTTCTGATTCTCGTCCGAGACAAAATCGAAATTGACCGTCAGAAATTTGCAGGCTTTAGTGAGGAGTCCATGTGTTAGAGCTGAAAGTTGAGCGTTAGCTGTGGAAATTACCTAGGTAAAGGCAACACGTACAATCGCTCAGGTCATTGGGAAGGATTGAGAGCAAATCATCGGTACTTTTGTATTGCACCGAGGCCGAGCTGTGCTGGAGAGCCAGGACAGCTGTAACAGATCCATATCTTGCTGCTCCCGGTTAGTGATGGGCCCATTCCGGGTGATCAAAACCTACGATCATCCTCTTTGATATCGTTAAGAGATGTGAGGAGGTATTGCATCTTCTCAATTTTCACCGACCCGTCTGGCTTCAGCATAGCAACAACACATGCGTTCGGTGAGAACGTGGTATGAAGGTCTTAGACATATAAGTAACAAGATTTAATTTCCAGAAGCGGAGTGAGCTTACAAGTGTCGATATTGGAGAAGGCAAAACCACTTTGGGGCATAGTGTGAATTTCGTCGTGTTTGTCGTCTGCAGTGACAATTTCCATAGTATCCCTATATCTGAATTGGATCGAGCCGTCGCTCATTGTAAATGCAAACATGGTATGGTTCCTGATCGATACAACATTAAGTACAGCAGGATGAAGTGAGATATCTGTCAGTCTTCGAAGGCGAGCGCGGGGCTACTAAATTGTCAATGAATGAGGGACGGGGTTTTGACACGCCACTTACCCGGGAAGGTACAGCATTGGCGACCTTTTTCTTTATCGACAAAAGGTCAAAAGAAGAAGCTAATTTGTCTGCCAAGCCAGTCTTCAACTCCCAGCGGCATATCGTGCTGGAAACCTGTTGGTACTGTTGCATCGGATCCAGCATTGCTGCTGGAGAAGGTGTTACCGTAAATACAGCCATGACGGTGCGTTCGCTGGGCTCCTTAGAACCCTGTTCTGGGGCCTGAGGAAGAAGCTCGAGGTACGAGAGCTGATACGACAAATTGCTGTCGATATTTGAAGCACCGTCTTCTCCCTGATGACCCGCTGACAGGCCGACTGGAAAACAAGAAGCTTCTTCTAACAAGGAAGTGACAGTCAATTGAGGTGGCACACCAGGCTGCGATTGCTGATCTTTGGGGTCTGGCTGGTTCCAACTGAAGCTGATTTTGTACAGCTTTAGATCCCCGCTGACCTGGTGAGCCGCAAGTAACAGAGAATTGTCTACCGCATGTTAGATCTAGGTGCCAAGCGCCGGGTCGAAAAATCTTACCAACGTCGGGCGCAAATGAGGCATGGGTGAAGGAAGACTCAACAGCAATCCCAGGACCTTCAATCTCTGTGTTCACCTCCTGCCATTTTCCATCTCGCTGTTGGAACAGCAATCGAAGGACGCCACTCCGAGTCAAGCATACCAAGGCAGATTTCCCCTCGACCGGATTGTATGGGCCTGGAGAAAGATGATGGGACATGTGGAATTTCCAATCGTCGCCAGATCGCTTTGCAGACCAAAAAATACCAGACTTTGCGTTGCTCAGCTTTACGACAAGACTGGACTGATCTGAGTGTTGGACTCACCTTTTGGGTGTGGGGAAACACCGGCAGCCAATGCAAGCCAACCAAGGAGCTCAATTCATCGTCTGGATCATTGTTCGCGGGCCTTACTTGCATCATCTGGCCTAAAGCAAAGCCTGTCGAGTAGATCAGAATGCGACCACAAGAGTCGACAACGGTCAGGTCATTTCCCATATGGCTCCATGTTATATGGGCAATGTGGTGATTGTCGGCAATAGGCGGCCACAATGATATTGGCTTGGTGATGTTCCAAGAGCCATCCTTGGGATCTCGAACATAGGTGTATAGGTGCACGCCCTTTCCGGCCTCGCTTACAGCAGCTATGCAGCCAAATCTCGACCAAGCAATTTTCCTTGCAAAGGATTAGAGGGAGAAATTTGAAGGAGATGTTTTGAAAATGAAATGTTTGGAAAAACGCACTGGCAACAGTTTGAAGCGGCAAGATGGTCGAGTCTCTGCGGTAGGCCTTTTGCAGGAGTGGTCGTAATCTGTACATGCTCAGATTCGCCAAACAGATCCTCCATCAGCTGGTCCTGATCGTCGTCTTCCATCATCAAAGGCATATCATGCGGCAAACAATTGGTGGAGGTGTTTGGTTTGCTGTTGCTGTTGCTGTTGCTGTTGCTGTTGCTGTTGGTGGCCTTTCAGAGAGAGATGGGTGCCGCGAGTCAGGTCATGTATCTTGTCGAAGCGAGTGTAAACAAGCATTCAAACAAAGGCTAAATATCGGGGGGTTTGGCGCATCGCATGCCCCCCAACCTCACGACATCACCTCGACAGACTACTCCGTACAACACCAACACCAACCAACCCCCTTCATTATTCAGACGCGCACCGCACGCGGAACTTTCGCGTCAATGGCAGCAGCATGGGCTGCCAGTAAAAGGAAAATGTCGTCCATTGTCTGCTCCTTCAAAGGCCTGGCTCCTTCCGGTGCTGTCCCCGACAGCGACACCAACAGCATCAGCAACAGCAACACAATGCTCGACTACGACTCCGACAACAGCTCTGCCCTGAGCCTGCTGTCGCATTCACCCTCTCCACCACCCGCCGACTACTATCCTCGCGATTATCCCTCGCCGGCCTCTTCGAACTCGCAACTCTCTTCGCTCGGCAGCACACCGAGCCCTGATGACACTATGAGCAACACTCCACAATCCTCCCAGGCCGAAGACAATTCACCCCCGACAAAGCGAAGGAAACTCAACCACGAGCCCAAATTCAGGGCCACCGAACATCTCGATATCTCCTCTGGCCAAGTCTCGTCGGAAGAAAAGGTTCAATTGGATAGACTACTCAAGGTGATACATAAAAAGCGCAAGATCGTTGTAATTGCAGGTGCTGGCATCTCCGTCTCTGCCGGAATCCCGGACTTTCGCTCCTCCACTGGTCTCTTCAAGACCCTGAAAAGTGAACACAACCTCAAATCTTCTGGTAAGGATCTTTTCGACGCCGCCGTCTACAAAGATAATGACTCGACCACGTCTTTCCATACCATGGTTCGGAGTCTCGCTACCACCACCAGAAGCGCCGCAGCAACTCCGTTTCACCATATGCTTGCTACCCTCGCCCACGAAGGTCGATTGTTACGACTATACACCCAAAACGTTGATGGTATCGACACATCGCTTCCACCCTTGGCAACAAAGGTTCCTCTCGTGCGCAAAGGACCATGGCCTAAGACGGTCCAATTGCACGGTAGTCTCGAAAAAATGGTTTGCACAAAATGCCATCAAACCTCGGATCTCGAACCGGAATTATTTGACGGCCCGGTTCCACCCACGTGCCCAACCTGCGAGGAATCCGACGGTGTGCGTACCCAACATGCCGGCAAGCGCAGCCACGGGATTGGCCGTCTACGGCCTCGCATGGTGCTCTACAACGAACACAATCCTGATGATGAAGCAATCGGATCTGTCGTAAAAGCCGACATGAGAACGCGCCCGGACGCAGTGATTGTTGTCGGAACAACTCTTAAAGTGCCTGGTGTGAAGCGCATTGTTCGAGAAATGAGTGCCATTGTTCGCGACCGAAAGGACGGCGGAATGGCCATCTGGATTAACAACGAACCACCACCTAAAGACCTGGAATGGAACCTTATTGTCAAGGGGCCCTGCGATTTTGTTGCCAGGAGTGCGGCGATTGGGAGATGGAACGATCCGGATCACGTGGAAGTTACCGATGAGGAGGTTCAGAGAATCAAGGCAACCAACAAAGTGGAAGTCATCATCAATGCTTCTCCGTCAAAGAACAAGTTTCTCGAACGGGCCACTGGTGTTCCTACTCCCGCACATAGTCCGCTTCTTGCTCCGATTGACAGGAAGAAGCAGCCCACGATTGTGTCCCGCATTGCGCCAAAGGCTAAGAAGCCTGCGGTGACTGCAAAAGCCAAGAAACCGGCAGCAACGAAAAAGAGGCCAGGGCCCAAGCCCAAGAAAGCAGCAGCAGCAGCAGCAGCAAAACCAGCCGCCAACACGATCAGATTCAAGCTATCAAAACCTGGAGCCCAAGCTGCAGCGAAGGCAGAGAAGCAATTGAAATTGGAAAACACAGTTGAAAGCAAAGCGATCCCACCGAAACGAAAGGTCAACATTAGTGAAGAAGATCCGCATATGCTCCAACCGGTTTCTCCATCAGCTGCTCGCAACAATTCCAGTCCACCCTTTCGCCCGCCATATCACCAAGCAACAACACCACGAAAGTCCTACACTGACGACAATGGCTATTCCCTGGGGTTGCAAATACTGAGTAGTCCTTCGTTGCCGCCAAGGCCGATGTGGTCACCCATCAGCTCTCCAGTCCGTGAAAGCGATTTCAAGCATTTCCCACGTCCTACCACTCCCGTTCGCGACACCGAGCTACCCTTTCGTGAGAGCCCCGAGGAGCGGAACCGGATCATCACGCCTACGGGAGGGATTCCAAAAGGCATGAGCGGTCTCTTGAACTGAATCGTTAGTTCGCAGGTGTTCTGCCGGATGAATGGGGATTTATTTCGCATTGGATGGATGGCATACTGCCTCTGCATTACTTCTCACCACGTTTTCTTTCGATGTACATATATGGCGTTTTGTTGGACTCTCTCTGTATGAGGAGTGATTTGCATTCGTCGATACCCGTTACTCATATGGCGCTATAAGTGGCTCCATCATCGCCTCTTTGCGCCTTTTATTTCAGCCTTGCATGGTTGAGAAGTTCTTAATTATTTCTCTTCTGTTATGAGAGAGGCCTTCCTGCTGGAGGCAGGGGCTTCTTGGGTATATGGGTTGCTGGTGGGTTGATGGATGGGAATGGGGAGGGAAAGGTATAAATAAGCACGCGGAGATATCTTTAGTAATGAGAGAGGCTATTTGATTTGATTCTGTTGCTGTTATATTGTGGTTTTTGTGAAGTGTCTGTTTTGTATGTGTCTCGTTCTCTTCGTTCTTCTACCCACTTGCTCCCTTTCCTACTCCCTCGTACATTCTCACTCCACACACTCTCTAATCCTTCATCAAAAGACAATCACTACCAATATTCACCGTGATGGCTGGATGCTAAACACAGATCATTAGCTTCCCCCTCTCACTTCAAACAAGCAAAGTAAGAAGGAGGGAAAACTCACCATCTTCTTACAACACCCCGCCGTCTTCTCCTTTGGCAACGGGAACGGCAAAACCCCATTCAAAACCGCCGGCCTCAAAGGCGGACAATGAAACGTAACCTCATCTGTATCCGAGGTCGGGGCACGAGCTGCTACGACGCCTGAACAGGTTCACAAAAATTAGCAGCACTTCAACAAACACACAATACCCTAGCAAAATGTCCTCTCAAACTCTCGCCCCCCGTTCCTCTTAACTAGCCTTTACTTTGGGGAACGGTGGAACTCGGGAAGGGAAGTGTAACATACAAGTCTCCCCGGCAATCGTCTCTGGTTTCCCAGCCTTTCCCGGCTTGTCTGGACGACCGTGTTTTCTTGGTTTGGAGGGTTTGGCCTTTGTGCCCGGGATGGGTTTGTATTGGGCGCAGCAGAGGGGAATGGGGTGGGTGGGGGATTTGCAGTGGAAGGATGCTGAGACGCTTAAAGCGAAGAGGCCAAAGGCGAGGAGGAGTTTCATTGTGGTGGTGGTTGAGTTAGGGAAAATTGGGGGGGTGGGAGTTGACCAGAGAGGATAAGGAGCGTTGAAAAAACTCAGAGCGACAACAATATCACGCTTTGGCGTTGTTGAATGGTTTTGTTGAGTGGGTTTTGGTGAGGGTATATCACATCACGACTTGTCTTTCATTGTGCTCCTTCTAGGTTGTTGTAGTTCGGGTTGCATTGAGCACATTTCCCAGCTACCACACTGATCATCATCACACATCAGCATCAGAAACCCAAATCCCAAGCACGCCTCCCTTGTTGCCCTTACCGCCTTCTCTAACTCCCTCACTGGCGGCTAGCACACGAAGTACTTTCTTGAAGTATCGATCCACAATCTTGTATCGAACATCTAGCCACACACCACCTTTCTCGCCGTCATCTTGCGGTACAGCAATTTGCTCGCCAGAACCCATCGGTAGCAGAATAAACTGTATCGATTCCCTCGATAGTGGAAGCAGGTTTAATGTTCGCACTGCAGGACCGCTGAAAGCAAAGTTCTCGCTAATATCCATGTTGAGATCGAAAGTGAGGAAATGTGTCGTTGGGTTCTCGAGCGTATACGTGAGAGCAATGAGCGAAGGATTGTAAAGTTCTGGGCTGTCCACTGCATCTCCATCGACAAGCACGGTCGGCGTCGGTTTGGAAATGGAGGCCAAAACACGAGGCTCGCTGTTCGGCAACGTGTAGGAGTTGACCGGGATCGAGCTGGTGACAGGCACACTTCCAGCTTCAGGTCTTCGCCAGCGAATGATTAATCCCAGATCGACGGTGGTAGCTCTGCGGTCTTCTAGAGACGCTTTCGTGATTTCGATCACAAAGTCTCGCGGGATTTGCTGCTCGGGAGCAATCTCGGTATTTCCTTCCGGGTGGTTGTGTTTCGACCATGTTAGTGTCGCGCCACCGCTAAGAGTGAGGGTGTCAAGTTGGAGATCCTCAATGATTAGACCCTCGTAGGCGAAGCTCGCAAGGAGAGAGGAGAGGTGCCATCGTTGTAGAATTCCTTTTGCAGACTTATCATCCTCCGATGTGGGTATCGATGAAGTGCCGAAGAATGTAGGCCACGGGTCTGGGTGTATCCGTGGTTGGAGATCATAGTTCGCTTCGAATGCACGCGTGATGTTTAGGTTTTCAGAATGCGTTCTCGACACTGGTGTCTCACGATCGCTGAGCAAATGATACAAGACCTTGACTTCGATGACGTATTCGGTCGGCAGTGGTGGTGCTGTGAACTCGATGGTCTCAGTCTTCCGCGTTCCAGCAACAAGCACGCCCAGCACGTGTCCAGGAAGATCTATATCGGCATTCTCCGTTGCCGCTTCCTCCATGCCTGACTTCCCAGACGACAACCAGATGAACTCGTTGGGTCCATCGCGGGTCAGAAGTCTGGCTTCCAACGTGGCTTCTGTATCTTCGTCTTCAAGATTGGCCACCTCAATGTCGATACGAATGGTCTCGTCAGTGTAGTAGTGTTTGTCAATGCGTGGAAAAGTCAATTCCATCTTGGGCGGCCTAGGCAGAATTTGCACCCTTGGGCCGTCTTCTCGATGTACTCTACGACTGCGAAGCCCCGATGGGCCTTGTTTCCACCATAAGGTTTTCTGCTGGTCGTCCTCTGGTCTCGTAGAATAGTTGAGAGTAAATTGACTGGTGGCGATGGAGATAATTATCTCGCTGACCTCAACAGGGCCAGCTTCTCGAAAGACAAGAGGGAATTCCAAGATGATGCTTTGGCCAGCTTGAATGGTCAGGTCAGCCTGTCCAGAATATGATGGTGGTGAGCCTGGTTTCGTGCTGTCTACGAGTGAAATCTTGTCCAACTTTGACTTTAATTGAGCTGGCGCCTCGTCTGCTTTGCTGTGTCGTATCAAAATATGACTGGCCAAGCCTTCGAGCTGAATCGTGACTTCGCTGATTTCAACAGGCGCGCTACCTGGATGCGCTTTTGAAGTGAGAGCTAACTGTGCAATGAGTGGTTCTCCAGCATTGCCGTCCAGGCCATCAAATGTAACGGAAGCGGTCACTGTCATAAGGCTATTAGAAGCGATGCTGCCAATTGAATAACGTTGGTACGTACGAAAAGATATGACCTTGTCCGCGGATAGTTCGATGGTAGCACCTGGGTATTGAGAGAGAGCATTGATTTGCAGCAAGGAGGTTGCGCATGCAAGAAGATCGTATTGTCGATTTCGAGCCAGCGGAAGAACTGGGAAAATTTCATTAGAATGATAGACAGGGTGAACATCACGAAAACATTACCACTACTATAGAGTTCGAACTCCGTTGCCGCAACCACTTTAGCATCACCAACAAGTTTTGCACACTCGTGAAGATTGCGTGTGACTTCATACACCAGTCTCCACCATTGATCTCGTCTCCACGCCATTTGCTCCCACAGATGAAACAGTGAGCTTAAAGCTTCATCGTGTTGCTTTGTCCTCATCAACTCTTTGGACTTGTCGAACAAAACCTCATCAGTCGCGCGTGGCTGTGCTCTTAAGTAACTCGTTGCTTTGTCTAATGCACTGATGATATCCTTGGAGTGGTCATACCCTTGTCGTCCTGGAAGGGGATTTTCGTAATGAGGTTCGGGGCAGAGGTACGTCTCGTAAGTGCCATATCTACTTGCCATTGCCGACGCAGGAGATTGTCCTGGTGGCGTTCGATCTTCTTCTGGAATTTCTAGTGCTCTACGACGCCGCCGCCACGTGTATTTTGCAGCTTGCCGCCACCAATACCCGGGCTGATGGAGATGATGCCAGGGAGGAATACGCTCGCCGATAGGTATAGACTTGTCAAGAGGAGCATAGATTTTCACCTCCGCTCGGTCAGGCTGTGAGAAGACGGCAAGATGAGACCGTTGGATCAGCTCCGCCATTATCCTTGTCCACCTCGATTCCCAAGCTTCCCAACCGTAATTGGTCGTGCCTTTCCCTCTTCTGTCGATCAATTCTCGCCAGCGATCTCTATAGTTTTGCCATGAGTCCACGGCGGTAGTCGTTACATTACTCCAGAGAAGACAGCGAATGATGCGAAATGCCACAGTATCGGCAAGCAGCCTCGCCTCATCCCATCGCGGACTCCAACTTGCTGTAGTCTCAAAAATCCCATCTGGGCCGAGGAGTACCTCCAAGCAGGAGTTGTAATGTCGGCATGCAGCGTCCATCTCCTGGCGAAATTCGGCAAACACGCCTAGTTTGAAATCATATCTCACTGCCCAGCCAATAGCTGCCAAAGTTTGGGAAGTACCTCGAGTGGGAGGTGCGGTAGGCAGAGGAATGCTACCACGATTCTTTTTCCGTCTAGTATGTTTGGTGAGATCTCTGTAGTATTCGACACACATGGGCTGTAGAGTAGATAGCAGTGACTCTACAAACGATGCAACTTCCACTCTGGATGTGCTTGGAGGCATGAAGAAGAAGCCGTTCTTGGGGTCAAGACCAGTGGCGCGTCTGATGTTTGCCAAACGGTCCTCAATATCTTGGGCTTGCAGAATGGTCTTGTCGCTGAGCAGCACCACAACATAGCGAGTCTTGTACTCCGATCTATACAGAGCTGCCTTGATATTACTGATTTCACTCTTCAACTGATTGTCCAGCAGACTGTTTCGGGCAGGATCCGAGGTGAAGTCGAAGAAGGAGATGAATACGGAGGGCACGAAATGCTGGTGTTTGGCAACCCACAGCGGCGTCATGACACCGTCTGGGAAGAGCGGAGAAGCTGGAGTGAGTGGAGATACAGGTGAATGTAGCATCCATGGCGGCGGAGATTTTGAATTGGGAGAGCTTGGAGGGTCTATTCCCAGAGCGTCTGAGGGAGGACTGGCCTTGTGCGGCGGGAGAGTGAAATCCTGAGGTTGTTTAGTGGAATTTTCAAGAATGTATATCCACCACAACCTACCCGTCCGACAGCGCGAAACTTGAATCCCAACAGAGTACTCTTGCCCTGTATTGGCTTGCTGTTCCATTGCTCGTCACTCTTCTCACAGCTGCGGAATTCCTCGAGCAGAAGCTCGGCTCTTTTGTCCGCCACCAGAGGTAATTCCGACTCTATCTCAGTCCCTGGGCCCTCATAGGCAGGTGGAAAGCGCCTAGTATCGTCCAGCGGAGGAGTTGGACAGAGGCCAGAGAGGACGACTAGAGGGAGATTGTGGGCGACATAGTCGTCTGGATAGCCCTCGAAGCCCGTGTCCATTTGGGCGACATTGTCCATTGCTCTTGTTTCTTCTATCTCCTAATCAATATCATGGTCATGGTCATGATGGTATATGTAATTGTGGTGTTTGTCTTTGGACCCTGAATTCGTTGGAGAGACAAACTTGACAAGCCGAAGCCTCTCGCTCTCCTCCACTCTCTACACCACTGGCACAAACTGACTGAGGCGGCAAACCTTTCGCGCATACCTTCAGATCACATATCGGACCATTCACCAACTCTCGGTCAAGTAACACAACTGGAATCCTCTTGGGCGCAACGATTCCGCGTCCCGTCCAAACCATGGCGCAACAGCAGCAACAACAGTTCATAATAGGCGAGTTCATAGAAAAGGTGAAGAAGAAGAAACTTGGGAGAGACAATCGTACGTGTCTCTTGATCATGTCTACCCATGACTGCCACTAACATCTTCTCACAGCATACATTTATGATCATACCACGCCCATCTCGAGCAATCGCGGTAACAAGCTCAATCGAAATGCAAAATTTGTCCATGAGGGCAAGCTGAACAACTCAATCCTTTTCAAGCAGGTAGGAGATCTTCTCCCACGTCATTCACTCGCGAATCCTAACTCGTGTCCCAGAAAATCGAGCACGCGGGCTACAAGCGCGACATTATTTCCATCAACCCACCCTACTACACTCCCGACGGCGACGTAATCGAGGACGAGAGCGATGTCGACGACGACGATGAAACTTTGGAGGAAAATATATACAAGGACATAAGAATAGAAGGTAGCGTCATTTCCGCAGCCCACCATAGCACTCTCTGGCTAACTATCTACTTCAGAGCTCCTAGCACCTCTTACTGCCGCCTCCGAACTCCCCACACATCCCTCCTTGTCCTTACCATACCGAGAAAAAGGCCTTCCAGAGCTTATAAGAAATGCCGAGGATATGCTACATCGAGAGCAACAGGTGCTGTGGAAAATGAAGCGTTTATTTACAGAGATGCGTGGTGACCTGCAATGGGCACCAGTTGGCATTTTTCACACTCCATATGATGATCGGCTGCTAGGACTGCACCGAGCGAGTACCTCTTCGGCACCCATCGAGGTGAATGTGAACCCAGTACCAAGGCTTGACGAGCCCTCCATAACCAACGCGGCTTCACATCCAGACCAGCTTGAACAGGCCCAGCAAGAGGACCTACAGATGGCAGACGACGTGACTCCTTCAATTGAGCCTACAACAAACGGCTCAGGTGCAGCAGTCAGCACACAAGAGTTACAGGACGTAGAAATCAAGGACCATGCTGCAACCACCAATGGTATCACACACAACAGCACGAGCGAGAACAACGTTGCGAATGGAACAGCTCTGCATACTGATGATGCGACAATGGAAGATTCTACTTTGGTCCAGACGATTGAAGAGGGTGCCGAACAGGCAGAAACAGGTACATCGGTTGGAGATGCAGATTCTACAACGACACCAGCGCACCGCATGACAACACGTGCACAGGCGAACCAATCCACGCGAACGCCTTCTTTAGCCCGATCAGTGTCGCCTGGCTCCTCGGTGCCAATCATTCACCCATTCTTCCAATTTCCGCCCCAAGTTTTGGGCGACCAAAATTTGGGTCTTCCTACACAGATGGCGGATGAAGCACGACTCGCGCTCACAACATACATTTCGAAGCAAGAGGAGATTGTGAGGTCGTGTAGGGATATCCACTCAGGACTCCTAAAGGCAATGGAAATGCGCACCAATGTCTGGAATTGGACAAAGGCCGAGGGACATGTAGGTGAAATGTCAGATTGTGAAGACTGGGTCGACCTTGAAGAATGGGGCATAGACCCACGAGATACCCGCATAAAATATGCAAAAGGACAACAGGAGGACGAACAAGAAACGGAAGAGCAGGAACGGGTGAAGAGAAATCCGCGGCGGGTTGGTAGAGCGGCAAAGGAATGATTTGCTTTTGGATATGGATGAGACTAAAATCGAAAGCCGACAAGGCCAATTCCAGATCACCAAACAAAAAAAAAATTGGGATTATTCAATAATACGAAATTGGAAGCAAGGCTCAAAGTCGTGATCAACGACGCAGTATTTCTAGCGAGTTTCCCTTCTGTTCGGCACACCTCGAGAGCATCTCCATCCATCGAAGACGATTGAAGGCATTGGAAAATCCCGCTCTTCCTTCCAGCGATTTTGAGTCTTGGACGAAATACGGCAGGACATTTAAGTGTGAGGCTGACAAACAAGGATCGGCGTTCTCTCCACAACAAAACGTGCCTCCCACAATGATCGTTCATTCGCCAAGCTCTGAACATCAATCGTCATATATTCCCAGCCCATGCAAGACTACATGGAGCGGCCTCGGGAGCTACCCTAGAGCTCGGTCCAGCAGCTTCAATGTTACGAAAGTGCTTCTGTCCTAGATGACAATAAAGAGATGCGCTTGACCACCCCCCGGGGAGTCCTTGCCAGGCATCATCAACTCACCGGTTCTTTCCAATCTGAGGGCAGTGAGATTTTGTTCCATCGCGGATATCTGGATTGATCGGCATCTCGAACTGGAATAGTCTCTTGTCTTCATTATGTCGGGCATCACGTTTTCTTCAACATTTTCTCTACTCCTGCTACAATCAATAGCGACATCAGCCTTGTCCAGCCTTCCCGGCGCATCTAGCTATGTTGCCTCTGCAGGTTTTCCTACCAGTGCTTTCTCGAGCTACTATTTCCTTCCAGCAACACCAACTCAGGAACCCCAACCAGCATTATACGATCCGATTTTGAATATCACATTCCCATACAATCTCACTAATCCAGACACCATCCCTGACAGCGACCCGGATCCTGTGGTGTATCCCAGCCCCACAGCTTCGCTTTCTCCCGCAGCGCAACAGACCTTCATCGCTCAGGTTATCGCCAATGTCACGAAGGTGATCAGCAGAGCATCTGGCAGTAACTGCACCATATGTCAGGCTGCTCTTGCAGCTGCCCAGCCTGCAGCCCTGATTGCTCCTTCTCTCGTGCCAGATGCTCTGATCAGTGTCTGCAAAGCCTCGAAACTGTTCTCAAACGCCACCTGTGAGGAGAACTATGCAGCAACAAATTTTGGAGCTATTTGGACACAGATTCTCGCCTTGGCCGATGTCAAGGGACAGGATGGTCACTACATTTGCAACAGTATAAGCAGCACCTTTTGCCCAAAGCCTTTCACCTCGCCACTCAACACGACCGGTCTCTTTCCAAAACCAAAACCAGCAAATGCAACAATTCCAAAAGCGAGCGGAAAACGTGTGAAGGTCCTTCATATGTCGGATTTTCATTTGGATCCGAGATACAAGGTGACTTCGGAGGCAAATTGTTCCTCTGGTCTTTGCTGTCGTAGCAATAACGCCCCCACAAGCGGCCAAATTACGTTTCCAGCTCCTGCGTACGGTGCTTTCAAGTGCGACACGCCCTATGACCTCGGTCTTGCAGCTTTGGCAGCCGTTGGCCCCTTGACTGGTACCGGAAAAAGCAAGGAGTCTCTTGGCTGGACCGTTTACACAGGAGATCTTGTCAGTCATGATCCCCAATCTGAGCTATCGCGAGCATACACAGAGTATGCTGAGACGTCCGTCTATGGTATGATGAAATCTTACCTAACTGGCCCCGTCTTTGCTGCCCTCGGAAATCACGATAGCAACCCTGAAGCCATCGATGCTCCACACAGCTTGCCCGGGCCACTTGGACAGCAGCAAAGTTGGAATTATGACCATGTTGCTGGCCTCTGGCAGCATGAGGGATGGATTAACGCGGCTACAGCTAGTCAGGCGAAGACTCATTATGCTGGATATTCTGTTAAAAATCACTACGGTCTGCGAGTGATCACATTCAACACTGGTAATTGCGCACAGTTGCAATGCTAGATGCAACCATGCTAATCATGTTCAAGACTTCTGGTATAAATCTAACTTCCTCAATCTGATCAACACCACCAACCCAGACAATTCTGGAATGTTCAAGTGGATGATACAGGAACTCCAGTATGCCGAAGATCACGGAGAACGTGTTTGGATCGTCGGTCACGTACTTTCCGGATGGGATGGATCCAACCCGCTTCCAAATCCTACAGACCTATTCTATCAAATCGTCGCCCGTTATTCGCCCCATGTGATTGCCAACATCTTCTTTGGACACACTCACGAGGATCAATTCATGGTCTATTATGCCAACAACGGGACAGTACAGACTGCCGCCGATGCACTCTCCATTGGTTGGATCGGGCCTAGTGTGACTCCCCTGACCAACCTCAACAGTGGATTCCGAATGTATGAAGTCGACACTGGGGACTTCAACATCTACGAAGCATACACGTTTTACTCCAACGTGTCATCATACAGCACTCTGAACAGCACTGGACCGACGTACTCCCTCGAGTACTCCACCAGAGATGTGTATGCTGCACAAGCTGGTTGGCCCGCATCAGCACCACTCAATGCTACTTTCTGGCACCAGGTTACCGCAGCGATGGAGAAGAATATAACGCTCGTGTCTCTTCAAAACTCGTACCAGGGCAAGTTGAGCACCAAGAGCCCTAATTGTACGAGCGTTGCTTGTCAAAAGGCGAAGATTTGCTATATGAGGAGTGGAAGTGTGGCGCTTGGTTCGCAGTGTCCGCAAGGGTGAGTCTTCTTTCTCCCAAATTGTTGTTCATTTTCTAACCGTACTATAGGTTTGCGAGTGTCCAGAGTGCTTTCACGGGTACGAAGTGAGCCTTTCGAAGTGTATGACGGAAAGTTCGATATGAGAGTAAAAGCATTCGTCGAAAGAGGCGGGATTTTGGACTATCCTTAACCATATTGTAACAAGACCAGTCCAACAAAGGTCTAGGAGATTTTTGGAAAATCCGTCAAGAAAACAAACTTAATGTATATATGGTATAATGATGGATTGAAAGAAATGGCAAATAACGAAGACACACAATGACACGCGCAACATACAACTTGAGAATTCCAGGTTCCCACAGACTGCCGAGAGTATGCGTACCTATCCTTGTATGGGCGTGGTTGCTCCTATCTCGGAGTGTAGAATGGATTGACAATGATCCAATGCGAAAGATAAGAGATGAAAAATTCAACGAAAGCTATCATCATCTCATCATCTTATTATCAATTCGTAGTAGGCCCTACTGAAAGCAGTAAACAAAAGCTCTTCTCCAGCTCCGATATTCGCAGGAGCCTTCCCCTCGCGTAGATGTTAAGCCGCTGGTAGCCGCACCGTGTATCTGTGGATGAAGGTATAACTTGGTACATCACGCCTTGACAGTGGCAACCAGTGACAAACAGTTTGACTACAATAAGCCTCTTAAGCTTCGCAATGGCTACTCCTGGGTCCAAAACATCACGGTCTCTCCTCAATTCAATTTCCTCTGGCAAATCAATCACTTCGCACACTCGAACCTCTCATACTCGGAACATAAGACAACGGAACTTCAGCATGTCTACCATTGCATCGTTCAAGGTGCCCAAGATCTCCAACGAGCCAAACGTATGTCGTTGTGAGAGTATTTGGTTGTGGTGGGGCTAATTGCTCGACACAGAAACATTACGAGAAGGGCTCGTCTGATCGACAGAAGCTCGCCGATGCCGTGGCAGCATTCAAGAAACAATCTCCCATCAGTGTACCGATTGTTGTTGGCGGAAAGCAGGTAGATTCACTTGTACAGCATCAATCGTATTGCCACCCAAAACTAACAATCGCATCTCTAGATCAAAGACTCCTCCGTCCTCACGCAATCCGATCCTTCCTCCCACGCAACCACAATCGCATCATACTCCAACGCATCCAATGCCGAAGTCTCAGCTGCCATTGAGGCTGCTCTCGCAGCGAAACAGTCATGGGAAGGGCTACCATTCTCAGACCGTGCTGCTGTCTTCTTGAAGGCTGCAGACCTCATTGCTGGAAAGTACAGATACGACATCATGGCCGCCACAATGGTAGGCCAGGGCAAGAACGCATGGCAAGCTGAGATCGACTCAGCCGCCGAATTGGTCGACTTCCTACGCTTCAACGTCCAATACGCTGAAGAGCTCTACGCCCAACAACCACAGCACAACTCCCCTGGTGTATGGAACCGCGTCGAGTACCGACCACTCGAGGGATTCGTATATGCTATCACACCTTTCAACTTCACAGCCATCGCAGCCAACTTGCCTGCAGCCCCAGCGTTGATGGGTAATGTCGTTATCTGGAAGCCATCTCCGTCTGCCATTGCCTCCAACTGGCTCCTGTACTCCATCCTCCTCGAAGCCGGTCTCCCACCAAACGTCATCCAATTCGTTCCTGGTGACGCGGTAGAAGTCACCAAGACAGTTCTCGCACACAAGCAATTTGCCTCGCTACACTACACGGGATCAACAGCTGTGTTCCGCAGTCTATACGGCCAGATCGCATCAGGAGTCGCAGAGGGGAAGTATGCCGGTTACCCACGTATTGTGGGCGAGACAGGAGGCAAGAATTTCCATCTCCTCCACTCTTCCGCCGATGTCTCCAACGCTGCTATTAACACCGTTCGTGGTGCCTTTGAATACCAGGGTCAGAAATGCTCCGCCACTAGCCGAACTTACGTTCCCAAGTCTTTGTGGCCTGAATTCAAGAAGGAACTCGTTTCGCTCACCAAGGCTCTCAAGGTCGGACCAGTAGAAGATTTCGAAAACTTCATCGGACCTGTCATTCATGAGGCCAGCTTCAAGAAGCTTTCTGGAGTCATCGACGCTGCAAAGGACGACAAGGATCTCGAGCTTTTGGTTGGAGGATCCTATGACGGATCCAAGGGCTACTTCATCAACCCAACCATCTACCTCGCCAACTCACCATCCCACGAACTCTTCTCCAAGGAGCTTTTCGGTCCAATCTTAGTCGTATACGTCTACGACGACCAAGGTTCCGATCCAGTTGGCGCTTACAAGGATATCTGCAAGACTATTGACGAGACCTCGGAATACGCATTGACTGGTGCTGTCTTCGCACAAGATCGGGAAGCTCTCAGATTTGCTGAGGATGCTTTGAGGAACTGTGCTGGTAACTTCTACCTCAACTGCAAGTCTACCGGAGCTGTTGTTGGCCAGCAGCCATTTGGCGGTGCGAGGGCTAGTGGAACTAATGAGTAAGTTAACTCCAGTTATAATGATAATGATGAGATGTATGCTAATAATTGTTACAGCAAAGCGGGAAGTGCGAACCTTTTGTCCAAATTTGTCAGCATGAGGTCGATTAAGGAGGAGTTTGTGCCTCTTACCCAGGTTGAATACCCTAGCAATGCTGTTTAAGTGTTGTGTAACGTTAAAAATTATGTCTCGTTATGAGGAGTTTTTTGGCATGGAGTTGGGCATGAAAATAGAATGAATGTAATATGATGGTTATGGATAATGAAAACGTAACTTTCCTCCCGAATCATCTGCTCAACCTGTTTTCTGCTCTCTTGGAAACAGATATGTACGGGGTCAAAAAAAAGAATGACACGACTCAGATTCGAACTGAGAATAGCATAGGAATTTCCGGGGGTACACGCCGGAGAGCAAGGTTGGCTAGGCCTACACTGGCTCACTCGTAAGAAATTAATCAGACGCTTTTGAGATGTGCCGTGCTAGCCGTTACACTACCGTGTCTGCTTGAGTATGCTAGATTGGAAGATTGGTTGATATGCAAAAAAGGGAGGGAAAGTCTATATTCTGGGGATACCGATGAAGCTTTTGGGTGTGTCGGCGATTGTACTGGAGGGTGATTTAATGGAAAAGAATGATGGATTTGTTCACTCTCTTTGGAGGAGAGTGAGAGGGCTGTTGATGGGGAAATGGGGATGGATGTTAGGGACTTGGATTTGGATTTGAAGTGGTTGTGTCGATGAAGATGTTGCTGCTCTTGGTTGGGATTAGGATGGCTTGGTGGTGGGAGAGATGTAAATGTAGGTGGTGGTGGTGGTGGTGGTGGCGGCGTGGTGTTGGTTGTTATCAGGATGAGAGAGGTTTTGAAGGACTTGTTTCTATGGAGAAGTGATTGGAAATGATTTTGGCAAATGTGTGGGCTGTTCGGGTATGGACATCATCTCGGAATTGACATGGATTTTCACACGATATACAACGTACAAAGTCAAGCAAATTGCAATAGTTGTTTGATTACTGTTTCAGTTCGACTGGGAGTACGTACTTGTGCTACTCCTTCAAAACAGCATTGGCTGGCGGCGTAACCGCCGAGTCAGAAACGGACACATCCAATAAGGAAGGTACAGTAGAGTTCCGTTGACTATGTCTCAGCTTATGGGCGCTCTCCAAAGTTTTGTTCAAGTCGAAGTGAGAAATACACAAGGACAATAGACCAGCTGCCCCTGCCAAGCCAGTGTATAAGCCGTACACGCCATGCAAGCCCGAAACGCAGGCTTCCAGCACGCCAATCTTGAAGGCCGAGTCTGAAGGTAACGTTCGGATGTTGGCTATGAAGGCTTCGAAATCTGTAGCGATGGAGATTGGGAGCCCCAGCTGCACAAGTTTTCCTTTCATGGCATTTTGAAAGACAGAACCGCCGATACCCACACCCATAGCCATGCCCCAACTTCGAAGAAAGGCGTACATTGCTGCTGCGAAGCCTTCCTCTCGCGGCAAGCAAATGGCTTGCGTGGCAAAATTCTGCGCGTTGAGGACCAGTCCGTGACCAATGCCGAGAATCACACTGGTACCCAGAACGGTTGCGAGGCTGGTGTCGGCTTTCCAGAAGAGAGTGGTACCGGATCCAATCGTCATGAGCAACCAGCCGGACCAGATGGCCCATCGGAAGTGACCAAAGCGGGTGATGAGAGCACCAACAACAGCAGAGGTGGGGACTAAAGCAAGCATCACTGGCAATAGGTAGACACCGGTCTGGACTGGTGATGCCTCTTTGACGGAAAGGAAGAATAGCGGGATGTAGTAAAGCTGCCCAAAGAGCTGTCATGAATATTACATATTAGAAAAGTAAACAAGGTGATGAAAAATGTAGGGTGAGAGGGTGCGGAAGATGGGCGGTCGATTTACACATACCAGAAATCCTTGGATCAACGCCCCGATGGACACTGCATATGAGCTTGTGCAGTGAAATAGAGTCTTGCGGAGAAATGGCTCCCGTGCCCCGTATGACTCCCAGAAGCCTGTACCTATGAGGCCTATAATACCTAGAATTAGGGGCACGAGGGTCCGGAAACTACTCCACGGCTCCATGGTCCCGCCCCAGGTAAGGGCGATCAAGAATGATGCGCTTGAGGATGTGAAGAGAAAGGTGCCGAACCAATCAACTCGAGCGAGCTTCGACGTGAACGATGTTGTTGGAAGGCTCAGAGTGAGGAGCGGGGGGATCGTGATAAATCCAATCAAGCAAAATGGGAACATAAGGTAGAATATCCATCTCCATGTCGCATGCTCGACAAAAAGACCGCCAACGATCGGTCCAGTACAACACCCTAACGCCTGTAGTTTTAGAAGTCAGTACGCACAGTTTAAGGTTTAAACAGGGGACTACGAACCCAAGCGCCTTGTCTAGAAGTGACGTGGCAGGTCAGCTAAGTCGATAACATAAGAATAGCCGCGAAGACTTACATTATACCATACCACCCTGCTCTAAATCGAAGAGGGACAAGATCCGTAAAGATCACGAGGCCTAGAATTGTAAGCCCTCCCCCACCCAGGCCTTGGATGCAGCGGCCGATCAAAAGACTCCCAATGTTGGTTGAAGTACAGCAAACAATTGTTCCAATGCTGAAAGAACCCAAAGAGAGGAGCAGGCATAATGAGCGACCGAATATCTCGCTGAGTGCTGCTATGACTGGCATAGTTACAGCATTGACTAGAAGATATGATGTTCCGACCCAAAATCTGGCTATCACATGAGTACATCGCGGTGCGAGAAAGAGACCTAATGTTGCGCCTACCCTTGAGTGGCCGTCCCTCGGAGATCGGTTACTACCGTCTATATGAATGCACATTAGCCGTCTTCTTTGGATGTTAAAGTGAATCTATGGATTGCAGCTTACGCTGATGGAGGTAACGACAATCGTCGCATCCAAGGAAACCATCAAACTCAACAGGGCCAGGGAGACCATGATCATAATCTCGCGAAGGGAAGGCTTCCAGTCTACCGCCGCCTCCTTAGACTCTTCAACCGACACATCCACTTGGTCTTGTTCCAATGGCTTCTCCATGGTGGTAAGAAGTCTGTGACGCAATATCTCAATTGTGACCAAAGAGTAGAAGGAGGAACAAAAAGCAAACGATTGCTTAAAAGCTCTTGTTACAAAGTATAAGAAATCTTTGCTGCCCATAAAACGTAGGCGGTGAAAATAAAGTTGCGGCTGAGATCTGATGGACGCTCAGCTGAACAGTCTTGTCGGACGATTGGACGATACGCCTTTTTCTTTTTCTTTTTGGCGAATTGTCCATATTTCAGCCCGAGCTGAGAAGCCCATGCAGGGACTAACAGTGTCATGGCGTATTTCATTGACACGTAGCCCGTAGGAGCTACGAAATCGGGGCTGATTTCCACTGGAATACACGGTAAGCAATGAGCTGTAACGTTTTAACGCATTCCTAGCCGCAATGACGAAATGAGCGGCACACAGATAATGTTCGTAACACTCCTCTAAGTTTCACTTCTAATGGTTGAGAGATGGAGAAGACTGGAATGTATGGGAAATAAGTAAGGAGGGAGGTGGTGGAGCGCGTTAGGGATGTGCCGCATACACACGTACAATTCTCTTAGACGAACATGTATGTACTGTACAGGATAGGCAAATATATACATACGTGAACTAGCTCTTTTCATCCTATATATAGGCTGCACGCAGAAAGAAATGCGCGTGTACACCTGAGCATACATACACGTATATATGATAATTTCGCACATCACGAGAGCGTGTGTAATAATTAGCGCTTCTCGCGGTCGCTTTCTACAACCAGGAAAATGAACCACACGTCCTCCCTACTCTGTCAGAAGTACCATATATTCACCTCCGTCGTTGGCCGTAACGAGATGATAGGGACGAGGGCCCTGTAGGCTGTATGCGAAGCGAACCGCACTGCTTCGTGCTCTGAATTTCACACTGGTGGGCGTTAACGCGAACAATCAGCCATCCGCGCAACTCAAACCAATCGCCTTAGTCTTAAGTGCATTGGTACACATGACCCCTAGAGCCGCTATTGGAAGCCACTCATCAAAGAGATGACGGCTACATGCACTAGGCTACCTGTAACGTCGACAACCTGCAAAGAAGTGAGAGGCTGATGACAATAAACTCAGGAAACAAATCGGAACAGAGAATGACTTCAAGCTGACGGGGAAACCACACACCGTATTTTGATCTCTTCACCCAATTCTGCTACCATCGTAGGGGTATCCAATGAAAGAGCTTGGATAGGGCACAATGGCTTGTTGTGAGGCTGAACAGGGCTGGATAGGGCACCGCGATAGTAAAGCCTGACCTGGGCTGAGAAACGATGGCCGATTACACTGGCTGAAGATAACGCTGAAAATTCTTTGGGATCCTGGTGCATAACTCTACAGCGCCACCAGAGCACACTCAAGAGAGCTGTGTCTTATGCTACAGTAAAAGGTGTGTCACACACCTTAAAAGTACCCAAGCGTTAGCCATCGAATCTTGGTCTTCAGAATTTACATTGTCGTCTTCGTTACGCACTACGATCCAACCGCAGACATGGCCCCTTTTTTGGGTGATGAACCTCACCATATTCAAATCCACCCGATTCCAACGGGTCCAATTGATGGCACACGAAAGACCTCTTCACCAAATCCGATAGCAATATGTGGTATGGCACTTCGACTCCCAGGCGGGATTTCGTCACCGTCCGAATTCTGGGATTTTCTGATCGCGAAAAACGATGCGAGAGGCCCAGTTCCGCAAACACGATACAACATCTCAGCCTTTCATTCCAACACTGGTAATAACCATTCTATCAAAACCCAACATGGATATTTCCTCGACGACTCTGTTGACCTTGGCGCTCTTGATACGACTTTCTTTAGCATGTCAAAACTTGAACTAGAGCGACAGGATCCTCAACAGCGTCAACTGCTCGAGGTTACGCGTGAATGTCTTGAAAGCGCTGGGGAGGTCGATTATCGCGGGAAGGCCGTGGGGTGCTTCATAGGATCCTTTGGAGAAGACTGGCTGGAGGGGTTTGCCAGGGACGAGCAACACCATGGCACATATCGTGTTTCAGGAACTGGAGACTTTGCCGTATCTAATCGCCTCTCTTACGAGTTTGACTTAAGAGGACCCAGTATGACCATTAGAACGGCATGTTCCTCATCTCTAACAGCCCTCCACCAAGCCTGTTTAGCTATTGACAGAGGAGAATGCAATGCAGCTGTTGTTGGAGGTGCAAGTCTCATTCTTGGTCCAGGCATGACCATTGCAATGTAAGTTCTACACAACTTCCATGTCACATCTTCTTCATTGTTGTGCACGCACTCATTAGAGAATTTCCAGGTCAGAACAGGGCGTTCTGTCGCCTAATGGTTCGTGTCGCACTTTTGATGCTGCTGCAGATGGCTATGCCCGTGCAGAGGCTATAAATGCAGTCTTCATCAAACCCTTGAGCCAGGCACTACGCGATGGAAATCCCATTCGCGCAGTGATTCGATCTACAGCTGTTAACTGCGACGGCAAAACACCATGTAAGTAAGATCTGTGTATACTTGAGTGGCGGTGAGGTTTGCCGTTCAAAACCCTCCTTGAAAGGCTCCTCCGTCCTATGCGAGATCCCTAGCGTGGGTGATTGAGCGCAGGTGTGTCAGAGGCAGCACTGAGGCCTTGTCACAGACAATTTCAGGAACAGATACTGACGTACCATCGACTTTCAGCGCTCTTCCTCCCTAGCTCAGAGAGTCACGAGGCTATGATCCGAGCGGCTTATTCTTCCGCAGGCCTTGATCCTGCAGAAACCGCTTTCTGCGAGCTTCATGGAACCGGCACTCCTGTGAGTTAAACCCTACGTCTGAGTATAAGTAGCTAATGATCCAACCTCCAGATCGGTGATCCACTCGAGGTGGCCGCTATCGCCAACGTTTTTGGCAAGAGCGGCATCTACATAGGCTCGGTCAAGCCCAACGTGGGCCACTCGGAGGCCGCATCGGGAATCACATCCCTAATCAAATCAGTGCTTGCCATCGAACATCAGATCATCCCACCAAACATCAAATTTGATGTTCCGAATCCTCGAATTCCGTTCGAGTCCAAAAATTTGAAGGTGCCCGTGGAGCCGACGCCCTGGCCAAAAGATCGCCCCGTCCGAATTAGTGTGAATTCCTTCGGAATTGGAGGAGCAAATGCACATGCCATTCTTGAATCCCCAATCCAATTCCTGCCCAAATCTCCACAAGAAGCTAGATTCTCGAACGGCTGTCATTTGCTCGTATTTTCTGCTAATACAGCTTCTTCACTCCAATCGCAGATTAAACGACTGAATGAGTATGCTCAGAACCATAAGGAGAACATCTCCGACCTTTCATACACATTGGCGCTGAGGCGAGAGCATCTTCCCTACAGGGCATACTCACTTGCCGTCCCAGACGAGGCCATAACCACTTCTTCCACAAACAAATCAAGTACTGTGCCTGCAAACATAGTCATGATATTCACAGGCCAAGGGGCTCACTGGGCACGGATGGGAGCCGAATTGTTGACTTCGCAGCCTGCATTTCGTGAATGCATCCAAAACTTGGACAGGGTTTTGCAATCACTTCCGGATGCCCCTATATGGCGAATCGGAAGCGAGCTCCTGAAGCCGGCCGAAGAAAGCAACATGAATCATGCAGTGTATTCTCAGCCTCTTTGCACGGCCATCCAGATCGCTTTGATCCATACACTCTCCACTTTCAACATCGTTCCAGCCGCTGTGGTTGGCCACAGTTCTGGGGAGATGGCTGCGGCGGTCGCCGCGGGAAAGATGACAGCCAAGGAAGCCATCATAGCAGCGTATTACCGAGGCATCGTCTCTGGTAGCTGCACGCGCAAAGGAGGGATGGCTGCTATTGGCATGGGTTGGGACGAAACATCCAAGTTCCTAGTTGATGGTGTCGTCATTGCCTGCGAGAACTCACCTTCGTCAGTCACCATATCCGGGGATGAAGCTGCTCTGGACGAGGTCCTTGCGAATGTGCGAGCAGCTCATCCAGGGGTGCTGGCACGACGATTGAAAATCAATCGCGCCTACCATTCCCACCACATGAGAGATGTTGGAAAACAATATCAAGAATTGACTCAAGCACATGTTCTGGGGAACAAGCCGAATGATACAGTCCTGTTCTTTTCCAGCGTATCAGGGAATCAGTTACTCCCTTCCGACTCAGTTAATTCTGAGTACTGGCAATCTAACCTCGAGTCTCCCGTTCGTTTCCGTACAGCTGTCGCCAACTTACTTCACCATTTTGAGTCGAGACGGCAGGATGAAAAAGGTAGGAACTTGGTGTTTCTGGAGATTGGACCTCATGCAGCGCTTGCAGGCCCGTTACGTCAAATACTTACTACAGCATCTCTCAACAGCCCATACATATCTGCCATGATGAGGGGTGAGAACTGTACCAAGTCGTTGTTGGCCGCAGTTGGCCAACTTTATCTTCACAACGTCATGGTTGACTTCAATGCTCTCACAAATACTCAAGGAGCCGCCAAAGTACTTCCAGATCTACCTCCATACCCATGGCAACACGACAAATCCTTTTGGTACGAAACTCGACTGATGAAAGAATGGAGACACCGCAAGTTCCCCCATCATGAACTCCTCGGCTCCAGAATCCCAGCAAGCACTGATAACGAGCAAAGTTGGAGGAACGTTCTGTCTTTGGAGAGCACGCCCTGGGTTAGGGACCACAACATCAAGGGCGACGTGATTTTCCCATGCGCAGGCTATGTGGGTATGGTAGCTGAAGCAGCGAGACAGCTCAGTCTTAGCGCCCAGCATAGCGATGGCAAGTTTCATGGCTGTACCCTGCGCCAAGTCGTTGTCAGCACTGCACTGGTCCTTGACGAAAACAAAACAACTGAGATCATCACCAGTTTCACTCGGCACAGATACACTCAGAGTCTAGATAGTGAATGGTTTGACTTTGCAGTGAGCTCCCACAATGGTATCACGTGGACAAAGCACTGTGCTGGCCAGGTCTCCTACAGCAAAGAGGACAGCGTTGTGGAATACGAAGGAAATGCTTTAGTTCTATCCCGAGAGGTGGATGCTGCGAGGTTCTACGATTCCATGCGTCAGATTGGTGCAAAGTACGGGCCCCATTTTCAAGGTCTCCAAAACATCAGAACTGCAACAACTTCCAACGCTGCGTCCGCAAACACTGTTGATACCCTATCTGGCAACTCTACACCATATCTCGTCCATCCTACCACTTTCGACACCTTCCTACAGCTCTTCGCAGTTGCATCCGTTCGAGGAATCGGCCGCAAGCTGGAAAAACTGACAGTTCCCACAAATTTTGACGAGATCAAAATGTGGGGCCTCGATTCCCAGCTCAATTTTATTGTCTCCGCGTTTACCAACGAAAGGGGCGTCATCAGTGGCTCAGGGGACGCCCTCGCTTCGAACGGGAAGACTGTTTTGAGTATAAAAGGCGCCAGGTTCACGCCCTTGGAGAACGATGAGCTCGAATCAAACGATCCCCATGCTGCGGCCATCTGTGAGTGGCAACCAGATATCGACTTCACCGATCCAGCAAGTTTAATCAGTCAACAATCGGAGTGGGAGTCAATTACGCCACTATTGAACAGACTCACATATCTTTGCGCCGAGGAGTCATTACATCGCTTGTCAGGACTGCAGACAAAATTGCCACACATGCAAAAGTTTCGATATTGGCTTGAACAGCACGTCCTATTGACGAGCTCGAAGAGCCTCAATGGTAGCTCCGAATCTGGAGAGAACGAGCTTTCTCACAGAGCTCAAGCGATTGAGGTCCTTTTCGCTCAGATTAGTGCTACATCATCTGCTCCTTTTGGTGTAGCTATGAGAAAAGTGCTTGATAATATCTCGGCAATTTTCACAGGCACCACCGATGCTCTAGGGATTCTTCTTGCTGATGGCACACTGACAAGCTTGTACAACACCATTTGCGGAGATAACAATGCTTCTTTTATTCAAGCTCTCGCACACAAAAACCCGATGCTTCGTGTCCTAGAAATTGGCGCAGGGACGGGCGGCACAACCGCTCTCATGTTGCGTAATCTCACGCGCTCCCCAGGACTGGAACACATGTATTCACAATACACTTACACCGATATTTCCGCAGGCTTCTTTGCAACAGCCAAGGATCGCTTCAAGGAGTGGCCAAACCTCGTTTTTGCCACTCTTGATATCTCCAAAGACCCACTCAGCCAAGGCTTTGACGCCAACACTTACGACTTGATCATCGCAGCCAATGTTCTTCACGCGACTCCAAATCTCAGCGAGACTCTCACCAATGTCCATAGACTTTTACATCCCGACGGAAGACTCCTGATGATTGAGCTAAACGGCGACTGCAAAGCAATCAACTACATCATGGGAATATTACCTGGATGGTGGCTAGGCGATGCTGATGGTAGGCCCGACGAGCCGTATGTCTCAGTTGATAGGTGGGATATGGAGTTGAAGGGAGCAGGTTTCAACACACTTGATGCCGCGGTCTTGAACGCAGTACAGCCGTTCCAACATTGGGCCTCTCTCGTTGCTACTTCGGAACAGCCCTCTTCCGAACAAACGGAGGTTGCCTTGTTGTGTGATGAAAGCACAGTCGGTTTATCCAGTCTTTTCCACAAGGAGCTCACCAACAATGGGCTCAAGGTCATCTCGTGCACGCTCCAAAATCTACCCCCAGTGGGCCTTGCAATTTTTGCGATTATTGACCTTCGAAACCCGTTCTTTGGATTGCTCACACAAGACAAGCTACAACAATTGCAACATCTTCTGTCTCATATGGGTGAGGCTGGCATCTTTTGGCTCACGCAGTCATCGTCAGCAAAATGCGTAGATCCACGATTTGCTCAAACCCTCGGAGCAGCGCGGTCCATTAGGTCGGAAACTGCGCTTGACTTTGCTACCTGCGAAGTGGATGATATCGAAGCCAGCGTCGCTCTAGCCGTCCAAGTGTTTCGCAAGTTCCTAACCCGCCGCTGCGCACCAGTAGCTCTTGAGCCAGAGCTTGAGTTCGCAATTCTCGATGGCCAAGTCAAGGTTGGACGGTATTTCCCATTCTCCGTCTCCGAGGAGCTTCTCGAATTAGGTAGACAGGAGAATATCGCCACCGATCCGCGCCTCACGCTTTCTGTCGGCAGTTTCGGTCAACCCAAAAGCTTGAAGTGGACTGCAGCACCACCGCAAGTCTTGACCAAGGGGGAAGTACGCGTTGACATCCAAGCAGTTGGTATGAATTTCAAAGTAGGTCCTGATCAATCATAGACCAAGATGGGCTACTAACGTGGTAACTTTCAGGATGTTCTAATCCTCATGGGAGTAGTTTCAGGTGAGGTCGGAGTGGGGGATTTTACCACCAGTCAACTTGGTGTTGAGGGCGCGGGTATCGTCCGAGAAATTGGACCTGAGGTCGATGATCTCGCTGTTGGGGACCACGTGTTTCTGATACAATTTGCATGCTTCACTACCTCGCTGGTGGTCCCTTCAAATTTATGTGCGAAGATTCCAAAAACGCTAGGTTTCGTTGACGCTGCAACAATGCCATGTGTGTTTGCGACTGTCATTGCTTCGCTCATTGATGTTGGGAGACTCCAAAAGGGACAGGTTCGTTGCTCCCATTCAACCCATTTTGTTGGTCCTTCACTAACTAGTGGCACGCAGTCGGTACTCATTCATTCAGCTTGTGGCGGTGTCGGAATTGCGGCCATTCAAATCAGTAAAATGATCGGCGCAGAGATTTACACTACTGTGGGCAACGATGAGAAAGTGGAGTACCTGATGTCGAACTTTGGGATTCCTCGGCATCGAATCTTCAATTCTCGAGACGCATCATTTCTCAAAGACCTTATGAAAGAGACCAATGGACGTGGGGTTGACCTTGTATTGAATTCTCTATCGGGGGAGCTCCTACACAAGTCGTGGGAGTGTGTCTCAGAGTTTGGAATGCTTGTCGAAATTGGCAAGAGGGATTTGCAAGGGCATGGGAAGTTGGAGATGTCAACCTTTGAGGCTAACCGAACTTACAGTGGGTTTGACTTGACAATGATGGTGGCAAAGAGACCTGAAATGACACACAAGTAAGTCACCCCTGACATTCACGCAGTTTTTTTCACTTTGCTTTGTGTAGTTCTTGTCCATCAGTTTCGCTTACACGTTTCGCAGACTTCTCAAACAAATTGTCAAGTATTACGAAGATGGTCATATCCAACCCGTCCGACCCACCAAAGTCTTCGGTGCTGATGAAATTTCGGAATGCTTCATATACATGCAAAAGGGCCAACATCTTGGAAAGATTGTGGTATCAATGTCTCCACAATCTAGAAAGAGACTTTCAGTAGTCCCATCTGCCAAATCAATGGCACTTGACTCCAAGGCGTCTTTCCTCCTCGTCGGCGGACTTGGAGGGTTGGGAAAGCCGATTTCGAGATGGTGAGTAGCTCACACTACGAATGATGTGTTGATTTTATTGTTTTTTTCCTGCAAGGGCTGTGTATTATCTATTCATAGGTGGCCGTTAGGTTGCTAGGAGATATACATACTTCCAGACAGTGGATGCAGCCCGAATTTTTGGAAGCACACCAGCTAATCATTACCTTCACCTCACAGGTTGATAGAGCATGGCGCCCGGAATCTCATCTATCTTTCCCGCAACGCCGGGACAACACCGGCTGACAAGGCATTCTTCCTAGAATTGGAGAGTCAAGGGTGTTCTGTAACTGGCGTCAAAGGAAGCGTATCCGATCTGGCCGATGTGAAGAGTGCCGTTGCCGCAGCGAAAGGAAACTTGAAAGGCGTTCTTCAAATGTCGATGGTCCTACGAGACAACTCTTTTTCGAGCATGACCTTTGAAGATTGGACCTCTGCGGTGAATCCGAAGGTGCAGGGCACATGGAATCTCCACCAAGCTACCCTTGAAATTCCCCTCGATTTCTTCGTCTGTGTGGGGTCCATTTCCGCCATCATTGGACAGCATGGTCAAGCTAACTACGCCGCTGGAAACGCTTTTATGGACGCATTTGTTAAATACAGACACGGTCTGGGACTTGCTGCTTCTTGCATTGACGTTGGAGCTATGGAAGATGCCGGATATGTTGCGGAGAACATGGCCGTTGCTGACAAGCTACGCGCTTCAGGAATATGTGGGTGAACAAGAAATATGTGATAGCACTCTACTAACACAGCGTCAGACTTTATTCGAGAATCACAACTGCTAGATGCCTTGACCATCGCGATATCGGTCGGCGACGTACAAAAATCAGCTACACACCCATCGCAATTTGCAATAGGCCTCCGCTCTACGCTTTCTCATTCAGACCCAGCAAATCGAATGCCTTGGGCCAAAGAACGACGAATGGCCATGTTCCAACACATCAAGAGCTCTGATAGCACTGCCAGCAAGGGAAATAACGCAAACGATAAACTAAAGACTTTCTTAGCCAGGGCGGTAGCCGACCCAGATATTCTGACTCACAAAAGTAGTGCTACCTTCCTCGCTCGTCAGATTTGCAGAAAGCTCTTTGAATCGCTCCTCCGCCCAGTGGATGATGAGGAGGAACTCGATACATCCATGTCTCTTACGGACGCAGGATTGGACAGTCTTGTTGCTATCGAGATGCGCAGTTGGTGGAAAAAGACTCTTGGCTTCAATATCAGCGTCCTGGAAATGTTGGGGATGGGGAGTATGAATGCTCTTGGGGAACATGCGGCAAAAGGGCTTACGGCAAGATTTGGTGCTGATGAGGTGAAGGGATCTCAGGCAAGAAGGCCGGAGCAGGTTGACGTTTACGTCGGGAAGATGGCGAGATATGTTACGGAAGAAAAATTGCCTGCTAATGTCAGAAATGCTTAGATTTGTTTCATTGTTTATATTAATGGTTAGACTTCTTCTACACTCGAAATAATAAGCTCTCTCGGGCCCCAGCCTCTTCGCCAGACATTGACTTTCACCCAAAGAATTTCACCGTCAACAGCATGAGATCTGTGGTATTACTATTACACCATCATGCCAGGTTCGATGGACTTTGTCCTTGCCTTTGGAACAGTAGTAGCAGGTTGAGAGGAAAATTTAAGGACAGAAAAGAATAGAGGGAGGGTTGATACGACGCAGGTTCGGGTCTTTGTGATAGGAAGGTTTGACTAGAAAATCATGAGAAGAGGTACTATTTCGTTCTAATGTCTATATCTATGGTGATATGGGCCTCTTAAAGCCGTAAAGTAACATTAAAGCCTTCCCTACAGAGAAGAGTAACAGGGTAAAATGGGGATGGTAAAATCCCATGCAAAACCAAAACCAACATTACGCACAAACAAAACCGAAACGCCTTGCAAAAAAATAGAGACAGAGTGAGTAGACATTATGTAACTAAAATAAAATGGGCAGATTGCGGGACCGGGAGACTGAATATTGACGAATGAGTGGATGCGAAATGAGGAGGTGATGGATGAGACAATTCGGGATATAAATTAAGACGGTAAAAGAGTAAAAGAATTGAGGACTGGTAATGAAGCGATCATGGTTCGATGGAAAACTTTAGTAGGACTGATCAAGAACTTCGAAAAGCATTGGAACACCGTAGACGAGAGTTCTCTTCTTTCCATTACCATGGAGGATCATAGATGCGGGGTCTTGATCCTGGAATTTTTCGATTCCCTGGAGTTGTACTTGTCCCGGTAATCGCATCGATTCACCCAAGCCATTGAGGGAGGAGAAGCCATAGAAATCTGTGGCTGGAGTGACTGTTGATGAGACAGTTGTGGATGGTAGAGCGACTTGATCCACATGGCCCCAATAGGTTGGCGATTTGAGGGCTCCATGGGTAGGCGAAGAGAGGTCGGGTGTGAAACGAACGGCTTTGTTTTCGGTGATGGATGGTAGGCTTGATGACCAGGTTGAAGATCCTCCCGTAGTTTGAGGAGATATATCTTGTGAAAGTCTGGTGCGTTCCAAGGTATCAGTGAGGCTGGATACTGATGCATTTGTCGCCGGAAGGGCGTTTGCGGGAGGCGTGCCTCTAAGACCAACCAAAGGGGATGGTCGTAGTACAGGAGGTGTTGATCGGACCAGTGGGACTTTTGGCATGTTTACTTCGCGAGCGGCAGGCGAGGCTGGATCGATCACTGTCCACTTTTTATGTTTAGACACCATAAGTGTCGTGTCAATAGGCGCTGGCCGACTCATCTTTGGACTTGCAGGGAAATATCCTGGAAAGCAAGGTTTTATCGGTGCTGCTGGAGGATCGAATATCGATGGGCCAGAAAATAGGCCACTGTTTCGCAGTTGGCCAGCGAACATCAGTGTGAAAGGTTCTGTAAGAGGTGTTTTGACAACAATTTCCGGTGTGGGATACTGTTTTTGGGTCGGTTCATGGTGAACTTCAGCTGTTGGCACGGATTTTGCATCGCTTTTTTGAAGTTTGGAACGTGGAGTAGAGTTTTTCACTTCCGTTTTGCTCATCCGGGCATTGCCAAAGCCTCTCAAAGGAGCCATTTTTCTAGCATTTCCATAGTCAATTGATGCAGTGGTTTCAGATCTCTCGCCTTGCACAGGAACTTGAGCAAGACATGCCCAAATATTTGCTAAAGCATCCGGGGTTGACAGAGCATCGGCGATTACAGCTGTTGCCAGATTCAAAGTCGTCTTTTGCGCCACTTTGTCTCGATGATGTGCCTCTCCCGGTGTTTGAGTATTGACGACGTCATCCAAATATCTTTCTAGAAGGGCCGCCCGAGTTGGGTGACTATGCCAGTCTGAACCGCGTCTTTGTGGAAATGCCTTTGGGGATATGGGGGACACTGAGAAGCGGATGAACTTGTCATAGCCTGGTAGATCGGAAAGTGGAAGATGGGAGATGGTGGGAAACGCTTTCTTCCGAGTTTGAGAGACGTTTGCTTGCCTGAATGGGAGGTCGATTGCCACCTTTTCTGCCGTTGAAAGGTTCATTCTTTGGAGATGCGGAGATGATAAGAAAGATAGGCAAACCGGGGATAGAAAATGTAGGGGCAACGGGTACGATGAAAATATTGATGAGATCGTTGAGCGAGCAGTAGACTATAAGATGAAAGGGAAGTGTGGTTGAGTTGTAGATTTGAGATGAGGAAAGAAATTGAGACAAATTGAAACAGATGTGGAGGGAAGACAGCGGCTGAAGAGAGGCAATTAGTTCAGTACGAGGGAATGTTAATTAAGTACCTTTACGACCGAGTTGGCGCAGAGGAACTAAACAAAGCTCCGGAGTATTGCAACTAACGCTCATCCAGCCAAATGTTGGAGATGCAGGGAGAGAACTTCGAGTCGTAAAGAAAATGTCGTTGTTGTTGTTGGAACGCCGTCGAAGAATGTTCCGATTGGCTGCTCAGCCCCAAATTTGGGGCCATTTTTAGGCCGTTCCCACTATATTCTTCGCCAGCAACATCACTTAATCCATCAAGCAACGATGCAGCAGATTGTAGCCGCCCACTCTCCCTTAGCAATCCCACCATCTGATGTACGTGGACCATCGGGACAGTTCTGCACCCAACCCAACCTTACCAAGCCCACGGAACATTCTTAGCTCTCTCATTGGTGCTCACCACGTTCAGAGCCACCAAGCTATTCTTCTTCATTGTGCTTTTGCAATTCTTTAGTTCTGTCTATGATAATCATCGGACAGGTGGATATACTTCTGCACTTCAGATCAAGTAGTGGCATATAGACTGGTCTATAAATCGATACTCTCCAACACAATGCGCAGCTTCTTCATATTGTTGCAATCGTCGCAACATCCGCGAAGGGATTTATTTGTTTGGCGCCGCTTTGAATTCTTCAATCACCATATTTCTGGGACTTTGCGGGCAAGAATTTTACGTCATCAGTCACGTCGAAAGTATGGGCAGATACACTTCAATTGACTGAGCACCGGGATGCACCTCTTGTCGCGTAAGATCTGTGAATTGCTACTAGATCAACCCCTTCCTCCCATCCATAACTCAGTATTTCGTATTAAAAACTCAGGAGGAAATACCAGAGTCGTTGAGAGACTTGTCAAACACGAACTTACTCACTTTCGGTACAACGGATCCTGTTTGTTGCAATCACCCCAAATTATGTCTGACACCTCCCATACACCCTGCCTTACAATTGCGTCGGCAGTCGAACTCTCACCTCTAGTCGCACCGAGACAGTGCTTCGAGGCAGTGGATATTCTCCGAGCGTTATTGCCGAAATCGACCTTGACTGCGCGGGGCTGCGGGTAGGCTTGAAGGTCGATGGCTTTCAAACCAAAAGCAGATGCCCATTGTTTGTCAGGCCGTCGTGGCCTCTCAATCAGAGCAGCACCCGGCTTACTCAGTCCAAGCGGCCAGAAATTCGCGGTGCCGTTATACAGAGCACGGTAAGGGGCGAGTATAGAAATATCGCTGTATCTGGTAGAGTTGATGTGAACCCAGGCAGCGACGACTTTGTCCATAATGAGTCCACTGTTTGGGCATTTCTTCAGGACGAATCGGTTTTGCGATTAGATGGAAAAACATAGTGGTGGCTCGGTTTTGTTGATAGGAGGTGTCGGCTGATTTCCCAATTATCTGATCCAACGAAATTACAGAATTACTTTGCTAATGCGAAATTTGAGCTTAGGGAAAGAGTAAGATATGGATTATTCTTTAATGCTCCAGTGACCCTTGTCGCAGTGTCCAAGACGATGCTCCCTGAGTTACATAGCTATCAATGGAGCTCAAATTTCAGAGTCCAAAAAAAAAGTGAATGCTGTCATGTATCGCGGCAGAAGACAAATACTTGTTAATTGAAGCAAGAGCATCAACCATTGAAACGAAATGATGAATCTAAACCAAAGTCTTTCCGGAAATTACGCATTTTAAAAACGCTTGTCTAATCATTCCATCTCTTTCAACTTTAAACTAAAACAACCCTTCTTACTTGTTTGCTTTCTTCATCGTTATACCGTGACCTGAGTACTCGAAACCAATGTACTTCCCAGTCACCTCATCATGCCGGAGATAACTAGGAATAGGCTCAACTTTCTTGAACTCCTCCAATATACCCTCTTCCTCGCTACCCTCATTCTCCCCATCTTCATCTTTAGAAATATCCTGTTCCCTACCAACCACATCCTCAACAGCCCGGTTCATTCCCAACTGCACCCTCTCCCGTCTCGAAACCTCATGCGTAAGTCTGGCATCATGCCGCCCACACTTCTCACAAGGTTTCTTCAACTTCTCCTCCGCTAAAAAGGCCATCTCTTTTTCTCTCCCAGTCTGCGGTTCATTCCCAAGATAAGGATGGAAAGCAGGGACATAATCGCTCCTTCCAGTCTTCTTATTCCACATGTCGCTCTCTAGACCGCGCAATTGTCGGGTTAGAGTAGCGATTGTTGCTTCATCCTTCTCGCTCTTCTCATTAGCGACGATGAGTTGAGTAGTAAGGTCAAAGACCTTGAGATTTTGCGTCTCAGTCACCCTAGTGATGGTATCCACGTGGTTCTCAAGGTCCTTGTTTCTAAGCACGATAGCATCCGTCGGATTTGCTCGGCCTGAAATCAAGTCATCGATATAAACCAAAGACTTCTCCATTTCTTCGAGCAAGCGCGCCGGATGGGAGGTCGAACGGATAACATCGCGTATCAAACGATTCTTTGTACTAGGAACGACGGGACCCGCGGATGATTCGGCTAGAAGCAACTGCTCATAGTCGCTTAGTTTAGAACGAGTCTTCTTTAGTTCCTGGGACAGTCGTCGCAATTCTTTCTTCGATTTAGGCTTCCGCTTTTGTGCGTCATCGACTCGAGAGTTGCTGAGGATCGCTTCGCAGTGCATTTTCTCCAATTCCGGCCGGAACCGTTCAATCCTCTCTTCAGCTTCCTCCAGTTTCTGATGGAGTCGTTCCATCTCCTGTTCGGCTTTGGCTTTTTCCTTTTTCGCCTGAAGAGCTTGGGAATCGTGCAAAGCCAGTAAGGAGTGGGCTGCTTCCAGCTCCCCTCGTAGCTGTGTTGTTTCATCCTTCTTGTGGGCGATATGAGAATGGAGATGGTTGCTCAAGGATCGTGCTTCCTCCAGTGCCTCGTGTAATTGGCGCAGCTCCTCCCGATTCTTGGTAGCAGCTTGGTGACGTTGCTTTGCGTCCTTCTCCGCCTGTTTTGTTAGCTGTTCCTCTACCATTCTAAGCTCTTTCTTGAGTTCTACCATCTCCTCATGATAGTCATCATTCTGCTGCTTAAACGTTGCCATGTTTGCAAGCTCCTCACTGGCGCGTTCAGATGCACCCTTATAGAGCCGAGCCTTATTCCTAGACTGCTCAAGCTTAACCTCCAAGCTCTTAATCTGCGCTCTGGCCGTCTCGCTAAGGTCATCGCGCTTCCGCCATAAATTGGTAAAGGCCTCCTGGAAAGCAGTGATATCCTCTTCCTGCTGGCGAATGATATCCATTTTCCGCTCGAAGAATGCGATCCTATCTTCAAGTGATGCGCGCAGCCCTGCTATTTCTGAGATAGCTTGATCAATAAAGTCGTCACGCTCTATGATAGTATGTTGCTGTTCCTTGACAGTGTCATTGATCATCGTACACTCGAGTTGGAGGCGTGCGAGGCCATCTTTAACAGCTTCTTTCTGCCTGCTCAGAGCTAGGGCTATTTCTTTGTTTTCAATGACCTTCTGATGGACAATGGAATCCAGCCTTTGAACAGTAAGGTCGTGTTGCATGTTGATTTTATCAATCTCATTGCGCAAAGAGTTGACGAGTTGCGAGTTTTCAATCTTCTCTTGAAGGTTTTGCTGTTTGAGGAATGCTATCTCTTCCTCTTTGACCTCTAGTTCCTGGCCAAGCTCTTGAATGAGGGTCTCTCGCTGCTTCACAATGTCATTTATGTCATTAAGATTGATTTGAAAGAATACGAAAGTTTTCGAGGCCTCACCATCAACGATTTGCGTTGATTGCTGATATTTGTTCATGAGGTTATCAATTTCCTCGTCCAGTAGCCTACGAGTTTCTGCTTTGTCCTGGACGATGCTGGTTTCGCTGATACCACTGATGAATTGATTTTCTGAGTATTGAGCGCTCATACGCTTAACGGAACCCGGCTCCTGGTTGATGATGGGTTCGACGAGACTAGTGAATAAATCCTTTTTTGAGTAAAGGGTGCTGTCGCTCCACCTCTTGTCAAAATAAGGCTCCACCAAGGTAGCATCGAGATCTTCTTCAATCTCGCTTTCTAACGTATGGTAGGACAGGGTGTCCTCGTGGTCAGGCTTCTCATAAACAACAGCATGGGAAGCAATAGACGTTGATACGTCTAATTGAGGTTCATTGCCGTCGATGATGCGGGTTGCAGCCTTCGATGTTGTAGAGAAGACAACTTCGCAGATGGTAGAACCTTGGATTTTAGAGCTTGTCAACGGCGTAGTGCCCTCATGTTCAGACACTTCGCTGTCTCCAAAAAAGAGCTTTCTGTTCGTGGACCCACGCTCGTCGCCAGCAGGCAAGGCGGAGTCTCGAGATGCTGGGTCAGGAGTTTTCGATCGAAAAACCGCCTCGAGTGCGGTAACTGAGTTGGAAGGTGGGTACATGTCGAGGCTTGTGGATTGATTTGATCTAGCCTTGGTGACCAGATCCAGGACATTGTCCTGAGCATTCTCGAATGGCTGTCGGAGCGGCTCAGGAGTGACAGGGCCTGGAAATCCTGGACGCCCAATCGGGCATGTGAAAGGTGCCATATATACAGGAGAGTTTGAGCCCACGCTTATGGCTCTCATTCTTGTGAAAGAAAGAAAGGGGTTAGCATTCTGCAAGGCCGAGTGACGTTGGATTAAATGTGGCCAAGATGGTATCGATGTGTTAGAAGGAGTCCGGGGCCTGGCCGGATTTGCTATAGCAGGTAATGAAGTGATTGCCGTTAGACGAGGAGTAAATGGTTTCGCTATAGGGTTCAGAGCAGGTCGGTCGAGGACCTTCTTAATTGATTGTCGAATGCTCTGCATTGTCCTTTCGTGTAGATAGAAGAGTCGGGAGGTCGTAATTAGTTGGTGATGTGAGTGGAAGAGACGATACTGTCGAAATTTGTGGCTACTGGAGAGGAAGAAGGACTGGATACTTATGGAGTCTGAGGAATATGACAACACGTCACCGACATCACGTCCAAAGACAACACAGCTCTTTCTCTTGGGCAACACAAATAAAAGACTCTGTACTCATGCGATGAATGCCCATGTTCTGGTAGATGGCATTATTTGCAAGACGTAAATCATACAGTAGTGACATATGGCCGGCTAGGAAGTGGCTCATCAATCTGTACGCTTTTCCCTCGAAATAGATGATAGTAGTTGAGCTCCGATAGTGTAGGATAACGAACTCGACAGATGAAGAGGTGTCGCAACCTCCAGACCTAGCGCATGAACTCTTGAGGAACCGTAGTTCGGCTGATCCGTGGCGTTGCTCGATTCAACGACCTCGATTTGCCCATCTTCATCCCAGCGCTCATACCGTATCCACTGAGTGGTGGAGCTCCAACATTATTCGCATCGAGTGGGTTAAGTGGCTGGCGAAAAACACCTGTGATACCATCCATATTGACGGAGCCTTGGTTTTGGTTGAGTACCGGCAATCGAGTGCGGTGCGTTGAAGGAGTTGTGAACAGTGGCATACTCTCTACTCGTGGTCAGCTCATGGCCATTTCCACGCCCCAAGTTTATTATACTCACGCGACGTATAGCCTCGACTGGGTTGCCTGGTTTGTTGCCATGCTTGAGACGTTCCCGTGCATTGAGCGCGAAGACCATCAACCCTCTCAGAGCCTCCGCTGTGAGGACGTCCATAGAGCCGCCCTGATCCTTGATAGTCGCCTCCGATGCCTCTATAGTAGACGGCGTGCGACTTGGTGGGAAATCGCCCCCCGGTGGCGCCCTGAGACACCTGTTCGGCGGCTTCTGAGGCAGCACCCCTGGCTTGGAATCGCATTTTCTCTCCCTTGAGCTCTGTGTACTGTTTCTGCAAATCTTGGAAGGCTTTGGTTTTGTCCTTAAATGCATTGCATAAGTCCAAGTTCTTGTTCTCGAGGTCAGAGTATTTCCGATCTGACTCTGAATAACGAATCAGTGACAGATATGATGACGGCACAAGACCACAAACCTGAAAGGGCATTCTGTAACTTCTTGATTTGGAGATTGGCTTGAGCAATGATGGTGTCCAGTTGCTGGTTTAGGTTGTTATGCTTCTTCCGAAAATTGCTCGCCAGGTGAGATTGATAGGTGCTATTTAGAGTCAGCATGAGCTTGCGTGTAGCACTAATAGCGCTGACATTTCTTGATTAACTTGATAGCTGTAAAAAGAAAGGCCTCTTCCGGCACACTCCATAATGATTGTCGGGGTCAAACCACTCAACACGCTGGTTTTGTAGTCCTCGGAAGGATCAAGCTGTGTGATGACAGCATCGTCTTGGTTCATCAGACGCACACCACACGCAGGACATTGTCGTACACCATCACTTGGCGCAGAGAGACCTGTCTTCTCGGCGCATGGCAGGCACAGTATGTGGCTTTGAGTTGTCAGTGAAATGAGTGGATTGTCGTTCGAGACTCTGGCATACCTGCAGGTGGTAACAACAGCTTGCTGGAATATTGGCTCTCGACATTCGAGGATATTGCATCTCCAGGAGAAATCGGCGGTCATTGCGATATGATTGAAAGAGAGTTGAAAGAGGTTGAGGAACGACAAGACTGGTGTGTCTTCGGACATGGAAGTCACCACCAGCCATAGACTTAACTCACCTCCGACACACGACGGTAGATGAATCAACTCGTCTGTAAGTCCTTGTCTGCATAAACTGTTCGACGAGTCTACTTTTGATGCGATATCTTGGGCGTGAGCCATCACGTCGATATCCTACCATTCGGCCACTTGCCATATGACCGCAACGAGGGACGGTTTACAGAGGCGAATACAATACAACACCTACTGAATGAATTATTCAGGGGTAGTCCTGTCCCGTGGGAAAACAATCACCCCACAGTCTGTAGAGGCTTCACGCTCTTCGAGACTGACTTCAACACCATCCAAGGTCTTTAGGAAGTGCCAGTGACCATCACAGGCAAGTCTTGTCTGGTGTTGTTGGAGAGACAAAGCGGCGAACGTTGTTGGTGAATCGGCCGTCTCAACGCCCATGACTCGCGGCATGGGCATTCTTTGACAGAACCTCGATTACTTTCTCATAACAACAATTACTATTATCTACAGTACCCAAAGATGAGCTTTTCAAATACTCCTTCCCCAGCGCCCTCGCGCGGCGACACGCCTAACCCCAGCAATCGCTTCACATCTCAACAAGTCACCGCCGAAGACCTGCTCAAGTCGCAAACTGAAGGCCTTGTTACTCTCTCTGATTATCGCAAGCGCCGCCTGGAAGCTATAGAGCAAAGGGAGATGGGGATACTAGGCTCTACAGGTTCTGGAACAAGCACACCTGACGGGTAAGTTCAACAGTATGAATCAGTGAAGCGCAGGACTAATTGTCAAAGTACAGGGCTGAGACTCCACAACCGGTGAAAAAGAAGGTGAAGAAAGGCGCTGCTAAGGCAAGGGGAAAACTATCTTTTGCGTTCGATGACGAAGAGGACGAGAGTTTAGGCCTTTCTGCTGCTGTGACTCCACGATCCATGTCGAAGACACCACGCCATCAGACACCGAACGAAGACTCCCAGGACGGCGACGACTCTGCAACACTGAAGAAGAAGCTTAAGCCCAACTCCAATGTCACGGTTGTCGCGAAAGCGAGGACGAAAGCAGTGCTGCTGAGAGAAGCACAGGCAAGAGAGCAAATGAGGAAGGACTTTCTGATCACCAAAGAGTTGGTCAAGAACACAGAGATCCTGGTGCCCTTCATTTTTTATGATGGCGCGAAGACGCCAGGTGGGAAAGTGAGAGTCAAGAAGGGGGATCACATTTGGGTATTTCTCGACAAAGCACGCAAAGTGGGCGCGGAACTTGCTGTTGGTGAAGACAAAGGCGGCAAGCCATGGGCAAGAGTCAGTGTTGACGATTTGATGCTGGTACGAGGATCCATGATAATACCACACGTAAGTTGGAACTGGGGATCCAGTGAGAAGAGGGGTCGTTGCTAAATGTTTGCTAGCACTTTGAATTCTACTATTTCCCAGCCAACAACGTCAAAACCCCGGATGGACCAATCTTCACGTTCTCCGCCGAACGAACTGCAGCCACTCCCACCACTCTCCCGGAAGATGTCGCCACCGCCGTGGATCCATCCACATATGACCCTCTTGCCAGGCGCAACAAGGAAGAAAAGGAGGACAAGGGAACCAAAATACCAGATAGCGAGCTTGAAGGCTTCAGTGATGAACCCCATGCGAGCAAAGTTGTGGACCGTCGATGGTACGAACGCAACAAGCATATCTACCCAATGAGTACATGGGAAGAATATGACGCGAAGCAAGATTATACCAATGGTATCAAAAAGGATACCGAAGGGAACTCGTTCTTCTTCTGATAAAAACCAGATAAATTTTGTTCGAGGACAACAACGACATTACATATCATCCTATAGGTTAGCATAACGCAGACAAATCACGTTCTTCAAGGATCTTGGTTATGACAATTCCATTCTTCACTGTCAAGTTTGATTTCGAAACCGTGTCCACATGAAGGGAAAATACGCGGCGCTTTCATGTACCTGGGGACATCCTGCAGTACATCAACAATACATTATCCTGAACAGCAGTCGGTTTTTGTTCTACCAAACCTCCTGACTGCTCCCCGAAAACAAAATGAAACGCTGGTTCTCTGGATCGACGCCATCCGTACTGACCAGTCCAACGTTGCAGAGCGCGACCATCAGGTCTCTCTCATGGGAGACATCCATTCCGGTGCAAGCAACGTCCTCGTCTGGCATGGTCAGACTGGGGATGACAGTGATGCGGCCTTTGATTTTTTGGAAGACGCAGAGAGCCAAGTCTTTTGCCGGGCCGAGCCTTACATCAACACAGCTTTGAGTCTCTTAGCTCAAAAGAACTACTAAGTCGAGCATGGATACGACAAGAACTCATATTGGCCAGAGAGCTAATCATACACTGCGGCAGCATGTATGCAACCTAGAGGATCTCCAATATGTATGTTAGACTTCAAGATGGAGAAAAGGAGGAAATCATCAGACATATGTTCATCCACCGGCATTCGCAGATTATGGATGACCCTGACCACCCTGGATTGGTAAATACAAGTGAACTGCTTCTTGAGTCGTTGGTCAAATTTGGGGACGCCGAATGTTAGGATGTTCGGGACAAAATCTTCTCATTACTCTCTGTCGCTACGGATACCATTGGCCACGAGAGCAGAATTATCGACAACACTATCAGCCCCGCTCTGCTTTTCCATGGCTTACTCCATCACTTCAAGCCTCAATCTCCTATAGCAATGGGATTCACACTCCAAAAACTTCTTCGAACTCGACACAACCAATTCACTGCGGCCCACCACGAAAAGTTTGATGTCAGTGAAACATCAGCTGCTATCTCTTCCATTCGGGTAAAGGCTGAGGAATTCATCGAACAAATGAAGGGGTGTGCCAGAGAAATAGGTTCTCAATCCTCTACAAATGCGAATCCAACAGCAGCAGAGAGCAAACAAAATTAGAATCTGCTCGACAGCAGATGAATGATATTTACTCAGACACAGGCATTGATGTTGAGATGCTTTGTATTCTACTCTATACACTTAGCAGATCAACACATCTTGGTCTGGTTGATTGCGAGTATCTAGCAACAACTGCGTTTGGGCATATATTATTGGGACCCTCGAAGAGTTCGGGAGAACTTGTTGATGGGTTTGACGCATTGATTTTGGACCTAGGGCTGGCTTCGAGTCACCCTAGTTCAAGGGCGAGGGACGTCATAACCCACAGGACCTATCAATCTAATCTCCTCATACCGTTTTTGATTGGGTCGCCCGCCCTTCCACAAAGAGTAGATTAGGCGCTATATCAAATGCGCCTATAGAGAACTTTTAATCACTATGACTTCAGTTCCTTCCAATTACTATGCAGTCAATAATGTTCCTTTCATCCCAGTCAGTTCATTATATTTACTCGATTTATCTACGTGACTGACCAGGAGAATGTATGATGTTTCGTGAAATTAGAGAAAGTCTACAGTGTCAGGAGATCTTAGTCGTTCATATGCTCCGGCTAAAACCTATAATATAAGACTCATCGTACGATCTGGTAAACTAGGTTTTGTTCGCTACTATCCCTACCGACCTGCATGAACAAAAGGCTTTCCCTGGAATTATTTATTCGCTCAAAGCACCCACAAACAGCCTGCTTTGCTCGGCGCCGAGAATGAGCAGGGCTTCGGCTTCTTCGTACAACGCAAGCCAGACTTGAGTCACGAATGATCGTTGTGTAGAATTAGTCCAGAGAGAGGGACTGCCAACGCCCTTTATAATAGAAGATCGTGGACACCGTTAGAATTGGTCAGCACTTAAAAAGTGTACAAGGATTCGAAGCCCTATCAGAAGCGGCTGCTAAAGCCTCCCGCATGGTCGTCGCTCGTGTCGCAGGACCGTGTTTCGCCCAGCGATGCGCTTCGTCGGTGGTGACTACGCCATCTCAACTCCGAAGCGAAAGGGTGAGGTTGCAAAATAGCTGCCTAAACCTACCCTTATACACTTGTTATCTCGACAGCTGCAGGATCTTCGCCACTCCTCCGTTCGCGTTGTTGTTAATGGTCACGAAATTGTCCATTTCTACATTTCTTGTCAACCCGAGCGAGAGGAGATCAGAGAATCATCGCTGTGCATCACAGAGATCGCATACGATATCTACCTTCCTCAGATTAGCGTCTCGAGGCGCACGACGGAGCAATTGAACTCTCCGCATACATCCCCGCTCAACAACAAATATTGCTCCATCCCGAACCAAACCCCTACGGCTTACCAAAGATGCCTCAATCGGGGTTGCAAGACGAGCCGCAAGACAATTACTTCAACAATCTATCTCAACAACCGATCGCCGATACGAGTCCAGATGCTACGCGGAGGAATAGTGGAGATGCTTCAATAGGACTGAACGAATCACAACCAAAGGCCAAAAGAATAGCATGTGTGCTGTGTAGGAAGAGGAAGCTTAAGTGCGACGGAGCGCGTCCGGCATGTGGAAGTGCGTAGTAGAGCTTGATTCCCAGGAGGAAACCATGCAGTGCTAATTTGTGGTCTTACAGCTTGTAAGAGATTGTCTCATGACTGCGCATACGATGAGGTCCGTAAGAAGAGTGGCCCAAAGAGGGGTTATGTTAAGCTGCTCGAAGCTCGTCTTCGTATGTCAATTCCCTGTTTTATTTTCTTACAGCAATACATGTTGTTAAACTATTGCCATTGTCCAATACTAACAAATGCTCGTCCGAATAGAACAAGTCGAGACACTTCTCAAAACTCAAGAGCCAGAACAGCAGCAGCAAAATCAACCAAGCCCGGTGAACAATCCCTCGTCTCAAAGCTTTCCCTCTACCTCTGCCCCTACTTCCACCAATTTCATAATCGAGAGCAATTTGAACTCTTTGAACGAATTTCCTATGCCCTCTGGAACGCCCATGGGAGGTATATCGTCGGACTTTGGAACAGACGGGATGAACTTTGACCAACCTGGCATGTCCGTTGATTCTCCAGAAGCATATCCTTGGGAGATGATTGGACTTGGTCTAGATGAACCTCTACCACCGCAAGACACTATTGATGAGCTGTATATACCACTCAATGTCCAAACAAAAGAATGCCCAGTACTAATCGGACTTACAGATATCGAATATATTTCGAAAAAATTCACCCTTCCTGCCCAATCATGCACCGACCAAGATTCTTCTCCTCTTTGAATTTGAGTCCACAGATGCGCCCTCCTGTGGGTCTGCGTTATGCCATGTGGACGATGGCTGCATCGGTCACGGACAAATACGAGTCTCTTGCTGATCATTTCTACCACCGGGCACGAAAATACTTGCAAGCAGACGAGATGAAAGGACATGGAGAGGGCATTATAAGTGTCCACCATTGTCAGGCATGGATCATCGTAACAGTATACGAGTTCAAGAATATGTACTTCCCCCGAGCGTGGCAAAGTACCGGACGAGGTGTGAGGATGGCACAAATGTTGGGACTTTCAAGGATAGATGGTTTTGGCTTGGACGTCAAGCAATGTCTACCGCCACCGAAGGACTGGATAGAACGAGAAGAACGTCGTCGAACATTTTGGATGGCTTTCTGCGAGGATCGTTATGCAAGTGTTGGAACAGGATGGCCGATGACCGTTGACGAGAGAGATGTAGGTCTGCAAACCAATGTTGCAGAAATTTTAACTAATCGCCACACAGATCATGACTAACCTTCCAGCTTCCGAAGAAGCTTTTGAGAAAGGCAATCCGGAGCAGACAATATCACTTGAGCAAGCATTGAAGCCAGCTGGAGCCCAGAAACTGAGCCCCTTATCCGGAGTCGTCATCATGTCCTGCATGTTTGGCAGAAATCTATTGCATTTGCATCGACCTTCCCCTGACGACAATGACGACAACCTCAATGGCGAGTTTTGGCGGCGGCATCGACGCATCGAAAGCATCCTTTCACACACGGCACTCTCGTTACCTGACCACCTGAGACTACCAGCGGGCTTGCCAGATCCTAACGTTGTCTTCATGAATATGGCGATTCACACATCCGCGATATGTTTGCACCAAGCAGCTATATTCAAGGCTGACAAGCACAAACTTCCTCCCAACGTTGGTTCTGAAAGCAGAGTCCGATGTGTAACAGCGGCAGCAGAAATTGCGCGGATAATGAGGATGTTGAGCACCCTCGATCTATCCACAGTATGTCTAATATCAACTGCTTGGGTGACGAGCTTCAAGACTAACGTTTGCAGATGAACCCTTTCCTGGCTTTCTGCTTGTATGTTGCGGCTCGCGTGTTCGTACAGTACCTCAAATTTCGGCCAAAAGATGAGCAGATGATCTCGTCACTTCAATTTCTACTCGCAGCAATGCATGCTTTGAAGCGCAAAAACCCCCTTACAGAATCCTTCCTGGTGCAGTTAGATGTCGATCTCGAAGGCCTCGGCCTAGACGTGGGTCAGCGACCTCTTAACCAGGCAGCCATGGCGATGATGAATCCTCAGGGTTTAGACGCGACAAAGTGCAGTCCAATCTTCGAGATTCGTGACTCGCAAGCTGCCAACTCAAAGTACAACCGATTCGGTGGTGGAGTCCCTACCTTCGGCGACAACGGCATCAACCAGCATAGCAACCCCAGGAAAACAAGCACAGGAAATCTAGGCCCAGGTCCACCATTCCACACTGCGCGTGCTGACCTCAACCTCGCTGATGACTGCCAAACGCAAACGCCATCATACGATTACCTCGGAAACACGGATTCAACGCAGTACAACCTGCCAAACAGGAACAGACTGAATCCAACAGTGGGGCAACCCGGCACTTCGAGATTGACGACTCTAGCAGATTCCTTCTCGCCTTCAGCATCAGACGCAAGCCGCTCACCAAACATGAACAACGACCAACAAAGCTCGAGAAGCAACTCACAGAAGGACTCTTCCTCCCATGCCTCCTTCACACCACCCTCCATGACAGATGAAACTCGGCACAGCAGTCTCAATAACTCGAATTCGCCTTCGACTACTAATGCCAGCATCAACCGAAGTAGAGTACCAACTATGGCTGATGGTAATATATACTCTATGGATACGAATTTCTCAAATTTCCAAACTGGGTTCTTGGCTCAACCGATTGAGGCTAGTGATGGCATGTTCACACCCTTGGGCGCTGGTTGGGAAATGAGTGGGATTGAGATCACAGGAAATACAAGTACAGGACTGACGCCTGGACCAACGGGCATGACGCCGATGCCATGGAACGATATATTAGGTGGGATAGGCGGAGGATGGAATGGCGATAATGGGGGTTTTGTGGATTCAAATTCTGATGATAGAAGAGGTAGCTGAGATTAAAGCAGGCAAACGGTTTGATGGCGTTCTGGACTAGACTGGGTTTTCGAAGGTATACCCTGCTCTTTCCTTCTTCTTCTTTCTTCGGTTTATATATTCCCCTTTTAGCGCCTGCTAGGGCGTCTTGTTTTTGTATCTATGAACGAGGTTTCTTTGGGATGTATGAGCATCCTTTGTATGGTTTATGCATAATCGGAAGGACACCCAACTTTGGCGGCTGTATATTTGTATGATAGACCGCATAGAGAGATGATGAATGAATCACATTATGATCAACTTGTGTTTGACAAAGCCAATTAACATCCTTGAGGATTAGATAGACGTACACCATATGTGCGGATGTACTCGAGAGTGTAAACGAGTCTAAACATTATGCTCTCCTAAGGTGGCTTCTCATATCTATTCGCACCTCTCTTCCTCCATTATGTTTATCATACCTAACTAGGTGTCGTGTACGTATATATACAATGAGTCTGAGAAGATCTAGAGAGTTTTCCGTGCCCTCAATGACCATCTATCGAATCCAAAATACGCTCTATGTTCGGTATCCAAAATCTCAACAAACGCCGTCATCATGCATGCCAGAACGCCGATTTCCAAAAAGCCCATTCATCAAAAAATGCTTTATCCAAAAGTTCGCAGCGCAATGACAGCGATCAAGAACGCCATCATAGCCATCATCAGCATTAAAGACCTTCGCTTAGGTCGTCGCCTCCCACCTGCTGCTTGAGATCTGGAAGTCGTTGTTGTCGCAGATGAGCCAGCAGAAGTGGCTACCGCAACAGCTGTTGTGATTGCTGATGTGATGGCAGCGTTGGTAGCAGAACTTGATGTCGTGCTTGAGGATCCACTCTTCTTGCTGCTCGAGGATGAAGCATTTCCAACACGAACCGCATGGCTGCCGAGTAGATAGCCAACATTCGCGATGACAGCTTCACTGTCGCGTACCGTGACAGAAGCACTGCCATCGCTGCCTATTGAGACGGTTTGCACTGCCTTGTCAGCGGTGGTGGGCGTTCCGTCGCCGCTCGTCTCGAATGAGAGTCCATTCCAGGTTGTTCCAGTGGTTGAATCTCCCCCAGCGGCCGTGAGGGTAGACAAGTACAAAGTCTCGCCCTTGGCGTTTGGAAAGGAGAGACTGAACGTGACGCTGCCTTTACTGGTGACTGCCGCATTGGAGGTCATCGAATTGATCAAGACCACAGCAGATAACGCTCCTTGCGTATAGGCCGCATATGTTCTAACATATGTGGCGTAATTTGACGCAATGTTGGTTGGTGTGATAGCAGCGATTTGAGTTGTTCCATTACCAGCGCCGAGAAGTTGTGCCATAGCTGCGAATGCGTAGTAGCTTGGTCGAACATGAGGTCCCTGCCCATTCATCGTGATTGGTGCCCATGCAGCCGCATAAGAGTTGTCCGTCATGTGCATCTCCACAGAACCCACTCCCACGGAAGCTGCATAGCAAAAGAAGTTCAATGTCCACAAGGCTGCACCAAAGGTGTCGCTGATCCCTTGTAGTCCAGTTGGACCCGCACTTGCCATTTCGCGAAGATAGTACGGTAAACCTGTCTTCAAAGCCGCCTGGACCTGGGTCACCCAGTATGCGAATTGAGTCTCTGTATTCGAGAGTTGTTGCAAGTGGTCCAGGGTCAGGGTGTATGTCGATACGTCTACAAAGTAGTAGTAATCATGCTGGTTCCATGCGGCCAAAAAGGTTCCCGATCCATTCACTCCTTTCATCAGCCCGGCCTGCACCAAGTCGTTGACATCGAAGGTCGTTCCAATGGTCGAAGCGGTGTTCGGGGCTTCAAAAAACTGCGAAGGGAGGCCAGCAGGCTTGAGAACTTGCTCGTAGACAGCAGAAGCTCGAGCTAAGTATTGCTGCGTATATACCGTTCCGTCCCAGGTGCCAGACCGAAATTGATTTGCCAGATACAAATCTGGCTCGTTTCCAATCTCAAAGGAGTAGAGATCAACATTTGTAAGACCCTTCAAACATGCCTTCGCTTCCATGACAATATTCTGAACGTAGTCGGAGGCCTCGTAAGAAAGACTCAAGCCGAATGTGACGGGGGTACCTTTCGGAAATCTGTTCAGTGCCGTCCAGTATGAAGGCCCAAATATGAATTTGTCGCTATGTTCCGCGCCCTGTCCAGTCGGATTTTCCTTCAACTCCATAAAGTAACCCGTGAAACTCGAATCGTATATCATCTGGTCGGCTGTATTTCCTCCAATTCGAAGATGTGGCGGCACACCAGAGTAATCCGCGAGGTTTTGAAGTAAATTCACGGATAACTGATTGGTGGTAGATCCTCCCGTGAAAGAGTATAGATTGGAGGGCTCGATGCCAAAGCCGGCAAAGGCCTGATTGAGGGCATTGGAGACACCAATAGCTGAGGACGCGCTTGTCGCTGCGCTGACGGTAGCAGTGCTCTGGGTGTGGGATGAGGCAGCAAATGACAACAAAGTGAGAGTGAAGGTCAACATGAGGGGCATATATACAGATGTTGAAATAGTAACGACTGAGTGAAAGCACGCGACAGTCTGGCAATTATGTATTAAGAATAACGAGAGAAAACATTGAACAGGCAAGGAAGGCGTGAAGTTGAAGTGAGGACGCGGCTGCCGTGAAGCTTGTTTTCATGGAAAAGTAGGAATGCGTGCCAACAACCAACTAGAAATGCCATAGGGAGCGCATGCACGACGCCGTCGAAACTGCTAATCGCAATAGAGCCAATTGGTGATGTAATGGCGGCTTAAGGACCGATTGAAGATCGCGTCGCGCATCTTGTTGATAGCAAACGGCTGATACGGGATGGAAATCTGGGGCTGGTGGGAGATCTCTTACTGTGAGCGGAGCTGCCGGCGAGCTTCTCAATTGAAAGTAAGCAAAAGAAGAGGACTCGTACGACGACTACTGTTAACGAGCTGCAGACCTGCAGAGCTGTTGAATACTTGGATGTTGATGCATCTTCAAATACGCCACCAAGGAAGTTGGCGTGACGAAGGCTGGATTTGGAAATGAGCACGAAATTTCTTCTTCCTCCCGCAAAACGCCACAAGAACCCCACAAAGACAGGCCTCGATCCTCGATTCTTATCGTGGAATGGAGCCAACGCTCGTCCAGATGGCAACCTTGACAATATTCAGGATATGATGTCGTACCTCACAACGTTGCTTCATCCAACATGCTCGACGTTTGGATACCCTTCGCGATCGTCAAGAGCTGCAACATGATGATCTCCCGGCTGCGTCCGGCACCAATCTGGTCTTTTCCCTGGATAATCTGGGAAACAGTATAAACAGACCATCGTCTCCCGTTCCTGGTTCTTGGACAGGGACATTGCCTACGGCCGTCTTCGTGCTTTGAATAGACCTTAATACCATTGCAGGATGAAAGACACTGAACTCACTGTTTAGAATCTTCTTCCATGTCAAGACCATTAGATATTGCTGTTCGAGGAGTTATTTTCGCTTGGATGAAGTCTGGTTGACGAGAGCAAGTATACCATCATTGTGGGCCACAGCCTGTGAGCTCTGCTTCTTGAACTCATATTCGTCCTTTTCATCGGGACATCATAGATCCTGAATCTTGAACATTGGAAGGAATCAAGATCATGTCTGTCAATTATCTCGAGCTGCTGAGAACGTTTTTATTCTCATCCTCCATCACAACTCATATTTATCAGCTCCATCGACAGCCTAAGAGTTCCCAAGAAGGATCAATATATATCACACAAAGAAGCACCCTTTATCACAATAGTGAACGCACACTCGTTTAATATCTGCAGAACCAGAACGGGTGTTTCCAGCTCCGACAAATGCCAGCCAATGATCAGCACTTTGAATCGAACTTCCCCTCCACGAGTCAACCGGCTTCTGAACGATCCGAAACTTTGTTTCATTCCACCACCTATCCACGCTCCTCACCAGACGGTTTCGAATCCATCGGACTGGTTCTGTACCGCAGAGAATAGGGTGCGCGATGGACCTTGCATTTCGGAGAGTTGCCTTTCCATGGCCCTCTCGGAAGCAAACATTTCCTGATGATCAGGAGCCTCTCATGCTTCTTTAAGAAGATGCCAGTCCCGATACATTTGCTCGAATATTAACATCGTCAAGTCTTTCGCGCAGTAGTACCAATATCTCATTCCTCTCGTACTTGAACAGTCTTCATCTACTCTCAAGTTCAAATTGCGATATTTGCCAAAATGCATCTTTTACCAACCTCCCTCTTGTCGCTCATCTGCGTTGCTCTCGGAGCATCAGCACAACAAGTATGCTCTACACATTCGCTTCCTAACCCGATTGCCTCACAATTCCCACAAAATATCACTGGCACTTTGAATGGAACGATAGCGATACTACCGATCCCCATGGCTCTGGCCAGGAGTATGATTCCGGCTCAATACAACATACTCACCTCCGCCTATCGAACATTACTACCACATCTTCCCGATGATATGTATCCAGCAATTCTTCAAGCAGTTTTCGACCACGACGTTGGTCTAGGCGACTATAAAATAGCAGATTTCTCTGTAAGTGTAGACCATATCTGTGGCCTTGGACAGATACTAACAAACCAACAGCGCGCAAGCATCGAATTTCCCTTCGTCGATCTTCTCTCAGACAATACGACGCCTTTCCGCTGGGTCCCAGATATGTTCCTCACCTCCACAAACGACCTAGGCATAAACGCCTCTCGCGAATACGGTGGAGAAGTCTACCCAGCTACTTTCGAACCATCCTGCGACGCTTACGCTCCTCTTCCTACTTCGCAAGACTCAGAAGAATACCCAGAAGGCTCGACATACTTCCAAGCCAGCGCCGTGGATGCATCCCTAAAAGCTGTTTTCTCGCCAATGCAAGCAAAGACATTGTTGCCCGCGCTCTTCTTCAGAAAGGTCGTCAATCAACCTGTCTTCGGCGACGGTAAATTCTGCAACGGACAGCTACGGATGTTCAATACTTCCCTCTCTACCGGATCATATACACCTAAAGCCATCAGCGCCTCCGTTCGCGTCGCGATGCCCGTCTTTACACAAGCGCCTGGGGGAGAAATGTACTGGGACAATGCCGTGGGAATGCAAGTCGACACACCATTCATCGAGCAACATCTCGTATCATGCGAAGGGTTCAGGGACTATATTTGGGAAGACGACAGCCAGGAGACTTCTTCAAGAACGATGGTCGAGGATACGGAGAGTTGGGACCAGAAGAATGAGACAGTTGCTATGCAGAGTCCAGCATTGACGTTGGAGACTATGCTAGCGAACTATGCGATTACGCCTGCGAATAAGCAGATGACGATCTAGATTGGTGTGAAGGTTTTGGTTGAGGCCGGGATATGGTTTTGGTATGGAGTCAAACGGCGTTCAAATGCAAAGGTCATTTTCAAGCATAAAAGGCACTTGCATGCTTGGAGGATTATTTATACCCACTTCAGATATATAGCGTTGTCAAATCTAGTTCAACTATCAGATTACAAATCACTCACATCTGAATCTATCTTGTGAAGCGATCAAGCATGACATAGCATGGGAGGGAAATGCCGTCCTTCGTTCTCCAGGCTTCGAATCAAACAATCACAACAGTTTCCACGTCCATAGTCTCAAAAGCATCGTGTAGTGCCTCCGCTCGCCACCACTCCAGCGGATCAAACCGTTGATAATATCCCTCTTTGCTGGAACAAGTCCATAGCCCCACTCTTTCATACCTGCCATCGTCTTGACGATGCAAGACCAGGCCATAGGTCTCAATGCGCTCCCGTACAATCGGCAACCCGAAAAAGAGGCCTCGCTCATTGGCGTCGGCGCGTATCGGGCCAAGGTTGAGATCCGGTTGTACTTCAATTCCTCCACGTCCATCAGATGTTGCATCGTAGCCATTCTTCGAGGGCTTCAAAATTAAAGGCAGCAGCGGCCCTTGAAGTGTGAGCGTAGCAGACTTCAACTGCCCAAATGGATCACGTTCGGACAGGGGCGCGCAGTCTACCGCCACGACCGTGAAGTATAAATGCGATCCGGGACTGCACATGTAAGTCGTGGTGTCACTACCACAATTCGCCCATGACCATGTAGGCGCTCTAGCATCAACTCTTCTTCGTTCTGGCTTCAATCTGTGCGGCATCAACCAAAGCAGGTCGTTGCGGAGATTTTCAACCCATATACCGGCAGCGTATGTCGCTTTGAATTTGTTCGAGAAGAATTGCGCAAGACCTGAGATAGCAGGAAGACGGTCACTCTCGAATGTGAGCTCCAAGTTTGCGTATTTCATCAGCATCAACCTCCATTCAGTGAAATGCTCTTCTTCAGGTGGGCATTTGCCGAAGGCGGCGCTTTCCTTGGGTCCAGGTTTGATGCCCAAGAATGACCGTACTTTTTCCAAGCTTGAGCTTTGCGGCGTCTCCGTGGCCCAAATGAGATGTTTGTTGCCGTAGTCACATTGTGAGAGATTTCCCGTGGTACAACACGAGCAGATAGGTCCGTACATGCACTCAAAAACCAGCTCGCCATTGCAAAAGTGTAGTACCCTTGGAGAAAGCAACATTTCTTGCGCGACCCAAGCTCGAGTCAACAAGGGAAAGGCATCGTCAGTCACCTCCCCGGGGTGAGCATGATCGGGGCGCTGCGAGATCAGTAATTGCGCGTTCTCAAAATCTAGCTCTATCTCATGACTGCTGGTAAACAAGCTGGCGCTATCGTTTGCAGCACAAGTGGCAGCAAGCGTGATATATGACGATGAGTATATCGCACCCATGTTTCCGCCGTGCTGGACCAAATCTTGCCCGAGATCTTGACCGTTGCAAATCGAGTCAATCCAGATGTAGCGTATTCCCAAATATCGCAGGAATGTAATTGCGTCTTGGAATGTTTTCGGCAGGTCATTCCAAGGAAGTTCATTCAGATATTGCTGCAGAGTCGCCGAATCTTTGATAATTGATTTTGCGCCTTCCGTGGAATGGCTCAAGCATGCATAGTCGGCTCTCTCATTGATCGGTTCTTTGAGTCGGACACTCTGATTGCTTAGGATTTCGATGATGTATTTGGGCAGAAGCGGCTTCGTAGTCGACCTTGCTTGATCGATCGCGCGGCACGCTGGGTGTGATGCATAACACTCTTTGATTCTAGCTTGTACCCATTCAGCCGCAGTTCTTGACCCAGTGTTGCCAAAGTGGGTCGTGGGCATCGCATTGCAAAGCTGAATCCATGGTAGTTGCTGGCTGCCATCTGTATGAGAGTGTTACCTATGTATGGCTATGTAGAAGGAATATTGCATGACTGACTTCGTAAGATAACATCGTAAGTTCGTGCGTTGTGCTCGTTGTCACTGAAACTAAGATGGACATTCATTGAGCTCGTGATGGCCACAAACACTGACCTATCTGCATTTTCGTTCTTCCTGACTTGTTGAATGATGGAGCTAATAGACCAATTTGGAACGGTGGCGATGGATACGGCTAAACCGCGTATATTGCTTTGACCTTCTGTTTTGAGAATTTCGTCGATGGCTGCCTGCACGAAAGAGCAGGTTGCACAGCCTTTGGAGACTGCTTGGTGTAACTCATCTGGACTGCAGTCGAATCTTGTATAGTGTGTTCTTCCCGAGCTATAGTGATCTGGTTCGAGATTATTGCAGGTGGTACAGGACTCTGATGCTTTCGTACTTTGAGAACTGGTGTAGAAGGGTAGCTTGAATGACATCGTAAAGTTGAGTAAGCAGGATGCCTTTCAGAGAGAGAGAGAGAGAGAGAGAGAGAACAATCTTCTCGGATTTTGGTTATGGAAGAGTCTCATCAAGGTCCGTCTTTGGCGAGGAATGAACCCCCCATTTGCCGTGACATTCTCCAAACAATCATGTGGTTCAGCTGAACGCCAGTCTAGTGGGCAGTGCGTAGCGTAGGCGGACTGTTCTCTACCAGGATAAAGAAGCGTGATGGATGGAAGTAGTAATAGGGACGGCTTGATTCGTATGACAATTATCAGCAGGCAGTTATATTTGTTGAAGAACATTTGGAGACGATGTGATTGATAATTAGTGGAGAACATATCACTATAATTTTCTAAGAGACATGCCAGCTGTTTTTTCCTCCTCCTCAATCACTAATCCCGTCAAATTGATTATGATTTAAATGTTGTTTTCAATTTTTTAAGATTTTTTTAAGAAATCATGCGACATTCCATCACAATCCCCCCAATATGGCTTCTTTCGATCCAACATTGCTTACAAGTCACAATTGGAATTGATGTAGCTCACTCGCGTTTGTCCCAACCCTGTGGTGAATAGTTGGTAGACAGGCATTTATAGTTTCTCAATACCTTGAGAGATACCACTAAATAACCCCCGCAAATGCGATGCCTTAAATCGCCAACAATGTTACGTCGCTTTCTGTGTAGAATGATGTGTCAACCACCTGCACGTCCTAATCCTGCATGAACTCCAACGGGAATTCGTCAAATGACACCCACTCCAAGCGATCAATCACCATTTGCTGCGCGGGTATACGAAATGGTGGAACCTTGCCTTTACCACGGAGAGCGTCATGGTCCTCCTTACATGCCCAAGCAAGAGCCAAAACTTCTTCATCGCTCTCCCTTCTTTGATGATGCTAGGTAGGTGTCTCATCTATGCCCCATGCTACACCACGCTCTGCGAACTTGCAGTTACATCCACATGGATTTCAGACTTTCCTGTTGATGACGCCGGCTTGATGGAGGACACCGTGATAGGAGCTAACAAATCTCTTTGGTAACTTGATACGATTGGTTAGCAGCATACGTGCAATACGATAATGTCGACTCTCTAGAGCGGCATACAGCGGATCGAGACGTATAGGAGTCGACGGCGGTGGATTCGGGCCCATTCCCACTTTGAGTAGGATGTCAACGATATGTTCCCGCCCGTTCCACGTCGCTGGAGCCATGGCTTGATGCCCACCAAGATGAGCAGGATCGAATCCCTGGCTAACCAAACACCGGATACCCATACAGTGCCCTCGTTGAACCATGCGTTCCGTATCCTGCTTCATGCACTCGTCGTCGATGGTCCACTCCCCAGGTGAGGAGAATATCTACGGCGCTATGGTGGCCGTGGACCGCTGCAGCAGATAGCTCAGTCTGGTAATGTTGACGGTCTCCCTGTCTGCCTAAGATAGCTCCGCGTTGGTGGAGTAGCTTTATCGTGTGAAGCTACAAGCAGCAAGGTAGAGTGTCGCGCGATGGGCCTTGAAATTGGGGTCAATACCGCGGTCCAGCATCTTTTTCACAATGGCCTCGCGCCCATAACGACATGCATGTGAGAGGATTTGCTGCTCGGCATGCAGTCCTAGTTTTCTGCATTAGCTTGACGCCGGGAAAACAGAGAAATCATTCAAAATTCTGTCTTAATTCATGATAATTGAAAGCTCAAAATATCAGGCGAAATCTCTTTACAATTGCAAGAAATCTGATATGCCTTCACTGGCTTTCTTAGCTACTCAAAATCATTGAAAAGCTTTTGTCCATTTGTTTATCACAGGCTTTTACCGGAGGAAACCAGTTTGACGTACCTCGTGCATCCACTGGGTTCGACGAATGGCGACATATGTCTAGGAAGATGTCGATTGCATCCCCATATCCACGACGAACTGCCATCAAAAGTAGACTAATGTCACTGTCAGAGATCTCCGGTCTCAAACTGAGCGTAGCCTTAATACATGATAAGAGGTATCGAAAGTGACAGCAATGTCCAAAATATCCCGAATGACTGCTAATGACAACTCGAGCAGAGGCATCATATGACGGCCTTTGAGGTGTGATTTAACGGATCAATTGTGCAGCTTGTAATTCCTTGGTAATAGAAGCGTTGGGCATCGGTGGCTTATCCAGGTCGATATATGTTTAGCTTTTCATGATAGTTTCAGTCTTCTGGGCTGTTGAAGGTTGACTTATCATAGGAGGAGAATGTTTGATTGATGAAGTCCTTCAGAACTCGAACTCATGCGTCTATAAATAGCCTTATCCACGTGATATCAATGTGCCTCCATAGGTCAACGTTCACAAACAATCTCAGCATCTTCACCAATCCCAAATAACTGGATGAAGATCATGGCAGACCAAGCAGAATACCTCGTCATTGTAGGGATCCAATCTTAAATCAAAATCCAATCAAAAGCTAATGACCCTGCCAGCTTCAAACGAATCTCCGAAACGTCGAGAAAACCTTGGGTAAATCGAGTAGTCAATATCTCGATGTACTGGAAATCATAGAGACATACATAGCCAATATGAATGTCCAACCGGAGACTTCAAAGAACGCTCGACCACAGCCAAAACCTTCAACGCCGTCTTTCACCAACCTCACTCTACGTCCAAAGAAGCAATCATAATTACAGCAAACCGTGCTCGAAGAGGTGTCTCCATTACGGCTCTGGACTCCGAAAGTCACGATTGACGGGAGCGGACATCACGAGAAGGATGTGTGACTGCAGCTAATAGCATAACTGGATTTCTGCAGGAAAGAGGGAACTACGCAGCCAGCCGATTTGCTTGTGACGCTGGGCCAAGTCACCGAATATATTCATAGCATGGAAATATTGAAAGCCACTTCAGGTTCAAGCTGGTTGAACGAGATTATGGAAGGATTCGAGCTTCAAAAGCTATATATATACATCTCATCCAATCGATGGTCTATTCGTGCCGTGGGTATCATGCTCTCATTGCTGTAATCATAACTTCAACCACGCCATTGCCATGCCAATTCTGTTACCCGCTCCTTATGAATATGGTAGGACCTAACCATCCGTCAGGCCCCAAGCATCGTGCCACTCTCGTGTTCGGGTATGATGCTCTCATCTCAGTGGCCATAACCTCAGGATACGCCAATGCCATGCCAGTCATGTTGTTCGTTCGCTGTGAGTATACCAGAAATTGATTCATGCGTCAGGGCCCAAGTACCGCGCCACTCTCTCATCTGTGTAGAACATCTCATGCAGCCTCTTGTCCCGCTTCTTCTTTCCCGCCTCGAGCTTGCGTAGCTGTTTCGGGTCGAGAAGCTTCTTTTGTACTTTCGGTGGTGCGGACTTTGATGTCCCGGATTCACTATGTATACCGATACCTGCTTTTCCCACCTTCTCTTTGGGTTGTATGGGATAGAGTCTGCCATCTCCAGATGCTCCCAAACCTTTTCTGCTGTCTGGATCCCAACCCATATCTTTAAGGTAGGCGGCTCCCTTTCGTGTGCGGTCGATGGCAGAAGGGGGATGTATATGCTCAAGACTGATCTGATGCGCCAGACTCGTTTCATGGGCTTCTGCATTTGCCGCACTGAATGGAAGCTTACAGATATCGCAGATTGTGGTTGAGGTTGTGGCTATTTGGTCTTTGTCAGGTGCTGGCTTCTTCCCGAATACTATTTCCAGGTAGCGGTCTCCGAGATTGACGGGCTTTGGGATGTCTATAGAGACACCTGTACTTGGGGAGGATGCAGGTACGAATGTGATGCCTTGCTTCTTGACTCCCGCGCCATAGTATGTAGGCTCTCTCAGAGGCACTGTGTAAGTCTCGAGCTCGTCATCATACGTTGGGTTCTTTTCTGATCCGCTATCTTCGTCGTTCTCCATCGCGACGGGTATGGATGTTGTGTAGATGTTGTTGATGTTGTTGGAAAGTAATAGGCGGCGACATTGACGACTAAATCGCAAATCCAAAAATGCTGACTAACCACAGGTCGAATACTCCTTTCTGGGTGAACACCTTTCTTCAAAGTTCTACGAACATCCAAACATTATCACATAATTGAAAAGAAGAATCATTCCTTTCACAACATGCCAATCCCATTGGTGGCAGAAGCCTTTCAAGAAGGCTTGAGCAAGATTCCATATGCCTATACCGTCCTGAAAACATTACCATGGGTTGGCGGCATCTACGGATTGAAGAAGTACTTTGCTGGGGCTTCGAACTTTGCCGAGCGGAACATGCACTCTAAAGTAGTGATAATGACTGTAAGTCACCTAGATCCCAACAATTGACGCGTTCTTATCATCGATATCAGGGCGGAACATCAGGGATAGGTGCAATAATTGCCAAAGAATTGGCGACTCGAGGGGCTCAGCTCGTCCTCCTCACACAGCAATCACTCACAGATCCATTTCTTGTCGACTTCATCATGGACATGCGAGATGAAACCAAGAACGAGCTCATCAATGCTGAGTACGTGGATCTTTCTTCGTTACACAGCATTCGACTCTTTGCAACAAAGTGGATAGACAATGCTCCTCCACGTCGACTGGATATGGTTATGCTATGCGCGAGCACCTTGACTCCCGCTGGTGGAAGCGCGACCACTACAGAGGACGGAGTCGAGTCCAATTGGGGCGTCAATTACATGGCCAATTTTCAACTACTCAGCATTCTATCACCCGCGATACGGGCTCAACCACCAGACAGAGACGTCCGAATCATTTTCGGAATGTGCAGCTCGTACATGGGCGGGTCTTTGGCTCATCTCGCCCAAGCCGGATCTAGCAAAGGAGAAAAAGCCAAACGACAAAACTCCAAAGAAGTGTACTTCACCCCTTCTTCGGCATACGCAACATCTAAATTCGCCCTCTTCACTTTTGCTCAAGCGTTCCAGAAACATCTGTCTGTCTACCAACGACCAGACAAAATGCCAATGACCGCCAAAGTCATCACGGTTGATCCAGGGTTCGTGCGAACGCCGGGAATGCGACGATATCTTTCATTTGGGAGTCTTTGGGGTCTCTTGATATATCTAGTTATGTGGCCATTGTGGTGGCTCATTTTGAAAAGTCCTGAACAAGGCGCGCAAAGTTTCTTGTTCGCTGCAATGGAGGGGGCTCTTCGTGAAGGAGATGGTGGTGAATTGATCAAAGAATGCAAGATTGTCAAAATTATAAGAGAGGATGTCAACGACGAAGGTCTGCAAAAGGCACTATGGGAAGAAAGTGAAAAGACAGTCCAGGCCCTCGAAAAGCTAGGTGCCACAAAAAGAGCCAAAGAGAAGAAAGACAAGGGGGAAACGGAAGCCCGTGAGAAAGCCGAGAGGGAACTGGCAGATGCAGCGGCAAAAGCGCCACCTGAGAAACAACCAGGATCTAGACGGAGTAAGAAGAAAGCTTAACAGTTCAATCTACCTGTCCTTAACCTCGCCAATTATACCAGCAGCCAACTCGTTGAATCGATAACTCCGAGATACTGGCAGGAACCACAACATAGGCTCTTGGTAGACATCTTTTTCTTCACAACGTAAAAAGTTCTCAAAGTTTCTGGAGGTTGCTGTGTGGGTATGAAGCCCTCGTTAGAGAGCTCAAATGCAACCGTCTACAATTGAAGTGTCTATCATTGAAGAAGTTTATATTGATTGCCAATCGATTGTTCAGAACATACGTCTTACAAAATAACTACACCCCTCTATGACTTTATCCCCATATAAACCCAAATCATCCCTAACAAAACACGTTAGCACATTCCTCTCCATAAATAAAATCAGATCAAATACATACCCATCTGCTTCTCCAATTTCCCCTGCTGATCACGCATTTGCATGTGCGTTTTGTCATCGTAGTAGGCAATGACTTTCAGTTTATCGCCCTTCTTCACAGTGGCCCAATCTTTGCAGACTCCGACATCTGAGATGTGGCTTCCTTCGGGCATGACCATGCTTTTGATAACGGTGCCGTCGTTTGCTTCAACGTAGCCGCCGCGGCGGTTGGCGTAGAGTTGTTTGCTGGAGCAGGAAAGTTTGCCGTTGTGGTACATTTCTACTTTTGTTCCTCCTGGGAATTGTTAGAACCATATAAGCGAGCGTCGGCCACCCTCAAGCCCAATTTTAGGTTGTTTCCGACCGTTTTCGGATCCCAATCGGGCATCGAAAAAGGGAATGACCAGGAAATCACCAAGTGTTTTGATGGTCTCTGGTGGGAAAACATACCATCGTGAACATGCCCAATCCCCATTAACAAATCTCCATCGTTCTGCATAACCCACTCCTTACTCTCCCTCTGATACGTTCCCTCCGGACTCGGAAACTCACTCTCCCTAGCACAGTCGGTCACATCCAACCAAACAAGTACAGCCTTATTGTACCCCGGCGCACTCTTAGGCACAAACTCCCACGTCAAAGTCATGTAAACGGTAATTGGTTTTACAGCCTCAGACATTAATTCGTAGACACCGCCGAAGTTTACCTTTTTGCCGGGACCAGTTTCGAGATCGATGCCGTATTTTTGTTTGGAGTTTGTGCGGATGGCGGTGCGTTCGTTGCCGCCGGAGAAGATCCGGTTGGCGAACATGCTGGGGACGGAGAGGGTCAGGAGGGATTGGAGGGAGACAGGACAGGTGTAGTCAGAGCCGGAGATTGTGAGGTCGATGTGGTGGCACCTGTTATTTTCAGCATTAATCTCACCAACATTGAATGTAAGACGATGTCGTCAGTAGACTGAAACAAGTCCGCAAATCTTGAGACTTCTTGTCCATCTCTGGAATGAGTATTCCTAGTCGAGGTCTCCGAAATTCCCAGGGACTGAAATGCAGAAACTTCGAAGACGCGTCTCCTCTCAAGGTCCAGAACTGAAGTCGAAAGGCTCAAGAATCTCCAGTCATGCCGCGCCAGACTCCCAAGAAAAAGCATACATACCAAGCTCCAGAATCAACATTTGCACGCTTGCCATCGGGGTATTCGAGACCAAGCTGAATAGCCGTAATGAGACAATTCGTACACGGCGCTGGAAAATTGACAACAGGTCTGTTAAGCGTAGCTCCCGGCGGAATGGTAATAGGCCCAATCCTCGTCTTCTTAATTTGTCCACCATCCTTCCCCGGTTGTCCCTCCACCAAATCCGGTTCAAAGATAACACCCGTCAAACCATCAGGCGTCGCATCCGGCGTCGTTGCGTTCGCATAGTTCCACTCTGGGAATCTTTGTGGTGGCCCCCTCTTCAACAAATGTGCATTGCTTCTGTCATGGTATGTAATCTTCGTATCAAATTCTGTGTATGTCGTCCTCGCATGGGCAAGGTGGAGCGACGACGCCGCAATAGCGAGTGTGGTGAACTTCATGTCTCTCGTATTTTGTCGAAAAGGGCAAAAGAGCTGAAGGCACGAAACTCAGACCTTCCAGACATCGTTTTAAATTATCCCAGTTCGCAGCTCAGCTCCATCGTCCGCAATGTTAAGATCGTAAGGTTCGACATAGACGCTCGTGCTATTCATTTCTGCTAGGGCACAACCCGATGGCAAGTGGAACTGTGATTGGATGTATCGTCTTTTTTACGACCGTTAGTCTCTCCGTGAGATCGCGAACGAAAAGGTTAAGCATGATGGATTAGACAAATTTCAGAGTCGTGTATTAATGATCCAGGTGGAGTACGGACGTATACGAACTTTGAGGAGGAGAAATATATTGCAAAATTTCTGGAGGAAAGAAACTCGATGGTGATCAACAATTTAATGTTAAGAGAGTTACAGCTATCAATAGGACTTCAATGCTATGTATCCCTGATGCTGTGGGGAAGAAGTGTTGTTGTTCCGCATCATGGGTATACGAGAATATGTGTTTGTGGGGCGTTCGGTTTGAGCACTGGCCGAGCGTTTTATGGCTTTCTTACATTACAGCCGCTCGGGCCTTCTGGGGCGAGAATGGTCCCACGAGGCCCACGATGCATCGCATTAGGAGGCTTAAAAGATTAATGAGGTGGTTAACCCCCATATAGGTTTTCACTCAGACGGTCGTGCGAAAGCGGCTCGCGACATGAGTCCGCCTTGACGTCGCCCAGAGATGCATTGTAGGCCAGCCTATCGGTAGGAGACAAAAGTGGCCGAAATATTAACCATGGCCATATTCGAACGAGAGGGTAATAAAACCCTGGCGATTTAGTTGAATACTTTGCCGGAATTTTTCCAAACTCTCAAACGAATAGTAATTCACAGGACCCTTGAGGCCACTTATTTGTCCAACAGATAGGCCAGCATGGGAAAGTGGAATATTCACCACCTGGTAGTTTTTCGCTCAGAGGTAAAGCCGTAGATGAATAGTGGAGGGTAGATCTGGTGCATTCGGATGTGCCGTCGCTGCTTTTCTTTATTGGATTCTATCAACTGAGGCCATCTCAAGCACTCCAGTATTCAAACATGAAAAGAACTTCGGGTGAACAGAATATGCATGTGATAGAAGCTGCAGTCAAATCCCACCAAATCCCTGGCACTCGTAGCAAGAGTTCATCCCCGGCTCTTCATGTATCCAGTGAGATTGGCCGTACACAAAAGAGGAAGGTACTCACGTGTCCGTTGGAAGTTAAAGTTTGGACTATGGATAATTTGTTTGGAGCAGCTATTCCATTCCTGTAACAGTGTTACTCCTTAGACAGCCACGTGTGTAAGAACCAGTACGCCATGCAAATGCCATAAGGTGGAAGCCGGCTGACCACACTTCTAATCATGAATTCGTTCCTAAGTGCCCACCATGGACTTGAGAGCGCACGGGCATGTCCGCTACATCAAATACCACAATGGATCATAGAGTTTGTCCCCCAAAGTATACCTTCCGCCTTCTTGTGAGATATCGAGTGGTGGCTGTGTTGGGTGGGTTCAAAAGGAGGTGCCTTCGGGTGGCTGAGGGAGCTTCTTGTGCTGTGGAAGAGCCATGTACCTGTATAACACAGTCAGTCTATGAATGGTATAGTGAGCCGAAGACTACTACTGACCTCCGTAGCTCGATGAGGATAGTCTCCATGGTGAAGTCGCGCTTCCACTGGACTAGACAAGGCAACTTTGTGTTATCGACCTAATGACAATATCAATATCCATATTCGTTTCCCTCAACTAGGATGCATCTATACCTTTCCGTTCCTTCCATCCACGCATGGTAGGTTGATCTTGGTTATGAATACGACTTCAGGTGGGGCGTCGGGGTAGTTTGGACCGCAGACTATCCTCAAGCTGTAGATACGGTTCTCGTGGACGCTCTGTTGGCATATTTAGTTCTGTATTGTATTCATAATAAGGCTGCGCAGAGGAGAGACTGACGTGGGGAGGCCCGAGGATGGTTCCGGTCCAGTTGGTCATGAGAAGGTCGTCTCCATCTTCAAGGCCATATGAGCATGCCTCTGAGGCTTGTCAGTTAGATTGCCCATATTGAAGGCCTCGTATTATATACCTGCGCCCAAACCCTTCTCACCCTTCTCGAGCTCCTCCAGCAGCCTGAAGTTGCGGGGTACTTTGGCACCCATATTTGTGCTATTTCAGTGCTGTGTGAATGAGGTGTAGATGTGAAGCTGTAGGTTGTAGGAAGTGCCCTTGAGGCTGTTTGGTGACCAAGATATCTTCTCCCTTCAAGGTTGTTTGCTTCGGCTGCCATCGTCACCCACTCACTCACCCTGCAGGACCAATCCAGGCCACGTGACCGGGAACCGTAACCTAAAACCAAAACTGTCCCTCCACCATCAAAGATTCACCGAATATGAGACAAGTGTCGAATGATCCTATCCTAGCATGACAGCTCATATTCTGAGCTCGGAGCTTAATGCTCTGTCGCTTGAGAGCAAAAGGAAGCTTCCCGAACTTCGTACTGTATGCTCATCTTGGACCCCTGTGTTCTGGACAAGAAGGCTAACATTCTCACGAGGCCGCGGATCAGTCACTCCAGGAGCTCAAATCGTTGCCGGCTACTTCAGAAGCTCAGCTTATTGGAGGTACTATTCAGATCATCACGTATTTTTACTCAATCTAATTTTACATGTTCAAGATTTATCCAGAAGGCCACGATTTATAGAGCCTTTTTTGATCGCCTCCCTCTCACGCAATCCCAAATATGTTGGTCCGGGTATCAGTGGTCTCCAAAGACTTGCAGTATCAAAGGCGTTACCCAAGTCTCGCCTCAAAGAAGTCTTGGATGCCATGAAGGAATGCAGTAATTTGGGTAGTGGAGCCCTGCTTGTCGATACTTACTTGAGCTAATGTCACAAAGGTCTCGATGTTCAATTAAAAGTATTACAAGCTCTGCCCCCTATCTTGCAAAATTACCCGGATGACATTCGTGGCGGCTTGCTCTTCACGCTTTTGCAAACATGCTCCATACTCCAGACCTCGAAAACGTCTTCGGTAAGCTCCACCGCAACTGCCACCCTCCAACAACTTTTCTCGGCGTTGTTTGAAAAGCTCGGCGACGAGGATGCCAAAGCGTTAGAGTTTCCAACAATCGCAGAGGTTCCAGGCGAGAGTGGCCCAATCTCAGTCCGCGCCGTTGCCTACGACACCTTTCGAGTGTTCCAGGATCTTGTCCTGATGACCACGGGCGACAAACCCCAATATGTCCGTTTTTCACCCATGGCGGAGTCTTCCTCACTGGAGCTGGTGGAGACCATCCTTGTGAGCCATGCTGATCGCATTTCAACTCATCCCGAGCTTGCCCATACGATCCGGACCACGCTTCTACCATTCTTGATTAGTACATTTGCTGAGAAACGACCGTTCTCTATCACAGTCCGCGTCACGCGCCTACTTTACTTGATTGTGCGGAATCATCTTGATCTTTTCTCCTCCGAATGTGAGACGATTCTGAACTCCTTCAATCATGCCATTGAGCAAGGAGATGTTGTTCCCGGTTGGAAGAAGGTACTGTGTATGGAGGTATTCAGAGGGATATTTGCAGAGCCTCGCCTTGTGCTGCGAGCATACGCCGCTTTTGATCAGCGAGAAGATGGCAAACCGATCATACGGTCATGCACAGCGAGTTTCGTAAGACTAGCGTCCGAAAAGCCTGCACTTATTGGAATGAGCCAGCAGTCTACCGTACCTGTGGGAAACTACTTCCAGCGCGAGGCAAATTCAGACCCTTCCGTCGATGCAAGTTCTGTATCTGGTGGCGCTGAAGGCACGGCTGGTGTTGGCACGGCGTCTGTCCCCGGAATCAGCAATCAGTGGAGTTCTGTTCGAGTTCCTTGCATTGATCAATTGGACAAAACTGATGCTCCATCTTTGCCGGAGACATATATTTACAGCCTTGTTCTTTCATGTTTGAACAACCTGGCTGAAAGTCTCGCAAAGTTCATCTTGCCGTTGACGGTTCAACATGGTACTAAAGGCAAGAAGAAAAACAAAAACCAAGCCATCGAAGAAGAAGAAGAGCCACCATCACCAACTTTCGAATCGGGAGGTCAGGTTTCCGGGAAATCTAAACTCAAGAGGTCACATTCTTACAAGAAACGAAGCGTACCAGCCAACCCTCTTCTCCTCAGAACCCATTCAGCCTATGATAATATCAAAACCGCTGCCAAGTTGGTTGATGAATGTTGGCCAGCCATTCTTGCGAGTTGTTCTACCTTCTTCTATGCTTCTTTAGACTCTGAGCATTACCGGGCTTTGGTAAGAGCTTTTCAAAAGTTCGCGCAGGTTGCTGGGCTGCTAAGGATGTCGACTCCGAGGGATGCGTTCCTCACAACCCTTGGGAAAGCAGCCGTCCCTTCACACGTCCTTGCGGGCGCCTTCGCTTCACCCTCTGCCCACTCAGCTCAAAGCCCGAATGCTGGAAAGGGCGGATTCATGAACGTGGAAAGTTTGGTCAGCCAAGCTGTAAGCCAGGCCTCAACTCTGCTGCCAGACCGGGGGAGAAGGGCCTCCATTGACTCAGGGGAGCCGACATTGAGCTCGCGAAACTTGCTCTGTTTGAGAGCACTGCTCAACCTTGCTATTGCGTTAGGGCCAACTCTCGAATCATCCTGGAGTATAGTTTTCGAAACACTGCAACAAGCTGACAAGGTGATGGCGAGCTCCAGCCTCAGGCCAATCACCAGACAGGGCTCACAAGCAATTATATCGTCGTCCGGAGAACCTCCTCAGCTGCAGGTCATTGCATCAGAGGTCAACGCTATACAAGCTGCTGTATCTCGACTGTTTGAGAGCACAGTCGATTTTCCGAACGACTCCTTCATCCAGATCCTACGATCGCTCTGCCTGTTTGTTGACACAAAGCAATCAACAGAAGAAGCGAAGGCGACACCACCTCCAACTCCAGGTGGGCATCGTCGTGTCTCTAGTTTCTCTCGATCATCAACAACCTCAGACTCGACAGATAAAGATTACATTTTCGCACTCTCTAAAATTCGCGAGCTCGTATCTGGCAACGTTGACAGATTTACAAGCAATGATCCTGCAGAAAGTGGATGGAACTTGTTCATTTCGACCACTACTTCTGTTGCCATGCAGCGCGATAATCCAAGCACTGCTCGGCTTCTAGCGGCTGAACTTCTCAGTCGCCTGACTCGGGACACTGTCAACTTCTCGGCTGATGAAGAGCCAGCAAAGCAAAATGAGGTCCAGTGCCGATCGCTCTCCGCACTTCTATTATTGTGCAACACGATTGCAAAACGATCATATGACGCAGACGACACTGCGAATGAAGTGCACTCAATTGCCCTAGAGACTTTAAGGGCAATACTAGAGCAGACTGGTGACTCTCTGACAGAAGGCTGGACTTCTGTATTCAGCGTGATCAGCAGTGTATTTGCATCGCCTCAGATCATTCCTGAGCAATTGTCCTTTAATTCTTCCTTGCGCACGGTCTCGTTAGGCAGGTCAGCATTCGGATCGATCCAGCTCATCTGCTCAGACTTCCTGTCCTCAGTACCTGACTCTTGCTTGCTGACGTTGGTGGAGACGATTTACCAATTTAGCAGCCAAATTCAAGATTTAAATGTTTCTCTTACAGTGAGTGAAACGGACAGCGTTGACAGCTTACAACTAACATCAAACTAGACAACAACGTTGTTTTGGAAGCTCTCAGATCTTCTGTATGGCCAAACCACCAAGGAGTCACTGGATGAACTATCGAATGACGTTCATCACGGATCGAATGTATCAGCTGAGTCAATGATCGAAGAGCTGCGAAGTTATGCTGAGAAAGAGTCCAAGCCAGCGCTGTGGATCCTTTTACTGCGCCGCGTCAGTGACATGACTACAGACTCCAGGGAGGAGGTTCGCACTGGTGCCATTCACACTATTCTACGGATTTTCGACAATTATGGGGATGAAATTTCTTCTGACGCCTGGCAGCTTTGTCTCTGGACTATACTTCTTCCAATGCTCCGTGCAAATGCCGAAGTTTATGATTCATTGACACCCTCAAAAGACGGCCCTTATCCCGATGATCTGATAGTTACTGTCAAAGGACAGATTGTTACCTCAAAGCTCATGCTCGAAGGAACCAGCAAGCTTGTTGCCAGCTATCTTCCAGCAATCGCACAATGTTCTCAATTCAAGCGAATGTGGCAAAGATTTATGGAGACTCTCATGACTTATCTTGATTGCCACATGCACGACCTAAACGCTGCCGTCTACACGTCAGTGACAGAGCTTCTATCCAATGTCCCGAATCCAAAAGCCATTGGCTCCGACGCCATCCAACAAGCTGCGGCCATTTGGGCCAGACATTTCCCCGAAACGAGTTCCCACCCTGTGTCGTCCACGAACCAGGAGGCACTCGAGTCCTACATCCGGTCACTCAAGGAGATATACAGGTTGACTGAAGACGACATCAAACCAGAGGCTCTGAGGAAAATTGCCGAAAACTTGGAGATGGCAGTTCGAAGATCAAGGCTTCCTTCATTTTCAAGCGATTTAGACTCCTTGACTAAGTTACAGAAAGAAGTTCTGTGTTGTCTATCGATGCTAAGAACAGACCTGGAAGGTGGCCCTGCAACCATTTGTGGCCTGCTGGCTCGGTTCGTTGGCCTGCCATTCGAGGCCGGAACCGGCGAGCTGGCGTCGACAGGACTCACCTTTGTTGCTTTTGCGAAAGCTTCAATGGAACTGGTACAACCTTTCATCGAAAAACATGTCGACTGCGATGACATTTTTGCAGACTCACTGCTGCTACTTCTGACCAACCTGGAGCTACCCATTGGCCTGAAATATCGATGGGCCAAGCAAGGAAAGACACCATTCTTGTGGCAGAAGGCGACTTCTACACTGTTGAACGTTCTCGAACACTCAATCCCACGCATATTTGACGTTGGATTGAGCGGAAAACATTTGCACAAATATTGGGAGGTAATTGTTCAATCTGGTCGTGGCATCACGCGGGCAGAGGTGGATGCCGCTCCATCATCAACTCCGATATTCGACGATGAAGATTTCGACGTCTCCTCCTTGGCGAAGTTCAATGAATTGATCGTCCCACCTTTAGGCTCACCAAGTGTCCCTGATACCACACGGCGAAAGTACACTCGTGCGCTCTTCGAAAGCTCCCTGATTCACGTCACAGAAGACGGCGAGATTCCCGACCTGGAAAACGAGCCTCTCAAGGACTTTTACAACGTGCGCTTTGGAAGAACATACAATTCCGACCCAAACCTTCGTGGAGTAATGGCCTACCAAGCTTTTGACGACCTGATCGCTCTGAGCGCATTGCACGACTCGACCACTCCCCGCATCAAACTTTCTCAAGCAGCGGCGCCGTATCTAATTCTTCGTGCAGCCCTGCCATTGAAGGCTTACATTGCCGATCAGCCTCTGCGAGGCAAGTACATGCCACAACCACAAAGTGAAAGGCAGGAACTACTGTTCGTGTTGAGGCGAATGACGGAGTTGATCACGGAACCAAAGGCAATCCCCGAGGCGGAAGGTGTTAAGAGTGATGGCAAGAGACATCTGATGAGGCTGTATCCACTGGCTGTCAAAGTTTTGGAAGTTGCAGGACGAACGGCAAACCCAGATGAAGTGTTGATTGACTCTGCGAGGGGATTGCTGGACGTTGTTGGGGACGAATTCAGGATTTGAGAAGATGGAATCATGGTTCCTGCTTGGATGATTATGTTATCTACAGGTTGAAGATTGAAAGCATCTGATCGTTTCGGAAGTTCTTGCCGTTGTACCGACAAGACCTTCCGTCTGCACCGAATATGAGTTCTTTTACTCAGTTGAGATGTTACCACACGCATGACTGTAATCATGATGAAGTTCGAGAAGGAACTCTCCCACGCCCACTGTTTGGTTGTCAACGACTTTTCGAGCCCAGGTTCTCTTCACCAACATCAACTCAGTCAGCATCAGCATCTTGTACTACTGCATTATTTGGTACCATTAAGCAATATTTACACAAGTCACAAATTCTATCTCCATCATCAAGGCCATTAGAAGCGAATCCATCAATATGTCCGGCAACGAACCTCCTCACAGGCCGATGGGCAATGTGTGAGTCTACCGTTATAAATAACTCCTCACTCTAACCTGTCACTGATACTCAAAAGCTCAGGTGGCGTGAAGTATTCTTTTGGCGCGGAGTGGGACAAGTGGACCAAAGGAATCCTGGATGGTCCCGCCTCTCCGACCCAAGGTTCCAGTGCCGACAGTCCTGCTACATCGCCTCCAGGTGTCGATGCTCATGGTCCTTCTGTATCGACACGAGGTGCCATCGCCAACACCCCTGCTACATTGTCTACGAGTGCCACTTCACATCCAAGCGTCAACGCTCGCGGTCTTGCTATACCTATCCAAGGTACCACATTGCCTCCAGGCTCGAATGCTGGCAATCCTACTGTATCAACTCAAGGCCTCAGCACCGACGGCCTCGCTGCACTGATTCAAGCTTCCGAAAATCAATTGTCCAACCAAAAAAAGCCCAGAGACACACCGGCTGTTGAACCTGCTGAACAACTGCCCCAAAGGATTAAAGAGCAACCCGAGCAACCCGAGCAATCCTCCAGGGGTGAAAACGTCTCGCCAGAGGAAGCTGAATCTGCACCTCTCGAGGAATTGAAAAAACAGCGTTTGAGGGAGTTTATCCGGTCAGTATATAGCAAATTGTTTTCCACACCGAACCCATCGCTAACAATTGTAGATCCTTGAGATTGCAGCGTGCGGAAATGAGGGAGACGATGAAGGAGATCGAAAGCAAGGACAAGAAGATCATGGATGTGAACATGGACTTACGGCTAGAGAACAAGAGGTTGGAAGACGAGAACCAGGAATTGCGAAATATGATCAAGGACTGGCGTCTTCACTACAAGAAGTTGGAGAGGGAAAAGGAGAGCTGGCAGCACGACAAGGAGAATTTGCAGCATGACCTCGAGGACTACAAGGCGGCTTACAGAAAGTACCGCAACGTTTGGTTCTCGCATCTTATTTTGGCGATCCTTTGCAAGATTACGATGCATCGAATACGGCGTTTCGGAGATGTCAATTACACCTATCTTCCCGTCTTGGAGACTCTGGGCATCGACGCGGAAGAGGCTGATCGCTTTCAGGAGCAGCTTGAGGAGGTGGAAGAATTCAGAGAGCCTGGAACGAGGGAAAAAAAGGACAAGGACGGCAATGTCATTTGGGATATCAATGCCTGGGTCAAGACCCGCACTCACGAGAGATGGGTCATCTTTACCAATTGGCGGAGGGACTTGCAGAAGTCAAAGCTTGAGCAGCGGGGATAGGCTAGTTCTCACAGAAGGGACAGAAGACTAGGTGGACATGAGTTTAGTTTGTGAGCACACATTGATCTTGTGCATTGGCGTCGTTGTATGTAGACTCACTGTGGAAACCATGGATATCCACATCATGAATGAAATGCATTAATCCTTCAAGATGAAATCCGTAAAGCTTTGGTGAGGATTCTATTTAGATTGCCAGAAATCTGATATGCTCCCAACGATGACGCTTTCTCCAAGACCGACTACTGGTGTTGACGGACCCATGCTACTATCTGTCCCATTGGCGAACGGTCTGCTCGTTACCGCTTGGTCCAAATTGCCCATCCTGCAGCCTGCGACCTTAGACGAGGGTTTGGGCATCACAAGTGAAGCTATCTCCACAGTTTCGATCCGAGAGACAGATACCATCCTGACCAGGCTAGTCAATGCTATGATGTCTAGCAAGGAACTCCTTCGTCGTCGCTACTATGAGTAATTGAAGTACCACGGCGGTCACGCCCTCTATCATCCTTTGAGAACGTCAGAATGCAAACCAGGGAGTTGTGGTTATTTTGACGATGACGGCGAGTGGAACAGTGTCATTTTGGATCTAACAAATAATGAAGAAGTTGAGAGATTGGGCCTTAAACCTTTGTCGCAGAGTGTTCAACGCATGAAGGATGATGCCAGTATCGAGTGGGGACCGAAGAGATCAAAAGATGTTGTGGGCAAGAAGATAGGGGCTGAAGGGGTTGCTAGGTGTGTACTTCCTATGAGATAATGTAGAGATGATGGACTTGTTTCGCTCACATGTATGATGTAGTGTCCCAGTCTTCCCAACGGAAACACGCGCTATCTTTGAGTACTGGAGCCGGTCTCAAGACGGCGCTATTCTACTCACAGCCTCACCAATCACAAAATCCGGTTTATACCATGAAAGTATGTTTATCCAATGCGTGAAAGAGAATGGGACTGAGTTGGTGAAGTTATATCCTGAGCTTTTGGACCATGGTCTATGGCTTGTCAAGACTACATTTGCTACAAAGTGTGTTGCACATAATGTCTGGTCGGGAGCAGGGAAGAAGGTATACGTTGGGTTTCGAGCTTCGGCGATGGGAGTTGCTAGGATGGGACCAAGCGGGACATGGTACGAGGATAAGGCAGATGAGGCATGGCAGAAATTTTCGGCGGATGTATGTCCTGCACGATGTTTGAGATGTTGGGGCGTCAATCCTACTGACTAAGAGCAGGACAATGACTTACGCGTGCCGTTCTTCTTGGGGCTGCATTTTTTCTTGAGGCGCAGCATGTTTACAAATGCGAGTGTGCAGCGATTCCTTGTGTTCAAAGTGCTAACATAGTCTAGGAAACGCGGGTTAAGTTGGCCAAACAGAAGGAAAGCGAGGTGTATAGGGGCGAAGAAGATAGTTTCGAGGGCGAGTTTGGCATCCAGATCGGAGATGAAGAGATCCTAGAAATTAGCTGGACTACGGTAGATGGGCTGGAAGCGGAAGCGGAAGATGAGGACGAGATATAGGCAATGCTGGTTTGTCCGTTAAATCACTATCCACCATAAAGCACATAAGGTGCCCAGAAGAGAGGAGAAGCTCCTTGGTCTCTTAAATCCCGAGTAACCTCGTGCAAACAAATAGCAGAATCATATACCCTACCGTCATCTTCGTCCACGTGCAGACCACGATAAAAAGCTTCCGCGACAAACATTGATGTACTATCCACGACACCCCACAGAGTAGCAACCACATTTGGAACACCAGCCATAAGAAAGGCTACGGCAATATGCGTACTTTGCTCGGACAGCCTCCAGTCAGCTGCAGAATTGCAGACAGACAGATAGACCAATTTGCAATATCGTAGGGGCAGGTCAAGAATGCGGTTCACATCAAGAGGCCTGCCACGCTTCTTGTCATTTAACAATAGCTTGCTTTTGGAAGGGTCTCCGCCGTCAACTTTCGAGTGGCGTGCAAAGTGTGCAATAGAACAGTTTTCGAGAGGCGTAAGGATGTCTTCAGTTTTGGGCTCAACCCTGATATCCGATGTGATGACGGGAGAGAGCATCTCGCTGATCGATTTTACTTCCGGCAGAGTATATGGGAGTGATTCGTAGGAGTCAGTTCGTGGCATTGCAACAAGGAGAGCAGATATCCATGGTGTAGAGCTGTGTGCCTGCTTGCACGCTCTAGCGAATTGCAGCGCCCTAATTGTCGGGATGTAAGACGAGACGAATCTGTCGAGGATAGACTGAGACCTGCCAGACGCTGATTGTTCCCCGCGATCGCCTGCTGCATGGATTGGAAGAGGTCCTATCCACCTTGTGGTAATCCACCAAATGCGCGGACTAGGTGAGTCTGGACGCATCGCTTCTTTGAAACCTAGTTCCTCCAAAACCGGCTCCGCAGTGGTTCTCCAAAGCCATTTCAAAATGTCGTTCAAGACATCTGCCGCTTTTTCACTACTAGCTTGCATACGCGCGGTCCTAAATTTCAGGTAATGAGTCTGACAATCAAGGAGTCTGAATTCGGGCAAAGGCAGTGAAATGACCTTGCCGTTGGCCAAGATGATAGCATCACTGCGAGTGTTGTGAACGTTGATAGCAACAATGGGGCCGCCACAGCCATCTTGCTGCAAGTTGATAGCACTGGTATCGGCTGGTTGTGTTGCTTCCGCATTCACACTCGGGTCAAAACCGGGCGGCACATCAAGGCTGCCCAGTGACATCCGACGAAGCGTTCTGTACACAGGTGCCTTCATGTCGACATCATCCATGGAGAACGGTCGATTTTGACTCAGAATATGATCTCAGAACACACCTCTCCCTTGTTCCAGGGTTTCGAAAGCTACAAGTGGAGATGATCCTTTTGCCAGAGACACCACAACCGACCAGGCATGAATATCAAATATCTCTTCCAATAGTCGGATTTGATCAGATCTATCAAGCCCTAAGGAAAGTGCCTTGGGAATTAGAACCTGTGCCTGAACTAGTCTTTGACTGGCCTGCTGAACGTCGTCGAGACAGTTGAACAGGGCGCTTGCAGCATCGATACATGCACTAACCCGTACCCAAGGTGCCAATTTAGGATTGTCTATGAGTGGATCAAGGTGCTGCAGAGCTTCCGCAGCATATGCTTGATCATTTGAAAGAATTGCTGCATCGATAAAGGTATTGGCAAACGTCAACTTCACTCGGAGGTGGTTGGTCCACTGATCAGGATCTAGAAGACGAGTACAGAGCCGAAAGGTCTCTATTGCCGGAACATATTGCTCGAGATTGTTCGTGTAGAAACCTTTACCCTGGTAACACAGTGCAAGTGCTTCGTACACGTAGACAAATCGGACCGTAGATGTCTTGCGTGACTTTGCGCGCTCTAGTGCTCTGATTCCAGAGTCCAAGCAATTTAATCTCTCGTCGAGTGTCTCGTAAAATCTTGAGAAGCACAATGCAGCATGTCCTGGAACTAGATTCAGATTCATCTCGTCCATCGGGCTCAATCGAACGGCAGTGGTTTGGAGTAAGGTAACAAGCTCAACAGCTTTGATGGCGTATTGATCATCCCCTGTTCGATGGGTTCGTTGCATAAGAGCATACGCATGCTGTGTGGCACCGTAGCTGCTCCAGACCCCTCACAAGTTTGTTTGCACTGGCGGTATATCTTTATACAGCTGTCGAGATCGGCTACTCCTGAACTGCGCCAATGTACACGCAGGTAAATGTTGCCAAGGTTGTGCAAGCAAATTGACCGTTGATATGTTGAAGACTCTCCCTTCTTGACGAAGAAGCAGTCGACAGCGGCTTTCCCAGCAAGCATAGCTAAATTGCGATCGTCAGGATTGCCAAACTTGCCATATCTACAGCCAAGGGAGGCCGCGTAGCCGCTCATTATGACGGGGAGCCGGTGTAGATGGTCAGAGTTGCAGAGAATCAGCCCCAATGATGCTAGAAAACTTGAACTCATTGGCTGGAGAAGATGCTGATCCTCTCCGTATTCATATCGAATTTGAAGGGGATGAGACGACGCGACAAGAATTGAAAGTTTTGATTCAGGGTCCATTGAGAACGTGTATTGAACTGCATTCTCCATCAACTCGATGGCTTTTGTGAGGTCTTCCTGATTCTCTCGATGCCGGAAGCGAATACCCAGCGCCATGCCGAGTTGTGCGGTAAAGACTGCCATATTGCTGCTCAGGCTGTGGCACGAACTGTGCAATTGTGCCTTTCTCTTCTTCACTGTCCCACCCTCAGGCGAGACACAGCAATGAAAAAAACTTGTAGCTTCTCTTTGATTGAGCGTGTCATCCTTAGTGCAGGGGCCATGCTAATCTTCTCTGTATCGTTTCAAATTGACCAAATGTTCCGAAGAACTGCTTCCCAAAACTCGGGGGGAGGGCCACGTTAAGTAGAGAATTGAAAGAGCTTGGACCAGTTTGGGGATGAGTCAGAAAGAGGGTCAAAGCGAGGGAGAGTTGGAACAGAGGCTTCTGATTGGCTGAAGAGTCTAAGAGTCACGGGTGGTGGCGGCTGGGGTCGGCGTTAGGGGTAGGGGAGGTTGGGAGCGGGCACTGTGGGATTGTGGAACCTTGGACCACCGTTCAACACTCCCACAAAGCTTTCTCGACATTCTTTGTGCTTGAACAAAACTGAAGTTGAATGACGAGGACAAAAGTGCAATTTCTCGAGATGTTTGATATCAAATCTGCAGCCAACGCAATGATGTTGAATATCTCGCTTCATGCTAAGTAGACTCTGGTGATAGGATTCAGTCTTTCACATTTTAAATTTGATAAACTTTGGTATACGCACAGACGAACCACGAATCGGAATCGAAATTCGCAATCGCGGACCAACATGAATTTCGTTATTCAATCACGATATACCCTCCTCAATCGAGCGTGTAGCCCATTCTTTGGCTTAATCGTAATGACTCCAGCAGCCAGAATATCCATCCCATTCATATCCAATTCCCACTCGAATTTCTCTACCAACGCAGCAACCAAACATCTCATCTCAGCTTTTGCAAAATTCTGTCCAATACACGATCTAGGTCCGTGTAGGAAAGTCAGCAATGCGTAATTCGAATCTGCTCCGCCATGATTGTTTGGTTTCGGTGGCAATGAAGCATCCGTTGAATTTGCATTATCGATCCATCTTTCTGGGATGAATTTCTCGGCCTCAGATCCCCAGTGCTCAGGAGATCGATTTACAGCCCATGGCGAGAGGAATATTTCGGTGCCTCGTGGAATATGATGGCCAACGATTGTTGTATCTCTTTTCGCTATTCGAGTTGTGATCGGCACTGTTGGATACAAGCGGATGGTTTCGTTGCATACTCCGTTAAGGAGAGGCAATTTTTCGAGAATAGTAGCTATATCAAAGGTGGGATCGGTGAATGCTTCGGGAGAAACTGCAGCGCGAATTTCTTCTCGAAGTCTGCGCTGGTAATCTGGATGTGCGGCTAGAAGGTAAGTCGCCCAGGTGAACGCTGACGAGGTTGTTTCGTGTCTGTTTTCCCCATTAGCGTCTCCTCTATTCATCAATCGCTCTCGACTCACCCAGCAGCCAGAAAAGTAAGCAACTGATCAGCCAGCTCACGATCCGAGAAGTTATTCGACTGTATAAGAATCGACAGGATATCGAAATGATCTTCTTTGGATCCCGATTTCAACGCTTCCCTCTTTTGTCTGACCAAGTCTTCACAGATATTCGATAAAGACGTCGTACACCGTTCAAACACCTCATTGAGCCCCCAGGGCATTCTCAGCACCGCTTTCCTTCCCAAAAACACAACACTCAAAAAGAACAACATCTTCTCACCCGTCGGCTCGAGCAACTCTTCATAGTCGCTCACAATCTGATGATCCACATTTTTCAGCACATTGAACTCCGTTCCCATACCCGCAAGTCCGATGATATCCAGAGTAACTTTGCTCGCCCAGGCATTGATCTCGGTTGTCCCGCTCATACCCTTCTCATCCGAACTATTCGGCTTCTCTCGAATCTCGCCCTCCAATGCCTCTGTCAACGCAATCGCTTTCCGCCACATCATTGGATACAGATCCTTGACATGTCTAAAACTGAACGCAGGCATCGTGTGCTTTCTTTGGAACTTATGCACATCGCCTTCTACTACAATAAGCCCATCTCCGAGAACCTTTCGCAAAAAATCGCGGATTGGCTTGGGTTTCACAAAATCGTATGCGTTGGCGGTGAGAAGGTCGGCTAGCGCTCGAGGATTTGTAACGAGAAGACGGGAAGTGAAGAAAGGGGAACGTAAGAGGAGGAGACCGTCGTTAGGTGTGGTGCGTGTCCATTCGAGGAAGTGTTGGCCAGGTGGGTTCTGGCCCATGAAACGGAAGTAGAAGAGACGGGCGCTCAAGGACTATTGGCAACAAGTGTCAGTCATCATCCGTCTTGGAAGAGCATGATCACAAAGACTTGCCTTTGGTTGTGGAATATCCCGCAACGGACTAAAACAGTATGGGAATAGCAATCCCCAGAAGATAGTGTGAAGTGTGTAGTTGAGCACAAGAAGAGGCAATAAAGCCCATGCTATAGCGTTCTTCTCGGGTAACCATTGTGGAAAGCATTTTGCGACTAAAAATGCTTCAAGTGCGGCGTACAAAGTAAGATACTGAAGCTTGAACAGCTTCCCTACCGATACAGCCATATTGGACCACTGTAGTCTTTGCTCGACAAAAAGGAAGGTGGCAGCGTCGAACAAAGCGCAGGTGTTGAAGTTGATAATATGCCTGCATTGAACGACTGCACTGTCGTCAAGTATGTAGGTACCAAAGCTACCCCTGTCCTGAAACGCCTTGTCAATGTCGCATGTGAGAACGATGTTGCCTGGTATAAGAAGAGTGTATCAGATTTAGACCTCGGCCTTAGAACGCGCCAACTCTGTGAACTACTATCAAAATGATATGATCAAGTGATCAGACGATCTGAGCAGGGTGTTTGATAGCTTCGCGCGAACATCGACCCATTTAGAGTACTTAGGCAGTAGTTGTTCTCGGCATTCTTTTATGGGCGAACGACAACAGGTCGAGATGTACGCGCAGAATATGCTATGTGCTATGTGCTACTTACAGGTGTATTCTGGGCAATTTGGGAGAGCGGGCGGCCTTGCATGCTTGATCTCATTTATATTGCCCTAAATTTACAAAGAGACTTGTATACAAACCGTTAAGAATCTGTATCTTGTCATTTGTAGCGCAATTATTTCGGTCGTGTGATGAAATGTTGCTAAGCACACGATCCATTAGAAGATGAATAGCTCTCCGAGATGAGATTAGGCAGGAAATTGTAGCCTTGAAAAAGAAGAAGAAATGTTGCATTGGTGATCGATGGGTAGAAGTGTGGGTTTAGTACTGTATGGATAAGAAAGAATTGAGAATGCTCTCAAAGTTGCTTGTATCGACGAAATCGAGTAGAGACAATTCAAGTTGTGGAGTTCAACTCTATCAGTTTCCACGAAATTGTTTGTCTGCCACTGGTATACTTACTCCTGATAACAACGACAGGCCTTTGGAAAATATCCAAAATTCCAGCTATTCGAATTCATGTTTCTTGGTGTATACCTTTATTGGACGTCCTCCCAACAATTCCCGACTTTGTGGTTGGTTTTTGGAAGAGTTTTTCGACGACTATATCAATTCACGTCGTGATTTCAGCTTCTTTGTCTCCCACATTCTTCTAGTTCTCTTAACCACTTTGTCTTTGTGCTTTCTTTTTCTTTCAATATTCTTTGAAATCGAAAGATTCAGTCGTCATAACCTGAACTTACAGCATCAGAATGCAGTGCCGCATTCAACTCCTCGGCTGCGCCACTTTGGCCCCCAACTCACCGCAACGCTCCAGTGCATGACCCCTCCACCAACGCAAATTAAAGGGAGAGGTGGGCGGTGTACACCTATCCACGATGGCCAACAAAGATCTCGCACCGGAAAATTCTCCTCTCTCAGGCACGACGTGGCAATCTTCACATCACAACTGTGCGGCTCTTGTCGCGCGCCCAAAATAAAGACGGGACCAAAACGTTTCAAGAGGGAGACATTTCTACCCGAGACGAAAATAGAATGATTCGCCCGTGCCGCTAAATTGCCCCGCTCCCAGACGGGCAATATCGCTACCATTATAGGATATCGTGAGTCGCAAAGCAGAGAAAAGAACGAACATAGACATCGAATGATAGCCAACTAAGAGGCGTCAGAAATGACGACTACGAATATTTCCCGGTGCGGCAGTGCAGTGCCATCAAAGGTAACGACATTCCAGAGCGGAAACTAGCCAACCAGACAGCGGGGTCAAAGCAGTCAGCTTCAGATACTCATGCATAATATGCAGCATGGAGGCTGGCTTGCGGGGGGCTAAGCAGAAGCGCCACCGGTGGATGTTCAATTTCGAGGAGCAGAGCACAAGACAAGATTGGTATTTCAGGCTTCGAATGCCTGCTTGAAGTTTTTGTCGCTTGTCCCTCTGCCTGAAGACCACCTTTGTTACGCCTTTCGCCCTGTGCCTGTCACAAGCTGCCCATACCCGTTGAAATCTCATCATCCGTTTGCACGTTTTCGACCAGTTGTGTGGCTTTGTCATATCACTTTGACTAGCAATAGTCATCTGTGGTGCTGTTGTCTCACCTGGAGAGTTATAGAAGACAGACGGAGGTACACGAGCACGACATACTATTACTATCAGACCAGCCGCATTCTTGCAACCATCCCTCCAAACCACCTGACCTGCTTCTGCTGTCTCTTTTATTCAGCTCAGCTCGCTTCCTGCCTGCAGTAAATCCTTCGACTCTTCCCATCCCATCTTCAGCTCGTTTAACCCCACCACAACCTCAACCACCCCACTACCGATACCACTACCTTTAGCTACCTTTAGCTACCTACGTCCGCAAAAATGGCCCGCCGCGGTGGACTCGACTGGGAGGAAGATTTTGAAGAGGATGAGTGGCATGAGCGTGATTTCCACCGTCGTGGAGTCTCTCATGTCCGTCCTCCTCCACCTCCAGTCCGTGCGCCAGCTCGTCGGAGTGGAGCTGATCTCCTCTCTACCGATCATTTGGGCTTTTCCTCCCGCATTCGATCTCGCTCGACTGGTGCCCAACCTGCACCCAACGTCTACGTCTACACCAGCCAACACAACGATAACGAGCATGAGCGCAGTCCCTCGCCAGACCGCCGGCGAGGCGCTTCTCGCGGGCGTCGCGATGATCGCAACACCACTGCTATTGCAGACAGGTTGGAGGATATCGACCATGACTTGAGACGCATGTCAAGTCGTGGACGCACTCCAGACTTCATGCGAGAGCCTTCACCGGCCGTCCGCAACATGGAGCTCGAGCTTGTCAGGGAACGAGCTGAGCGCGAGAGAGAAATTGAAAGGGAGAGATACGCTCGTGATCGAGAACTTGAGCGAGAGAGAATGGCACGCGAAAGATTGGAAGACAAGGTGACCATGGAGTTGGCCGCATTCAATAAACGCAAGGAGTACGGTTCACGCAGGGATGAAGAGCGCTTGAGGGAGGCCGACTGGCGTCAGGTCGAGCTTGAAAGAGAAAGACTCAAGGAGATGAGAGAGCTTGAAGAGAGAGACCGTCGTCAGGCCGAACTCGAAAGGAAACGGATCAATGACATCGAAGAGAGAGACCAAGCACTTTACAAGAAGAAGCTTGAGCTAGCACGGCTTAAAGATCGAATCGAGCGTGAAGAGGAAGAAGCGAAATTAGAGAAGAAGGACAAGGAGTGGAAGGCGCGCCTTGAGATGGAGAGATTAAAGGAAGAACAAAAGCGTCAAAAGGAAGACCATGAGCGAAAGGAAGAGAGAGAGAAATTCCTTGCGGATATGGACAAGAAAGAGAAGGCTGCTAAAGCTGAACGTGCCAGAATCAAGCTTGAGATTGAGGCTAAGGAGAGGCAGGAGGCAGAAGAGGAAAAGGAGATTATCCGTAAAGCTGAGCAGAAGGCCAGGGACGCAAAGGCTGCACAAGACAAAAAAGATGCCGATGCGATTGCAGCATATAACAAGAAAATCGCAGACCAGAAGCAGAAAGATGCCGAGCTCAGGGAGAAGTTCCGTATCGAGGATGACATGAAGAAGAAGAAAGAAAAAGAAGAGGAAGAGAGGGTTAAGGCAAAGATCAAGGCTGAGGAAGAGAAGGAGAAGGAGAAGAAGAAGGCCGAAGAAAAGAGGATCGAGGAAGAAATGCATAGGCGGCTCTCCAAGTTCGGCTTCCAAGAGAACCAGATTGAAGCTGTTCTCGATCCCAAGAAAGCAGCCAATCTGCCAGCTGGTGCCTCGCCTGGACATGCATTAGCCCCGTACGACCGCCATCAACACCGACCGTCCGCAACTTTCCGACACGAAGCTACGCCAACATATATCAAGGTGCACCGTAACCACGTTGATATTGAGACTCTAAAGTACTTCGGATTGCCTTGGGAATATGATGTGAGTACCTTGAACTCCTTTCACGGAGTGATGCGAAGACTAACATGCTGAGCAGTCCGATACCGACTACATTGTCATCCTCCAAGAAATGGACACCCACGAGACTGAGCTCTTGTTCGAACACACTCGCAAACTCCACCGTGGTGGTGCTCAACTCCTCATCGAAGAACGCGGACGTCACGGCGACAAGAACCAGTATGCTTTCGTTAGACGTAGGAAGCCTTCTGCTAGTCCATCAAGGAGAAAGAGAAGCCCTGTTAGGATAGGTCTCGGCTCTTTGTTTTGATAAATCGCTTTGGGTTGCTTATCTGGGAACTCTTTCTGTTTATATCCTCTTCTTTGCTCGGGAGTTTGGATTGGGCGAATTGGTCTCTCTAAAGCTCCTTTGGCTAACGTTGGGTTTCATTTTTCAGAGTTGAGGCTTTGGTGATGGACGGCTTGTGTTCTGTTTTGTCAATATCATGGTCGCTCGACAGTTTTGCTCGGATGAAACTTTACGAAATGGTGACGAATTGGGTTTCTTACATTTCACAGCAAACATACCCTACGATCATCTACACTCTGGTCGCATATTTTCTTGGCAATTTGATCGGTTGACCTTCTTTCACATTGGAGTTTTGCTATGTTCTGGAGGACTGGTATGGTCATGGATTCTTTGATCGGACTCACACTTTAGGTAGGAGCAGATTTTTTGCTTAGGTCGATACCTGTTGGTTTCTGTTATTTTTTATACGCTCAATAGAACATTGTCTTTTCTCTCTCACTACAACCACAAATCTCTTATTTCCTCGCCATGTCCTTGTCTCTACAGGCAGTTGTGATATGGCCAATACGCAAGGCGTGACCCTGCTACTACTTCGAGATAACCCTACATGCAAACCTTTAGGTCACCGCCAGACTGGTTGTCTAAAACATCGAACCAATACATAACTCAAGTCCAGCCTTTATCTGATTGTTGTCACCCTCAAGCCAGGTGAGAAAGTGCCAAGCTTCGCGTTTCAGCCGATTGAGATTCGAATAAATAAACACATCAAATGTTTCCTATTACCTACGCCAATCAGGCTAGTGGTCCTAACAAGCCAAGAAACCCTTCTCTACTCAATGATTGACAACTTGAGTTTGGGGCGCAAGAACACATAGAACCTTCGCCATGGTCCAGGTACAGTTCAATCTCTTTACTTATACCAAGTGCTCGTCCTCCAGGAATCGCTAGCAGGATTTGTTGAGCAATTCAACAACAGAAAATGGGCTCTGTGATATCCCGTCGATTGCCTGTCAACTTTAGTGCTTGCTTCTTTGCTAGGGCAGATTTTGAATTCCACTTTCCAACTGCAGTATAGCCCATGAAGAGGCCAAAAATCAATATCTCTTGGTCGTGCTTGGACGACCGCGTCGACATTTGGCTGAGCTATACAGTCCCCCGGCATTTATTGCCCACTGCAGTGCCTTGAATTCTTTTTGCAGCAATATCGCCTGTCACAAAAATAGACGATCTTTGAATACGAGGCTCTTCACGCCTCCTCCGCAGTCTCAACATCCTGTCCTTTCTTCCCCTCCACCGCAAAGCCCATATCCTCGTTCTCAGCTTCCGGACCCATCTCCCTCGCCACCCTAACCGGCGCAAACATATTCTCCGACTTTTTAAAAATCTCATCGATGCCTTCCAAACTCCTCCCCTTTGTCTCGGGACAGAAAAAGTAGAAAAACATAAAGGCAGCACAATTTGTGCAAACGTAGACGAGGTAATACTTCCACCCTATACTCGCGAAACCGACCGGTGTGATTTCCGCCAGTGCGAAATTGAAGAGCCAATTTGTTGCTGTGGACATTGCTGTTACCTTTGCACGGATACGAAGGGGTGCTATTTCGGCAGAGTACATGAATGCGATGACGAAGAGGCAGACGGGGAAAACGGCGAGGGCGATGAAGTCGAAAAGGAGCGATACACTAGCGGCCATGTGGTCATCTAGGTGGGCTGTCAAAGCCGCAAGACCCGCTTGCGATATCGCCATTCCAAATGCTCCGGCGAGAAGTAGATGGCGCCGTCCAAAACGGTCGATGAGGAAGACGGCGGCGCTGGCCCAGATGAATTGCCAGATTTGTAGACAGCCTGAGATGATGCGTGATGTGGTGGCGGAATAATGGAGTGTTCCTTCGAAGATCTCGTTGGAGTAGAAGGAGATTACATTCACGCCGCTCATTTGGCAGAACATGTTTACGGCTACGGCGATGAGGGTGCGCTGGAGATGGCGATTTTTGGTGAGAGCGAATGGATTGGTGGATTCGCCTACGTTTTCTTGGGCGACTGAGTATTGGATTTGTGCTAGGTCAGCTGCGACGAACTCGTCGTCTTCGGCTAGGTCGTCGAGGGCTGCAAGATTGGATTTTGCTTCTTGGGTGCGGTCTTTAAGGACTAGCCAGCGTGGTGATTCTGGGAGGCCCCATATTCCGATTAGGACTATGATGGCGAAGATTGCTTGGAAGGCGATTGGGAGGCGCCAATTCACTGAGCTATTCTTGACGAAGTAGAGGCCGAATTCGAACCAACTAACAAAAGCAACACCGCCAATGGCAGCACTATTCTCTAGCACTGGAAGTTGTGAGTTGAGGTTCGAAGAACCCATGGGGAAGGGCTAATACTTACTGACAAGAGCGCCTCTGCTATGTGCTTTAGTACATTCAGCAACCCACATAGGGATCGTAGCAGTAAAAGCTCCCACTCCCAGGCCTAAAAGTATCACAGATTAGTCCGCAGCTCAACATCCCACATCCTATACACATAACATACCAGTAATCACCCTAGCAGCGATAAACTGCCCCAAACTAAACGCACTACTCTGAATCGTCACACCCACCAACACCACAACAGCCGCAAGAGTAATCATCCTCCTCCTCCCCAACAAATCTCCCAAAAAATAACAAGATCCCGCGCCCAGAGCAGCGCCGACCTCATAAATAGCCACCGTAGTGCCTTGGATAGTGGACGCGCGCGACTTGACAGAACCAGTCGTTGTAATAGAATTCGTTTGCGGGAATTGATTGTAGAAAGCTGGTAACGTGATAAGACCATTCATGAGACCTTGATCGTAGCCTTGTAAGATGAAGGCGACGGCACCAAGGAGGCCTAGAGAGCGTGTTAAGGACTTGCCGCGGAGTTTCGGGTAATGCATTGTGCTGATGTGGAGGGAATCTGAAAATTGAACTCTTGAAGAATCGTGGGGTCGGCCATTACTTTATCTTCGGGTTGGATATGAGTATCAAATAGTGCGAGTAGCTTGATGGAGTCAAAACGGTGTACAAGCATTAAGCCCAGCTTCCCTAGGCTGAATTGCGAAGAAGTTGTGCCTATCAGATCGTCCGAGCGATCTTTTGTGGGGATAGCGTTACCGGCCAAAGGTCGATCACTGTGAATAGTGACCGAAGAGTCCGGTGATGGGTAAGATATTTCCGAAATTCGATCCGATTATCGACAATGTTCACTTCGAGGCTCTGCCAATTTTTTAGCGACTTGGCAGCCTGATGGACCCGAATGCTGCTCTTGGGGAAAATCGATAATGCGCGAGTACAGTGCCTACAGAAGAGTGTTGTTTGGTTTGGGTAGTTGGCGACGCTAGTGAACTGACTCAAGGAAGTGAGAGGGGCATAAGTTAAGATGTGCGCTACGTGCTTTGGACATTCTGGACGTGTTGAACTTGTCCAGGATGAAGGAAAACAAGTGAATCGAAGAGAAGATGACAAGGCCTCAGAAAGTTACAATCTCCTAGTCGATGGCCGGATTGACTAGAGATCTTGAGACGAGTATCCAATAGCCTTATACAAGACGAACAGAAGAAAGCTGTGGATAATAGATACCTGTCAGGCTTAGCCAATGAAGTGGAGATTTGTGATCGAAGGAGGATTGACAAGAGGATGGGTTCTGTGAGTGCTGTCAATGATATACCAGGCAGCCCTTTTTTCATCCATCCATTGGACAGGCCAGCATACAATGATGTTAAAAGCATTCCTCTTATGATGAAAAAATCGAGGCCATCCGTTCAACACCAAGATATGGATGCACGCACTCTCTTAAGGTCCGTGCCAGGCTTCATAGGATGGCCGAACCCTCATCGGGTAGATGACCCTGCCGTTAAATTGACCATACATCTATCCCTTGCAATGGGCAGCGCTCTCGACCCGCCTAGATGATCGAAAGGTCTGATGATAGGTGAAGGTGGAAGGGAGCGGAAATCGAGTTGAAAGTCAATGCTATTTTCTTCCCCTCATGAGCTCGTAATTCGTGTAATGCTCCCAAAGACACTCTACATATCAACCATGCCAACAGCCTCTCTCAAAGCACGAGCCTTGCTCTTGTTATCCTGCACTGGCTTCTCACCAGGCCTGGTCAAATGTCCCTTCAGAGTCAGGTAGTTGACAATCTGAGCCACAGCCTCCTCGACACTCAGGTTTGTGTTCTCCAAGTGTATCTCTGGCTTCTCGGGAGCCTCATATGGCGCGCTTATTCCAGTGAAATCCTTGATCTCGCCAGCCCTCGCCTTTTTGTACAGTCCCTTTGGATCTCTCTGCTCGGCGACCTCGACTGGAACATCGACGTAGACCTCAACAAACGGAATGCCGTCCTTGTCATCAGCGTGTGGCCCACCCTTCTCATGCAACTCCCTCGCCACCTGACGATCAGCTTTGTATGGGCTGATGAAGCTGGCCAGACAGATGGTGGTCGAGTCTGCAAACAGCTTGCTCACTTCGGCAATCCTCCTTATATTCTCGGAGCGATCATCTGGAGAGAAGCCAAGGTTCTTGTTAAGGCCGAAGCGGATGTTGTCCCCATCGAGGAGGTAGGTTTGGAAGCCGAGCTTGAGGAGATGCTGCTCGAGGGCTACGGCGATTGTTGATTTGCCTGAGGCAGAGAGGCCAGTGAACCACACCGTCAGGCCATTTTGCTTGCGGAGAGTATTGCGCTCTTGCCTGGAGAGGGACGGGTGCCACGTTATGTTACTGATTGAATGGTCAATTTGGCAATTTGGAAGGTGAGGGATGGTAATATATTCACGTTGCTTTGGTAGCCATTTGCCGAAGGTTGGAGGAATGCGAGGAAGATGAGATGAGGGCTTGATTGTTTGCGGGGGGAAGTGATTGACTTGTGCTATTACTCCAACTCGTCTGTGTCCTCCATACTGCCTGGTCACTGTCCTACTTATACTTGAGTGACAGGGCAAAAAGGGTTTGCTGGAAGGATGACGTGCTCTGCTCTGCTCTGCTCTGCCTGCTCTGCCTGCTCTGCCTGCTAAGCTCTACTCTGCTCTGGGCCTCGACTTGCCTGAGCTTCGAGATCGGAGGACACAGGCGGGGCAGGTCACACCACAAGACTCTCTCCATGTCCACTCCACTCCGCTCCACTCCACCTCCATCCATCCCATTCCCCTTCACAGTCACCGGCACATGTCTAGCCACAAGTAATGCACTTATATTCCCCTACAACTCCTTCCAGCCGAAGAAGGAATGTCCAACGGAAGAATTGTAGGCGACACTTAATTTGAGGAGAGTGTTGCTTGTGAGCCGAACCCACGAACCCACATTCGGCTCTAGACCATTCATGGGAGGCTGGCTTTAGACGACCAGCTCCTGAACGCCACGATTATAACCCCGACCTCAATATAATTGCTTCAATCGACAAACTCCTTCTTTAAGCTTGCTTGAACTCTCCTTCACACTGTCCTTCCTGACCTTTCCTTTCCTTTCCTTTCCTTTCCTTTCCTTTTGCTTCTGAACAACCCTTCATTATTACCCTTATTGTCTCTAGCCATGTCGCTCCCTACGCCTACTCCTTCGCAAGGCTCGGCTTATTCCTCAGTCCCTCCCGCTTTCTACACCAGGGCTTCCCATTTCCAACAGTTCATAGCCCAGAGAAAGGAGGAATCCATAACCTCATACTCACCCACAGAATGCAATTCCCACTGCATAAACCAAAGAAAGAGAGCCTCCTCCTCTACAGAATCAATTCTTTACCTCGAGACCCGTCCCACCAAGAGATCATGTCCAGATCCTCCCCTCACCATTACCATACCTACTCGCCGCACCCTCGCTCGTGTAGACTCCGGCTTCCACTCCGCGAGCCCTCCTCTCCTCGCCTCTCCAATCAAGCTCGTTGCAATCGCCCCGCCATCTCCTAAATTCTGGACTCGTCCTGTCGTCAAGCCTGCAAACGCCGCAATTCCTATATCCCAAATGCGCTCTCGAAGTCCAGAAGACGAGGAAATATACCAAGCTATTCGAGGCTCGTACGCCTTGCCAGATGTTACCATTCTCTCCCTAGCTATCGATATTTGCCAACGATTCAGCACCTTGGATCAGAAGCTGTGGGAGTGGTATCATCGGGAATTGAAACCACAGATGGGACCAGAGCATCAGGGCAATTTCAACGTGGATGCCAAGTGGATCCTCGTACACACCACTCGTCCAGTAATCAACGACTGGCTCCTCGACGGGCTCTACAACTATGAAGAGCGCGAGTGGGCATCCTTCGGTCGTCAAGAGATGGAGTCCTGGTTAGGACCTTCAGTCCGCACATCACCCTTCTTCCGATCTCTCATTCTCACCTTATGGCGCTCACACCGTGCCCATCGCTCTTTACACCGCCACGCAGTCTGGGAAAAGGAAGAGAAGGACATTCTTTCTCAAACGTACATTCCCACTTTCTCGCAACACATATCGCATATCAGGACTTGGATTTCGCAAGCTGTGGCAGAAGGCTGTTTGCTTCCTGTGGCAGAAATGATGCCAGACCTCTCCGTCTACGTTACCGAGGTCGTCTCGACTTGCACCAAGACTCCTCCATTGACTGCCTACGAAACACGCTCCAATGGTCTCCTCGCACTCACTAAGATTGCGAATGCTATTGTTGATGCTGAGGGTGAGGTTGGTGACAACATTCGGAATACACTACTTCCTGGGATTGATATTGTGGAAGGCATGTTATGGATCGTTAATTGCATGTCTGCGCAAGAAAGGGCTTGGGTTCGACAAGGCAATTTTGGCATGTCGTACTTCCATGAAATTATTGCACTTGAGGAGAAAACGAAGGCGTATTTGGAGTGCAAAGCGTTTCGGGGATTGTGGGTTGTTGTCAAGCATGTTGAGGGTTTGAGGGAGGAATACATATCTCCTGTCAAGGCTTGATATTGGAAAATTGCTCGTTTGCTTTTAGCAAGGTGTTTTGGCGTTTTTTTAGTTTTTGGCTTTTGGATATTTTCTGTCTATATGGGAAGGTTGTCTCGTTTGTGCTTTCGTCATCATCATCGCAGTAGATACCAAAACTCTCATAGCATATCATCAATCTCATTGTTCCATTGACTCTCCATCTTTAGGCATAAACACCTCCCGACACACCCACAGCGGAAACACATCCAAGCCAGATCTACAAGTCCACGTTTGCTCTCCATCACGGAAAAATACCCCTCTCCCTATAGGGCACCATTGTCGATCCCAAAGCGGTGAAGCTGGTGGTGATACACTCGCTCTCACAAATCCCCAAATTGGTAAATTGGCAGATGGATGTAAATTGGCAGATTGACGGCTCAAAGGAGACATGTCCGATCTACCGACCTTCTACTTGGCGACTAGCTGTGGCTGTGCAATTTATTTGGCTTTTGTGGGGAATGGAAGGTTTGGAAGGTCTGGAAGCTTGGCTATAGTATGGGGGAGGGATGTTTATAGTGTGCAGGGGGCTTGTGTGATGAGGGTTTTTTGGACCGCGGAGATTTGGATGTGGGTGAAGGTGTGTGAGTTGGCTTGATGATTTTGTCTCACTACACGACTGACTAGAAGCAGGAAGGAAGGAGCTAGGATTTTGACTTTGATGACGATTAATTAACAGGTTTGCCGATGTTTGTTTCGGAGAGTGTAATCATGGCGTATCTCTTCATATCTCCTAGTTTTTCTTGGACCGTTTCGCGATAGCCTGGGACGCCGTCGCAGTCGAAGATGAAGATTGCTTCTGCGACTTTTGCTCCTAGTTTTTCTACCAACTTTGACGTGTTAGCCTCCATCATTTTATGATCTTCGTTCCCTAGATTCACTTTGGACTTGGAAGGAGTTTGACGGAAATATATCGTACCTCTTTAGCAGCCATGATACTCCCACCTTTCCCCAACAAATCATCCACAAGAAGAACCTACAATCCTCAGTCATCAGCACATATACTCCCCTCCCTCTTCACACATGTCAAGAATCAAGAACGAATCAAACTCACCTTTTTCCCCAACTCCAACCCCTCAAACCCATCCCCACTCATCTCAAACTCATCGACCCCATAGTCCTTTACGTACCCCACTCCCACCACTTCCCCCGGTAACTTTCCCTTCTTCCTCACCGGAACACAGGGTAATCCCAACCTGGACGCGATGATGGGTGCGAAGAAGAAGCCGCGGGCTTCGAGGCAGACAATGGCAGAGATGTGGGTGTGCAGGGCGGGATAGGCGCGGATGATGTAGGTAGTTAGATGGGAAATTATTGTTTCCGTTATAGGCGGGGAGCGGAAGAGGGGGAAGATGTCTAGGAAGAGTTGATTCTGTTTAGGTTTTGATGAGTATCCAGTATTCCGAGTTTGGTGAGAATACCCAAGACCATGTTGTATGAAGAATTGAATAGATAGCAGGAATGTTTGTTCCTTGAAGCTCGAGTTCGAGTGTCCAAGTCGCGCGAGACAGCTGTCTCAATATGTCTGGAAGGATATACATAAAAAGAAAATCGCAAGGAAATTTGGACACCCAATCTCGACGCAAAGGGCTATTTGAAAGTTTCCAAACCCCATCTTGCCTCTATTCCCTTCTCTTGCGCTATACTCGTGAGGATATGAGAGAACGAAGTACGTACCGGAACAGGATGATTACGATAAAGCTTCGTTTTGCTAAGAACGAGATCAATATCTGCCTGGTCTGCCATATTCGTATTAAAAAGAAGATCTTAGCAAACAAAATTAATAGTATAACACGGTTGCTTGTTGAAAGGTGTCGTTGTTATATCTCGTATATCTAACGTTTCTTTTAGTGGGGGTGGGTGGCTGGGAGAGGTGCGCTAATGTGATATCGTCCTATTTGAGAAGTAAGATCCGTAAAGCACAAAATCGGGAGAGTATTACGAGGTAAGCATATATAATGAAAAAGACCGAATAGGTTTTGGTCAAGTTAAGAGTAAGGTCCAAAATGCTGAACATAGAAGTGGGAATTTCGAACGATATTCGAGCTGGTTTACGAGTCTCCAGGTTGAGATCGATAGCTTGAAACTTCTGGCAATTTGAACGAGGAAGTTTCCAGGAATTTCAGAGGCTCGATGTTGACCTAGAAGCTGCATACTTACTTTCAAAAGGTCGAGAATCCTACTATACAATCAGTTCACCACAAAATTGGGATGCCGATGACTGCAATTATGATTATATTCACACTCAAACGCCTACCCAGCTTATCGCAGGATGGTCTATACAGTAACCCTACTCTCCCTACTTACACAATCTCAAACTCGTAGTAAACATAAGCCGTGTAATCCTCTCCGCCGTGCGCTGCTGCAAGTTCAGCCTGCATGGCTGAATCATCCTTTTGTACTCTGCCTTTCTTATCGCGTCCGAATGCGTTTCCGGCGAGATAGGAGTAGGCTTTGTCGAGATTTGATTTTACCTTTTTGGCGAGCTTGGAGTTCGTCTGTGAGAGTGTTAGCTCGAGAACTACAAGTTTGAAGAATGCAAGAAAACACACCTGTACGAGTCCAGCAACAAAGTCCAATGGCAGTCCATATCGTAGAACCGTCTCCACAAACACTCTCAGCGCAAGGACGTGTACCCATACCATTGCGCCTTCTGAGTATCCTGTGCGTCCAAGTCTCAAAGCTTCGCCCCAGATCTTCCTTTCTTCCTTGCTCAAACTGTCCACCTCTTTGGCCTCCTGCTCTTTGCCGCCCTCGACATATTTGTAGTCTCTGGGAATCCATCTTGCCTCCCGAGCCTTGTGTACAAACTCGGCGCTCACTTTCTTGAAAGTCACAACGCCGAAGAGGGTAAACTCGTCATCCTTAGCAAGTTCTTGGGCTGAGCGTGGGACGACCATGTCTGATAGTGATTCGTAGGTTTTGAAAAAGTCTTTGACGAGAGTGTTTGGAACAGCAACGAGGTGGGTTTCTAGATATTCGGAGTCGCGGATTATGGAGGTGGGAGCTACGATGGAGGTCAAGGATTTGGTGGAGAGATTGCCTCTGTTCTTTTGTTAGCTTGTATTCGTGTATAGAGGCAAGGGTTCATACGTTTGCCGTCTCTGCGAAGCTGCGAGATTGGTTTTCACAGAGCTGTATTGGTTGAATTTGGCCTTGACATCGTTATCTATACCGACGATCTCCTAAGAAGTTGCTGTTAGCATCCATTATTGTGGTTTGCACCGCCTAGGCACCTATCGTACCTTTTGCAACGAATCAATCAATTCTGCTATCGACTTATCGGCGCGATATTTGACCTTGTTCCATTGAAAAGATCGCAAGTATTGGTCCACGGGCTCTGAAAAGCATTAGCTTATGGCCCTGAGGGATCAGTCGATTTTGCCGCACTATCATTGATCGTCTTTTGCTGCTCGATTTTGTCCTCATCTCCGTCGAGAATGCTTCTCAATGAATCGCCAACCTTTCCAACTACAGCTTCACAAGAGTTGCTGAGCTTCGCGAGGTCGTCTGCCTGTTGTACAAGGGCGTCGAGTGTGCCGATTTTGAACTCGGGTATCGCGAAAGGTGTGGTTGTTCCATTATCGGTTGATACAGAGCTCCTCAAAGCTGTCAGGGCTTCATCCTTGTCCCCCGAAGGAGATATGGACGTGGGGAGAGAGATCAGGAGGTATTTTGAGGGAGCCATTGTGTATGTGGTTCTCTGTGAAGCTGTCGTAGCTATCGGCGGAGCTGCAATAGCTTGTCTTGTCCCGCTATCCAAAAGGCGTCCAAGCGCTCGAGAACCTGGAATCACGGCCAACAATGAATCAGCTTCAATCCTTCTCCATGGACAGATTCAATACGAATGCCGATAGAATACTGGGATTGAATTTCGACAATGGCCAGGAAGTTATCCATGTCTTTAGAAAATCGGATCGAGCACGATGAAGTGATGTCCACGGTTCACTTGATGCGTCTCGGCATTGACACCCCACTTTGATAGGGTACCTTCGACTCACACGATAGCTTTCTTCCCAGAACAACAACAATTCACAATGGCAACAAGACGAGCCATTGGCCGTGCTGGGACCAATATACAACGTGTGCGGCCTACCATTCAAGTAGCAAACCTCATCTCGAGCTCCAGCACCTCCGTGACAGCCCACCATCCTCGACCGACTCGGCAATCGGCATTCATATGCGAAAGACAGGAAAGAATCTACGCGCACAAAAGAACGTATGCTTCTGCTGCAGGTTCTAGCAAGACCCAGCTCTATGACTTCCATATCAGTAAGGGCGGCAAGATGGTGCCATTCGGTGGTTTCCTCATGCCAGTGCAGTATTCGGACTTGAGCATTGTAGACTCACACAATTGGACACGAGAGAAGGCTAGCATATTTGACGTGAGCCATATGTGAGTACCATGTTGTTTGTATCAGGAACACTTTCTGACACGGAAAAACAAAGGCTACAGCACGAATTGACAGGTCCTGGCGCTGCGAATTTTCTGGCCACCATCACACCATCTTCTCCCAAATCTCTGAAGCCTTTCCACTCGGGCTTATCAGCACTGCTACACCCAACAGGTGGCATAGTGGACGACAGTATAATCACGAACCTCAGTTCCGGCTGGAAGGAGCGATATTACTTTGTGACGAATGCCGGATGTCGGGACAAAGATGTTGCATTTATCCAGGACCAAATCCATAAATGGAGAGCCGACAGCAACAATGGTGAACTACAATGGCGGACTTTCACAGACTACGGCCTTGTCGCGCTGCAAGGTCCACTTTCTGCGGATATCCTCAAGTCATTGAAGCCCATGACCGCCGACAAGGAGCGATTCAATGTTGACGATCTACATTTTGGACAATGCAAATATCTCCACCTCGCCGACATTGATCAGCCTTGCTTGGTATCTCGTGGAGGTTACACAGGTGAAGATGGCTTCGAAATCTCCATTCCTTCGAGCTCAAGTGGCGCCAACAATACTCTCGAATTGACCGAGGCCTTACTCCAAGCAGGCGGCGAGGACAAGATTAGACTCGCAGGCCTGGGCGCAAGAGACAGTCTCCGGCTTGAAGCTGGCATGTGCCTTTACGGCCACGACATCGACGACTCGACTACTCCAGTGGAAGCAGGCCTTTCTTGGATTGTTGCGAAGGATCGCCGCGCAGACGGAGGTTTCAACGGATCAGATACTATTCTTTCCCAACTAAAGCCCAAGAAAGACGGTGGATCAGGCGTCACTCGTCGCCGTGTGGGTCTCATAATCAACGACAAAGCTCCGGCTCGTGAAGGTGCTGTGATTGTGAACGAGGATGGCGAAGAGATTGGTACAGTCACGAGTGGATGCCCAAGTCCGACCCTGGGGAAGAACATTGCAATGGGATACATCAAAAATGGAATGCACAAGGCCGGGACAGAAGTTGGTGTAGTAGTCAGGAACAAGACAAGGAAGGCTACTGTGAGCAAGATGCCCTTTGTTCCGAGCAAGTACTGGAAGGGGTTGTCTGCTGGGCCGTGATTAGCCTTTGTATTTGATTTAGAGCGTTCTGGTTCAACCCCAAGTGAAAAGACGTAGAGAGGAGGGGTTTTGGATTCATCATCGAGTGATACCATGGGAAATGAGAACAACTTCTTAGGCTCCAATTTCGAGCCCATCCCACGTTCCGGATTGAGCAATTACAGTCGTGATGAGCAATGACCTGCTCCGACTTCAACTTCTGCCTCTCCCTCAATCCATAGACTTGCAAAACTCTCTTCCATGACTCACGGAAGAGCCATGCAATATGGAAAGTTTCCTTCCTAGCTTCAATCCGCACAGCCTCCCTCTTGAGTCACTCTTCCCGATGGAATACGCATGCAGTGAGCAATGCAGCTCGTTCAAGGTTCGAATTGTATTCATATAAGAATTGAAATTTCTCTCTCTTCAAAATCTCAATTCAATTCCTTGGAAATCTCCACCTCATTCCCTCCAATTTCCCATTCCTTTCTTTACCCCGCAAAAATCCAAGGCTGCTCCAAACGAAACGCTGAAACCAGACCAATCACCATGCCATCCACACGCGTCACAATCGCCCTTAATACCAATCAAAGTCTAAAAACACCAGTACTTATACCCGCTGATGCTTCTCTCGATCCAACGGCCGCGGGCTCTGTTCATTCTTTTGTAGTGAAGGCTGCGGGGGCGAAGTTGAGACTAAAAAAGGTCCTACGGATCTTTGTTGGTAGGGACGGGGATGAGCTGGTTACTGAGGAGGATTGGAGGAGGGTGTTGAAAGATGATGTTGTGTTGCTTGTTAGTGCGGGAGAGGAGTATGTGGGCTTGAAGAGGAGGGAGGGACGGTATGCTGAGTTTGGTACGTTTGTCCCCTCTAACCATTTTAGTTGTCGATATATTTCTATCGCTATTGATATGGCATTGAAGATGCTATACCAATCTTAGTTGCTTTGCTAATCTCATTCTCCAGTCAACCTAGACTGTCCCATAGTCAATCTCGCCCAAAATGCTGTCGTGGATACCCAAGCAATCTCTCAGTTACAGCAGACCGCTCACACCCTCCCTGGCCTCATTCATGCCGTTGGCCAACCAGATCTACACCCAGGAAACAGGTTTCCAATTGGTGCTGTCTTTGTATCTGACGGATGGATACATCCTCCATTAATCGGCGGAGATATTGGTTGTGGAATGGCATGGTACCGCGTTACAGGTCTCTCGAGGCGACAAGTAGACGGTGACAAGGGCAAGAAGATTGCAGACAATCTCCGTGGATTGGAAGGTCGATGGAGTTCACAAGAGTCAAGAGAATCATGGTTGACAAAAGAAGGGAAATGCTACTCTGCTGGTGAAGAGTGGGATACGGCATTGGGCACAATTGGGGCGGGCAATCACTTTGCTGAGCTTCAGGTCGTCGAGTCGTCGAGTACAGACGAACTGAAAGAAGATGAGGTGGTTTTACTTGTACATTCAGGGTCAAGGGGATATGGAGGGGATGTCTTGAAGCGACACGCTTCTGACGAGGATCCGAGTTTCCAAGTAGACAGTCCGAAGGCAAACGCTTACATGGAAGAGCATGAACGAGCTTGCGAGTGGGCAAAGGGCAATCGTGATCTCATTGCCTTGCGTTTTCTTGCCTGTCTTGAACCAGGCAATTCGGATTGGGAACTTGGTTTTCAGCAAGAGACTGTCAGCCTTGAACACATTCAGGATATAAGGGCCAAGATCAACTCTCGAAAGGTTGTCGACATATGGCATAACAACGTTGAAAAGATAGCATGGCCTCCTAGTAGATCCTTGGAAGACGCCACCAGTGCATTGGCAATCAGCGGGCAAGAGAAGAATGGATCAGGCTTTGCATATGTACATCGTAAAGGTGCAGCACCGACTTACGATCCTTACACGGGGACGCCACTCTCCATTCTACCGCTACCCGGTTCTCGTGGAACGCCTACTCTTATCTTACGACCCAAATTTTCAAAAGAAACAAACTGGGGGGTCCACAATGCATTATCTCTTGCACATGGAGCGGGTAGGGCGATGAGCCGGGCGAAGGCGCTTGCATCGTTCGGACAGAAGTTCAAGGCTGATGCACTTCTTACTCCAACCGCAGCCTCACAAGTTACCCAAAGCGCTGATGGACGCGATGTTCATGGAGGAACATGGGTCATCTGCGATCAGAAAGACCTAGTTTGGGAGGAGTCCCCTGATGCGTACAAGGATGTATTTGCCGTCGCAGACGATTTGGAAAGAGAGGGCGTTGCAGAGGTTATGGGATGGCTTCGGGCTCGCGTCAGCTACAAGGTACGGCACGAACAACGGTGAGTTCAATGAGATTGTATACAGTGCAGTACCACGATTCAATGCGTTTGGTTTGTCGACGGCTGCTCGCCGTTGCGCTCCGCATGGCGTGGAATAGTGAGGCCGTTGACAGTACGCCATAAACATCTTCGGGAGCCGGAAGGTATTTGCCAAGAGTGATACACGGTTGATACCGCTAGAAATCAAGTAGGTCGTGCAAAGATTTCCTTTTTAGGAGCCACCAGATCAAGTGTTTCTTTTATTTCTATTTGTGACTCCGGATCGGTTTCTTACCGTTCGCTTTTCCAGAACGACAATCAAGGATCGAGGTGGTTTTTCTGACGAAAAACCTGGTCTGTTTCACCGATGCTGTTTTGGGATGCAGCGCACAGAAGTATTTGCTGCAGAGGGAAGAGCCCCAACCGAAGCCCCTGCAGGATTGGAGACGATTGGGCTTGTCAACCTCTCTCTACCAAAAACCCATCAACAGCAAATGTCAAATCTTGCGAACGGGTCGATCTGCATCCTGCCTTACCGTTACTGTTCGCGCGCGGAGTCATAATGGTTAGTTGCACCGCCTCAGCCTTCCTGGCGCTTTGTGGACCACTCGTTGGATTGTACAACTTGCAAGTCGCCGTCCAAGTCGCCGCAGCCACAACGTCAGAAGAGCGTCGCGACACACAGGACGATGCGACACCCAAAGGCCGCTCACCCAGATCTCAAGGTTGCAGCGTTCGGTGCTGCACGTCCCCGTCAACGCTAGGCAAAATCTGAAACAGCTGGTAAAAGCTTGGTAGTGCTTGGTAGACATGTTCCAAAAATGGAATCGAGAGGCTCACCATGTGGAATCATTGCATCTTGTGAAGAACTGCTGTAACCGTGCTTCCGAACACTTGCCAAAACAATACAAGCACCCCCATCCTGTGCCGTTGCTGTTGGCTCTACCGTTCCGGAAGACGGAGGCTGGCTCCAGCTGGCACAACATGTGTCCGTGGTTGAGCAAGGACGTACAAGAGGCTGGATTTGTGTCACCGATATCTTATACTCTTTGGCTGCTCTGCTGTTTGTACTCGATTTCTTCTATTCTTCATCCAGGATTTCCTTCGAATAGACTTTCAGTCACGGGTACTTACGTTGTAATCACGACTCTTTCCGTTGACAACCACATAACATTTCACCATAACAAACAACAAACACTTACCCGGTAACCATATAACCATCGCGCCCACAATCGATTCGCACGATCCCACAACAACAATCTCGAAAGCTTAATTCTTGGCCATCTTCATTCGTCAACCACACTCACATTGCATAAACACATCTACAACACAATGCGATCCTCAACTATCCTCGCTGGCCTCAGCACCATTGCATTGGCAATTGCTCAAGACGTTACGGGTCAGCTCGGCGATGCGACACGCAATGTGGACGATCCCATGGGCGCTGTCTACCAGGCCAACATTCCAGTAGGCAAATATGGCACCGTGACCGGCAGCATCACTGCGCAATCAGCTGGCGACAAGGGCACCGACTTCGCCGTCAACTTCGTTGGTCTACCTACTGAAGGCGGTCCTTTCGGTATGTTCACTCCAATCATCCTCACATCACCGTACAGGCCTCAAGCTAACCTATTCCAGGTTTCCACATACACGTTTCACCTGTCGCTGCCGATGGCAATTGCAACTCTACTCTTGCCCATCTTGACCCCTTCATCCGCGGCGAAATCGAGCCATGTAATCCCGCCCGCCCAGAAACATGCCAAGTCGGCGACCTCAGTGGTAAATACGGCAAATCGAACGGCACCTCTCACATGGCTACCTTCACCGACCCATATGTCTCTCTCAAGGAAGGAATGGGTGCTTTCTTCGGCAACCGCAGCTTCGTCATCCACTTCGCCAATAAGTCTCGTATCGCTTGCGCGAACTTTGACTCGATTGCTGGTGTTGCAACTCCACCTACCGGTACGTTGCCACCATCTGGAGGCAACACTGGCATTGCCACGCTTGTTCCAGCTGCGAACAGCTCTTCCAGTGGAAATAGCTCAAGCGGACCCTTCAACGGCGTTGTTACGAGCACGACTTTCAGCATCGCAACACCCAAGCCCACCACATCGAGCTCAACTGGCGGCACTGCAAGCCCGTCTCCGTCAACGGCCACGGCCGCTTCTGCTGCTTCTTCAAAAGATGTGGCGAGCACCCTTTCTCTACTGTTAGCTTTGGCCATAGGCTTGTGGGTCTTGTGAGCCGTCACTCCTTTCCAAGTGGAGCGCACAACCCAAATCCTTGCAATAATACAACAACAAAATCGGTGACGGAAATGATGATTTCATGCGGTGTTACGGGGTTCCAGCGCGTACAAAAACGAGATGATGGTTGCACGAACGAACGGTGGTGTTTGGTGGTATCTGCTGATCCTCTTTCACGACATATGATACCCCCTGTTAATGGCACTCGAGAAGTTGCCTGCATATTGCTCTTTTTCTATTTCCTTCATTGATTCTGAGGTTGGGGTGTTTAATTGTATATTATTAGAAGTATTTTGTCTTCTGCTTGCAGCGAGTTGGGGTAATGTGGATGAGGGCCAGCTTGTTTGTCTGTGTAATATTAGGTAGAGAGCATTTCAAAAACTTTATTCAACAAAGTGGACCGCTGTCCTAGCATGTATATTATATATTCTTTCAAAAGCTCGCTGTGTTTTGAACGGATCCAATATCATACTGCGTAACGTGATTACAACGTTCTATCCGCCAAAACTTCCCCCACCTTCCGAAAGCAACATCGAATATTCAATTAACCATTCCAGTGCCCATTCCATTGCCCATTCCCAATCTCATCAATCACTGGCTTTGGCTTTCATCAGTCAATCTGACCCCTTCACTTCAGCCCCGTAGGTTTGAATCAGCTCGTTCCTGTGCCTCCAAGCTGGATTGCAACATTCCATCGAATCAGCGCCTTGAAGATGCAACGTTAATAAGCGTAAACTCAATTTCATCCTAACGCCGTGTTAAAACATCATATAAGCCTTCTCAGTGACCTAATAGAGGCAAGCGTTATCGGGGATAGTCAATTTGTAATATGCCCGGGCATGTATCAGCACGTCATATTGCAAACCATGAAGATCAACACGAAGGGAGAAGGTATATAAACAAATGTCTATCTTCTTCATTCTACATCAAAACTACATCAAAAATACCTCAAACACCATCTACCAATTCAATTGCATCAACCATCATGTCAGGACTCAAACTCGTCTTCGGAACTGCGGGCCTTAATCCTAGAGGCGCTTTTTACGATGCCGCAGCCGGAAAGGAAGCTCTCGACACCCTCGAAAAGCTAGGAGTCAAGAATCTCGATACGGCACAGCTTTACGGAGAGAGCGAGAAGGTCCTAGGAGAATTCGGCGCTGGCGGCCGCTTTATTATCGACACAAAATCCAAAGGCGGATTTGATCCATCCAGTGCTCTCAAGCCAGAGAATCTCTACAAACTTGCACATGAATCAATCACAAAATTGAAGGTCAAGAACGTCGACATTTTCTACATTCATGCTCCTGATGATTCAATCGAGATTTCGGAGTGGTTGCCTACCATTGATACGCTGTACAAGGAGGGGCTTTTCAAGCGTTTTGGGCTTTCGAACTTCAAGCCTGAAGACGTAAAGAAGATTTACGAGTACACCAAGAAAAACGGCCTCGTTCCTCCTATGGCATACCAAGGAAATTATTCACCGGTCGCGAGATTGCAGGATACGACACTCTTCCCCGTGTTGAGAGAACTCAAAATCTCCTTTTACGCATACAGCCCAATCGCCGGAGGCTTCCTCACAAAAACCCGCGCGCAAATCGAAGAAGGAAAGTCTGGCCGATTCGTACCTGGAACACCAATTGGGGACATGTACTTGAATTTGTACTCCAAGCCATCCTATCTCGACGCTCTGAGCGAATGGGAGAGCATCGCGAGCGAGGAAGGGATACCAAAGGCTGAGCTGGCTTACCGATGGGTCAACTATCATTCACCTCTCAAGCCTGAGCAGGGCGATGCTATCATTTTTGGGGCTAGCAAGCTTGGGCAGATCATTCAGACTGTTGAAGGGTTGAATAAGGGCCCGTTGAAGGCGAGTTCAGTGAAAAGGATTGATGAAGTTTGGGAGAAGATTAAGCATGATGCTCCGTTGGACAATTATCATTCACATTCTGCTGTGAGTAAATAGACGGGCTGAGTGCCGTTGGGAGGCGATGATGAGTAGGCAAAAGGCGAGACCATAAACTCACTTACCCTGACTTCTTGCTGAAGCGAAGAGTAACAAAATTTAGCACTAAATCTGTGACTCGCCTGTGTTTCCAGTAAACACCAATCCAGTCTACTTCGTGAATTTGTTTGAGTCGTCGCGTCGTTCACATCTAGTGCAAAATTCTATTCACATTGACAACACCACATTATCTTGCATGCAGGCATTTTTCAAGTCAAAATAACTCCAAATTTTACATGTCAAGTATTCAGGATCCAGCTGCTGTCGAACAGAGAGCACACCTGCCACAAAAACGCCGACTCGACCTACAGTAACCAAGGACCCATTTGGTGACTCAAACCTTTGGACTGTCCACACGTCAACCACAGGAAAATCTCTCACCAACCATTAGTGTCAGGATGGGCGGCCACATCGTTCAACCGCACTACCAAGAGGACAAAGAAATCAGACATTCTATGACCAAGAAAGAGAGACACGTGAGACGGCTGAAAAACCATCGCAACTTCTTGAAGAGGGTTCAGAAGCCCGAGTACAACATCCGTCTTTGCAAGCCTAGAGCAACTCTCCACGCGATGGGTCTTGAAGAGCTTCCAGCTGAGGTATTAGAGAATATCCTTCTCTCCCTCATCAGTCCACTCGCCTGCTACACAGAAAACCCCACACCCAAATCATCAAATGAGTTGAAGAGTCTACACAGTTTGAGCGATTATCGTATAGTTCTTGAACAACATCCTTTCTACCGTCTCGCAGCGACATGTCATATTCTCCGCTCCGTCGTCGAATCATTCAGCCAGCATCTTCTTCATCGCTATGAGAATATCCTTTGTTTTGAGATTCCAGAATCCGGACTCACAATGGAAGAATGGAGCGACCGAATCGAACCTCGGAAGCGCATCAACTCAGAAGCGAGTCACCCAGATGAGAGAATGAATATACTTCCTCCATTCCGTCTAATGTGGGTACGATGGTCATATTGTCATTGTCTGTTTTGCGGGAGACAAACGAATCGACACGCCGTCTTTAACTACTTCATTTATGCGTGTCATAGATGTGATGAGAGGGAATGGCCTAAACTGGTACGTCTACCAACCTTTCAGAATCCCGAATACGAAATGATAATCTCACGAGCACGAGCAGAAACGCAAAGAAATCCTTGCCCGCAAAATCCTCCTCCCAATCCACCTAAACAGCCCTCGCCATGTTTTCCCCGATTCGAACCTCAAAGCACCACGTCTCGCCTACGAATGGACACACGGCCCTCTCTATCTCGCTTCAGACATCGAGGCTCTAACTTCCTACGTATGCGAACACGATCCCGACGGATCCATTTCCAAAGCAGCGCAGAAGATGAAGGACGCAACTTTAGTGCTCAAAACGTTTGATGGCAAGACGATTGAGCTAGATACGTTGGCGGCAGCTAAGTGTGATGGGGTGGCAAGAAAGCAGCCTTATTCGCCGAAAGGGGAGGTAGAACCTCGCAAAGTCCCGGCCATTGTTAGATGCAGGTCTTGGTTACGAGTCAGCTCATAGCGAAATGCGATGAACTTGCACTGAACCTGGGGCTGGCTTTGAGGAATGGATTTGACGATGGTGGTTGTATAGTCGGATTTTTTGGTGTGGATGATGTTCAGGTCTGTGCATATCGTGTGGGAATAGCGATGAAAGAAAAATAATCAATGTCTTAGTAAGTTTTCAAAATGGTGCTTAGAAGTTGTTGATGTTGTAAAACGTGCGCGCGGAGGCGGCGCTGTGAATTAGTGTTGTATAAAAGCCTGTATCGTATTACATTACTCTAAGGTGCCACAACAGCTCTTGTTCCACGCTTAAGACGTAGCATACGCCATGAGGGCTGGCTCATTGGTCACCTTATTTGCGTACAGCAGAACCGCCACCCCAGCAACTGGGATATTACCTACGACAAGTTAGAAGCTTCACTATCTCAAGGTATGGGAACGGAGCCACTCACCTTCCGTCGCAACGACATCGGCCAAGCTAAGGCCGGGGCTGACAATGGTGTTGCAAATGGCATTCAGATCAAGCCGACTTGTTTGCCCAGGTCCGGCATTCGTCAACGCGTCAACAGCAAGAGCGTAGGCAAGCGGGTGGTACAAGACGCCTTCGTGGGTGGCGAATACACCAGCTGGTTTTCCATTACAGATCGATTGGACTTCGTTGTTGGAAACGCCTACCCGTCGCGCGTCGTTTATATAAGCGGATGCCCCAGTTCCGCTCTGAGGTTGTACAATTTCATCGGTTGAGCTGTAAATGCTTGTCGTCGGCACGTAGGCAGAGTCGCCACCACTCTCCCGTAGTCTGGTGACAAAATTGGAGTTGTACTCTTGCTGAATGACAGACGGTGGGCATGGTAGCTTTGGGAATTCAGGACATGAAATGTATGCTAGTTGCGTGCCGTGGAAATCGGGGGATATGTTGATGAAGTCGCTGACGATGCTTCTTGTTGATGACCAGTATTTGAGGGCCCACTGCGTATCCAGGTTGCCTTGGGACCAAGCTATCACTGAGACGTTTTTGTTGCCGGATATCTCTGATATATAGTTTATGGCGTATGCAACATACTCGGCGTTGACCTGGGCATCGTCCAAGAGGAAGTCGGGAATGTTCAGCCACACGGGATCAGCAAAGGAACTGCCTGTGAATTGCTTGATGAAGTTTGCACCAAATGTCAAGCACCCTGTGGATCCTGTTCCAGGCACCATAACCAGTGGTGGGACTTTTCCGTATGTGAAGGTCGAAGGAATGTAGATAACCTCGCGCAGTTGAGCTTCCGTCAAAGTATAAGGTGCGTCCTGAGCAGACTTTTTTGGGTATATGATTACACTTGGAGTTCGAAGGTTGACGTTTTTGTCTGAATTACAACCAGCAGAATAAGTGGTCAAAACATTTCCTAGGTCACCTGGGGAGAGATCGTTGGCAGCAAGCTCTACGATGTTCTCGAACAGATTGGTGGGCGTTGCTGAGAAGATACTCTCAAGGACTGAAGTCACCTCTGTTGCGAATCAGGTTCATACTTTACAGTTCAATAAGATGTAAAAGAACCATACCTGGGATTGACGTAGGATTTGAAGTCGGAACTACTTGCTCAATCGCAGTGAGAAGGTCTTCGACAACATTGGCAACGTCCTGTCGTGGTAAGCATTAAAAAACGACCTTTGGAACTTCGACCTACTGTTGCGTCTGCAGCAAGACCAGAGACAGCCGAGTTCACAACATTCAAGGCAGATATAACAGGAAGCTGCCTTTTCTGGACATTTTCTTCGATAACAGGTGCCGCGAGCGAGTTAGAAAAAGACCCCGCAAGAACCACCACAAAAAGGAAACATCGAAGAAACATGCTGTAAGATTTGAGGTGGGTATGTTGCGAACCCACCCTTCTTGTCGTTGAATATCTAAAGAGAGCGCCATGATGATTGTGTCTAGGCCTTGTTTTGTGGGTATTTATCCCGCAGTATGCCTGTTTCTATGTCGATCTCCATTCTAATGTGGTATGAATCGTGACAATGTGCAGGAACATGAGTAGTAGTAGCAAATAGAAAAGTGCGGAGTTCCATTTGACGTTATTACCCCTTTTCATTTGGTGGCGTTTTCATCAAGGCGTTTGGACCGAGGTCGAATTTGCGTTGTCTGTCCTCCAATAACATCCATCACGATGTCGAGCCGTCTCCAGTATCAACGGCATACCGGTGCAATTGACGGGGGACCGGATCTGATCTACAAGATGCAGGTCAGGCGAGGTGGTTGCGTATAGAACTTGACACTGGACGGCAAGCAAATCCTAGCGAGACCCACGCTAGAGGCGAAAAGTTCCAATTATGGTAACAGCAACTCCATTACTGAACCAAACCATCGGATTTCTGCCAGGAAACCCGTGTTGGCGGTCCTCTGTGAACCGCTGGTCGCTGCGCGATGGGGGAGATTGATGAATATGCTGCGGAGGGTATATCAATCGAATTGTACTTCGTACAGCACACCACCAGAGTTCCTGAAATCCTAACGATCAGGCTTTGAACCGAACTTGATCGATTCGGGTCCCTTATACATACTTCGGTGGTTCTAAACTCCTAGCAAAATAAGACTGAAAATTGCTAGAGAATTATCGTCTTCGCGATCACGTCGAATGTGACGTACTCATCGGAACATCTCGAACCCAAGCACGGCATATCTCAGCACCATCAGATTCAACACCGACGATGATTGACCGCAGCTGGACGATGGGAGGTGTTGTGTAGTTGGTGTGGTTTGATTTGTCAATCGGCTTGAGCGAACCATGATGTCACAATATAGCCGAGCTCTTGAGCATCCAAAAGAGGAGAACAAGAGCTTTTGGAATCATTCATCACCCATCAATAATTGAAGATTGAACAAATCATCACCTTTCGAAATGTCATCATTTACACTCAGCGTGCCGGAAGAAGCATTGGAAAAGCTGCAGGCTAAACTCGCGGCTACAGATCTTCCAGATGAGCTGGAAAGTGGCGACCTTTGGGTGTATGGAACGCCACTTAGGGATATTAAAAGATTGACCGAATACTGGATGAACGGATTCGACTGGAGAAAGGCAGAGGCGGCCATAAATCAGCTTCCCAATTTCGAGACGACCATCACTCCAGTCGGGTTTGATCCAATCAACATTCATTACATTCATCAGCCTAGTCCTGTCAAAAACGCAATTCCACTTTTATTTTGTCATGGCTGTAAGTGCCTTTCCTACAAGGAGATTTTACACTGAAGCTTAATCTTATAGGGCCTGGATCTTTCATCGAAGTCCAAAAGTTATTGCCATTGCTGAGAGGAGATGGCAGTGGTCCAGCCTTTCACGTCGTCGCCCCATCGTTGCCCAACTTTGGTTTCTCTGGGGTGGTCAAAAAGCCAGGGTTCAATCTTGAGAAGTACGCAGAGGTGTGCCATACCTTGATGCAACAACTAGGGTACAAAGAATATGGTAAGTCACGTCCTCGACTTTCCAGAAATACCCCGTTGACATCCAAAAGTCACTCAGGGAGGAGACTGGGGATTCTACATCACGCGAGCGATGGGATTATTATACCCAGAGAGCGTCAAAGCAAGCCATGTGAACATGATTCGGGCCAATCCACCAGAGTACAAAAAGAACCCACTGCTTGCAGCACAGCACGCTCTGGCCCCATACTCTGAACGCGAAAAGAAAGGAATGGAACGAAGTACCTGGTTCAACAAGGAGGGAAGCGGCTACAATCTTGAGCAGCGCACTAAGCCACAAACAATTGGTTATGCTCTTGCTGATAGTCCTGTTGCTTTACTCGCCTGGATCTATGAGGTACGTACAAGCTGAAGTTGTCACTAAAGTCATCGCTAATATTAACTCTTGTTGTAGAAACTACATGATTGGACAGACGATTATCCTTGGTGAGTGATGCGTTATTTATAGATGCAAAAACTAATTCAATCAGGACTGACGATGAGGTCTTGACCTGGATTTCTATTTACTACTTCTCCACGGCTGGGCCTGCAGCCAGCGTTAGGATATACTACGAAGCGACACATTCTCCTGGAATCAAGGTCACCCATCGCGACGCACTCTCAGAATGGATACCACACGTGAAATTGGGTCTCGCTTTCTTTCCACGCGAGCTGACAGTCGTCCCACAGACGTGGGCGCGAACGCTTGGTCCTGTTGCGTATGAGAGCATTAAGGATAGAGGTGGACATTTTGCCGCCTGGGAAAAGCCGGAAGAAATTGCGGGTGATTTGGCGAACATGTTCGGAAAGAAAGGGCCATGTTTCGGTATTATCAAAGGGGCAGACGGATATCGCCGTGGAGCCAAGTTGTAGGACGACTTCGTATAAGTAGGTAACAGGTATTGAGGTTTCATAACGCTCTCATCGCTAAACGAAGTTAATTTGAGACAAACTTATTGATTCCATTGCTAGTTTTTCGGCATGTTCCCGTGGGTCCGCACTTTTTGTCGCCGTGTTACACACCGGCCGTAAAACTCTTTCTCCAAATACTGCATCGAAGTTCGCAATTGCTGGAATTTGTGACTGTCAGCATGAACTTGAAACACGGCTCCAATGAGTAGCTAACGATCTTAGTAACATTTCTCAACACTATTCCTGGAGTCTTTGAGGCTAAAGAACCATCATCTGTGTTTCTCTTTAACCATGCGCCATCGTGGGGCTTCACAATTCATGTGTACGTTGTATGTTTGTTTTATGTTCTAGTTAATAAGGCACTAAACTACTTTCCTATCTGCCTACTCTCGTTCTACTTAAGCCCTCTCAGAAGCTGTGGAAATCGGCCCTATCCACAATCAATCTTCTTCATACATACTTTACTATTATCAGGTACTCATCCGGATACACCAACGCAAGGACTACCTGTTACCACTATTGCTCCGCCCTCCAACTTCACATGTCTTCAGCTTTTCGTCTTTCCTTTCAATGTTTCTCTAGGTATCCACTTTGTTCTCCTAAATATCGATAACCTACCGCAAAATCTCTTTTCATTTCACTATACTTGAGTTCATTTGGGCAGCCCCGTTCAACCAAACAAGCCTTGATTCTATCTGAAGATACCAAGCTACCAAGATCCCTGGCCAGTACCGACTATTCTGGCAGAAGCGATCCTCGAGTGGGCTCTTCTGATCTGTGATCCACCTCCACGACGAGCATTTTACATGGTAGCCCCCTTCACACTGACCATGAAGTGTTTTGATATTGTTTACACAGGTGCTGAATATGGTACTTGCTACTAACGGCAATAGTTATGGCAGTTCGCTGCGTCAACCTATGATCGCACGATCTTATCCTCGGCCATGAGGTACCTGAAAACTCCCTTCTTGTATTCCCTCTTTCACAAGCTTGCTTCAAATGATCTGTGCGAAGCTGTGCCACAATTTTTTATATCTTGACCGTTTCTTCTTCACGTAATCTTCTCTTTGTGTCGTTCGTACTCACGCTCTTTTATCATGGTGCGCCTTTTCCCTTTCGCTGCCTTTGCCAGCCTTGTCACTCAATCTTTCGCTACACCAGTCCCTAACCAGGACGAAAAGCTCGCAGATGCAAGTTTCGACTACGTCGTAGTAGGTGGAGGTAACCAGAAGTCATTCTAACATCTCTTCAACTCTAATTGACACAAACAGGAACTGCTGGCCTCACAGTCGCAGCGCGACTCTCCGAGAATCCAGCTATAAGTGTTGCCGTCATCGAGGCAGGAGGCTACTACGAAACACACAACCCCCTCCTCAGTTCCACACCCGCAGGCGATGTCATCTGGGTCGGAACCAGTTCCTGGGACTCGAATCCACTTGTTGACTGGAATTTCATGACAACTCCGCAGGCGGGGGCTCTTGGAAGGAAGATCCATTATGCCAGAGGATATTGCTTAGGCGGTAGTAGTGCCAGGAATTGTATGTTGTTGTTGTTGTTGTTGTTGTTGTGAGATAGTCTGGTTATGACGAGGATTGCTGACAGGAAACAGTCATGATATACCAACGCGCTACCAAAGGCACAATGGATATGTGGGCTAAGCAGATTGGAGACGACTCGTACTCCTGGGATAAATTTTTAGCTCATTATCAAAAGAGTGTTAACTTCACGGCTCCGACGAAGACGCCTCGTGCTAGCAATGCTACTGCTAATTTCAGAGCTGAAGCGTTCCCCAAAGGAGGTCCTTTATCCGTCAGTTACGCGAATTATGCGGGACCATTCTCAAGCTGGATTCAAGGATCGCTGAACGAGATTGGGATTCCATCGACAGATGATTTCAATAGTGGAAGCCTTATGGGAGCGCAGTACTGTTCTTCCACTATCGATCCGGCGAGTCAGAGTCGAGAGTCTTCGGAGACCTCGTTTTTGAATGCGGCTAAAGGAAGGAAGAATTTGAAGGTTTATACCGGGACGAGGGCGAAGAAAATTCTTTTCGATGCGAGGCTACAGGCCACCGGAGTTACGGTGCAAGGATCCACGATGCCATACAATATTTCCGCGAGACGAGAGGTCATCGTCAGTGCCGGTGCGTTCCAGTCGCCTCAGATTCTGATGGTGTCTGGTATTGGTCCCAAGGCGATGCTTGACCAGTTCAAGATTCCGATCCTTAAAGATTTAGCGGCGGTGGGACAGGGGATGGAGGTGAGTTTGGCTACCGAAAATCCCACGAGGAGCTTCTAATCCTGTATAGGACCATATCTTCATGGGACCCACGTACAGAGTCAACGTCGACACCTTCACCAAACTAGCAAACTCAATCCCCAGCATCATCTCCCAATTCTTCACCCAATACCTAAACAACAAACAAGGCCCCCTAACCAACCCTGTCTGCGACTTCCTCGGCTGGGAAAAAGTCCCTACAGCAATGCGCTCCAGTCTCTCCAAAACCGCCATCGCAGACCTCCAACAATACCCCGCCGACTGGCCAGAGATAGAATACCTCTCCGCACCTGGCTACATCGGGGATTTCTCCGGCCTGCTTGCCAGCCAACCCCGCGACGGCTACCAATATGCCTCCATCCTAGCAGCACTCGTAGCACCATTATCCAGAGGCACCGTCACGCTGAAAAGTGCAGATACAAATGATTTACCGATTATCAATCCGAATTGGCTCACCGCACCCACAGATCAGGAAGTAGCGATTGTGGCGTATAAACGTGTGAGAGAGGCTTTTGCGAGTAAATTCATGGCCCCTGTTCTTACGAATTCGACGGAGTATTATCCCGGCCCGGATGTCAAGACTGATGAGCAGATATTGAATCATATCAGGAAGACGTTGCATACGGTGTGGCATGCAGCATGTACGTGTAGGATGGGGAAGGAGGGAGATCCGAATGCTGTTGTTGATAGTAGAGCGAGGGTGTTTGGCGTCAAGGGATTGAGGGTGGTGGATGCATCGTCCTTCGCATTTCTTCCGCCTGGTCATCCGCAGAGTACCATCTATGCTCTTGCGGAGAAGATTGCGGGTGATATTCTGGCGGAGCATTGATATTGAAGTCAACCTGCCTTTCATGGTCGCAATAGCAACGAATCATACTTGAAATTATACGCTTGATGTACTCTGGCCAAGAAATGATAGTTCAAGTTATGTTGTGCATTGCTTTCAGCTTGACGGTGAGTTGCGCTTGTCAATGAGCATGATGCAAGTATGAGAACATGGAGTTCTAGGTACATCGCATTTTAGAAGCAGTGTAAGCGTGGCTTGAATCAATGAGTGAAGCACTTACCGCTAGCACATATTCAGCAAATCTGCTTACTTTCATACTCTGATCGTATATAAGTCATCCGATTGTGCAATGGATACAAACAAACCCAAGAGATGAATGAGGAGAGAGGAATGCTGAAGTCAACCCTCGACAGTGGTTTTAGAAATAAAATGTCAATGACTTTTCATAGTCGAGCCTACGAATCTGGTATCAAGTAAAAAACACCGAGTCCGCCTCAAATGCCATGCAATATCCATCCATTCGTCCATCCATCATGAACGAACAGCAATCCCAAACCAACCCAATGCCATATACAGCAAGTCCCTTTTAGTAATGAAACATGTGAGAGCCTCCATAGAAGTGAAAAGACAGCATGTACAGCCATATCCATGGCACATGCACTCTCCCACAGAACTAACAATGTCCACCGCGAGGTAGACGCGTAACCCTCCTTGAGTCCGTGAAAATGCGCGCAATACAAGAATCCTCCATAATAGTCGTACACATCGTCGTCTGAGAATCGCTATCAGCGCCAGTACCATTTACAAATAAATATTGTTTGAAGTTTGAACGAAAGAAAAAGATCAACTCCATAGGTTATCGTACCGACCAAGACCGAATGATCATGTCGCAGATTCTCATGACGGGATTGTTGGTGCCCTTGTGTGTTGCCTGTTCCGAGATGAACGTTTTCGCAATCCAGAGCTTGTTGAAGTCGTTCTCTTCGCCACCGGGTCCAAGATGTAAGATGTGGTTGGGAAATTCGGGGACTCGTGCGCCCACATGTCGTGCCACCATTGCTGAATAGATGACGTCGCGGTTTTCTCTCGAAAATAGCATGTTGCGACATTGTGCCAGTGCGCCATCCAGTTCCTGTGCCGCACTCGCGTCTTCGCTGTGTCGTGACACGAACTTGCCGAGTGCTCTCCAGAATTCGACTTCGTGGGTCTTGTCGGTTGGGATATCTGAAGGATACACTAATTCTGTCATGCGATTCGGCTCCAAGATGCGGTTTGTGAGCAAGGCTTCGAGAACGTCCAGACGCTTCATTCCCTCATCGATCTCAAGAGTCATGGGCGAGTTAGACCCGTTCGTGCCGTTGCTCGTGGCCGATGATGTTCGAATTAGACTGAGAAGCTGCCACACGACTTTGGTTTCTGCTGCGCGGCATCGGATCTCGTGCTCGTAACTACCTGGACCGCTAGTCACCTGCTTGAAGAATTCGATGAGCTGTGCCATTTGTTGGCACAAGGCTTTATTCGCGCTTAATGGATTCCAGCCTGATATGGAGAACCACGATGTCTCTAGAATGCCACCAAGGCCGGGAGCGTAGTCATTGGTGTAGACCAGCTTGATCTCATCCATCTTCTCTGCAGAAAGTTCTTCCGTCTTGGTCTCAGCATCTGGTTGTCCCAGTCGATCCACCGAGAATAACTCTTCGATCCGCAGTAATCTCGCTGTATAACGTGTCAGCAGTAGCTCAAAACAGTGTAGTCTTTGTGTCCGTGTGAGGAAGAGAAGCAATGGCCAGACAGGCTAGTCACGCTTCACTGACGTCAGGCCACGCGAACTGCGCTGTCTTGACCACTGCTTCTCTACACTGCACCACCACACCGAGATCTTCGCATAGCTATGCGCCCTAGTGGTCCATACCTGGTCGTTTCTCCATCTTCACTGGTGGTGCCGAATGCGCGATAGTACTCGGGGGAGGAGTTCGTCTGTTGTACTGGTCGTGCGAGGTGTTGTGAGGAGGCGGATGCGGTGGTGCAGATTCGGCGCCAGCTAATGCGGGGTCTATCGCAGAGGTGTACTCGTAGGAGTGTTGCTGTGGCGGATGAGGCGGTGGCAGTGGAGGGTGTGGTGAAGGACTTGGTGCGTAGCCGCTGGTAATCTGTGGTGGATAGTTTGATTGCGAGGGCGGATATGCTGACTGGGCTGCTGGAGGGGCGGCAGGTGTTGATGAAGTCGAGGACGGCGAGGCACTCGGAGCTGGTTGGAGCTGCTGAGGACCACTCTGCTGCTTGAAAATCGGATCGTAGCCCAGACACTCGCGTTTGCTCTTTTGGCAGTTCCGACAGACTGGATGCAGCTCGTCGCACTGTAGTCAGGAAGGTGATTAGCGATGTGTCTTCAAAGATTGGAAAGTCAAATGGCGTGTTTGTGGGGTGAGGGGGAGAGAGATTGAGGAATGTGAGGTTGGGAAGGTTCTCGCTTCACGAAGCGACACGGCTGCAGCCGCCACTAAGCATCTGTATCTACATTCTGAGAAGGGAATCGGTGCCTACCTTTATTCTGCGCTTCCGACATGTGAGACACCCAGTCTTTGTGCGCCGCTTGATCTCCTTCTTGTGTCGACTGCCTGTCATCATGTGCGCATCGCCCTGAGGAATTGGCGCGTAGCGCATCATGTGCGGCGACGATGCGAGGCCATGGTGTTGTTGCATGCCTTGTGGAGGTGGTGGTGGAGGAGGATAGTACCCGGACATTGCCTGTCCTTGTTGTTGCTGCTGCTGTTGTATTGCGCCTTCATTCTGATGCGACGATGGATGCGATGGCAGCTGCGTCTGCGACTGAGGATCGATGGAGCGTAATGGAGGTAGGTTCATGGGCGGTAGCGATGCGTTGGATTGACCAGGCGATTGCCGGTATGGTTCGTTCGATTGACCTTGCGGCGGCCAGGCGTACGTAGGTCGCATCTGAGGCGACGGATATGGTTGAGGTTCTGGGTATTGACCAGGAGGTCTTGCTCCTCCATGTCCATTTTCTTCGGCCATGATGGTTGTTGTCATGCGGTTATGCACGCCTCTGCAGAGGAAGGAGATTCTTCTTCTTCTTCTTCTTCTCTTCGTCTTGGAGGCAACTTCAAGTTGTTGTAGGGGAACGCGCTCGGTGGACTGTGAATGGCGGGAAGAGGCGAGCGTGGAGAAGAAACGCAATTCTCGGGATGCGTCGCCGTCGGTCGATCAGAACCTGAGAGCTCCAAAATAGAAGCCAGGGGTATGTGAATTCAGGACGAGCTTTGCCGCCACCGAGAAGAGCGCTTTGATGACAGTTAGCCCACGCGTTATTACAGAGAGCATTCGCCGCTTGGGATAATGTAGCGGATTGATTGAATAGCCGGGGGGATGGGATATAATAGGCCTGTCAGTAGGCCAGGGGACCGATACAGCGCGCTGCAGCTTCAAATTTCTTTTATGCGTCTGGAAGGCGAACAGAATAAACAATGCGCTGCGGCGTTGCTGTTGCTGGCAGCGGGCGAGGCACGAGGCCGAGGCTGGCTGGCTGGCTGTGTGTAGGGGAAATAAGTGGCAGTCGTTCTTCGTTTGAGAAGTCAAAAATCCTAGCAAAATATTTTACAACATTGCCAGGAATTCTTCGCCCTCTACTTCGAATATGACTATGGCAGACATTCTCGGCCACCTGTTTTTCCTACTGGCTCAAGAAGCTGGAGAAGATTCTTATAGCGAGGTGATGCTATAGCACTACATGTTCTTCAGGACTTGACAGCTTCATGCGCTGAGAAGACCCACCCAGCCCTGAACAAACAGCCAGGCTTGTGCTCGACTTGCAGCTCGGCTGTCAAGTCTTCTGGCATCCTCCGCTGATGCACATATCAATTCAGCAGCGGGAGATTTGGGCAAGGCGCAGTCCAGCAACTGACCATAGCCCGGCTGGAAGGATAATAATTTAAGCTTCTTCGCGAAATTTGGAGGATCTTTGATCTCCCTTTCTGGAACCGAAGCATATGGCCGCCGAGACATTCCAACCATGATGAAACAGTTCCTGGAGTAAAGAACAAACAGAGAACAACTCACCAGCTTCGACTTCGAGATGGCTTAATGCTAAATTCTCGCTTCCATGCAGTCGGTAGCGAGGGTGCCTACCCGCAAATGGATAAAAGGGTTCGTGATCTTCGAGGGGTCCGTCTTGTTCGAGTCTTTGGAGACCGAAATGGCTCTTCCCTGGAGAAATTTGTGAACGAATTTGGGTTGATGTATTTTTGTAACAGGCAGATTGTATGGTATTGAAAACAAGAGTTTGGACTTTTGACCGGTCACGTTTTTCTTTCCTCAGAGACTTTGGTTGGTTCAACTTGAAATCTCGTCCAGTTCTCGTTGTGGATTCCTCAAAAATATCTTCCACAACAGTCATCAGCACAATGGTTTTGCTCGTCCCTGTGCTCAACGGATGATTGTAGCTCCGCATCACCGGTGTTCTTGGTGTTCCAAAGAACAGTCACGCCGCGCAACTGACAGCGGATCGATTTGGCCTTATCTGAAACCGTTACATTGTACTGACAGGTCGTGTCAAAGAGCAATATCTAGCTTCGCCCGCGGTCGTTGGAGATGCGTACTGGAAGGTTTTCATTTTTGTTGATTTGGTGCAAATGGAAACTGACAGCAACTCGTTACGATGTCGGAGAAGTTACAACACACAATGTCAGTGCAAGACATTGACGCAGCCTACCGACTCAAGGCCCAATTGCTGGAGATGATTGCCAGCAAACTCACCGTTAGGACGAAAATATAGCTTGGGTATCAATGTCGTCTGGATTTTAGATAGTAGTGGGCTCAAACTACACCGCTCTGGCAAACATTATCCTGTTCAGTATATTTTCTGTCTCACTAAGTGGCCACTAAGTGAGTTGCCAGTTTGGCTCGGGTTTAAGAGCCCTAACGAGAGATACGGACTGGTTTTCGTGTAAAGCATGACGCATCTCGTCAGAGTAGAAGACTATCCTCTGGAATCTGAAAGAGAGATATTTCGAAACCTTATCAAAATCGGTCTCTCCTTGCGCATGCTATATCCGTGAATTTATACTGAGGCCTCCTTTGAGACCGAGATGTGACGAACTTCTTCATCGACAATTCTTTTCCTGAGCAGAAGCGATCTATACAGTTGAGAAATCACTTTCCAGATTCGGAATAAAGTCCGTAACCTCAAGAACAGCATCATCAACCAACGGATGCCAACGGCCTTGGTAAATGAACAGCTGTCATAATTGAGAGGTCGAGTCAGAGATGGTGACATCGATAGATGATGCGGTTGAGATCTTGTATACCATAGAGCATCTAAGACATTTCCAACATGGATATCAGATTCCTGCGGTTTCACCTGACTGACCACTCATGTGCCCTATATCAGTGTGATCAATATAAATCCAGACGTTCGGAATCGACCAACGAGTTTTGGGAAGGTTGCTAAACCTATTTCTTCGTCCATCCTAGAGGTAATCCGGCTATCATGATCGATCAAGTCCCATAATCACCATCCGTTCGCTCAATATCAATAAGCCGACATATGCTAAACAAGCAACCAAATCCACACATAATGAATGAATGGACATCAAGCATTATTAACTCCAGAGCCCCGCAGACCTCTGCTTCCGTCTTCGCTCGGACGATGCAGGCACACGGTAAAGCCCGGGATACTTACCTGAAAGGAAGCAGAAAACCCATCCTCTAATTCGCCCCGACCTTCCCCCAGCAAAATCTCATTCAACAAGTCGACACATGCCACGTTATCCATAATCTTTCCATTCTCTAGATCAGCGACTAGGGATCGGGCAGTGGGCCGGCAAGCCTTGTTTGGGTGCTTGCTTGCCTCCCCCGGAAGGCGGACTGCGTCGCCCTGCAGAGAGTCCTTCCAGAGTCTCGGGTGCCCTGCGGCCGTTGGGTATGAATTGGTCGTTGTTAGTGGTGAGAATGGCGAGCCTGCATGGGGAAGCAAGTGCGAGCCCAGCAAGCGGTCTGCGATATTGGAGTTGTGTTTTGCATGCGGAGAGTGTGAAGGCGAGATAGGACGATAAGGATTCAATGCTGGTGCAACGTGTGTATCTTTTTTATCTCCCGATTTGATAAATAGTTTGGTTGATGTCTCGCCGGCGAACTCGACAGTTCTACCCAATATTTTTTATATACTGGTGTTGTTTGCTTTTTCTTTCTCTGCTGATTCTTCAAGACGTTGGAATTCAGTTTGACATTGAAGTCAACGAAGGCTGATCTTTCTTCCATTGTGACGCAACTTTTAACCCTTCGGAGCGTTTTGACCCGCTTCTTGAGCAGAAGGCAAAATCTAGCGGCTTTAACAGCTGAAGAGTCATCGACTTCGGGCTCTATTTACGCTGTAAACCTTTCAAATCGGAATTAGAAATAGAAGCAGAAAAATCATAATTCCTCAGGTCGCATACTCGAAATGGGCAAGCCAAAGGTACTTCTCCTCGGAGAAATCGATCAGTGAGTGCAATTGGGATTCGTGGCTCAACAAGTCAACGGGGGACTTTAATCTGACATTTTTGAAAGCGCAAAAGACACCTGGAATGCCCTGTCCGAAGTGGGCGAGCTTATCAAACCAGCTTCTAGAAGCCGAGCCGATTTCATTGAAGAATGCAAGAGTGGAAAGTTGGACGGCGTTTTAGTTGTTTATCGAACATTCAACAGCGTGGATATCACTGGCAAGTTCGATGAAGAGCTTGTTCCGCTTCTACCGGATACTCTGAAGTTCATCTGCCACAATGGTACGTTCTCCGAGTCTTCATTGACTAGATTTCTTTGTTTCTTCCAGCCTCATTTTCAGTTATCATTTCTAAGCTCATTTTTTCTTATTCACTTCTGCATTTTCTCTACTTGCAATCGACGAGATGGACAAAGCTCTCATATCACCGTGAAGTGTGATCTAACTCGCTCCAGGTGCCGGTTACGACCAAGTCGATGTCCACGCCTGCTCAAAACGCGGTATTCGCGTTTCCAACGTCCCCTCAGCAGTAGACGATGCCACGGCAGATAGTGGCATGTTCCTCATCCTTGGTGCCCTCCGAGGCTTCAACACCTCTATGCTCGCTCTCCGGGATGGAAAGTGGCGAGGTCAACCGCCACCACCCCTCGGACATGACCCCGAAGGAAAAACTCTCGGTATTCTAGGCATGGGCGGTATCGGAAGGAATATGAAAAAGAAGGCAGAGGCTTTTGGAATGAAGACTATCTACTACAACCGAAACAAGCTCAGTGATGAGCTAGCGGGTGGTGCCGAGTATGTCAGCTTTGATGACTTGCTGACCAGGAGCGATGTTTTGAGTTTGAACCTGCCTTTGAACGTGAGTTTTGCTTTTGCTAATTCCAGACGTGATGATCTCGTACAAGAAAGGAACTAAAGAACACACCAGAACAACACCAGACACACAATCTCCACCAAAGAATTTGAGAAAATGAAGAAGGGAATAGTCATTGTCAACACCGCACGAGGAGGAGTAATGGATGAAGCCGCGCTCGTAAAAGCTCTGGATAACGGCCAAGTGTGGTCGGCTGGATTGGACGTGTATGAGGAGGAACCAAAAATCCACCCCGGTCTGATCGCAAATCCACACGTTATGTTACTCCCACATATGGGAACCTGGACGGTGGAGGTATGTCCCTGTCTTTCCTTTTTTGATGCCCCGATGCTGATTGCAATTTAGACACAAACAGCAATGGAGGAGATGAACATGGGCAATGTGCGAGCCGTATTGGAGAAAGGGAAATTGAACAACATTGTTCCAGAACAGGCAGACATGCTGTAAGGTCGCGCTCAGACCTTTCGGCTTGAGAATTGGGGCCGCAGGATTCTGAACACTCTTGAATGTCTATCCAGCCAGCATGTCTTGCAGGCCAAGCAGTACGAATTTTCTGGTGGTCTGAGACTAAATCCCCCAGAAGTTTTATGCTCTTCGCGCGAATGTGGCTCGCCCTTGCGGTGGACTACTGGAAGAATGCGTGCCTCTGATCAGTATGCCATGCGCTCTTCAGGATTGTGGAAAATTGCTTTAGACGGTTATAGAAGAAGAATAGACGCACAGATTTTACACGATCCCGAATCATACTACATCATCAATAGGCGACTTAACCTAACGAATTGGTGATAGTATCTTTGGTTATTTCTGCTACCAGGGATTTCAGCTGAGCTTGAGGACGGAGCATGACCCCTTGCACTGCTCATTCGAATTCCGGAAGCTGTTCAAATGGACTTCATATCATGACACTGTGCGTGGGATGTGGACGAGTGATGGACAATAGATCTTCAGATTCTGTGTGAAACAGAGTCTACATAACCTTAGCTGCTGTCTCGCTTGCATTTTGGTCCTCATGATTTTGGGGTCTGACCTGCCCTCAAGGCAGAACCTTCGTCATATCGTTACCTTGTCCAGCGGATTATAATTTCGTCCTGAACAACAGTCGAAGGACGTTTCTGATCGTAGACTGTGCGGGGTATCGTCATTTGTAACTTCATGGTCGTTGTGATTGCAATATTGGTGTTCATGGCATCTCGTGGGGTTTTCAACCAACATTCGACTGGACTAGATATTTTTGGAAGCTCATGTCCGCATCCTTGTCCCCATCGTGATCGTCCATAGCTCTGTTGTAACGTGCCTTTAGGCCGTCCTCGTCATCATCGGCATCTTCTTCGTCATCCTCATCCCGATCGATCATGCCTTCATCTTCTCCCTCGTCGTCGTCGGACATCTCTTCAGCCTCGCTCACAGTTTCGGGTTCTTCGTCTGGCTTCGGCTTGGCCTTGGGCTTGGTGTCCATGTTCATATCCGCCAATAACTTCCCGAGCTCTTTGTCTCTCCTGCCCTTTTTCTCGTCATCCCGTTGTTTTCTCCGTCGCTCAAGCTCTGGTTTATAATCTCGATTGAACTCTTCTTTCTTTTCCTGCACTGCCTCGAAGAACTCTTCCACTCCATCACCAGTCATGGAGCTGACCGGCACGACCTTCAGGTGTTTGTAAAACTCTTCGAGAACCAAGCTCATGCTGTGTAACAAACTTGACATGTATCCGCTGCCCTGTCCTCCAAAGCCAGCTCCCTCACCCTCAGCGCCTCCAAAAGCTCCGCCCTCCTCTTCATTCTGTAACGCCGCCTGGAATGCCTCGAAATCCTCCATCCACTCTTTTGCAAATGACGCATCCTTGACATCTGTCTTGTTGAAGACCAGAATCATGGGTAGCTTCGTCTTGTAAAGAATACTGCACGCATAGAGCATGTTGCTCATGAATGTACTTGTGGATGCCGTCCTTGGTGTGTCGATGATATACGCAATGACGGTCGGGAAACTACTCGCCAAACTACCCAGCAGAATGTCTCCACTGGCACTCCAGACAAAGACCTCGATCTGTCCTGGCGTGTCTACAAGAATATTCCTTATTGGCTTGACTCCACTGCCTTCCTTTGGCGGGGCTGTACGCTTCTCCAGCAGGCCAAGAACCTGATCGATTTTGGTCGCGAACAAATTCAAACTCGTGAGAATGCCCCCATTTGGGCCCAAATTGTACTGCTTCATGACTTCTTTGTAATTTATCGAGTCGCGAATGTCGATGTTTGAGTCGAAGGGGATGTTGTGGACGGCGGGATCGAGATTTATAACGTAGGGAGGATCCTTTTTGGAGTGTAGGTATGAGTTTATGCGTTGCATGAAGGTAGTTTTGCCAGAGCCGGCCATGCCTACGCAGACAATGGCGACGGGTTCATTATCGGCCATCTTGGGAGGACGTCTGACGGCGACCAGTTGCAGTGAAGGAGGAAGTTCGGATAGGCTATTTCAAGAGAGAGGATGGGTTCTAGGCCTGTTGTTGTGTTGTGACGCAGAGCTCCAAAAGTTCAATCGAAAGATATTCGCAGTTCCAAATACGGAATAGTGGAGCTTTTGCACGTGGAGATAAAAATATCGACGCAGCCACTCCCTTCACTCCCTATATATGGTCTTCCTGCGGAACTTACCATGAACATCGGCTATCGCCTCCCAATATGAGACCTCATGTCTTTTCGACTGGTGTGTAAATACTTGAAAACGAGCGCTTCGGACTGCTTCAAATCCTTTTTCGAAGACTTGTCTTTCTATCCTCACCAGCCTGTCTCCATGAATCTCTTGCACGAAGTTGCAGACCATGAAATTCTGTGCCCAGTCATCAAGACGCTACGGCTTCACGTCGCCCATTTTGCTGGATTTGATGACATCAAAAAGACTGCACTGAGCGTTCCTAGCGTCTTCAGAGACGACAAGGTATATCCCGCCTGCCAAACCGAGGAAAGAAAGCTGCAAAATCAGGGATTGCTTACAAAAGTTATCCCGAAATCGTCGAACCTCAATGCAGTTTTCATCAACTGCAAGCCTCGTGCTTTGCGAGTGCACACGCTTTCAAAAATGCTCAATGAGCCCCAGGTAGACGGCCCTAATTTTGATGAAATGACAATTCCTGAGGAACAAGAAGACATTTGGTATACATCTATCAACCAGGCCTTGGGGTCGTTACTGCGTAGCCTTATGATCCACAGGGGCAGGTTCAAGCCTAGGAACCTGTATCTCGAGGGACTCATGCTTAAGTATTTCAATTTTCAGGAATGTCTTCCAGAAGCCACTCCCGAAGTTTTCAAAGAAACTCTTTCCGGACTCAAATCCTTGATATACAAGGAGTCGGTTTTCAAACCAATCCTAGACGCTGACATTGAGCCGTTGTCACTCCGTCTTCTTCTTAATGCAGCCTCAAATCTGGAGAGATTACGTCTCAGAAATCTGGAGATCGAGTGGGAAGATCCTTGGGAAATTCCAAAATTCTGGTCTCCACTGCTTCGACAAGTCTTCATCCCCAAACTGAAGCATTTCGCCTTCGACGACGGCGGTGACGCTTATCAACAAACACTTGATGTTACCGTTTTTCTCCGAATCCACAAACAGTCTTTGGTGACCCTTGAAAAGTCGGACCTCTCATTCACATTCGAAGATGGATGTGGAAAATTCCTGATTATGATAGCTGAAGAATTCGAATTGCGAAAATTCTACTTGAGACATTTTACAGGCTGGCTTGGGTCGTCTACAGACCATCATAGATTGACAGGCAGGTTTTTTTCTTCTGGCGTTTACAATCATGAGAACGAGGAGGATTGGCCTGGAGCTGTAGAGGAGCTTCGAGCCGAAGTGTCGGCAAAGATAGCGAGTTTAGCTGCAGGCAATCTTTACAGTGATAGTCTTTACGGCTGGCCCCCAGGTGTGAAGAGACTCGACTGTCTAGATCAGGTCTGAGCAGATATCTAACTTCATAGAAGTGGCACTGTAATAGGTGCGAAATCTCAAAGGTTGAACCTGATAATTGACACGAAAGTATCCTCTCGGCGTGAAAGCCGTCCCACCAAAAGATCAAACGAGGTTGTATTTTAGCCTCGTCAATCTCGTGACTAGCTACGCAAAGGCGCGTGCAAATGATTTTCTTTTCTCCCTCAAACATCACCCCGTCAAAAGTAGCGCCCGTCTTCACATCTTAGCTCACGAACTATCTCTTCGGGGCGCACTCCTATAAGATGCCTAGATCCCACCTCCACTGTCGTGTTCCTCCCCGGAAAGTTCTGGACGCCCTCTGATTGCTGGAAAAATCGTTCCGTTTGAGACATCCGGGATAAAACACCACGAGCCATCACATTTCCATCCACGAGCCGCTCTCAAGATTGTACCCGTACCCCAGATTGCGGAGACGAGCTATTCTTTCGTGCATCAAAGTGACAGATGCGGTCCAGCCGATTCAGGGATTGCAACACCTCGAACCATGATTTCCTGGGGTAAAAGAAGCCACCGAGTAATTGTACAAGATAATTGGTTAATTTATCCCAACACCATGGACAGCACGGTAGGCCTGTGAACCTCGTGGTGAGTATGCCGGAATTACTTCTGGATGTAGCCGATCCTAGCGATGAGGGCATCATTGCACTTTGCGGGGAGTGAGGTATAAATTAATTCTGGGCACTCTCCCAGGTAGAGATTGTGGATCGATTCTCTATCCACTATACTCGGTTGATATTTTTGGGTTTTGAATATCGTCTACCCAACTGCCTTTGACTTCTTTTTGGACCATACTCTTATGCAGTAAATCATTCCTCTTGTTTCGTTTATTGCAGGATCATTGGTCTCTAGCTCTTGTTTGATTGTGGTGTACCGAGGGCCACTCGGTTCTCTACTAGGGCGAGAAAGTCATTATGCAGCCGAAACGGGTATACACTTGGTTGGTCATAAATAATCAATCCTTTCCTATGCTGTACCGCTGACCTTTTTTCAGGTATGTCTCCATGGTAGCGGCATCGTGTATGGTTCTCTATGGATATGACAATTCTACGTTCAACGCAATTTCTGGATCAAAGAATTGGGACGCATACTTCAATCAGATAGTAGGTTGTGTCTTTTCGCGAAGAGGAGGCAATCATAAACTTACGTATACCAGAAATCCAACTCAAAGAATGCCAATTTATACGCCTCCCTGAACACCGCATACTATGTCGGAGCCATTGTAGCAGGATGGGTTTTTGCTGGCCCAATCGCTGATCGATTCGGCCGACGAGTGGGAATGGCTACCGGTGCTGGTTTGGTTATTATCGCAACCTTTATGCAATGCTTTGGACCCAGAGGAAATATTGGTGTTTTCATTGGCGGCAGAGTACTCGTTGGAATGGGTCAGGGCGTGGCATGTACAGCAGGACCAGCTTATATCAACGAGATGGCTCCTGCAGACGTACGAGGAAAGATCATGTCATTTTGGCAGATGTTCTACTCTGTTGGATCTTTTATTGCCTATTGGGTAAGCCTCGCTCTCCACGACTGTTTAATTATCTTGCTGACAAAGTTCAAACAGGTCGGATACGCATGTCAAAAGCACAAGACGACTCTGGGAGACTGGGACTGGAAGATGATTGTCATTTTCCAGCTTCTCGTCCCCGTCTTTATCGTATCCACCATCTTCACCCTCCCAGAGACGCCGCGATGGTACATCCAGCACGGTGGTCGTGTGGACGATGCTCGCCGCTCTCTGCAACGTGTCCGTGACTCCGAGGAGGAGGTCGAAAGCGAATTGATGTCCATCCGAGAAGCAATTGAATTCGAAAAGGAAGCAATCTCGAGCAGCTACTCGGCCCTGTGGAAGGATCCATCCGTACGAAAACGACTATTTATTGCGTTCGCCTTAAATGCTGGACAACAGATCACTGGACAAGGGACATTGAACACATACAGTACAATTGTGTACCAGAAAGTGTTTGCAAGCGCTGACACTATTTTCCTGATCAACGCACTCAACGCCACAATGGCCATATTCTTCACCCTCAACGCAACATGGACTGTTGATCGCTACGGAAGGAAATTCCTCTTCATAGTCGGCGCCATCGGGATGGGTATTTGTATGATCATTGTAGCAACCGTTTATACCCAAACTCCAGCTTTGCCAGGATCAGCGACAAAGAATCTGCCTGATGGTATTAAGACAAGACCAGTAGGGATAGCGATTGTCTTTCTTTTCTTCCTCTTCGCATTCTTTTGTAAGTCCTTCTAACCCTTTACTCTGCTATCAATCTAACACGACACCTAGATAAACCCTCCTGGGGCGCAACAACTTGGATCTGGACTTCAGAAATCTTCTCCATGAACGTCCGCGCCCAAGCCGTAGGCATGGCATCCCAAACCCAAAACATCGCAAACATAGTCTGCCAACAATTCTTCCCCATTTTCCTCGATAAAAAGGGTTTTTACGCTTTTTACATGTTTGCTGGAATCAATTTCTGTTTGGCCGTGTTTGTGTGGTTTGTGGTGCCCGAGACCAGGAATGTGCCGTTGGAGGAGATCGATGTGCTGTTTGGAGGTACTAATCATGTGGAGCAGGGGGAGAGGATTGTGGGGAAGGGTGGGGCGGTGAGCACTGTGAATGGGAGTGAGGGGAGGAGGGATGGCAGTTTTGTGGAGGAGAGGATTAGGACTAAGGCTGCTTGATTGAGGGTGGATGTAATAGCTTTGGCGAAGGGCGCTAAGGCCTGTATGGGCATGACTTGTTCGCAGGATCGTTGTAATGACAAAATGAAGCTCAAACTATGTTTCTATTCGGAGATGCCTCACTCTATTTTCTGGACTATGATGAACTCTAGCCGCACTCGTTACTGAACGCCTGCAGAGCCGTTGGACATGCTTAAAGGTTCGGGTTTTAGCTTCAGGGCGATGTTGTTAAAGATATATCCTTCCATACTTACCTAGCTGTCCAATCAACGTCGTTGAACGCGCAGCGATTTGATCTTGCGGTCCCGCCTTCTATACTCAACCTGACCCTCGAGTAAATCCCCCCCACGGGAAAGAATGAATCCAATTATTCCAACACTATGGTGTTTCTATCTACATCTGTTAAGAACAAAGCTCTCATAGTGAAAGGTGGGGTCCAAAATTCCTTCGGCCAATGGTGCCTCTTCACTCAGGAGACCCTTTCATTTGGACTTCCCTTCTACTCATCATGCCTCGCTTCGACTCTTCTTTCTTCATAACCTCCCTATACAAGACTCCAACTCTTCTTTCTTCGATCTCGAAGCCTTTTATGTCCCAGCTCATACCGTGCGGCCGATTGTATACGCTGCATGCTTGAAATCATCTCGGAAATCAACATCTCTCCACCGTCTGAGACACAATTCCAGATCTGATCGATGCGCGCTCAGTCTTCACCCTTGGGAATCCGCTTCCAGAATCCCTTTTCAAATTCAATCTTCACTGCTGAGCGCATTTGAACATGCGTCTGCTTAATGTCGACGCAATAGAATTGGAGGACTTCATGGGCGTCCTGCCTGACTATGCCATCCTAAGTCACACTTGGGGAAACGAGGAATTGACTTATCAAGAAATGATGCATCCAAGTTTCCTCACTACACCGCGAAAGAGTGGATACAAGAAAATCATCAAATGCGCCGAAATCTGCCAGAAAGAAAGAATAGACTACCTTTGGATTGATACTATATGCATCGACAAAACCAGTAGTGCTGAGCTTTCGGAGGCAATCAATAGCATGTGGACTTGGTACAGAAACTCGAAAATCTGCTATGTTTACCTTGAGGATGTCCCCAAGCAGTGGTGGTTGGGAAGTCTTCCCGAGCGTTTTGATAAGGCGAGATGGTTCACCAGAGGGTGGACTTTGCAAGAGCTTATTGCGCCTTCATATGTCGTGTTCTATTCCCAAGAGTGGAGGCGAATTGGTCTGAAGCGGGACTTGGTTCAGGAGTTGGCGATCATTACTCAGATTAACCCTGAAGTGCTGATTACAGGGCAAGTGGCTACATGTAGCATCGCTCAGAGGATGTCCTGGGCTGCGAAGAGGCAGACAACTCGCATCGAGGACATTGCTTACTGCTTGTTGGGTATTCTTGACATTAACATGCCGCTTTTGTATGGCGAAGGAGCGAGAGCTTTCCAGCGGCTGCAGGAGGAGATTATCAAGACCTCCAGTGATCTGTCCCTTTTCGCTTGGCAGGATATTTACGAACCTCTCGAGCCATTTTGTCAGCCGTTTCTCTATCGTGGTCTCCTCGCTCGAAGCCCCAAAGAATTTGGGCAAAGCAAAAACGTGTACCCAACTCCGAATTCAAGTTCTACGGTCAGCAACCCATACACTGTGACGAACCATGGAATTTCTCTGACTTTGGATTTGATCGAGACGAATTTGGAGGGTTTCCCCAAATACCCGAAAATCTACATCGCAAATCTGAAATGTCGGAACAGCGAAAAAGGACAGGAGCTCGGAATCTACTTGATCCGTCTTTCAGAGGGAGGTGACCAATTCGCGCGGATGTGCGCAGACCTGAGGGAAGTGTACTATCCCTCACTGACTGAAATCGAAAAGATGCAACTCAAAGTACAAAGTGAGCGCATCTTCGTTCGACAGCAGATTGCAATCCCAGAAGATCATCCCACAACAGCACTATCAGCATTCGTGTTAGACGAATTTGCGAGCATAGCTCCATATGCACGCCACGCTGTACCAGTCTCTGTCAATTCCTCAGATTCTCACCCATGCCTTCAATTTGACAACGAACGAACGATTCGAGTTGTGGATGCTCCTGCCGAGGATACCGTCACCGCGAGGCTAAATATTGGACTGGACGAATTTGTTTCAGGTCCAAGTTCCGATGCTTTTATGCTGCTGCTCGGATGGAGTCGCCAAAGAGGAGCTTTGTGGGGAATACTCCCCATGGGCGATCGTCGAAGCATCTATGACATTTTCACGCTGGACTTTGAAGGCAGCAATGACGTGAACTACCACAGAGTTTTATCGCCTGGCGAAATTATTATCTTGAAGATTACCAAAGTCTTGTTTGAGGATAGACTGTTGATCAGAATCACGATCTTGCGCAGGTGATTGAATTATTGGATTTTGAATGGGCTAGTCGATTTCTTCTTCAACCTTGAAGACAAGCGGGAGGACTCTATTTAATTCATCAAAGGCTCGCAATACGAAACTTCAGACCTCCGGATAGACGTCTGTCCTCCTCAACAAAGGCATTTCTCTCCTGACCCTCGCCAGGAGCTCTTCATCGACCTCAAAAATGGCGAGCTCCGGTCCGCCATTCCATTCACCACTCAACTCACACTTAATCTCACCCCACGGGTCAACAACGAGCGAGTGTCCATGACTCACCCTCTTCTCGTTATGTCGCCCCGCCTGCGCAGACGCAACAACATAGCTCTGCGTTTCAATGGCCCTTGCCCTCAACAAGGTCTCCCAGTGAGCCTTCCCTGTTGGAACAGTAAATGCAGAAGGATACGTAATCATTGTGGCGCCAAGTCGACGAAGCGCAATGGCGGGCTCAGGAAAGCGGAGGTCAAAACATATCAACATTCCTACTGAGCCCACGGATGTTTTGAAAGGGTTGATGATCTCCTTGCCTGGTTGGACAGAGCTATACCGGTCAACAGATCACACTGAAGATGGCAGAAAAAGCGGGCGACCTACTCGCTCTCCTTCAAAACAGGCCCACCATCAATCTCAACATCAAAAAGATGTAACTTTTGATACCTCTCTTTAATCTCACCCTCTTCATCAATCCAAATCAGGGTGTTCCTCAATTTCTTGCCGTCGCCGACTGGTTCGTGGATTCCTACGTTGATTGGCAGACGGGCCTTCTTTGCTTCGGCTTGGAGGCCTAGGACGAAGGGACTTGATGTTACTGGCTGAACTAGGGAGAGGGATTCGGCGGCGGAGGAAGCTATGTAATCGGAGGCTTCGGGGAGAAAGAGGGCTTTTGCTCCGGCTGCAGAGGCTTTTTGGATGAGTGTTGTGCATTGTTGGAGGTTGTGGGTGAGGTTGTTTGTGGAGCAGATCTGCCCTATTGCCTGAATGGGAGTTGTGAGCAGTGACCTGGAAGTGACACTTTTACAATGATGAGACTAAAGCCAACGAAATGGATTCCTGCAAGAAGACGAAAAACAGGTTCAAGAACATCATGAGAACAAAACAACGTCCTAGTCTATTGTGATAATATGGAAGACGAAGAAGGTGATAAAACGTCCCACGAAGAAGAGTTTATGAAGGAAAGCTCAGCATGTGAATCGTAAATCAAAGATCAAAACCTCTCTATCGGGCTACTCTTTCCTCTAGATAATTCTTCCGTTTGTCTTGTCTGATGATTTGAGATGAACCAAAAGTGAAGTCCCCAAAAATAGATACAACTGATCAGAGGAAATAACACACAATTGATAGGGAAGAAGGCGACTGATCAGAGGAAAGGTAGCTTACAGCTTTCACCATCTTCCCAAGCATCTATAAAACTATGTCTATTACGTGTATCTGTACAAAAAAAAATAGTGGTCATCACAAGCGGACGTTGTAGCGGGTAGCCGCGCGTAGTGGATCTCTTGCTTGTTCGGAGTCGGGGGTGGGAATTCAGCCAAGACGAAGCTTCAAATCCTATAACACGGCAACCTAGGACACGTAGTAGTTTTGATATCGAGGTAGTACAATACAACTTTATATGAACACATCTCCCGTATCCTCGACAATGCCACATTCCAAACGAAGGAAACCTTGCCCCTGAACGTACGCGCATATCTATCCTCTCTCAATATGGCGACACCACAAAAGCAAGGCTCCAGATGGGGCTTGGGTTCTCTGGTCTCTGGAGCTGTAGCTGGACTGGAATCGAGATTGGACAACATCTTGGCCGACGACGAGACAAGGGCTATTGAGGAGGCGGCGCGTAAGGCCAAAGCTGCTGCGTCAAGGCCAGCTGTGTTGAAAGCAGCAGACACACCGGATACTTCCAGGGCGAGCTCGAGGAATAGAGCAAATGATCGGTTGGCGGAGAAGTTGGCAAAGAGGGAGACGGCGAGGGCAGCAGGAAATAGGACACCGTCTGAGGTTCCCAGTCCGAGGCCGAGTATCACAATTGCGAGGGTGAGCATAGATTCAAGGCAGGAGGATGTAGTGAAGGAGAAGGAGACTTTGGTGGAAGAGGAAGGGAGAAAGAGTGTAGCTGCGGACTCTACATTGCCTCAGATGAGGCCGGATGAAGGTACAATTACAACAGAGACAGACGCCAAACCATCCCTTGAGCTACGGAGCAGCATATCAGCTCGGCCATCGCAAGACTCCTTCTCTGTCAGACCCTCCATCGACTCCCTATCAGTCCACGAGCCTACCCCGCAAGAAGTACCGCAACTTCGACGCTCTCCATCCTTCCTCGAATCCGAACTCTCACGCGTGACGAAGACCCAAGAAGAAAACAATCGCAACTACCAGGACGAACTCCACGCCCACCTCGAAAGAATAGATGCCCTCCAATCCAAACTCGCCTACCTGGCAAGTCAAACCTCAGCCGCTGCCCGAGAAGCTGCCTCCTCTGCTCCATCAGGGTCAACAGAAAAGAAACTGGCCGAGCAAGAAGAAAAGATTGCACAGTTGCTCGAGGAAGGGCAGAAATTGAGTAAGACGGAGATGAAGCATATGACTGCTATCAAGAAGATGAGGCAGCGCATGCAAGAGGAGGAAAAGGACAAGGCCGAGCTGAAGCGACGATTAAATAAGACAGAGCAGGAATGGAGTGACCAGAGAGATCGTCTACGGATACTAGAAGAACGGGATCGAGCAGCCCAGGAACGACTGAAAGTGCTCCCGAAATTGGAACAAGAAGTTGATACACTGAAGCGGGAGAGAGATGCATCAGATCGTGAAGTATCAGAATTGAGAAAACAGCTCGCCGAATCGGAACAAAGGGCTGAAGACGCAGAAAAAAGAGCACAAACAGACAAGCTGGAAGACCAAATGAAGGTAGTCGCTGAACTAAACGACGAACTCTCAAACGCCCGAATAGAAAAACGTCTCGTCGAAGACAGGGGCAAAGCAGAAGTCAAAAAAGTCCACGAAGAATCAGCCCGTCAAGTCGAAAAAGCCAGACTTGTAGAAATAGAACTACGAAACGACGTCCAGGTAAGCATCCTCCCTCCCACATCTCCCAAAAACAGCAACTGATCCATCCAGACCTTAGAAACAAAACTCGAACTCCTCCGCTCCCGCTCAGAAGAAAGCTCATCAACAACAACCACCTCAGACCAAACCAAACTCCTCCGCCAAGTAGAAACATTACAAACGCAATACGCCCTCGCATCAGAAAACTGGCAAGCCCTCGAATCATCACTAACCTCCCGCATCACCACACTCGAAAAAGAACGTGACGAAGTCGCCAAACGGGAGAGCGAAATGCGCAAGAAAGCTAGAGAGGTAAATGCCAAATCACGTCGTTTGGAAGAGGAACTTGAATCAGAGAAAGATGAGAAGGCGACTTTTGAGGCAGAATTAGCTACACTTACGACTTCCATGAAAAAATTACAGACGAGAGTTGAGGTTGCAGAAAGGAGCATGGAAGAATCACAGACTGAGCTAGAGAAGGAGCGGAAATCGCTGCAGGCAAAGATTGAAGAGGAGAAAACGAAGGGGAAATTGGAGGCCTTGGCTAATTCTTCTGGACCACCGACGCCCAGTGAGAGTAATCATTTCTTACGTGCTGAACACCCCTTCAGCAACCAGAATCGAAAGACTTCGAATCCGGATCTATTGGGTCTACATATCCCTTTGCATAGTCATGGGAGGAGAAGTAATGCTGGGTCACGAACTTTCTCTTCGGATCGCGATTTACCACCTCTACATACGGATTCTCGTCCTTCCTCCAGTCGCAGAACCTCCACTCAGCCTTCTGCTTTCCATCATCCAGGAATGCCCCATCGAACGACCACCGATTCCACAACACCAGGTCGTCATGAATTCAGTCCTGCCGAAAGGACATGGGGCAACGGAAGTGTGCCGCAGAGTGCAACTTTCTCTGTTGCTCCCTCTATCGATATTGATGATATGGATAGAGAGTCGACCTCCAGCCCTCATCGAACAGTCAACGAGCTGATTTCCGTCTCGACCGCAGGAGCAGGTCCAAGCGTCCAACTCGTTGAGCGCATGAGTGCAGCTGTCCGACGCCTGGAATCGGAGAAGGCGAGCAATAAGGAAGAGTTGAGTCGAATTCAAGGACAGCGTGACGAGGCCAGGCAGGAAGTCGTCACTTTGATGAGGGAAGTTGAGGGGCTAAAGGGGTCCAGTGATAAAGTCACCCAGTTAGAGGAAGAGATCAAAGAGGTCAAAGGCAAATTCGAGGCTGCTCTTGAGATGTTGGGAGAGAAGAGTGAGGAGGCTGAAGAGCTGAAGAACGATGTCCAGGATCTCAAAAGGCTTTATCGAGAGCTAGTGGACAGTACTCTAAAGTGAGGGACTTGTTCTGGATTGTGTTATTTGGAGAGATCGGGTGGTGAGAGGATAAGAGACTTACTAGGTGATATTTCAAGCGGCATACGAGTACAATTTCTTGCTTGCCACAATATGTAGGCTTCTTTGTTGTATTTGTAGAATATGTGAGGTTTTAGTTAACGTTGGGCCATATCAATACCCTCGCGCTCGGCGCTTTGAAGGATGAATGTTTTGATCTTCGGTTGCCTTATTAGCATCTCGCTCTTCGTGACCATGTGATGTCGAATTTATTTACCTTGACATCCGGCGCCAACTGAATCGCTAGGTTCCCCTCACTATCCCTCTTGTCATGTTCCGCGCCCGCTTTCAGTAGGAATACAGCCGCGTCACCGTGACCTTCTGAGACTGCGTGATGCAATGCCGTCATGCTGTCCATATCTGTAGCGTTGATTGGGCTTCGATTGTCCAAGAATAGCTTCATCATCGGTATTGAACCGACAGCTGCGGCACGGTGTAGAGGCAGCTGCTGTCTCTTATCCTTCGTCCTGGTGGTGGCTTTCTGCGCGATGAGTTTCCGAGCAATATCGAGGTTATTCTTGGAGGCAGCGAAGTGTAGGGCCGTTTGTCCTGCGTTGTCTATCTCCGTAATCAGCGCTTGTTCTTGCAGCAGAGGTACTGGGAGGTCTGTACTTGTAGTGTTCACGTTTGCTCCTCTTGAGAGTAGCAAATCTACCATCTCATCGCCGTCCTTCCGGCTTGTGGCCATCATCAAGGGTGTCCATCCTATTCCGTCTTTCGCATCGACATCGAAGTCTTTTGCTTGCAGGAGAAGTTGGACTATTGGGATATGATTGTATGAGACTGCCCAGTGGAGTGGTAGGCGATCGTCTTCATCGCGGCGGTTGGCGAGTTTAGGGTTTGCCTGTAGGTAATTAGCATTTATGCCTTATGCTGTGCTGTGATGGAGGGGCGTACGCTGAGAAGTGACTCTACGATGGGCACTGGAGAAGCGATTAGTATATGATAGCAATAGAGAATGGTTGGGTATTCACGTACATCTGCCTTCCCTTGTAGCTTCGTGGATAGCAAACTTTGAATCTTGAGGTTCTGTCATGGCTGCGGTGTTGATGTTTGGGATGTTTGGTGGAGAAAATCGAGGGGTTCAAGTTCAATGGCAAACGCCAGGTCACGTTTGACTTTACGCTTAGGGAATTCGCTTGTTTTCTCTACAGAGTTGGATCCATTTGCTATCAAGGCTGGGACCCGAACTCCAATCTCTATAATTGTATATTCTCTACTTACACCAGTAAGGCCCTTACTATTCACAATCGTCTTAAACATGCTGGACCTAAGCCCCCATCAAACACAATCGAGGTCGCAGACATCCAAGCTCTGATCAGCGACCTCAACCCAAACGATATTGCTGGCAACAGTGCCGGGTCGTTCAGCCTGGCATCTGTCGTATCGTTGGGCCAACCATCTTCTGGCCAGGTAACCGTGAGTAGCTTTCCTGTGCTTGTCTCCAATGGACAGCCCTTTGTTTCGACTCATCTTCTCTTCACCACCGTCGCCACTGCTTTGGGACAATACCAGGCTGTTTGTTGTGGAAGCTTTTCAAGTTGCATTGGTGGAAGTATGAGTGTTATAGGTGATAAGCAGGAAATTGTGAGCATGAGGGTTAGCGCGGCTTGAATGTGTCGGCTTTAGGCTTGAAGTTGGGATCTTTGGTCGCAAATTGGCATATTGAGATGAGATATGGGGTTGAAGGACAAGACTCAAGAAGGGGAATGGCGCCGGTTGCTATCAATCCTTGGCCAGTCTTGAAGCATGATTAGGCAAGGGATTTTGACCGCCCATATCGAACCCAAGATTTCCGTCTTAATTGGAAATGTTGGCATCCGATACTTCTGTCCAACCTTAACAGCCTCATCACCTAGCGCTGACGAGTTGAAGCAATCAGATGTAGAGAAATTGGCGACCATCCTGGCTTGGAGGGCGTACAACAACCTCACCTGGGAGAGTTTCGAGAATCCGACAAGAATTTCATAGCAAAAGCATTCGAGTTGACCTCTGCTTGTTTCTACTAGTGCTCCATCCCACCTTTGCGTCTTACGATCTTCTGATCTCCCACTTGATACCTTGGATACTGACCTCCTCGCTCGCCTTCTCGTCATAATCATACCACTCGCCGTCGGTTAGATCGACGCTCTCGAACTTTGTGCCAGTTGGCCCGCCGTCTTCATTATCTTCTGTAGCGGCTTGATAGCCATCTACCTCCCAGTCTCCATCTGCCTTGAATTCGACAAACTCAAGTCCTCGGCAGTCCAGCACGATGATGTTTGCAGTGTGAGTGCCCGACTTGGCAGGATTGGTAGTGTGGGTAGAGTGGTTGGAAGGGTCTTGCTGGGAGGGATGGACGTAGGGTGTAGGCGCTTCAACTATATTTGCTGTATGTTCACGCTGTGATTCACATTAGCCAATTTGTTCCAGTCTTGGGAGATAGTGGCAATCCGAACCTTACAGTTCTTACATCTCCAGACAAAGTTTGCTTCGCCTCTGCTCCCCGATTGCTCATTCTTTTCGAAGCGTGATATCGAGACCCAGTTTGGGTGTGTTTCACGACATGATGTGCATTGTACTTTGAATGTGTAGTGGAACGGTTGGTCTTCGGTGTCGACGGGGCGGAGGTTTGTTACTCTGGGATTTGTTAGCTATTTCCTTCTTTCTCAAGATAGCACATACCCATTGAGCTCTGCGGTCAGTGCTAGGGCGAGCATCTTTGTAGGGTTGCTGTAGGGTATATGATGGGAGAATTGCGGGCTTTAGCGGGGAGTTTGACATCAAGCTCGGAGGTGGTGGAAGTTATGCATCACGACACCGATTCAATCTTCTGCAATCCAATTCGATTCGATTCAATTCGCCACTATTACTACCGATACTCGAAATGCCCCGGTAATGCTCAATCTGTGGTCCCAAGTCGGCCGTCTGGGCTGCAGCTGTCGATGTCCCTCGTGCTTGACCACCAAGCATGCCCTCGTCCGACGCGTATCCACGGCCATTGGACGCATCAGAGCCAGACCGAAGACCTCATCCACTTTCCTCTACTCGGCCATATTTGCAGCAGCCACTGTCACGGATGGGCACTTCAAGCAACAACGAAGGGCACGTTGGGACGATGCTATTCACAAAGCAAAGGAACAGCTCGAGGTTTCACAGCAAGCAATCAATGCCAAGGATGAAGACACTACATCTAAAGAGGAGGATGGGTACTTAGGGACGGACAGCCATGCACATCTTATGAACCTTGACAACGTCATGAAGTATGCACCAAAACCTGGAGCTCCTAGACCGCCCGAACCTCGAACAACAGCACCCAATTACTCCTCCCCATGGGGCAACGAGTGGACTGCTCCTCAATCCTTATGGTCTGGAGAAATTCGCAGAGCAAATGCCTACGGACGGAGATGGTCCGAGAAGAAAATAGCAAAGGCGGAGCTCGCTGCTGCGAGACTAGCTGTGAGACTGACTATGCTGATTGATCTCGAGAGTCAGACTATGATCAATCTCGTTGTTCTACCTGAAGCTGTGCGTGAAATTGCGCGACTATCCCGCAGCGAGCAGCGTCAGCTTCTGGGTGATCTGAACATGGACATCAGCAACGCCGACAAATTGGCTCCTTGGGAAAGCCGCCGTGGAAGCATTGCAGGAATGACGATTCCACATTTTTCTCAAAGAGAGGACAACTCGCACTATCCAATAGTGGAAGAATTGAACGAGTCCATCTTGGGCCTGATCAAAGCTTTTCAGAAACAGGAGATCAATTTCAAAGCTCTCGTTGTCAAAGTGGTTCACAATCTCCTCGTTTCCCCAGCGCCACCTGATTTGCAAACAGTCAACATCCTGCTACTCGGCTTCCATGATTTGGACTCGCGGACGTACCACCGCCATGGTGTCGTTGATGCTACTGTACACTTCTGCCGCACCGTCAAGATTCGCCCGAACGAGATCACGTGCGCCACTATACTCAGCAGCTACATCAAGAGAAACTCGCCTGCCCAATTCGCAGACTTCATTGCACTTATGCGCGCTGCTGATGGCACACGTGGACTGATGCTCGCCAAGCCAGACATCACCATTACAGAATCTTCCCAAGGTCGCCTGGTCCAGCATAGCGAGATGGCAGGGAAGGTCTTTCAGGCCGTCAATCCTTCTTCGCTCGTCTTTTGGCAGGTCGTGAGGGGTGTCTTGAAATTCTCTGGGATTCAAGAAGCTGTCGAAATCTGCAAAAATTTCGGCACGTTGGCCTGGGGCCTGGATCGAGCCTGTCTCTTGGATTTGCTCAGGCAATGCGTAAAGGAGGAAGATTGGAAGTCTGGTAGATGGGTCTGGGAACAGGTTGAGGTTTATCGTCAAAGGCACAACGCTGATGTGGGTGGGCTTATTGGCATGATGTTGGCGCTCTGCTTGCAGTGTGATGAAAAATACATGTTTGACAAGATCTTCGGGGAAGCCCTCGAACAGAAGTACAAGCTCATGGTTGGAAAAGCTACACCTGTAATATTGACGGATCTTGCCGACAAGGCGCTTAGGGATGTCGCTCGGTCTCGTCGGAAGGACGACATGGTAGAAGATGACGTTGCAGGAGATGAAGTGGCAGGAGACGATGCGGTAGGAGGAAAAACACATACAGCGCGAGATCGAAATTTCTTGGGTATGGGTTCCAAGCACCTGGCTCTCCAAGGTCTTGAGCCAGAGGTCTTCTCGTCCGAAACAGACGGCATTTTGGCTGCAGCCTCTGCCTTCGCTGGAAGTGATATGTGGATTGAAGAGTTGGAAGCAGCAGAAGAGGCCGATAATTTCTCAAAACGCCTCCAGGATCCCAAAGATATCGATCCTCACACCAAGAAATGATCATTGGAACCGATCATACGTACATACCAAAATCTATTGGACTCAAACAGCATCTCCGAGGCAATTTCATAGCCTCACGTACCACGTCGGCGCGAAATATAACCAAGTATGTGCTATTGTTTGTATCTATGTGCACAAGGATATTGTGTTACACCATTTGCACCCTGAGCCAGACTCAGTTCTCCAACGGATTTTCGATTGCCTATATCCGCGTGCAATGCTATTTTTGGCCCCTTTTGTCGGCGCAATTCTGGGGCTGTAGTAAGCCAAGCTTTCTTAAATGGTCAGCCTCAAAAGCGGCTCCTAGCCAAGACGATCCGTTCCACACCATGGCGTCAGCCTAGCCAGGGACAAGATTGACGATCTTTGTAAGGCAAGGTTAGTGCGACACCCAATAGGAGTAGATTGTGCACTGCCCGTCCTTGGTACCACTTATGGAAATGCCATAAAGCTTGTCATCGCGACTTTGGTTTCTTTATTTTCAATTTCTTTTCGCGATTTTCTTATTCGGCAGCTGCTGTATCTTTCAGTTTGTCCCTTCTTTAACTGATTGTTTGATATCGTCACTCATTCACTGCCTGATATTTTCCGCTATGGTCTCCTTTCCGTTTAGCATGCCTGCAGCCATAAGGTTGCTGGTCGCGATGCAAGGAGCTCAGTTGGTCTTTGGCGATGGTATGTTTTTGTTTCATGACGGAGTACAGTGCTTTTCCTGAAAAGAAGCAGCCTCTAATAGTACCACTCCGATCAAACCAACACCATCGCCTTCGACCACAGCTTCACCTTCTACCCTCGCCGATGACTGTGCAGCATCCTGTAAAGTCTTTGTACGATACCTTCGAAATTCGTTTGAATCTTGCTAATCCTCTCAGGCCCACACTACACAATGGTATTGGGTTCCTCTGCAGATAACTACGACCATCACCGCCGTGACGGTACTTTACGTTATCGGCAAAGATGGTACGACTCGCACCAGTACAGTATATGCGGACTTGCCTGATGGATACACACGTCCTCCATTGAACGACAAGGGAACTCAAATCGCGAGCTTCTCATGGACAGCAGCTGGCGGAACCGTGTCCTCGACCACAATGTACGATTGCTCATTAGCTTACAAGAACGCGACTAACCCACGATCAGAGCATTCCCAACGCAATTCAACGCCTTTCCGGCAGGATACACATGGGACGGAACCCTCTCCACCGTCGACAAAGCCGGAAAATCAATCTGTGCCACGGCAAGCTCCGCCTACGTTCCATTCTCACCATATGCAACACCAACCCAACACAATGTAGTTGACTCGCTTCAGGGCAAAGATGGTTATGTATACTCGCTCGCAATGGAATCCGTAGGCGGCCCAGCATATCAATCAATCAATCCTTACGACGCGGCTCCAAGATTGTGCAGTACGCCCGGCTTTGTGGCTCCAGCCGCTGCACAGCAGACAGCGCAGTTGCTGACCATCACGTCTACTTCCCATGAGGGGTCAACGCCTTCAGAGACACCGAAGCCGAATTCGAAAATGCCGTCTTCAACAAAACCGGAAAGCCAAGTTACTAGCACGACTACAAGCAAGTCAGTAAAGGAGACAGTCATTGGTGGTACAACATACCATCCCTACGCCCCAGCAATTGTCCACACCGAAAAAACCGATACGGGTGGTCTAATCATCGGGCCCAGCACAACAGCCTCAATCTCACAGACCCTAATCGATGGAGAGACATGGACACCCTACACCCCCGCCAGCACTTCCGATACTTCCACGACCACAACCACGACCACAACCACAACCTCCACCCCAATGCCGCCACCCATCGTCCTAAACGGAACAACCTACCACGCAACCCCCGTCGCAACAGCACCCGGCACAACAACAATGGGCTACATCATCGTCGGCGCCACTCTAGCCCCCGGCTCAACCATAACTCTGGGCTCAGGCATATTAGCACAAACGGTTGTGTTGAGGACGAAAGCCAGTGTGACGCAACTGGAGGTTGATGGGAAAACGAGTACATTACCTACCGTCACGAAACCAACATACAAAACAACTGTTGCGCCTAGTCCAACGCCGGATATCGTAGTCATTGGGGATAAAACAATCACTGAAAACACGAAATCACAATTTATCATTGACGGGATGACACTAACGCCCGGCGCCACAATCACCCTCGGTTCCGGCTCTTCAGCTACAATCATCGCGCTATCCACGGATAGTAAAAGGAATAACGTCATAATCCAAGGCTCAAATATTGTCACAATAAATAGTAAAGGGAGTTCCGTTATGACCATGGTATCAAAAACTTTAACAATCACGCATGATCAGGGTACTGCGAAGTCGTCTGGCAGTAATGGAGCACCATCATCTAGTACCATAGGTGTAGGAGAGTACATCAATAGTGGTCTTGGTGGGGGGATGGGATTGGCGATTTCGTCTGGGACAGCTACGCAAACGGCGACTGGATCTTCGACTGCGAAGGCGACTGGTGCTTATTCTGGGGCTGGGAAGTTGGGTGGAGAGGTGGGAATTTTGGTCATGAGTTGTATGCTTGTTTTTCTTCTTTGATCGGGGATGCGCCGTTCGTTGTATATAATTCTTAATGTTATTATGTCTACTCAAATCATTCTGCATACTTGGAGCTTCCATATTCACAAAGACTAAGAGAGAACTAAATTGAGAATCGTTCTCTGTGGCTTAATTTGGGAAACAGGCTGGTCCAATGTAGCCTTGGAAATGGGAAAGCAGCCGAGAGGAGGGGCTCTGTTGATTGACAGGAAACAAGGATCGGGGTATACCATAGATAGCCCATATCATCCAAGAATTTGTCAACCGAGGAAGAGAACATGAACAAGGACTGCCAAAATACCCTCGACCCATTTTCCCAAACCAGTCATCCTATATACCAGAACCCGGCGCAGCTAACTCTCTATGCATCCATCCTCTCAAATATCCAGAGTAGAGATATGCAAGAAAGTACAACTTCGCCGACCCAATGACTAATGCCTCCTATAACTAAGCCGACTTCGAAGACCAAACAAATCCACGCAATGCCTACCATGCAAGTGAGCCTATTTTTTGTGAGGCCCAATCCAGCTCGCATGTTGAAGCGAGGTATCATGAAACCGAAAGAAAAGATCCACAAGGAAAACGCCGCCCTAATCCATATTTACATGCCGAGTTGTCGTGATCGGCCTATCCTTAATCAACGATCTATGATTATCAAAGCAGACCACCTATACTCTGCAACGTCCACACAATCGCAGAATGTACTAGCCGGAGAAGATGGCACCGTGCAAGCCGTCGACACCACCGTGGTTGAAAATTGGAACGCCATTCACTGTATCCTTGACCGCAGTCCCGCCCGGCGTTGTCGCGCCATCCGTGTTAGGCGGTCCCACCAATCCAGCAAATGGTTCAAGATTAGGTCCTACATCGGTCCCAGTAAGCCCTTTGCGAATAGCAAGGACACTGTCGACAATAACAGCATCAATGCCTTCTTTGGTTTGCAGCTATCCTCACAATTAGCACATGATCAAGCCAGGGAAGAGAAGGAGCAAACTTACCTGTACATTCTTCGGATCGTTATTCTGCGTGCCATAACTGACACATACCAAACCCGATTCTTTCACCACTCTCACAAGTCTCGGACACGCAACCAAAGGTTCAGAAGCAGACACAACACCCAACAAGTTCCACCTCGAAGCAAATCGAATAGCTTCTTGCAAACTGCTCGCGCGAATATCCCCCACAGGACTCGTTCCAGCATCTGTGAGGAACAGAATGGGAATGCTTGGTTGCTTGAACGACAAAAGGAGGCATATGTCTGGGTTGAAACTAGAGAAAATGATGTTCCTCTTCTTGCCCAGATCATACACCATCTTCAGTACCGAGTCTACAAAAGAGTTGAGCTCGACAGCATAAGTATCCATTTCATGTTCTTCAGATTCAAAGAGCATGGGATACTTCATCTCAATATTGAAGCCAATAGATTCGGGGAGCTTCTGAAACATCTCTTCGAGTGTCGTAAACGGAGCCTGGATGAAGTGGCCACGGAGATTGCCTTTGGAACCCTTCATTTTGAAATCGCGAGTGTGCTTCATTCGATCACTCATGTCGACGGTAGCACGTTCGCGATCGTCTTTCGAGCCGCCTACAGAAAAGGCGCGCGGTCGACGTTTACCTCCAACAGAAGCTACGTTGTCTGCAGGAGATGATGGTCGTGAAGTTCGTGGCGTTTGCGCGTCACTGACGTGAAGGAATTGCTCTAGAGTAAGAGTGTGTACTGGAGCATCAATGCCAGTCTCGCTCACAAGGAAGTCGTGGTAGATGACAGGGACGTGATCTTTGGTTAACTGAACGTCAAACTCGACATAGGAAGCTCCAAGGTTAGCCGCTGCGATAAACGACTGAATGGTATTCTCGCCCAACTGCAACGATTTTCGAGACGATTGATTCTTTCCCATGCCGCGATGCCCAATGACCATTGTTGTTGCCATTTTCTTCCAATAAGTATGCTGCTCTGTGATGGACATATTTGGATGAGTGAACGGTGTGATAATCAGGAAGTTGAAGTTGACGGAGCCGATTACGTCGAGAGTGTTGGCTGCGATGATAGGCACACTGACGTCTCCCTGGAGAGACATCCGCTTCGATCCGATGCCAGGTTTGATGCTTGACAGCATAGCGACACCACGACCGACGATGCGATCGTTGGAGCCAGCGTAAGTCGGTACAATGTCAAAAAGTAGCTTGACTTTGCTGACGTCCATGGTTGTGAACGATATTGGATCTGTGCTGATGTTCTCCTGCACAGGCAAATCAATGACTGTTGATTCTCCACTTGCGCCATTGGCAGAAACGACAATAGAAAGTGCAGTATCAAGTTGGGTGGCGTGTGCATCTGCGAGTGGAATGGCATCGAGCTTGACAGGATCGACACTTTTGCGCATGTCCATGGTTCCCAAGCTGACCAGCACCAGCGTCTCCTTGCTGAGATATCGATGGCCAAAGGTCTTTACAGGCTCGGGTGTTCTCACAGCTCCTTCTTTTGCAAGCGCGTGTGATCTTCGGTCTTCAAGTGACAAAGCATTTGGAGGAGATCCTGACACCACTGCAGCTGCGGTCGGCTCATTCGTGGGAGGCGATACTGTGTGTGGTGTGAGTTCTGAGAGACGATCTGCGATATTCATGTGCCCTCGAAGAGCGGCATGTTCTTTGGCAGTCCATCCAGAAGAGTCAAGTCTCTCCAAGTCAGCTTGCGCCTCGATTAGAAGCTCAACAACCGGGAGATGCCCATCTACACAGGCAATGAACAGCGGCGTCCAAGCAAAGGTCTTTTCTGGAATATCGACATTCATTTCTTGGCCTGGTGAGCCATCAATCAACACTTTGGCACATTCAACATGGCCGAATCGGGCAGCCATGTGAAGTGCGGTTTCTCCCTGCTCATTCTGATAGTTAATATCCACGCCGGCGTCGACCAAGAGTTTGACAATCGTGACTGAATTCGATTTTGTTGCAAGGGCGAGGACTGCTCCAGATTTCGAAATCTCCTTGCGCGCTTTCTCCTGAATTTCAGTCCCTCCCTGCCACTTCTCGGCATCAAGCAGCGTCTTTGTGGTAAGGGTGTGCTGATTGATCACGCTGAGATGGAGTGGTGCCAGACCTTCGTCATCCTGCCATTCTGGCGCATCAATGCCTTTGCTCACATCGAACAATCCCCAGTCTTGCATGTGCTTGATGATGATTTTACAGATGACAACGAAACCGTAATGGGCGGCATAATGCAGGGGCACTCTCCCATAGCCATCTTTAGACGAAAGCGCTTTGCGCTGGTTCGAGCCGAGAGTATCAAGAAGGTAGTTGAGAAATTGAACAGATTCGTCATCTATGCTGAGTAATTTGGTGCGCTCTGCTTCGGTTGTAGTGCAGGGAGGCGGTCCATTGATGGGCAGTTCCGCGGGCACAATGTATTGGCCAGTGCCGTACGAAGTTTGCTCAGAGTTCTCATCTTTGAGATGAGCTTCATTCCTCTTGGCTCGACCGATTGCTATGACTAGCCTGTGTACGCAATTGCGTTTGTGCAGGTCGTCTTCCTCGTCCAGATTTGTGATTTGAGGTAGCAGTCGCTCGATACAGTGTTTTGAGCGACAAGAGATGGATCGCTGGAGCATGTTGAGCAGTAGCTTTTGGAACGCCGGCCCTTTCTGATCATCGCCGGTATTGGCTTCCAACAAGAGCTCTGCCAGAACAGACGAGTCGTCGTTCCGGATAGCCTGGTCTACCGTGTCCAAAAGCCCGGGTGGTAGGTTGAAAATGGCCCGCGACGAGACTGTCCGCATGGATGACGTAGAATGTACAGAACTTGCGTCGTCCACGATCTTTGCTTCTCCAAGTCCGGAAAGCCAATCATTGACGGCGCGCATATCCTGTGAGAGTCGGTGGTTGGTCGCAAACTGTTTGGGGTCGACTTTCGATGCCAGATATCGTTGTTGTGTCTGTGTATGCGGAACCTTCTTATCCAACTTTTTCAAGATTTTGATGAAGCCCCTCCGATTGACCTCTCCGTACCATTGTAGCTTCCGGAGTTGTCCTCTCAGCTCAAGCAGAGCTCCCATAAGGTCCTCGACCTCGTCGCGGTCAATACCGTCCAAGAAGTTTGGACTCCTGCCATAGCGGTCGTGTAATAAGCGAAGTCTGCGGGCAGATTCCGAGTACTTTTTGTTGTAGAAGTCGTCGACGTCTTCCAGATTTCGATCGAGGGTGTAGAAAAATTCTGCAACAATTAGTGTCTGCGAAGTCCATGTGTTCCGATAGTCATGCCAGCAAGATCTGCTCCTCCCCCTTCCTTGACTGTATTCGCAGCCGCCTTGATGAGCTTCTTCAAGCCCTTGTAATCAATGTACGAGGAAGCCCATTCGGGCACTTGATTCCGCGGAAGATTGTGTCCGAACTTCATGATTTTTTTATTTTCAAAAGGGTCGTATGTTCTTGTGGTCGTGTGCTTCTCAGTCGCTCTGATAGCACTGGAGTCAGCGTATAAGCACGCTCGAGGTGCAGATATTATGCAAGAAGAATTGCGAAAGAAAGTCTAGGGTGAGGTTCGCCATAGAAGGGATATGTCGGATCACGGATCAGAGCCAGGCGAGTTCGAGAGAGATCGGGGAGCTCTGCTAGACACGTTCGAAGCTCTGGAAGCTGAGTGGATGGTGGTGAGGGATGCTAGAGACAAGGACGATGGAAATTGAATAAATGCACGCAAATTGACCCTGGATGGACGATTGCCGGCATTGTACAGGCGATTGAGTGATCGGAGTGCTCCGTGATTTGGTTTTGCAGGTGGGATTGTGGATGTTGATGTTCTTATAAAGGTGACGGCTTGCTTGGAAAACTGACACTGACTGACCTAGCCTGTGATCGCAGCAGAGCCCACCCAAAGTTTGCTTGCTCGCCAGAAGGCGCCGCCACGGAAAAGCCTCTCTCCAACAGCTGATCAGTCCGCCCTGACAGGTATTTGCTTTCTTCAGCCTTGGTCGGGTACCACGTATCGTGTCACTTGCGCATCCTCGTCCTTGAGTGCCGTGGTTTGTTCCAAGCCCCCGCAGGAGAGTCGGACATGTCGGCCATGCGACTTTATCTCCCATTACCACAATCGCTCCGATCTATTCCCCCTACCATCAAAATCATGGAGAAATCTGCACGTCGCTGAAGGGGATCATCTACCCCTGGCTTTGCTGCGCGCGGAAATCCCGCGGCCAGACAGCGATTGGTACTCGAAACATCGTAGGTGGTTGCTTGCATACACCCGTCCCATTTCATTCCGTCGAAACAGGAAATCCGGGTCGTCTTTCTTCGAGCAAGACAAAGGGGGGGTGAAGGAAGCGGTGAAGGAAGGTCCGTAAAGTAAGCCACGATACCAAAAAAAATCATCGTGATGTTTGTCACCTGCGTTGGCCTTTGATTTGCCTGAAGCGGCTTCTATCGCTATTGGTGCCACTGAGCTCGGGCAACGGACATCGTGAACTCACGAGGGACAGAACTTCGTTTCACGGAGATATTGGTAAGGAAGAGGTACGTGGTCGTGTGTCCTTTTACGAAATAAAATACCTCACGTGTACTGTGTAACCCGCACTATCATAGCTAGTACTATTTACTCTGTTGCAGACTAGACATTATTTACATAGGTGCAATTCCGTGATGATTCTAATTTCCTCAAAATCCTCCTCCAGATTCACCCCGCCGGCATCAAAAACAAAATGGCGAGCTGGATATGCACATTACAAAAAGCAACTTTTCCTACCAGCCATGAGGCATTTTCCACAGCTCCATGCACTCTCAAAATCGGAACGATTCTCACTTCAACACGGTCAATGTCGTTGAGCCGGGAGGAGAAGACGGAAAACTTACAGTGCAAGTTCCAAATCCACTTTGGCATCCAGTACTGCAATAAACAGCAGTAGAGCCACAGTAGCCACTCCTGGAGCAGCATTTGCCAAATGTCGATCCAGTGCAGGTTTGACTAGACGCAGTTCCACAGCTGCCATCGAGAGAGATGTCTACTCTACCTCCAGTCCCGCAGGACCCAAAGGCTGAGTTGCATCCAGCGCCGCAGAACGCATTCGACGAGCCGCTGAAAGAGGTGATCAGAGCTTGTTCCGTAGATCGATAATACACAACTCACCAGTATCCATTCCTTGAGCAGCAGTTGCCAAAAGTCGACCCAAGGCAGGTATACCCGGTTGTTCCTCCACACGAAGCATCAACGGAGATCTTTCCGGGTGAGCTTGCGGGAGTGGAAGGTGCCGAAGCTGGAGACGACACTGCCGGCTTCGTTGGTGCAGACACAGGAGAACTTGGAGCAACACTACCAGCGGAAGACCGATACCAATTTGCTTGTGGATCGCCCAAGCACTCTCCCACCGTCACAGATTTGAATCCCTGTTGCTGCAAGTTCTGAAGCATATAAGCTGTTAGATTGTGAGCAGTCTGCTCGTGAATATCGTGACCAATCACTAGCCAGTCGCTGTTCGCAGCGGCCTGGGATGAAATGTTACCGAGAAAGTTGTTCTTGGGTTTCTGAATCATGATTGGAGAATCGTTGAGGTAATCTTCAGTGTCGAGGTCAAAATAAGTAACATGGTATCCCATCTTGGCCATGTCAGTTTGGCAAGCTCCTGTGCAGCTCGAGTAAGGGGGGCGCATGTAGGTAGGGAAGAATCCCAGGATGTTTCGTAGGGCCATCTCGTTAGCGTACATTTGATGTTGGCGCTGTGCGGTGGTCAGGGTACTGAGGTCCTGGTGTGACCAGGTGTGAGAAGCGATCTGGTGGCCTTCCGAAAACATGCGTTTGATGATGGCTGCCCAGGGATAGGCTGCATTGTCGATTTGGCCTTTTCCGAGATTGTTGCCGGTGATGAAGAATGTAGCTTTGGCTTGATACTGCTTTAGAAGGTTGAGGATATCAGTCGTATAGATATAAGGACCGTCATCATAGGTGATTGCTACTGTACCAGGAACCTTGGAAGTCATCAGAATTGGAGTTACGAACACATGACTTTCAACTCACAACGCAATCGTAGACTCCAGCACCGCCATACAGGACCGAGCCAAGCTTGGGCCGTGAAATCGACGATGTACTCGCACCAGATGGTGTAGCGTTGGCGTCGCAAGCCGGCCCATAGTTGATCAGACAGTCAGGAGCAGCGCAGAAGTCAATCCCAGTTCCACAATAGCCAGCAGCAGAGCAACAAAGCCCGGCAGCACATGCGCCAATCCCAGGTCCGCAAGTATCAGTGTTCTGCCGCTTGAACACCTCGTTCAAATCACCTGAGGTAATTCGATGATGCTTGGAAGCAATGGCGTTCCTTGACCTCAACTCAGACACAGCGCGGCGGCCAAAGATTCGAGGTCCTCCAGAGATATCGCCATGGGCTGTGACGATAGTGGGAAGAATGTACACCAAAGATGCTAATGACGCTGATAAATGCATTTGGTGACTAGCCAGGCGTGCAAATGGGTTAGTATGAAATTAGTAGAAGCGAGTGAATGGAGAACTAGGTCTGTATAGCTGGATTAAAAAGAAGAACGAGCGTGGACATCAACGAGAGATGAAGGTTAGTGACAGTATGGAAAACGAAGGAGGAACCGAAATCTTTTGAACAGAGTGATGAAGGAAGAGATCAATGAATATTGACGACGCGATCGCGCTCAGTGCACGCAGGCAATTTGAACACACTTTGAATCCCTGGACCTGCAGGTCCTGGATTTGGGAATAGTATAAAGGGCTTCAGACACTAGCGGCTAAGAGGCCGGAAAATGAATGAGGTGAGAGTGTCGAAGTGGATATACACATGGTTCTATTCGCGCTGGAGAATATTGGTCGTGAACGTGGCGGTTCAATCGAGTTCATCTGGCGAGAATGGCAGGAACGGCCGAGCTCTGCACTGTCAAAGAAGAGCTTCCGATTTAATTGTCATCAGAAGACAAAGGCTCATGATGGTTGAAATCATGTATTGATGAACAAAGTTGTCGCCTTCGATTCAACTTGGGCAGAAGGTCGGATGCCAATGGTTTTCAACTGGCTTTGCTGGTGGCCTGACACCAAACGCGTGGGTCGCCCATGCGGCTAACTATAGCCCAGTGGAACATATAATAAAACACTAAAATGGGATCGACGGTGGTGGAAGTGAATAAAGTGGTTATACGACAGTGAGCAAGGAAGTCGAAGTGAAGATGGGTTCGCCAAGGTTATTGCCGGTACCTCTGAGTCGCGGAGCATGCTAAAGTGTAACATCATGAGTTATGAATGCTGTCTGTCTACAGAGTTGATAGCGAGGCGTCAAGTTTGAGAACTTGGAGATATCCTTTATTCAATCGATAGCACTATGACAGTATCGAATTGGCGAGAAAAGCAAGGACATCATCATTTGGTGCTGTGATTCCACAACGTGGAACTGGTAAAGGGTTGATTGATTCCCATCGCCATGTCCATACAGAACATGCTGAACTACTGATGAATATTCGCGAAATGCATACTGATTGCTCATGATACCATCTATGATTGAAGCCAAATGTAGTCAATCTTCTTCGAGAACTCTATCCTGCCGCAGCTAGGATACATTCATAATGGCAGCTCCGATATTCTGTCTTTGTATCCCTATCGTGTCTCGACATTTGAGTGGAGCTCTCTCTGACTATTCGTCTGCCCACGACGATCTTCACTTTCCAAGCACATCACCGTATTTGTCTATGCCAACGTTAGCATGAACCTTCATAATGACGGATGCCCGAACTCACCCTTGATCATCCGATCCTTGTCCGCGAACCTAGCAAACTCCCTGCTTGCTTCCTCCTTTGTCTTATGATTGTTCCAAGAATGGCCAGGCGCGTCCTCTTCCCTATTCCAAGAATACCCACTACCCGGATCTCTACCCATGATCATCGACGAACCTCCCGTCTGGGCTTGAGCCAAAGCAAGTCCCTGGATGACACTGCTGTCGCTGCCATTGGTTGCCCATTTTCGCTTTCCATTGGCGTTAACCGTAGCACTTGGGGGCATCTTTGCGGCTGTGTTTGCTGGAATGGATGATTCCGTAGGGCGTGACTGGCTGTCTGGTGGTGAAAGTTCGCTGGAGAGTGGATTTGTAGTACGGAGCGGGGTTTGCGGTGTTGCGAGCTCGTCGTCGGACAATGAAGGGGACTCGTCGTGCATCGGAGAGTCTTCTATGGCGGTTGTTAGCTTGCGCTGTGTGGATTGGAGGTTGCCTGGTAGGCTGCCATGCGGACCATCTATAGCTGGGCGTTTGGACATCTTCGCTGATGTCGATTCGGGGAGATTGGAGGGAAGACGGGTAATTTGTAGAAGAAGTCGAAGTGGGTGTTTGTGTATTGTTGTTGGACCAAAGGATAAGGCTGAATTCAGCCATTCACATTCCAGGGTCTTTCACTTCTCTATTACCGCACCCCTCCTTCACTCGGACTTTAACTTTCACACAACGAAGTAATCTCCTTCACAAACAACGAGCACATTCGGCAAGGAAATATCACTGTACCACTACTTCCGAATGAGCAAGACAAAGACAGCCATCCCAGATGCGTGGGACGACGATTGGGAAGCTCAAGCTGATGTCCGCAACTTCTTCTAAACCCCATCTTCCGACACGGAAATGCTGAACTAGAGAACAGAAACAAGCAACTGCTCCTCCACCTATAGAACCCATAGTCCGCTTATCTCGGGCAGAGCGCAAAGCGAAACATGACGAAGCTAATAAGCAAATCTGGGACGCAGCGTATGTCCATGCGCCGACACTTCTACAACCTCTAACATTCCCAGTGACGCCCCAGAAAAGCCCATATTTCTCATAGCACGAGACAATGTACCATTAAAAGAAGAATTCAAGGCTCCTGTAAAAGTGCTAAGCCGAAAACCTCCGCCAAAAGTCATATCCCGTCCAGATCCAGCCTCTGGTCTCGCCAATTTGAACCTCGACGACGACGATGATTCCGAGGAAGAAGAAAGGAAGAAGGCAGAGAAGAGTTTCCTAGAGCGCCAGGCCCGGGCCAAAATAGAGCGCGAGGAGAAACAGCGAAAATACCAAGAAGCGCGGGAGAGGATTCTGGGCGGTGGATCAAGCAACGACACCAATGGACGTCCTTCCTCGGCAAACGATGCCGGAAGTCGGAACTCTTCCAGAAGTAAAGGAAGAGGTGGAAGAGTGACAGCCACACCATCTGCAGAACAGTCGCCTGCGAGAGCGAACAGACCATTAAAAAATGCCCTATACGATCCAGGCTACACGCCGAAACCAGGCTCAGTCTTTCTCCAAAAAAGAGAAGCAGGTGATGTAGGTGGATCTGGAGCTTCTACACCAAGTGATGAGAAGCCGATGCGTGCTCCAAAAGGACCGGACGGGAGCGGCAAGGCAGGCTTTGGCAGAACTTTGTTCGAGGACACTGAAAAGACCACGACATCATGAAAATACCGTCCCACGACTAGATGGGAAGGAACTACCTGCAGAATGGGTTCGGGAGACGAGGGTTGGATTCAGCTTTGAATATGGGAGCAGTGATAACCACTCGATCCTTTTCAAAGACTTCACCGGCCCGATCAAGCTACAAGCGCATTCCACGGACAGCCTAAAGCCATGCTCAAGACGCATACTCGAACCTGGCCTTTTATCTCATCGGCTCGGAACGCCGTTCTAATCTCCCGTCCCGATCACAAATTGAGTGTCCGCCTCTCTCACTGCAACTCGATATTGCATTCAAACCCCTCTACAAATCTGCAGCAAAGCGACAGCAGCGACACCGGAGAGATTTTCATATCCGATTGGAAACCCACCTCCGAGCTCTACGTTTCTCCCGTCCTTGTTTGCAGGAATCCAGAAGAAGGTCATTGTTGCACTCGATGCTCAAGTCCCCGAAAAAAATATCATTCAACGCGAGTTCTAGTGCTGAAACAGCCCTAACCAAGACGGGACAATCATTTTCGACATTTGCAGCCTCATTAGGCGGTGGTTCAGCTATATTTGGAGCTCATTTGGATAGGGTTTTGATTATTATAGAGGCGTGGGAAGACGAAGGGAGGTTCATGATGGCAGGATATGTGGTTATTGGAGGATTGAAAGGGCTCCTCTCTGGTCTGTTGCCAATATGTAATATTCACTTGGTCTATATGCCACTTCACTCGATGCTGAGGAGTGGAAGGAATGGTTGACTTCACACACGCATTGATTCAAGGGGTTATTCGAACGTTGAATAGCTGATCGTTTTCAATCATTGATAGTGTCTTTTTCGTGAAACCGCATGATCTACGATGGTGTAGATTGATTCCTATCCTCGTCAAGACCATCTCGATTGCCATGAGTCCGAGGCCTCCTGCTTCCGAGACGATTGCGATCTAGTTCCCGTCGTAGTGTGAACTTTGCCATTGATAATCAGGTACTAAAAAAGCAAAGACCAAGGAGTAGAATAGGCTTGCGTAGTCCTTAGAGGCATACTGTTTAAAGCCATGCCATGCTTTTGAATGCAGACTAATCCAGCCATAACACCCTCATGCTAATCACTTTCTTCTCCATCTAATACCTCATCTTCCATCTCATCATCCACCCTCTCCTCTATCGGATCTTCCACCAACTGCTCCTTCGCATCCTCAAACGTCTCCTCAACCTCATCCTCATCATCTTCCTCCTCCTCATCTTCAACATCCTCCTCATCAGGTGCATCTTCCTCTTCCCCAACCTCCTCCGCCTGTCCATCCTCCCTCCTCAACTTCTTCGCCGCCCGCTCCCCATCCTCATTCTCCTCCACCGTAACAAACGACTCCTCACCACTCCCCGTCTTCTCAACTTCCTCTTTCCCCCCAGCACCACCGCCAGCCGCCTTCCCCGCTTTCTGCTCCTCCCTCACCTTCCTCCTATACGTATTCCGCTTATCGCATTGCACAGCATTATACTTCTCCAACTCCGCCTCCAGCCTTGGAAGAAACGAGTCGAATTCTGTGAGGTGTATAGCATCCAGCACATCTTTCGGCTGTATCGTCTTCTTATTGGCGCGCTGGGCTTGCTCGTTTGCGACAGAGGAGAGGTAGTTTATGAATACAGTTGCTGATTTTGAGATGGCGAGGAGGGCATCTTTTTGGATTTGGGTGTTGGGCGGGAGGACGCCTTTGGAGAGGCGTTGGACCATTGTTTTGGGGAGGTTGTAGTCCTACGGGATTGTTAGTTGCATGTATGGATTTAGGTCTGCAGGAGCATTACTTCAACGCCATAGCCTGATTCTTTGGGGGGTTTTGTTGTTGTGGGAGCGGCTGAGAGGGTGCTTTCATTGACGGTGTTGTCTTCGGCGGAGATTGTGGACGCGTTGCTCTTTCGTGGTGGCATGGTTGGGGAGTGTGGGGACGTTGTTGGGGCTTTCAATGGGTAGAATTGAGGATGAAGAAGTTATGTTTCCTCGATGGTGCATGTGACTCGGAAATGGGAAGCGGCAATTGATTTGGAGGACTGTGGGAGTGGTTTGTCGATTAATTGAAGTCGTGAAGCTCTACGAGGTTGAAGTTACGAAGATGAAGCTCAAGATGCAGATTAGTCTCGATTGGGACGACGCGTCCAATGTGTGCCCTGAAGCGAATCCTTCTCTCTTCCTCAACAACAGCAGCATTCTCATCCTGATATAGCACAGGACCTACCGGCTGAGGAGTGTCTTATAAACTTGGAACCTTCCTGAGTAGTACACACCCGTGAACAGTGGCAAAGGATCACGTGCAAACTTGGGGTTATCTGGATGACCTTCTGGTGTCATACTATTCCTCTCCTCGTTCCCAGATGCTTGCAGTCTCTGCTAAGCTTTCGGGGCCACCGTCATCAACGAGTGGCCCCTTCCTGGCATATACAATGCAGCCAGACGTACTTCTTTCTCATTCTGTCCCCTTTCCCACCTCTCAATCTCTCTCGTATTGCGCGCCCTACTTTTCCCCTCCACCATCGCAGGCAGACTTACAGATTGGCACATCCTACTCTGCTATTCACAGATTAAATGCTCGCATTCGAATAAACCGCCCTATGCGCTACCTGATTCACAATGGCCGCGGAGATCCTCATCACCCTCCATAAACCATCAACCCACGTATATAGCCCGGAGGACAGTGTCACTGGCACTGTTGTCTTCACGCCTCAATTCAACTGCAGGTTGCAGGAAATGAAAGTCAGCTTCAAGGGCGAATGCTTCACCTCCAGTCTCGGCGCAGATGCCAAAGTCTCAAACACTGTCCCGCTCTTCGGCTCTGTCTGCGATCTCCTGAAGCAAGTCTACACGTTCCAAGGTTGTACCTACGAAGCGCCTTTTGTATTCAAGTTTCCGAGTGACACGACATTGACACACGAGGCTGGTCCGCGAGCTCTGTCAGCCTTATTCAACCAGGAGCCACAATTTTTGCCGGATTCGTTTGTGCTGAGTACACGAAACACCGTGCAGATGGTGCGGTATTTCATTCAGGTTGAGTTATATGGACGAACAAGAGCGGCGACGGAGCAAGTGGTGTTGTTTCGGCAGCCCTTTTCTGCTTTGAACGAAGACTGGGACGAGTTCGAAGAGGAGAGGGAACCAGGACGACTTTTTGGGCGCAATGAGTCTATGCATCCTAATCTCACTGCCATAAACAGGCCTGTCACCTATAGGAGAAGAAACACAGACGGATCAAAAGGACCTCCGCTTTCTCTTCATGCGCTTCCAATGATGAGCGCGCACCACAGGTCAATTCATGAGCGCTACGAAGATGCAAAACGCCATCACAAGCGCAAGCAAATGGAATGGCTCTTCAAGCCTTGGAAATCTTCGAAGATCACTTTCCTACCGAGTATATATCTCCCTCAACGCATTGCCGTCAATAAAGATATGCCGCTTCTGCTGGCAATAGACACGATGCGCAACAATCAGTTGATGGAAAATCCGCGACATCCTTTCGTCCTCCGAGGTTTCAGCATATCAATCACTGCACATACACGAACCATAATGCAGAACCGCCCGTCGAACCATCAATGGGGTCGATGCATGGAGCTTCCTTATCAAGTTCTACATGTGCATGGGCTATACCACGAATTGAGCATCGATGGCGAACCGCTACCTCTGGTTCAGAACTTCAGGATTCTCCCAGGCGCAATCCCTAGTTTTGCTACGTACACGATCAACCGCAGCTACAGCGTAGACGTCTACCTCAGTTTCAACTACGACGGCGACGAGCTCGAATGGAATGCCAGTATGGCGTTGGAAATATTCAGCGACGATACTCTCACCCCTGCACGCGGGAAACACATGGACCCTCTCCTGTTTGCGAATCCACGACATCCACCTGAGTACTTCTGGAACTCAAGAGTCGAGGCTGGCGCCGCTGAAAGTACTGGACGAGCGAACATCAGCTGCTCAGACGACCCAGTCAACAACATAAGTTTGGATTGGGAACAATGGCAAACGGGACATGGGAGAATACCGAGAAGCAGTTACGGATGTGCAAAAGCGGAGGTAGCTACAGGATTGCAACCTGTGCGAACGAAGAAGAGAAAGGAATCGGGACAGATAAACGTTGTACAAGGTGTTTGTGGAAGGCCTACGAGGAGATACTTGAAGAATATGGAGCCGGTTGTCGCACCGCTGGGAGGTTTTGTACAACAATGGTTGGGTATTGATGGGATGGATGGGAAAGAAGGGAAGGGGTGCGAACAGGACTGTATTGGGTGTGGGGATGGTGGGAAGGGAGAGGATTTTATGGCTATTGATGAGTGTGGGGTTATGACTCTCGCCTCGAGTGATGATTTGCATTCATGTCAGTCTTAGGTCGGTACCTAGTATAATTAAGGAATGTGTCATGTCACACCCAGATCACGCCGATGTTCTCTCTAGCGTAATACCTTTAGAAAACGTTCCCGATCGTGCGCGGTCTTCGCGTTGCTGCGCCCCCCGACTTCGTTCGAATTTAGGGTAGAAACTTTGACTACTCTCAAAAGCCTCAACCTTCGATGCCACGTTCATCCTGGATCGAAGTGATCAACTTCCCCATCTAGCAACCATGCCGCAAATAGACGTCCTTCGAGCCACCTCACCGAAGAACCGGCCGCCATCTTCCGCCAGACAAGATCTCGTTAAGCCACACCCAACTCACCACTCAAACAAACAAGGCCTGTCTTCAACTCCATCATCAAAGCTCTTTAGCCCTCTTCACAATCTTCAAACATGCTCTGATCAAAAATGGCCACGCGTTCTGTCCCCTCTGCCATGCACAAACTTCCGCCTCAAGAAATATACGATGCATTTGCAACATCCCCACTATAACCCAGCAATCCAACGCGATGGTCAAGCTCACAAAAAAGCTGCGGATAGGTACCATTTTTCCAAGCAACATTTGCAACACCACCAAATTCGAGAGTTGAAGTGGTAAGTCCAGTCGTCTTCAAATTGCTAGCAGTCCATTTTCCACTAGTTTGAACAGCTTTCACTAAATTCACTCCATTGAAGTAGAACAATTGCAGTTCCGGTGGTTGCAAGTTCCATGTCGCGGCTAGAGACTTGGGAATCGTGGCGGGAGATGGGATTGGTATGTTTGTGACTATATACTGTATGTTAACTATTTCGAAGACAGAATAGCTGACGAAGGAAAACGAGACTTACCTTGACTCCAACTATTGACAGCATCGAACGTGGTACTCTGCAATTGCTTTTTTGCATGGAACCAAAACACAGTAATAGCCTGCCCCAATCTCGCAACTGCAAGCGGTGACGCCGCATCAGCCTGCGCATTGGAGATAGCCGTCGCTTGCGATTGCCCGGTGGGATTATACGCCACCTCAGATACAAACCCCGTACTACTAAGAACATAAATGCGTAGCTCGTTCAGACCTGGCGATGTCACAGCTAGTCCTAGGCCTTCTAGGGTAGTATTAGCCGCTGGAGGACTAGGTTGAGGTTCAACTAGTACACGGTTTTTTTCTCTCCATTTGAAGTGTTTCGACTAACCGTGCGTGATGTATGACATTTGCATCAACGATCCATCATCAATCCAGAGCTACTCGAGCAGGGCTTGCTGTGACCATTGCAGAGCGCAGATATGTTTTCATGCACTCTGCTGCTTGATTGTCGTAGCTTTGCTTCAGCGCTAGGCAAGATACAAGCTTGTTCAGAAATTCTTTTATGCTGCTCATTTGCCGGAATTTGGAGGTAGAGATCCTGAAAGCTGCAATTCTATGCATGATAGATTCCGTCTGTGGACCGTCTGTGTAATGGAACCCCCCTCTTTTCAAGCCTATACAATGTGTATCAGTAGTAGATGGCTTGAGATAGGAGGATCAGGAGGGTTGAAGCCTGTCCAGCAACTTCTTTTTGCAGGCGGCAACAACCATGGATGTCAGGAGATCAGCCTGGTGTTACATTTTCCGGCTGTTTCGAGGCAAAAGTGCCCACCTTGCTTGGATTTGGTATCGACTCTGGTGTGGGGATTGCTCCAAATGCGTATATATTGCCATTGGCGTGGTACTCTACTATGCCTGCACGAGGTAAAGATGGTTGGGGCGGAGGTGGTGTTGACTCGGACGAGCGAGGGGTGATACGCTCTGACGAGCTCGTTACGTGAGGTCGTAATTCTCCCCAATAGTTCTCGTACCCAGGGAAGGGATGCGAAGAACTTGTACCGGAACTCTCATAGACGTTGGGAACCCTGAATACAATTCTTGGCTGACGAGATGAAGGGTTTATAACATCTGGGTCCACCGGATCGCCTGTCACAGGCAGTTTTTGCGTTTTTTGTGCTCTTTCAGCGGCTTTAGTTTCTTGTTCTTTTTTCTTCCAGCTAACCAATTGTGGAAGTATGTGGCTTTTGATAAGAGCGTAGGGTAATTCGAGCGTTGAACTTGACGGCAAGTCGGGCGGCTTGGGTATCCGCTTGTGTTCTGCTCCTCGCCAGCTTCGTGCAAAGAGGGCAGGGCTACTTGGTGGTCCGCTACGCACTGGTCCAGAATCTTTTGAGCCTCAACGCCCAATTGCTGGCTGGGACGATGGTCATCATCCATACCTTATTCTGCGCGCACCACACCGTAGAGTTGCGAGGAACCGAGGAGACTCCGACGAGTGTTTGCGGTCGAAGTTGGACCATCAACAGAGAAGGGTGCTGTTCTGCGACCAGCCTCGATGTGGGCTGAAAGATGTGATGATAATCGCAACTAGGACTAAAGCTGAGATTTAATTGTCCCCAATCAAGTACGTGATGATTCCGGACTGGTCAATATGAAATATCGCCTTGAGATCAATTGACACTCCAGTGACTAACTTGACCGATGTTTCTGATCAAAGAGTGGGAAATCATCGCTGACCGGGCGGGGCGGGCTGAATTCGGGGTTCGATCTTGGGAATCGCTACACTTGTTTTGTTGGATTGATCAACCATGGAGAAACGACTGACTACACGACGCAAAGAAGATTATGAGCTTGCTTTGTTAGCACCATCGGGCGCAAAGTGAAAAGGCGCTTTTCCTGCAAGCCACCTACACTCAACCTTAGACGCACGCTCACAATGTCGCTTTCGCACAATGTCGAACCCTCCACCGAGAAGCAGAGAGCGTCAAGGCAAGGTAGATAAAGGCATTGTAGAGAGTATGAGACAGGTTACTCCAGATTGGCAGCGTTCATGGCACAGGACCCCGATAAAAGCACCACTATATTCCGCAAGTTCGACTGGCTATCGGCCTACAATCTATTGCTTATGGAAAGCGAGATAGCGACAATAGAGGAGGAACTGGACCGGCTGGAAGATGAAGTACAAAATAAGAAACGGGAATCACAGACGGCTCTGTCATCAACAGAACGTGAACAAAGGATGGGAGATTTGCAAGCCCTCAGACAGAGCTGGGAGTACTTGCAAATGGCCAGCCACGGCGCGAACCAGGAGCTGGCAGAATTGGCAGAAAGACGGCTGCAACTAGCTTTGGAATTGAGAGGCAAACTCAAGGAATATCGTCAGTGGGCGTTTATTGTTGGTGCTAGAACAGTTGCTGACATAGCTGGCAGATGAAGCCCTCAAGCTAGCTGGCGATATCATGAACTTCAGCGAACCTAATCGAAGGACTCTGAAAGGCACCAGAGCGCTGTTTAATGGCGACCCGGTGACAGGAGTAGGACCAATGTTGTTAGGAGCTGGAGTTGAGAAAGGGTTGAGGGACAAGAACGATTTGTGCGTTTTGCGGGCACCTCCTGAACCAGACCGAATCGCTTGACTTCGCTACAGTATTTGAAGGCTGGCTAGCATCGTTGATTCGAGTCATTTTATTCTTTGTTCACAAACACCATCACTTCTAACGTCTACCCCCAGGAGAAAAAAGAGGGTATAGTGCTTCACAAAACCGTTGATATAACCGTGTCCGTCCTCAGTACCGTAGCTGCTGCTCTACTGTTGATCGGAGCTGGGCTCACCCTGTTCTTTGTGACCAATCCTGGGGCACGATAGGGTATATTAAGTGGCTTCACCGTCTTCGTCGCCTTGTCTTTGGCGCTTTTCATCAATCCCCAAAAACAAGATGTTTTTGCTGCAACAGCCGCGTGAGTCTTGTTCATACACAATTCGAAATGAAGCTCACTGACTCTCTACAGTTATGCTGCTGTGTTGGTAGTATTTGTGAGCGGCAACTTGGCATCCACTAATAGCACAGGTTCATCATCTTCGACGGGTCAAGCAGTACCGCTTCCTACATCGACCATTTTCGCGACTACATCTCAAATCGTTTCGCTCACCGTCACAGCAACGACAGCCTCTGCTCCGAATTCCAGTGGGACACCCACATCCACTCCTGCGTCTGCCGGAAAGAAATCTTACACAGGTATCATTGCTGGTTCAGTCTTTGGTGGCGTTGTCTGTATCTCCATAATCTTAATTACTGGTTATGTTTGTCTTCGCCGTCGCTCGAACCATAGAGCGAAAGCAATATCCGCTTATAACCCTACCGAAACATATATTATTAGTCCAGACTATGTTGCGTCGACGTCCTTCAGGGAGATGACAGCATAGTACATAAACTAGATATCAATCCATTGTATTCACTTGCGCAAATAACGTCGTACCAGGTTGCTTGTGCTTTTTCTAAACATCCCTGCCTACTATTGTCGTTCGGTATTCGAGCACCCATGAAATTTCTCTGTTGGCTCCAATACAAAAGTCTAGCAACAGCACGCAGAAGTTGACATCCACCCGCATAATTAGCCAACTAGACGTACTCAATGACTCTATTCAGCTGCTCCGAAACTACGTTGTCGGTCTGCTCGCCTTTCCCCCCGTTTGACCTCACCTTTCATCTTTCGGCAAACGCTGAGCACTGAATTAATGGGGGCCTCACTCGTCTATCATTGATTCGGTCTGCAATTTGTAGAAGAGCTGACAGAAACGAGCGGTATGGTCAACATAGATAAGGAACCGGTGCACATTCGTTGTCGTGACAGAACTCCTTGAAATTACAAGGAATGTTTTTTAAATGTCTTCACATTCCTCGGAAGCGCAGAAAGAGACAAAGGTACATCCAAGGCCGGTTTGGTGTTTCTTTCATCCTTTGTACAATCATTGTGTCTGAGTTGCGGCCAATCAAAGCGGCGACTTGAATGAGCAACCTTTCTGCTTCTAGGGCCTTTTGGGCGCTTATACGAAAGAGTCGATCAAGGTAATCGGTGACGATATGCGCGACTTGACTGGGGGAGGACATGTGAATATAAGGACAAGCTTTCTTCATTCGATATTCAACAAAATCGTACGTATCCAGGAAAGGAGACTGGATCAGATACATACAATTCTTCTCCTTTGATATTCACGCTTAATTAAGCTCATGTACGTTCCTCTATTTCAATCATAAATTGTTTCAGGTATTCATGAAGCGCTTTCTAACCAAGCGTTGGTCAGATCATACTGCTTTCTGCGAGAATTTTCCAGGACTCCTGCTGCCGCCTGCTAATCGGATGTCAAATTTCTAATTGCTAGATTTGCTTGCGCTCTCCGATCTATCTCTTCCTCCTCTCTGCAGCTACATCAGAAATCAGTACAATTTTAGGATTCGTTGAAACATGAAATATTCACCTGGAACTTGGTTGCGCGCTAGGACTCTCCCGATTCTGTTGCGCAGAGGCTCTTTCACCTTTCTTATCAAAAAGGCATGTTCCGTGTCATGATCAACAACCTTCTTCCCAGAGCGAGTGAAAGACTTCTCAAACCGGCGGAAAATGTCGTTGTCGATAAGAAATTCGTTGCTGGGGATGACATTGCAAGGCGCATCTTCGAGGATATAGAAGTCGGCTTCGAAAGAACCACTCACGACATCATCCAGACTAAACTCCCAGGTTGCATTGCAGACCTTTCCTATCGTCCACCCAAAAGATCCGTCCGCGAATTGCACTTTGATCGGCTGGTGCTGTGGAAGATTCTGATTCGCTGGAAGGTGGACGGTGTCGGGACTGACTCTGAGTATGTAGGTAGCTCAGAGTTCACTCCAGGGGGTGCAGGTAGATGTGGTTCGCTTGAAGATGACTCGCGGTTGTCGTATCCGCATTGCTGGGCAAATCGAGTAGATATGGCCATAATATCAGATCCAGTATCTGGACAGGCCATGGTTTGAACTCCATTGAGATAGCCCATGACACCTTTGGTCGTGCTTCCAATCAAGCCCACCTGAAGAAATTCGGTGCAATCTACCAATTTCTCCCTAAGTCTATGGCAGAAGTGAGTATGTGTCTTCGTCCGAAAGAGGAAAGGTCGTCCCAAGATAACATCGTGCACACAGGATGGAAGAACTGCGAATGACCGTCTGTACAAACAGACCACTTTTTGCACCGGAAAGCCAGTTCTATGTCACCGAGACTGCGGGTTGTTATTCTGTTAGGGATCCTCGAATCACGGCGGTAATCTTCATCTATCAAGTACGACGGAAAGTGCTTCGTGATAAAGCGAAGAGACACAAGATCGCAACTCGATCCAGTGTCAGGCAGTGCGTTCGTTTGTACTCCGTTGATGGTGCCAGGAATCTCCCTCTGACGTCTATAACCCGAATACTTAGTTGACTCGACCCCAGAAATGTTAACATCAAAGCCAAAATCGTAAACTAAAAATAGTTTAGGTTCGGTGGAATGGTCCAGCTGTGATCCAGGAGTGCTCGAGTACACGCGAAAAGTAAATTTTGCTTCGCCTGTGAATGCTTCGCTGACTGGATTGAAGAGCTGTAATGAAACCAGGTGTCCATGCTCATCAAAGTAGCGCCCTTTGAAATTGGTGTATGGCTGGTCGTTTGTCCGATGAGTATTATCTGTGGACTGCTGAGCAAGACCATCATCACCTTCACCAGTGGTGGGTCCTTTTCAATCGCCTCCGTCTCGATTGTCATGAAGAGGTTGTTGGCTTGACTGTCCTGTCGATGCAGGAGACACAGTTTTATCCAAATTGAGTTGGGAGAGCGCTTCGGTTGCAGGAGATATCTTGAAAATGGAAGTCTTCGATGTTGGTGAAGCCCTGCAGTTTCAATTAGTCTCAGGCGGCGCTGGAGCCATATTTTAACGGATCTGTTCACTTACTCTGAAGACCTTGCCCGTGACTCTAGGCTCACTTTCCAAATCTGGTAATCCCAGTTGGGATCCTTTGAGAGTTCTTGGATAGCGTCATTATAGGTCTGAGAAAGATGTAAAGAGAATGTTTTAGAGTTTTAAACCGTGTAAGCTGCTTGCAAAGTGGACAGCAGCACGATCTCGAAAGAGTGGGATAATGTGATATTTCGACTGATGTTACCGAGATGTAAGGGTGGAGTTTGCGACAGTCTCTTTTCATCTGGCAACCTATCAGAAATGCATCTTTTCTCCTTGAATGCACCCTCAAAAATTGAGCTTGCTTGTGTAAATGAGTAATTAACGGTCTCTGAGAGGATGATATGCTGATCGTGACAGCAAAGATAGAAGTGGTGCGACTGCAACACTATTTTGAAAGATTTTGATAGATAAGCTGATCGCAGTCAACAGGATAAAACAGAGATGCAGCAGAACGACAAGACAAATCGCCGTCGTCGGTTCTTGTTTCGGCGAATTCTGCATCAGCACTGTCATAGCAGCAGCTCTGCTCATTGGGTCTATTGCAGTTCTCAACAAGGTCACGGATTCTGGAAGGGCAATCGGCTGGATTTCTGGCTTTACTCTCCTGTTTTCTCTCATCATCACAGTTTTGACAAATGGGAGGAGAGTGGAGATCTTCGCTGCGACGGCGGCGCACGTCGCTGTTCTTGTGGTGTTCGTCTCTGGAAATCAGTCTGCACCTGCGAAATGAATTGAAATGGAAAGAAGGAAGATCATTTCAAAATAGATGGGTTTGAATGTTCGGAACCGTTAAAGAAAGTGAAGGCTTGCTCGTCTGAAAAAAATTCTGCAACACGTCGCCATCACTCATACCTCCTCGCCTGCAACGACCTCAGCGCAAAATCAATAAGACCACGAGTATCCTTGGCTCCCATAGCGGTTGGCTCAGGACCACTTGGCGCCCGAGCAACAAGGGCAGCAGCAGTGGAGGTAGTACAACTCGTCGCAGTGGCTCCCAACAAAGCTCCCAAGCTTGTCAGTGCAGCAGAGTTGTTCCCCGTCCCAGGAGCCGTCCCAGGACTTGGGCCTGATCTACCGCCGCTCTGGAATTGTTGTTGAATGTAGGCCGCGCTGTCGCTGATGAACGTGGTGCCGGTATTTGAGTATGACAAGTGGGCGTCGATTGTTGTTCCGTTGTTTGTGCAAACCTAAATGGAAGTGGTTCAGAAAATGGTAGGATTGCGGGAACTATCAAAAGAAGTTTCTTACAGGGTCTCCAACCGCGCAATTTTCTTTCAACTTCCAGGCCAATCTATGAGGGAAAGGTGGCGTGATGCCGCCTTCAGGAAGAACGGAAACCACATCTGGGCCTCGATTTCCTGGGTCACCAAACATTACAAGCGCAACTATTCGACGGTATAATGAGGGATCGATATCAGGAGACGCGAAATGCATCACATCGGCTCCTTGAGAGTAGCTAAAGTATGTTAGCAAAGGCATTCTTAACGTGTCAAATAGACAGTTTACCCAACGAGTACATATTCCTGCTGTGGACATGATGCACTTTGGGATGATAAGTGTGCTAATGTGTCACTAACTCCAAGATCCCGTGAGTTGCAAGCAAATGATGCAGGATACTAGCAATAAAATATGAGCCATCTAGAATCATTCTCCTGTGTAGGTCTGAACATACATTGACCGCATAGCCAGTGACGTTAGGGATCAACTTTTGAGTAGCTGCAAATAATGGATCCCCAACGACGATGCCATAAGTCGGGTTTGGTGGCTCAGTTGTTCCGCGAGCTATGATCATAAGCAAAATCTTGGTGTAGAAAGACGAAACATACCAATTATCAACTCCAAAGGCGAACATGTTGCTTGACGCTGCTCGATGATGGCTGGGACAGCCACAACAGCTCGTGCCGCAGCAAGAAGATTGACCAAAAATAGAGTTCTGTGCATATTAAAGGTTCTCCAAGTGATAGTGCTGAAATTGAACACGTAAAGAAGAATCGATCATATATAACATCCCACTCCGCCTCGACGATCCTTAATCCAAGATCGAAATGTTCCGTTTCCGTCCTTCATAGTTTCACGTGGCCGAGGGAGATTCTTTCCAGGGGAGTTCTCGTAACTTTTGCTAGGTTGTTCTGCAGCTACAAGGGTTTCAAACAGGGGGAACACGTGTGGATCTGCGGGGAAACAAGAACATGAGGTCAATATGTTGAACTTACCTTCCATTTTGAGAGACGAGTGTTGTTGACTTTCTGTTTGTAGTCAGGCAATTAAGATCCTTCGCCATGTGAAATACATGTACTG